>CM031238.1:865144449-866344449 GCA_018340775.1 Taxus wallichiana var. yunnanensis
CTAGGTTTAGTTAGAAAATTATGGAATAATTTTTTTAAAGGTGTTAGGAGTTAACAACCAAAGTCTCAAGGACAATTACATTCAACTGATAATTTTTCCCATTTTAATAATTACTAATACCACATTATAAAGCAACAAGTGTAATAAGTCCACGCCTAGCTCAAATCTCCTTAGGGTTTTTTAATCACTGGTTACATTGACATTTTAGCTAAATATTCCCTGAATAAAATTTTAGGGTTAAGGGACCAAAACAATTAAATACCCAAGGTATTTAATTCCACAAGATCTAAGACAAGAGTAGGGTTTAATTATAGTGAGAAAGGGAATACATATTTAAAATCAACAGAGTAAGGTCTCACTTACCCACTCCTAGAACTTGATTAAGAGTGTCTACAACAAGGTCATGAGGTAACAAATTGTCACTAACAGATTCTGAACAAAACAAATCCACTAGAACAAACTTTTCTTTTATTACAATTATCAGAGGTCACAAGGTCCAAATTTTAGGGTTAGAAGTTTCAGTTAGGTTCAGGGAGGAATTTACCCCCATACCCACTCTCTAACAGGCTTAGAGTTTCAATTTGATTTTTCTCACACTTAAATCTTCCAAAATTTCCCTAAATCATTCCCATTGGATAGGAAATTTTCTCACCTTTCCGGTGATATAAATAAGTCCTCCTAACTCCTTCAGGAACTCAAGATATGGGCAGGCGGACTTTAGGGATCAAATTTTCCCCCAAAGGGCGGATGTGCGGGCCCAGGGAAGAAAAATTTCCCAAAGGGGCGGGTTGGCGGAGCGTGGGAGGTTTAGAAACTTTTTCCTTTACGCGGGGAAAATTCTCATTTGTGCCCATGCCTCCACTATGCCACCGGGACGCGTGGCGCCAAAGAGCCATGCGGGAAAGGATGAGGGAAGGGCGGTGGTGGAAGAATTTGGGAGGTTTCACCGCTGGGAAGAAAAAGGAAAGAAAGCATGCACGGGTCTCGCACATCTACAGAGGAGGTAATGCTTGAGGCGAGGGCGGGAGTGTGGGGCCGCGGGGAAAAAGTGAAATTTTTCCAAAAAAATTTCATAGGATAAGTTGCGAGGGTTTTCCGCACCCCATTTTCACCCCATGCTACTGTGGCAACCTCTAGTTGGCTACGGGCCTCACGGGAAGAAAGGTGCAATTTTTCCCAAAATTTTTAAAAGGTCCCAAGGACAAAATAATTCCGCACCTTCGTCATTGCCCCTTGAGGAAAAGTGACGCCCTCGATTGGGCATGCGGGTCGAGCGGAGGAAAATTCAAAAAAATCTCGAACCAATTTTTTTAAAAAATTCTAAGGATTTTAACGGGAATTTTTTTGGCCGCGGGCTGCTAGGGGAAAATTTTCCCAAATTTTCTTGCCAAGGCAGGAAAACTTCAAAGTGCCATAAATTTTTCTAGAAAGCTCAGTTTTGGGAAAATGAGGACTTTATGGAAAAATCTCGATGTCCTCTTTGCATAGGAAATATAAATTTTACATTTTGGCAAAGTCTAAGGGGTCAATTTTGCAAAAAGGATCTATAGGCTTTTAACAAGCCAACTGGTAATTTCTAACTTTCAAATTTGATTAAATTGGATCTCCTCCTTTACTCAACATGCCAAACATAGGACATGGAGGATTAGTCTAGGGAGGGTTTAAAGTGTTTTAAGAAGGTAAATTTCACTTTCTTGATTTCCAATTTACATTTTTCCATCAATTGACAAAAAACAACTATAAAAGGGATTGGGCTCAGTTTTGTAATGTTTTAAATTTTTTTATTAAGTGTTCTTTGTCAATTTGAGTTGATTGATGTCTGAGCATGCTAGATTATATCATTTTCTAGTTGATTACAATGTATGCAGACTGAACCGTACATTTTGATCAAATTTTCCAGTTTTAAAATATTTACAAGAGATCAAATCCCAAGAGATCCATCTAACTTTTCAATATGCAAGTATGGCATTTCATTTCCAATCTAATCTAATACATTCAATTGTTTTAAACAACCATTCTAAATCAAAATCAATACTAAGTTCCATTTTTACACATTTCCAAAAATACAAAATACAACATTGTTTCCACGTGCATTTCTTCTTTCCAAACAAAGATCTAACTATCTCTTTAGCCATACAATGAAACATTGAATTCAATCCAACAATGCATATGAGAGTAGGTCTTGTAATTCTTTATTAATTCAAAAAGGAATACATCCTTACATCTTTCCATGTTTTGAATGCAAATAACACATTTCTATTTCTTTCTTTCCAATAACAGAACAAAATATAATTATCCTTCACATTCGAATGTACAACTTCATAATCAAATTACATACATCCTTTCTTCACAAAATACATATTACAAATTCATCCACATCAAGTGGGAAGGGATCACAAAATAATTTGTTTCATAAGGGGCTAGCATATCTCGTTTTCTTCTACTCGAGCAACAACATGCAAGTTTCCTCCATTTTCAATTTGATCACAACAAAAGTGGGGAAAGACAATGCTCTCCACCTAACCAAGACATCCAATGAAAGGAGAAGCCTTCCTTCATCATTGGCCCCCGAGCCCCAACCAAAATATAATAAGAGGTGTAATTTAACCCATGGCAACAACTAGTTTTCACAACACACAACATTATTTCAACAAGCATAAATCATATTAAAACACAATTCAACACAAAACAACAGTCCACAACTGCAATAGAAAATATTCAAATCAAAACTCGGGCTTGATCATGCAAGCCAAAGGAGCAAGGTCTATGGGGGAAGCTACTTATGCCTCCCAATTGGGAATTGGGCATCCACCAAAATAAACCGCCAAAATAATTCATCACACACACATCCTTATGCCCCCACAAATCCCTCCTTATGCCCCCACAAATTTCCTTATGCCCCCACAAAGTAAGAAATGCAAGCTATTTCTTTTCCATGGTGGATCCCAAACCCAAACTCCCTCCACAAAATTCTGATGCCAATGGCATTCCCTTATGCCCCCACATGGATTCCCCATAGCCTTCTCCTACACCATCCCTATGGCAGTCTACCCAACCAGCCAACAAATACAATAAAGCATGCACCATTCACACAACACAAAAACAAAATAACAACAATAAAAGAAAGAATAAACGCCTACCTTTCCATGGTAGATTTTGTTTCCAACAACAACTTAAAGGCTAAAAAAGTTCAAAACAGCAATGCCAAGTATATGAATTATCTCCATTTTCCTCCATAATCCATAAGATCTCCAAAACAGCAAAAAATGTGCCCCCTTAGGAAGCATGCACAAAGTTTCAACCACCCCAAAACAAGCAAGAGTTTGAATTATATAGAAGGGGGAGAGAAGAGGATGATGTGGATCCATGTAGGATGCCACATCACACATCCTCAACTCCAACACAAAAGACAAAATCCATTCTCCCAAGCACAATAAAGAGGTGGGTGAAAATATGACAAGTTACTTGCACACTCCATAAGCCTATACCCCAAATGACTGAAAATTAAATAAAATATAAGAGAGTGCAATAAAACATGCAAACGTGATTATAAGATGCATTATAAAAGTCTAAAATCACTTCTCCAACCATAAGTATGGTTGGAAAATTAAATTGAGAGGTATGGGACAAGTTTTACTTGTCCCACAAGCCTCCAAAAATAGCCCCCAAGGACAAATTCGAATTTCCATGGAGGTGGAGTGTTTCATACTCCAAAATATGACTTACACACTCTTACACAAACTTACACATCCCTTACATAATTAATACAAGGAACCAACAACTTCCATTATTACTTTTCCATATCCCAATTTAATTTATTTAAATTTTAACCATATGATTTCTCACATTAATCTATCACAACATAATTAAATAAAGAAAGGAACACATCACTAATAAAATACATACAACAATAAATAAAATTTAACCACATTAATAAAATACACAAACCCATGGTCACATATAAAGGAAATCCCCCATGGGAATCCCTAACAAAATACAACACACACACTCAAGACATGTTGCCATGGTGACCTTGTCGAATTCACCTAGAATTCCATTGTGGTTGGTCTCCAATCCCCCAATGTTTGTTGTGATATTTTAACTTACAAAACACAAATACCTCCTTCAGCCTCATGGCCATATCAGAACGTCCAAAATGAATATATAATATAATCACAAAATCATCTATACATATGAATCACAACAATCATCAAGGCAATCAACAAAATCATTTACAATTTATATCCACAACTATATCATCATCAAATAATTTCCATTTTCTAGGTTTACTCAAAATATCAAATATCACATGTCCGAACAACATCTACAATATAACCATGTCCGACAAACATGTCAATATCTATATAAAATTTCTCCAACAATCATCATGCATCATATACGAATCGATTCAACAATAATCCAAGATCCGAGATCTAACACCATACTAAATCCAAACTATAAGAATGTCCATCATATAGTCTACATTATCATGGTCAGTATCAAAAGGTGTCAAAGGGAAGTGGGCACTATAGATTGGTATGCCAACATAGAGCTCTTTCCTTCCCTCTTCTATTTCTCTCTCTTCTTCCCACGAATTCTATAAATGTAAGAGTTGATGCATATTTTAGGGGTTCTTCTCCTATTTTATCCCTTCGCATATTTTAGATTTGCACGCTTGTGAACTCAAACTACATGATTTTTGACCTCTACAACTTGTGAATGAATATTTACTTTCCTAAACTCTATGTGTAAATAGTAAAGGATCTATTAATGAAATCATGGCTTCTTTCTTTCCTTCAAATACTTTGTGTTTGGTGTGAATATCTCTGCCCTCTTGCATATTTTGTATTTTGTCACTTTCTCTCATTAGAATTGTGTGCATCTTCATAATCTTCATCTTGCAAACTTGCATTTGTGTCACTTAGAATTGGATAAGATCCACCTTTCACTTTGGTGCTATTACCATCCCTTTTAGCTTAGGATTTATTTTTTGTATATCTCTGTCGTTGGTCCTCGAATGTCTTAATATATGTTAGCTCAGAGAAATTTTAGCATTAGAGTAGTCTATGTTCTATAGATTCTACTAATCCGTAAAATAGAGGAGATGGCCTTCTCCAGAGGTCTGTATAAAGTCACAAGTCCCACACTTGGAGACAGTCCCATGTTGCCTCAAAATTTTGAATCTTCCATAATTCAAAGTTAGGGTGCAATTTTGAGCTCCAACAGTTTAGGCACGCCCAATGGGACTAGTCTGATGAGTTTTAGACCATTGCTACTAAGTTTTGGTATGTAACTTAGTAGTTTCATCCTTCATAGGCATTCTTTAAACACATTTTGTGACTCCCAAACATTGAATCTTTTAGCTTCAATCGAGTTCAATTCTTTCTATTTCATGAGAAGAGTGTAAACAAGGTTAAGTGTATCCAAAGGTGAATCATTTGACTACCTACAAATATCTCCATGAAGAAGATAAAGAGAAAGATATCCACATAGATCCGTAAAATCTTCAAGCTGAATTTTTTTAACTCCTCCTAGTAGATCGTTCCCCTTCCCTATCAAAATTTTGAGACTCATCTCATTCATGACACATCAAAGGAAATTTCCATTTGTAAGATTTGACGATGGTAGTATATTTCTCTTAGCCACACAACATGATATTCCAATAGCTTCCTTGAATAGTATCACCTTCTTCACATGTGAAAATTTTACCACACCCACATAGCATATTCGGACATTTTAAACTTCTTTTCAATACATGCAGTGATGGAATATGATGTTACTTGTGTGTCTTTTGGAATCATCTCTCAAAGTAAAGGCCTTGCAATGGTATAAAACCTTACCAACCGTGTCAATCCGCAATTGAGATGAGATTGGGACTCCCCTCTCATCAACAATTTTTGAAAAGGCATTTCTCTCCTTAAGCAATTAACCACCATCAAGTGGGCTCCAAGTGAACTTATGGCAGATTTCAACTTCAGGTTCCAAAAACATGGGACATAATTCAAATCATTTTAATACCAAATCCTCAAGGTACATTTCTATATTTTCTTAGATCTTTGAATTCTTATATAACAATAATGATTCAATCTATGGGTGCTACCTAATTACCCAATGCTTATGCAATAGCCATTAGGGCTAAAAATATTTAATCTAAACATGAAAACTAGCCCTTAGATTTATAATACCCATTTCCCTTGAATTACCACAAAGTACCCAACCCGTTGTTGTTCCCATTCCTCAACTATATCCTTCATCGTCTACATTCACATCTGGTTCCTCCATGAAGTAAGAAGAAATTGAAAGCCTTGGTGTTAAGTTAAAAATGAACAAATGAGATTATCTCCCTTAAGAGACAACAAGCTCAAGCCCCAAAAATTATACTATTCCTCCTCAGGGTTACCTCAAACAAGGTTCTTTCTACCCAAACCGAGATATTTGGACATAATTACCCACCAAGGAGACCACCAAATCCAAATTTGCAACCTCCACCAGTTCCTAATTTGAGGAAATCCATTGTTCCAATCCAAAAAAATGGCCCAAGGTTTTGAATGGTGTTATCCTTGTGATCAACAACACAATCGGTGTGCATATAAAGTCGAATGAATTCATTGCATGATCAAATCTACTATTGTGCGTAATCCATTTTTCCAATAAGAACAAGTCATTTCTCCACTGGATAACAAAGTAAAAGAAATGCAATAGGCCCCCTTGAGCCTAACTTCATGCCTTTTGGACTTGAATATTTTAGTGTGGTTATCCATGTTTCACCTTTTTATTAGATTGTTTCTTAGAAGCGTTGATGAAACAGATAGGGTAACGGGCATAGGAGGAATACCTGTTCAAATGTCGGTTGATGGGTTGTTGCGCACGTATGACTTCCGAATCCACAGCTGACTGTGAGAGCTTCCTTTTGGCTAGGAGGAACTACCTGTAATGAAAATAAGACCACCGTAAAAAAAATTAAATACAATATGGGCAAGTGAACTGCCAACGCAAACTAGATTCGGGAAGTATAATACTTCCTAGATGGTCAATCAATCCACTTGTTTTAAACAAATTAATGCTATAAACAAAGTAAATCCTATTGTTATTTTAAAATTATTTAGGTATCTCACTTAAAACACAATAAGAAAAATAGATCTAATCTAACAAGCTAAGCTAGAATAGAATCCACAGGTCAAATGGTTGGTTCTAGGTTCTGTAGGTCTTATAAAGGTCTCAGGTAGGTCACAGGTAAATGAAGGTGAGGTAAAATTAGGTGGATAGGTCCTTGTTTAAGGCTATGTGGGAAAATAAAGAGACTGGTGTCAGTCAGGGGTGACTGACAATGGTTAGGTATAACTGGCGCCTAAGCATTCTTGTGAGATCTGGAAATGTCACGAACGTGGTTTTGGTCTCCTTTTTTATTGCACAAAGGATTTTGGTTGGTCGAGATGAGGTATTGGGTGATTGGAGTAGGTTTTTGTGAGGTTTTAAATGGGTCTATGGAGGTGAAAATGTTGGAGAAGGTCAATAGGGAGCAAGATAAACAATGGGTGATAAAATAATGATGAAATGAAATAAACCAGAGAAGTATGACATTATACTTACTTGGATTTAGTTCCTAAAGGTCTCTGTGAAGGATGGAGGTGCTGATGATGGGTTTGAAGGTTTAAAGTGATCACCAACTGAAGAAAAGCTTCGCATGGGCTGATTGCACACTCCTCTTTGCTTGGATAGATCGGATCATGGTTGGGGATGGTTGTGCAGGAGAAGATGCTCAATATCCTTCCTTGGATGTGAGTTTTCATTGGAATTTACTCTTTGAAGATGCGTTATCTCTCCGAGATTTTGTTCTTTCTTGTCAAATTTTTCCCAATGTTTGCCAACCTTGAGAATAAGGTGGTTTAGGGGTTAAAAGTGGTAACCGATGGTGGTCCGGCTTAACCGCGACGGTTAGGGATAACCGACGTCGGTCCAAGGCAGATTTCCTAGGTTTACTAAACTAGGAGATCCTCCCGATTTTCACAAATATCATGTCATTATCCCATGGATTAGACTCAGAGCCTCTTGTGAGCATGCAGAATGTGGTTAGAGGGAATGTAGGCATTGATTTTTAGGGTTTGGGTAAGTCTTAGTTAGTTATGGTAACTTGCTAAGAATAGGTCTTAGGTTGAGTTAGCTTGGTGAGGTGTCTAAGTGAACTATATGTGTAGATATTATTTAAATAATATATTTAAATAATAAATATAGTGAGGATAATGCATTAATTTAATTTAATTAATTAAATTAATATTAGTGGGGTGAAGGGGGTCATGTCTAGGTAGATGTAAAAAGGGTGCTTATATGTTGAGGGACGAAAGGGAGTGTGACCTAATTTTAGTGTCTACATTTTTCCCTGTTTTGTTGTGTAGCTTGTACTAGTAAGAAATGCTAACAAAAATAAGATGTGGTTGCCCCATGTGAGGGTGAAGGTGATCCCCCTTAAACCAGAATTGACGAGGCAAAGAGTCAAGCGGTGAGTGGATTTATAAAAGGTAAATGTGAAGAAAAGGCAAGTGGGATAGGGAAAAAGGGGTGAAAGGTCTACTCAATCGATCTAGGTAATGGGTCAAGGTCAAAAGTAGCAGATGTCAAATGCATACACACGTATAAACTGTAGCACACTACCAGGTTGAAGAGTAGGCAAACTCTACATCATCTAAGGTCGATAGGTTTAGCCCAACAAGGTTGAAGTGAATCCGGTATCCAAGGTATAGGATAAGGTCAGGAAACACAACGTAGGTTAGGTGCAGAACGCGTTTAGGTATGTCCCAGTACACCAAAGGTAGGGTCAGGATAAACGGTCATGGTAATAGGCTAGGTAAGGTCATTAGGTCAATCAACACAAGTAACAGTGTCTACAAGGTATAGCAAACACATGAGGTCAAAGGTCACTAGCGATGGTCCAAGTCCAAATATCTAGGTCGTGGCATGGGTAAGGCCAAGGTAGGGGTAAAATAATGAGTCCCCAAAGGAGGAAAAATGGAGGTAGTAAATGATGAGGTCGAAAAGGTAAGGTAATGGGTTGGGTAAAGGTATGGGGTAAAGAGCAAGGTAAAGGGGCGGGTAAAATGGCAAATTAGGGGCAATGTGTAGGTAAGGGTGACCGATGGTGGTCATGGATAATCGTCATTAGTATGGGAAAACCAAAGATGGTTAGGTAGGGCATGAGACCGATGTCAGTCGAGGGGAAACCAACGTCAGTTAGGTCGTTTGTATAAAAACAAAAAATCCATGGTTTAATTATTCATTTGGGAATTACAAAGTGAAGAAAGTACCAAAAAGAGAGAAAAGTGAGAAAAGCATCCGAAGGTTTTGGGACAGTGAGCTGGCAGTGTGAGTTGATGGTGGTTGGGTTGGTGAGTAGCGGGTCCACGAGATCTTCGCGAGGGATTCGATTGGTTGGAGTGTGTGTGTAGATATTTAGTGATGGCAGAGGTGGAGAGGGCTCGGGTGGACCACCAAAGCACAACGGCCAGATGTGCCACCGAGACGGCGGCAACACGACGAGGTAAGTGCCTAACTCTTTAATGTTAATTAGATAGATTAGGAGTTGGGAGTATTGTTATTTGTAGGGTTTTGTGGGTGTTTGTATTTTGTGGGTGGGAAAAAGGTTAAATCGGGTATGGGGGAAAATTTGTCAAAAAGAGGGGGGGGGGGTAGGAAATTGGATAGGTGGGGTGGGTAGGGGTTTTAGGGTAGTGTAGGTCAATGTAGGTGATGAAAAGGGATAGGTGGGAGGGTTTTTAGAAAAGGGGGTTTGGGAAGTCACGGATTTTTCCACGACAAAGTGACCAACGCCGATCAAGCTTGGCCGGCCTCAATCGTGGTGGAATCGGGATCGGTCACCTAACAGGTGACCGATGTTCATTACGTGGTAACCATGGTCGGTCAAGGTGAACTGGTATCGGTCACCAAATAGGTGACTGATGCCGGTTTAAGAGTGATCGTGGTCGGTTAGGAGGAACCGGCACCGATCGGGATTTTAGGCAAAAGGGTCCAAAAAATGTAACATTCCCATTTTAAGACTTTAGACACAAGGAAATTTTTTTACAACATGTTCTCTGTTCTAAATAATACATCACTTAGAACACACATTCGATGCCAATCAATCTTATAACAGATAACCATATGTAACTGTAATGACTCGGTATCTTCCGATCTCTCATTTCATGACTCGTTTCAACCCGATCTCTCATGCTAATCTGAATACTTAGTGTATACTACATATACTTGGTTACTCACCCTGTTCCGAGTTCCGAGTGATCAGTTTAAAGAACCTATCTGAATACTTGTTACCAATATTCATCCGATATCACGTTCTACTAAACTAGGTGATATAGGACAACACAACCAGCAGCTTGCGATACTTTGGCCAAAGATTTTCAACATACTATCTATGTGGTTATTCCTAGATGGAATACACATCGACTGGAATACATCCTTCACCTCACTCTTATGTTATCTAGAATGGTCTTTAATGATTCTTGTCAGTCCACTTGTCCAAGATTTTATCCTAACCCAGATTAGTGACATGATTTAGTATATTGGATCATTCACGTTAACTAAGGGTACTTAGACATATTCAATCAACCTAAGTCGATTGCATGTGCCTATTTACCTCTAGTTAGTGGGATTCATCCCCTATACTAGATCATATTCCTAATTCAACTTAGAAGGAAACCAAGACAAGTCCCCAACATATGTAGATCTGAATGGTCAAATGCAGAAGGGTGTTGCCACATGTCAACTGCAGTATCTGTATCTTTGAGAAGACCTTAGTCTTCTCAAAGGTACAGATCTGTGGTTGGCGTGTGCCAACATCCGCTAGAACTTCCTCATCGAGATGTACATACTACAAGGAGAACATTAATATTTAGTTAATTAGTGGGTTCAGATTCATTTTACATAACTTGCGAAATGTTAAAATCCACACTCCTTAAGTTCTTTTTCAAATCTGATTCGATTAATCATTTAAGAACTTTACTTAACTTAAGATTGCTTTATAAGTTCATTTAATTGGCTTAACAAGTAGTTAACCAACAAAAGGGACAACAACATCATAAGTTCTGTTTAAATGCAACTTATCCATTCAAGAAGGTGTAGTAACCACATAGGTTTATCTAAATAGACTTCATTGAATGAAGTCTAATAAATTAACAAATATATCACCTTCCCTTTTTTTACATTCTTTTGAGAGAGGAAGAGTCTTCCTCTCCATGATTAAATATTAATATTTATCACCCTTATCATCTTTTACAATTTCAATAGTTTTACTGCATGTTTATCACCCATCATATTACCATGTTAAATTGTTTAGATAATAACATCATATTTTACAACTTATCAAGCTGTATCTAAATTAGGAAGTTTGAACTAAATTCCCTTATCCAATTCATCAAAAGATATCCAATCAAGTTTATAAATAATGTGAATATTATCAACAAGATAGAATTTCATTTCATACATAAAGGTTCTAGCTAGTTACACAACCAATGAAAGTAAGTTTCCAACTTTCAATTCATCTTTGTAACTTAGATAATTACAATACTATGCATTTTAGGCATGCTACCGATACAACAGCCTTCCTTCAACAAGAATACAAATTCTCTTTCTAAATACAACTCAAGAGAGAAATGAGAATTCTTCACAAGAATCAAACTTAAATCAGCCAATGTATCATATAAGTTTTGCCTTCTTTTTACCACTTACGAAATCCATCTGCAAAAATTGCTAGCATGGGTCAGTTCAAAGAACTGAGCATGATAAGTACCAAACATTAAAACTAAATGCTTTCCACTAATTGTTCCATTAAAACAACTCTACTTTAATGAAACAATTAACATATAAAATATAAAAACATAAGTAATAACAATTAGAAAGAAGTGCATTAATAAATCTGAATTTACTCTTTCAAGAGAATGACAAAATACATTCTACAACATCTGTCCTACTAACTAAAGTTTAATTGAACCTATCACTTATCTTTTAAACTATAGCATTATTCCTGATTCTATCATCTTAGAACACAACAATTATCTTCACCAAAGACAAATAAGTGTTTATATTTCCTGTTCCACAAACCGAACATCTAATCTCACCTTACATTACTTTTTTGAATAAAATAATTAAGGAAGACCAAATAAATATAAAATCTTCGTTTCAAGAAAGTCAATTATTTCGTTTTATTGAACTTAATAAACAAACTCCCTTTCCAATCCAAACAACTTAGTTCCTACACTAGTTTCGTAAAAGAGAGAACAATAATCCAACAACACACAACCCACGATGCGGGTTTCATCAAAACAGTGAAGAATAGACTATCTCCA
Source organism: Taxus wallichiana var. yunnanensis (assembly GCA_018340775.1). Classification (NCBI taxonomy): domain Eukaryota; kingdom Viridiplantae; phylum Streptophyta; class Pinopsida; order Cupressales; family Taxaceae; genus Taxus; species Taxus wallichiana. The sequence goes on from CM031238.1 coordinate 865,156,800, forward strand.
AATTACATACCATTGCCAAATTCAAGGAATGAACAGTCTCAAAGAAGAACGAACCGTACAGTAACAAGACATTCCCCCATAAGATCTCGAAGAGATCTTCCTAACAGTTTAAACAAACCAATTCCCGAACTTTTAAGTATCACGAGTTTAAAAACAGTTCATGGCTAAAACATTTAAGCAGGTATGAGGAGAATCCCAATTCCTTATCAAAACTAGATCGAACATAACGATAAAGAAAATCCAGTTCAGAACTCAAGGTTCCAAAACCCAAAGTCACAATATCGAACACAGATTTCACACACTGGTTCAAGACTTCACAAGAGATTCATCGTGGTTTCAGGTATCACTAGTTCCCATTCCAGATTACATTCAAAAATGAAGGAGACTCGAGCCATCTTAACAATGAAACACGAGCATCAACAATAAATTAGAACCACACGAGGAACGATTTACGAGTACAGTGTTACCTAAATACCTCAACAACAGTCCCAAGTTTTCACTATCCCATTCCTAAGTTCAGAGCATCAAAACTACAATGCAAACTTCAATCAAAATGATACCCGAATACCAATTAACCAAAACACGTGTCCAAAACAAGCGTAATGAAACACGGGTTTCAAATACAGGTTAAAGTGAAACGCAGGCTCTGCACAAGCTATAGCCCGAATGAATATGAGCTTTGAATACCATTTCAAGTCCCAAAAACACGAACTCCAAACAGGAACAGGTAGAACCCTAATACTATTGAGGTTTAGAACATCACGAAATTATAGTAATAGCTCATATGTAGATCTAAATACAACCTATTCAAACACGAGCCCAATACAACTCATAGAAAACACGAGTTTATTACAAGCTTAAGCCCAACATGGCCGAATACCAGCTAAACAAAATAAAACAGTTTCATTACAAGCCATGGCTCAACACGAGCTTTCAATACAAACCAAATCTCAACATGTACATGCATTTGAGCTTCAAACAAGAGTAGACAAAACCCTTATTTCCATTGAAGTTTCTGGTCATGTCCTAAGTAAAACAACGAAGGTCTGTTCCACGCAACACCTCATTTTCTAGTTCCAAAAGACAAGCAAAGCCACAAAATCGAGGTTCTCATGCATGGTTCATTAATATCTTACACAAAAGAAGTTTCCAAACTTATCATCATTTGCAGTGGGTTTCATACCCAGATTTCACAAAATATCAAAACCAAAGAAGCAAATAGCCAGTTTAAAACATGCAAGTCAAGAATCTCATTCAAACAGAGTTCTTTTAAAGAAACATTTCGAAGAAAGCAATAAAATTTAATGGTTAGGGCCTATCATGCCTGATAGCGCTTCTGCCAAATCGAAGGAGCTTCCAAGACGAGCTTCCAACTTCCTTTCTCTTCCACGCAAGGTCAAACAACGCAACCAACTTTCCTCATAATGCCTCTTATAATTTCCCATGATCGAAAATAGATCAGAAGAGCCAAAAATAGCAACTAAGTGCAAGTCGAACTGTTGGTTTGAAGAACCAGTTTGCCCCATGCAAAGAAAAATCCAGAGAGAGTGAGAAAACAAACAACTTCCCCAAATTCACCTTCCATGTTTCCAAGGTTGTTTGGGCGCTTAACCGAGGCCATTTAATTTCATTAAATGCCATTTTCCCGCTTATCCTTATTTGCCACCGCCATCCAAATCCGATGATCACCAAAACAAATTTAACATGCATTTCCAAGTTTAGTGGAGCTTCCACTTAACATTCTGCCAATGCCAACTAGCCCCTGCGTCCTTGGCATTAAAAACCTTATCACCAAATAAATGCCCATTGGGAACCGTTGCCTAAGACATGCGACCCTAGCTCCTTAGCATATAGTTTAGGATAGGTCTCATTAAAAATTTAGGTTAGTTTAGGATTATTCACCTAGGTCTTTACACGTAGGTTAATTCACATCCCCATAGTTTTAGGAATTAGGTTAGTTTAATTCTTAATTATAAAGTTTTAGGAATTAAATTAGATTAATTCACGATTATATAGTTTTAGGAATTAAATTAGATTAATTCATAACCATATATATTTAGACATTAAATTAATTTAATCAGTCTATCAACCTTAGAAATTCCATATTAAATTTATTTAGCACAAGAGCCTAGGTTAGGATAGAACCCATTTAAATAACACAGCTGAGAAGTAGATAATCTTGCCCAACTTAGGATTCTGAATCCTTCTTAAGTCATGAAATGACTGTATTTCATTTACGCTCAATTGCCCTGCCAAGATTGATCTCCAAAGACCCAAGCATATCCAAACACATACTTGAAACACATTCTCACACGGTCAAAGAATTTGTAACAACAAAATTCAATCCATTATGTTCCCTAAATTATTGAATGTCAATTTACCGCTCATTCAACAAAGAAGATTTTAAAACACTCCTTGGATCAATGGAATTGATCCAAGGATGAGTCAGATTAAGAGTTAGGTTTGCAACTCCCAAGCCGATTATAGCCTTACCTACAAGAAGTGAATAATGGATTCAAAGAAGCCATTTTATTTTAGTCCTTTGATCTAAAGAACAGAAATGATTTATTCATTTCAAGCATGATTTCCTATAAACATAAGAACACATCTTTATAAGGAGAAATCACATGTCAACACTTGAAATACCAAGAAGGAATGAGGTAGGTTAGGTGGTTGAGATGGGTAAGGTAAAAATAGGGTTGTGGGTAATGATAATTGATGAATAAGGTCATAGTAAAGGAATATTAATGTTTTACTTTGGTGGATGTAGGGTCGATCACAGCTACACATGTGAGATAGGGTTCTCGCCACTATTGGTGACATTCTGCGGCCTAGCGAGCCCATTGGAGCTGCAAAGCACGTGGAGGCAAAGTGGGCTTGAGTAGTATTCGGTGCTACCGACATGCTATTTGGTAGCCTAGTTTGATGGTCATGCTCATCGATAGATGGGACTCCGCGACTAACATGTTCCACCTTCCGATGGGTGAGATGACTATCACCTTGGAGGACGTGTTCCAGATTTTGAGGTTACCCATATTGGGGCCCAGTGTGTTTATCTCCTCCGAGGCCTCGTGAGGAGCTGATCGGGACCATATTTGGTGAGGGGGTGGTAGAGTTGAGCTTCCATAGCGCCAGTTTGAGCTATGGCGAGATGTACCTAGGCCGTCCAGATGAGACGAGGCTAGTAGTGTTATTGATGGAGGCAAAGGTGTGTTGCTTGTGCACTGCCCAATGCAGGGGGTGGATGATTTCCCGCTCACCGATGGGGTGCTCCATGATATGATGGTGCATGAGACACGAGTTTTCTTGGGCACCAACATTCTCAGTGCAGTCAGATAGAGAGTTGTGGGCGTATGGACGGCTACGCAGTTCAGCTTGTGTTGTACATTTATACTACACCTGCTGGGCCTATAAGCATATATTTTGTGTTCAATCGATAGGGATGCCTCAAGCGATGCATTCCCATCGAGATGTGTGTAGTTGGGATACAAGAGATGGGTGCCGGTTGCGGGAGAGCGGAGGTCGATAGGGTGACATATGATGTGGCCCATTTTCGGCAGCTTGTTGGAGGGGTTATCTGGAATGGATATTATCCGGAGGCCATATGTGGGATTCCCCTTATATAGGCACATGTATGAGGAGCTAGTTGAGCTCCAGCTAGAGAGGTGGATACAGGGTTGCCGTGCTTAGGGAGGATGAGATGATCCTAGTAGCTGTGGTCCGATGGCGCTTTGGGATTGATACGATATTCCTTCGCCCTTCCCACAAGAGATCGTAGAGATGATGTGGAGATGACTCTCCTCTACCACACCCTACAAAGTGCCTACAGGAGAGGAGGAGTAGCCAAGTAGATCAGTGGATTGATGACGCTAGATGCACAGATAGGTATAGGCAGTGGTGGGCAGCTCGATTTGATCCATACACCCCCTGCACTGGGTAGCGATTTAGCTACCGTGACAGTGCAGAGAGATGCCCTATAGGGAAAGTAGCAATGTTGATCACACGCATAGGTATATTGTAGACACAAATGGAGGGGTCAGAGGTAGAGGTAGCAGAGCAATGAGTACAAAGCGCCGTCCGTAGGCTCGGATGGTGGAGGGAGAGGGTGGAGGAGATGGTCGGTGGTAACCCTAGAGGCTTAGGTGGCAGGATTACAGGCTCATTTGGCCACAACCTGCACATATTTGGGTCTTACAGCCCAGATACGCAGCACATGGGCGAGGGCACCACCACAGTGCACAGAGCTAGTCCCAAATCACAGTCAAGGCGTAGGGTAGGTACAAGGGCCGAGACCTATGGGACCACCACAGACCATGCCTATATCTAGGTTACAAGATGCCCTAGGTGAGGTGTGATACTATCAGGACCAGCTCATGGCATCCAGGATAGACTTCCTCTCTTACGGAGAGTACGGAGCACAGCAGGCGTCTAGTGAGAGGACGAGATCCCACACACATAGTGTGGAGAGCACAGAGGGCAGTGAGCTCTGAGGCCTGATCAGGGAGAGGCCACCAGTGCACGGTGACTAGAGTGAGGTGATGTACCAGCAGGGGTGTAGGAGGCCAAGGGTGCAGGTAACTCAGAGATGGAGGACATCCGGCGAGATGTATGATATGCAACCTCCCTATTTTTGATGTATACTAGTGTTTATTGTTGATATATATGTCAACCTGCATGCCACAAATTTTTGTATTTTTATCACATACTAGCCTCAAGTGCCAAGACAAAGGAGGAGGATGTATGAGTGATTTTGTATATTTTGAGCATATACCACCGTGTAGAAATATTTTTGTATGGATTCATTCTTTTGTATATATGAGACCGGCCTACGTGCCGATGACATTTTGTATTGTATATCGGCTGCGCATGCCGACATTTTTGAGATGATGGCCATGATGAGACAGACATGTATTTTGAGATACACATTTATTGATTTATACGATGAGATTCATGGTATTTGGTGATGTGTTAATGTGTTTATGAGATATTGGTTTTATGGCTTGTGTTAGATGAGATATGGATGTGTTACTTTGATATGGATGGAAATTAGGTGAGTTAGGCATGATGGAGTCAGGTCAGTTTAGGCATGGATCGAGTCAAGTTATAGGCATGGATCGAGTCAGGTTATAGGCATGGATCGAGTCAGGTTATAGGCATGGATTGAGTCAGGTTTTAGGCATGGATCAAGTCAGGTTATAGGCATGGATCGAGTTAGGTTATAGGCATGGATTGAGTCAGGTTTTAGGCATGGATTGAGTTAGGTTATAGGCATGGTTGAGTCAGGTTTGGTAGGCATGATTCATTATGGTTGGCAATGAATGATATTATGGGTCATATGTGAAATGTTGTATAATCTATGCATAATGATGGTAAGTGTAACAAATGTATAAAATGGTAAATAACTTGTTATGTATGTGGCTTAATTTCCAATTTTGTTAGAAACGGGAACTAAGTGAAGCATGGGGTAAATGGTAAGTTAGGCATGGTTGATGAATTGATTAGGGTAGAGAATGGCGAGCTAACCTCCAAGGGCCCCATGCCCTCGGAGTGTTGCCTACATAGTCTCGGCGAAAAAGGGACCTCAAGCCGATGTAGTTCTCCCATGAGCTAGGGAAGAATATGAGAATGAGTTGGTAGGTTTGTGGTCATGTAGTGGGTTTAGGTTTAATAGGTGTGGGTAGATTATAGGTGAAGGAGATTATAGTGAAAGGGGAGGATGACCCCCAAAGGTAAGCGTCGAGGACCAAGTCCTATATAAGGTAATCAAAATGTAAACAAAGATGGTTAAAAGATAAGAGGGGGCAATAAAGCCACCTGATTGGGTAGAATCATACCAAGTAGATCATACCTTGAAAGGGGTGATGAACACAAGACCCGAAAGGCATTACATGATTAACTGTTCTACGGTGAAAGTAGTCACAGGATACCAAATTTTGAAAATCCAAGATGTCCCTTGAGGCGATGTAGGAAATGAGAGTGGAAATGGTAAGGTGGGTGAAAGGTAGTAAATTGGATATGTTTGGAGTGATAGGTCTTTTGGGCAAGAGGTCCGAGGTCACAATGGGCTAGTCCATGACTAAAAAGTGTTTTTGTTGTGATAGATTGATCGATGCGGGAAGTCTATATGGGATAAATAATATGGTACTCCTTGAGGTCTTTGTGAAGCTAATTGATGCGGGAAGCTTCGGTTTCTTTTTTTTTTTTGAAAGCTTCACATAGCTGTCCTTCGAGGGAGCAATCTATTTATAGTAGAAATTTTGTCGAGAGGAAGATGTCCTTTTGAGGGAGTCATCTTTTTATTAGAATTTTGACTCAAGGAGTTTGGTCCCATTGGAGGTCTTTGAAATCATGGACAAGACCAAGGTGAAGGATAGGACTCTTGTTCAAAAGGCAAGGTGGAACGACCATGGGATCTCATCTAAAGATAGACAAAAAGTATCCATGAGAATCATGCTATGTGCAAAGTTGTTGTACACATATATCAAGAGAAGATAACAAAGGACGGGTACTCAAATGATTCTTGTTTAATTGTTAGGGTGGTGTATGGAGTGGATAGCACTCAAGGGACGAGCCTCAGTAAAGAGACAAAGGGTGAGGCAGGACAACGAGTCAATAATAGAATGGTCGAAGATGCAATGTGTTAAGGGGTTCAGGTTTGGGTTTACCCTCAAGCGAGGACAAATGATAAGCACCCAATCCATAGGTATGAGTTATGATGTATGGTCCAAGCCAATTAGGAGTGAATTTTCCCCGTTTACTTTTTTCTCGCTTTGGTTACGTGTTGATTTTCTTTCAAGACAAGGTCACCGATCGGGGATCATTTTTGAAAGTTCTGAAACATCCCTAAATGGTTTCAAAGTGCAGAAGACCATCTCGAGATCTTTCCAACGACTATGAGAACGCGACAAACGGACATCGGAGCTCTAGATATGTCCGGTCAAAGTTCAGACATCGGGAAAGTCAACTTTGGTCAACTGGTCAATATTAGACCAATGGCACTGCAACACGTGGTGAAAAGGCAAAGGGATTCGTTTGATGAATCGAATATGATCGATTTTCCTATCGGGAGATGACAAGTGGAATATATACTATTGACCGAGTTAATTATTTCCATACCACATTACATGGGTCGAAATTATATTTACTTGGTAAGTCCACTTTCCAAATGCCACATGTATATGTCAACCGGTATATTAATGTTCATACATTAGTATTTAACCGCCAAAGCCAATGCTTATGCTAAGACCACGTGGAAGGGAGGAGGTGAAGTGGTTGTTGGGGCTTATGCCATGCGTGGTAAGATCCACGTGGAGAATGGAGGAGATAAGGTTTATTAAAACCTTCCCTAAGTCTAAGGCCGCAAAATGTGGGATAAATACCCACTTTACAATACAAAACCGCCCCTTCACCCTAAGCCGCTCAAATTGGGATTTTATCCCATTAAAAATTCAAATCCGCCAATATGGGTATGTAATCCCATTTAAACATGCAAACCGGATTTTTGGAATATTTCATCCCATTCATTTTACGGGATGAGGCTTATAATAGCCTTAAGATAAATTATATTCCATATTTTTTGGGCCCTAAATTTTGTATAAATAGGGAACCCATTCACATCGTAGACACACAACTTAATCTTATTATTTGTTAAGCTTATTGTGGACACACAACCCAAGCTTATTATTTGTTAAGCTTATTGTGGGGACACACACCGGTGCAATGGAGAAGCTTATTATTTTTTAAGCTTATTTGTGAGATGTGTCAACAAATATTGTTTATTGGCCTATTATTTTAGGCAATAGTATATGAAATATTTGTGATTGGGATTAAATTATAAACTACCCAATAGGCCCATTGAGCCATACCACCATTCTTGCAAATCGGATTGTCGACCGGAGTGCTAACGTTGCATTGATAGCATTGGGAAGGCTGATCGAAGCCGAAGGAGATTGCGCGCATCGTGAAGGTGAAAAAATTCGACCGATCATCGGAAGTTTTCGAAGAACTGGTGTATTGGTAGGCAAGTAAAATTCCATTAGGTTTTCTTGTGAAAGTACTATTGTAACTTACAAGTTTTGACTAGTGGAACGGTTCAACCATGAACCCGAAGATGTAGGCAATTGCCGAACTCCGTAATCAATCTTTTTGCAATTGTCTTAAATGTCTTGCATTTTATTTTAAAATGATTACTTAAAAGGAGTAAATTATCGGCAAATAATTAAAGCCTATAAGGGTTCGAGATCAGGTAGTAATAATCTAATTATTTTTCAGATCACCACCGACTTGAAGGTTCATTCATGAACACGTTTTCATAAGCGCGTTTGATACATTGTTGGTAAACTTGAAGGTGATCCAGAGCGTTAAGACGACGCTCGCCTAATAACTCTAGTTGTGCTAAGTGGTCCCGATGACATCATCGGTAAGCATGTCCCGGAGAGAAATGTAGAGTGAGGGGATCTAGACTTCGAGAGGCGTAATGTACCTCCATACCGTAGACCAGAGAACAGGTGTGGACGCAGCGGAAGTGCAAATACTAGTGCGGTATGCCCACAGGGGCAAAAGGAATGTGCGTATGTCAATCCTTCCCAAGATCGTCAACCATTTTCATGATAATTTTTTTGAGGATTTTGTTAGTGGATTTGGCTTGGCCGTTGGTTTGTGGGTAATAAGGTGATGAGAAACTAAGCTGAATGCCGAAGGCGTCACAAAGTTTTTTCAATGTTTTTTTTTTTGAATTGTTTTCCATTATCAAGATGAGGCGATGAAGGACAGAAAAGTGGAAAATGATGTGATGGTTAATGAACTCACATATTTTCTCAACTTTCATGGAGATGAGTGGTATGGCTTCCACCCATTTTGTGTAGTATTCGGTAGCAGTTATGATCCATTGATGGCGTTGGGAAGAATGAGGATTGATTTCTCCAACAAGATCCAAACCCCATTGAGAGAAGGGCCAAAGGTCACGAGTGACCAAGGCATGACCGAGTGTATGATGAAGGTTGGAATTTTGTTGACATTTCAAATAGCGTTTGACATAGTCGTAACAATCATGGTTAAGGGTCGGCCAATAATAGCCTAGGTGAAGAATACGCTTAGTAACAGCAAGGCCACTAAAGTGACCTCCACATATGCCATCATGAACCTCCTTAATGGTATAAGGAATTTCAAAATTTGGGAGGCGTCATAAGAGAATACCATCAAAGCCTCGCTTATAGAGGAGTCCCCTAGGATAACAAAACGGGAGACCTTTTTAAGGAAGGCATGTTGCCTTACGGGTGAGATTAGGAGGTAAGATGGAGAGGGAACGGTAATCGGAGTATTTTTTATACCAAAGGTCACTTGGGTCGAGATGTCGTGTCCAATTGATTAAATATCATGAGGTAAATAAGAAGTTGAATGGGGGTTTTTGTATAGTGACAAATATTTTGAAATCGGCAGGGGAAGTGGGTATTTGGGAAGCTAAGTAGGCCATGGTATCTACAAATTTGTTGGTTAAATGTGGGATGCTTTGAAGGGTGTAACGATCAAAGATGGTCAAAAGTATGTCTACATGATGTTTGTACTTTTGAAGTATCTTGTTACAACATTGGTACATACCATTGACTTGGTTTATGACCAATTGTGAATCACCAAAGATGTGAATTGATTTGACATCTAGGGCATAGGTGGCCTGGAGACCTAGTACGAGCACTTCATACTCGCAATATTGTTGGTGCATTCAAAGTCTAGTTTGAAAGACAAAGGCATGGGTTCTCCATCCAAAGGAATGAGGATAACACCAACCCCACCCCACGTTGACACTTGGAACCGTCGAAGAACAATCTCATTTGGTAAGGGGGTTCGTCCAGGGAAAGGGTAGTAATGGATTCATCGGGAAATTCAAAATTAGAGGGTTGGTCCTCGGAAATAGGTGCGTCCCACCATTTGGTCAATGATAGCTGGCCTTTAATGGAATTTTGGTGAATGAATTCCAGTCAAGATTAGCTAAAATAATAAGCCATCATGCGACACACGATTTTGATAAGGTTTGGCATACATGAAGTGTAAGCGATCGGTGTTGGTCACAACATAGGTTTTGTGGTTGAGTAGGTAATGGCGGATTTTGGTGGCAACGAAAACTAAGGCTAAGTAGAGTTTTTCAAGATGGTTGTATCGGGTTTCATAGTCCAAAAGAGTATGGATTATGTAATAAACCACCTACTCCCTATGTTGTTCATCGCGATGAGCGAGCATGGCTCCCAAGGAATGATCGGTAGTGGATATATATAGGTAAAAAGGTTGATCATCTTCGTGGGATGAGTACAGTGGTTGGAGAAGGTATTATTTTAAGGCCTCAAAAGCTTTGTGATAGTCATCATCCCATTTAAAGGAGACATCCTTCTTGAGCAGATGATGAAATGGTTGACACCGATCAGATAATTGTGAAATGAAACGGTGAATGGACTACAATTTACCTTGCAAGCTATGGAGTTGTCGAAGATTAGTAGGTGGAGGCATTTCGAGAATGGCCTTGACTTTAGCAGGGTCAACTTCTATACCATGGAGGGAAATGATAAATCCCAGGAGATTTCCTAAAAGAACCGCGAAGACGTACTTCTTAGGCTAAAGGCAGATGTAATATTTAATGAGGTAGTCAAAGATGGTTTCGAGGACAGTGAGGTGCTCGACACAACGTTTAGATTTGGCCAAGAGATCATCCACGTAATCTTCCAATATGTGATGCATGATATCATGGAAGATGTAAGTCATAGCACGCTGATATGTAGCACCAACATTTTTAAGGCCAAAAGGCATGAATCGATAGCAAAAGGTTCCCCAAGGGGTAATGAATGCGGTCTTGTGCTGATCTTCCAGGGCAAGAAAAATTTGGTTATAACCCAAGAAGCCATCCATGAGTGAGAGCATCTCATGACTAGTGGTGAGGTCAACCAGTTGATCAATACCGAGCAAGGGAAAGTCGTCTTTCAGGCAGGCTAGGTTGAGGTCACGGAAGTCCATGCAAATGTGGAGTCCCCCTGTTGCTTTAGTAACATGGAAAATGTTAGAAATCCAACAAGGATAATCAATGGGTAAGATGAAGGAAATGGAAAGAAGGCACTGAAGTTCTTCTTTGATGAGAAGAGCAATGCGAGGGTGCATTTTCCTCAGCTTTTGTTTGATAGGTTTGGCATCGGGAATGGTTACGATATTGTGGACCACTATGGTGGGGTCAATATTGGGCATGTCTGCGTAAGACCAAGAAAAAGTGTGGTTATGATCTCAAAGAAAAGAAGTGATGGCTTCCTGCTCAACAGCATCTAAAAATTGTCTTATCTTTAGGATGTGTGGGTCGTCTTGAGTATGAATGTTGATCTCGATAGTCGATTCATTCAACATGGTTTTCATCTCAGAAGGTAATGACCGATGAATATATGAGTCTTCTGCACCAAGGTAGGTGAGTATGGATTCATCATCCTGACATTGAACGACGTTAATGGTAGGTGTGACGTCGTCGATCATCTCAGGAAACAGGAATGGGAGTGTGGAAGGGGCACCTTCGCGTTGATAAGTCAAAGGCCCCAATGAAATGGTGTTTATGAAAAAAAATTTAGGAGGGATAGATTCAGGATCCATTGACTCCATCGGTGAGGGTGGTGATGAAGGTGGAAAAGGGCTAGGGTCATCAACGAGTTCAATGCGGGCCTGTTTGGTAGGAGGTCCGGGGAAGCCGATACCACTACAGTCATTATGTTTTTGGGTGGTACATGGAATGAAAGTATGACAACCTTCCTCATAAAATCAAAAACCAAAACCCTTCCATGCACAAAGAAGTAGGAAGGTGTGGGCGAAATGACATTGGTAAGTGATTGGAAATCAGTGGAAAATGGGCGGGGTTGTAATGGTGGTTCAGTGTCCTGTAAGTGGTAGTATCAAGTCCCCCATAGGTGAGACCAAGAAAAAGATGAGGAGGACCATAAAGGAGGCATTCTCCTATATGGTGATCATAGCAAGAAGGTGTTGTGAAGGCTTCCATACTCGTGTGGAGTAAGGAATGTGTTGACACTATATAGGCGATACTCCCCGCAGTGAGGCGTTAAAAACACCTTCCAAAGGATCGGTAGTTGGTATGGATGATGTGTCGAGGTCGATGCGGAGGTGGAGTTAATGGATTGGGCAGCTAATGGGTCATTCGTGGAGGTTATAACAGTGGTAGGAATAGAGGAGGTATGTGCGGTGAAAGCAGTGGATGTACTAGTAGGTGGAGGTGTAGGTGAAGTGGTAGTGGTTGCAGAGGTAGATGGCTTGACAGGTATGAGCACATCATTGGGTTGGTAAAATATGTTGCATGTTTTGAAAGGTGATGGGTCAAATGGAATGGTATAAGTTTGTCCCTCGTGTTCAAATTTCACACAACGATGCAAAGTGGAAGGAATGTAACCCATGACACGAGATCTAGGGTCTACTAAGCAACAAGTTATATTGAATTCCCCTCCAAAACATAAAAAAATCTGAACAGCAGTGCGGGGCCGACGCGAACATGAAGGATGACAGTGCCTAGTGTGGAGGTGATAGCATCATTGAATGAACGCAACATGATCGGATGTTTATGCATGCAATTGTTAGGTATGTGCATTTGAGCAAATGCATGGGATGAAATGATGTTAATGCTAGTGCCTCCATCAATCATCACATGGCATACCCGTATGTCATCAATGTGGACAGAGATGAAGAGGGTTGGGTCCAGGTCATCGTTTTGGTATGGTGTGATCTCTTCCTCTGAGAAGCTAAGGGAGGCCACTTGGTGGACAAGGTGAGGTGAGGATGAAGGTGGTAATTTGGTGAGAGAGGCTACATGATGGGGTGTGATAATGGAGGCTATGGGTGTAGGGTCATTGGGTAAAACCTCAATAGATTGAAGAACCTCCATGAGAGCTTGATGATGGGATTCCAAGGTTTGGATGAGGTCGTATAAGGACATTTTGAGGGGAGATTGGTGTAGTTGTTTGAGCATGGTGTGATGTGTGACGCCATTAGAAATGGGGTATGCGGGACCGTAGATAGTTATTTTAGGTATGGGTGTTGATGGTATGTGGGGTATAGGATTGGTTGGTGGGTCAGCTACCTTTTCTTTACCCTTCTACGCACATGTAGTGATGTGTACCATGTTGATTTGAGGGAATTTGGCAAATGGAGAAGGTGTAGGGTGAGTGGTATAACGACATGAAGGGAAAAAACCTACTGGAGGAGAAAATCCCTATGAGGTCAGTTGGGCGCAACGAAATTTGGGTGATGGCATGGAAAGTTCTCGATGCGAACCATGTTAATTTCAAATTTTGTGTGTGGCTCTAGGAGCTATGAGGGTGGAGGTTGTGGTTGTTGAGTGGGCAGTGTGGGAATGGGTGTTGCTTTGAAGCAGATCCTCATCAAGAAGGTCATCGTCATCAAATTTAGTTTCGTGGACACAATTGGATAAGGACGGTTTTCAAGGCCTTGTAGTTCTCCACATCATGCCCTGACACACGATGGTATGTGTAAATTTTGGTATCATCAAACCCTTTTGGCTTGGGTTTGAGGGGGTCATAAGGTTGGAGTGGCGGTAATGTGATAACAGAAGTCTTGAGGAGGTTGGTTAAAATTTTGGCATAGGACCCTGCTAGTGGATCACAATGGGAAGTGAATGTGGGTTTGGGTGTAGGTGTGGTTGGTTGTCTGGGAATTGTTTTTGGAAGAGTAGGAATGGGTCAAATGATGCTTTTAGGTGCTAGTGTGGTTTAAGGTATTGGTCGCCTTGTTTGGGTAGGGGTACATTAGATGGATGGGTAAGAGGGTGTGGGGTTGTTTTGACTACCTTGGCGTGGGGTAGTGGGGTTTTGCTTTTGGGTCGCACCTTCTTGGGTAAAGGTGATGTGGGTGTATGAGGTCTAGAAGGAAAATCAAGATGGAGGAAGAGGGTGAGTTACCCACGGGGATAACGGGGTGCTATGAAGGTAGATGATGTGGGTCGTGCTTGGGGTGTGAGGGAAAAAGACTGAAGTGTAGTGGGTAGTGAAGCAATAGCTGAAGGTATTGGCGGTATTGGTGGTAAGGAGACTACAGGTGCAGGTATAAGTCATGTTGTGTGCCTGGGTAGGTTAGAGGTATGTGAGGAAGGAATGGGTTGTTGTGTTATTGGTTTATGGATGGGTGAAGGGTGCTTGACCATGTTGGATAGCTAAGATTTTAAGGTAGACGGGACAAGTGTGGGCGTGATTGGTGTGGTAAGGGTATGAGGTCGAGGAGTTTGTTTCTTTGGTTTAGGTGTGGTTTTGATGTTGGAGGATGTAGCTAAATCTAGTTTAATAGGTGGATGAGTAAGGTTGGTGGTTGGGGTGACCCCTAAAGTGGTAATAGGTTTAGTGGAGGTAAATGTTGTGGGTATGGGTTTAGGTTTAGGTATAGGTCGGGTTATGGGTAAGGGTGTGGTGTGAGTGCTAACGGGTATCATGGAAGGGGTTATGACAATAGTGGTTGTATTTGGTTTGATGGGTGGAAATGTGTTTGGGTAGATAGTGGAGGTGTCATCAAGGGATCTTTGCATCTGTGTTGAGACAGGGAGTAAGAGGTGCCCCCATAATAAAGCCCTATCCACATAATCTAAGTGATCGGCCAAACGTGAGAATGGCACATTTGTGGGTGGATTTGGTGAGGACCTAATGGGAATTCTCGTAAAATGCATCTTAGAGATGGGGAATTGGCCAGCTTCAGCTTCCGTGGGTAAGAGAGCTGAAAGTAGGTCTGATTGGATGTTGGGTAGCTGATGGAGAGTGCTCGCCGAGAGGCAAAGGTATCTCCACTGGGTCTATGATGGGTGGAAGAGATGATGGGAGTTCCTCTATAAGTGGAGGAATGGATAGGTGCTCCTCTGTGGGTGGAGGAGGTAATGGGTGCTTCTCTGTGGGTGGAGAAGGTAATAGGTGCTCCTTTGTGGGTGGAGGAGGTAATGGGTGCTCCTCTATGGGTGGAGGAGGTATGGTAGGTAAAGGTTCTCTAAGTGGAGAAGCTAGGGGTGAGATGGTCTCAATGTTAGCAGAAGACCCTCCGTAGGTGATGTAGGAGATGAAAGGTGTTCCTTTGTTGGTGAAGGAACAGTGGAGGTTGGTTCCAATGTGGAAGGAGGATTTTGGGATAGGATTTCCTCTATGGAAGGGATGTGAGGTAATTGAGAGGCAATAGGTACCTCGTTAAAGATTGTGTGAACCTCATGGGTATGGGTATCATGAGTGGATGTCTCGCTAGTTTGATTGGATGAAGGGACATCATTGGGAGATGGTTTTTTGAAGATTTTTAGATTTTGGTTGGGGGTGTCATTGGGATTATCCATAGTTAACTCGCCTTTCTCAAGCATTTCTTGGACAATATTCTTAAAAGTGATGTAGTTTCCGTCACTATGACCCTTCACTCAGTGATAGTTACAAATTTCATGCTCTTTATACCACGCGGGCATGGGATGAGCAAGGTCAAAACCAGTGTGTGGTTTTATGGGTGGAAGGGTGATGGCTCCCGCTTTGATAAGATTTTCTAAGACAAAAGAGTAAGGTTCCCCAATTGGGGTATATTTTTTGTTTCTCTTGTCTGAATCGAAAATCGTAGACATGTGATAGATTAGATGAGGGTGTAGCCTGATTGGATGGATGAGCTGGGCCAGCCTTGAGTACCACTACATTAGCGATACCCTTAGCCTTTGAATAATTGGTTGGTGGTTTGGAAGAAGAATAGGTTTCATTCGACTTGAATGTCGAATTCTTATTTCGTAATTGGATTTTCTTCTCTTTGATGGCTCGAATCTCTAACTTTCGTGCCATAGTGAATGCCTCATCGAATGTTTGGAAATTTTGGACCTACAAGGTTAGGGAGATATGTCTGCGCAAGCTCATGTTAAGAGCTCGATGAGTTCAATTTGTGGCAGTTGGAAGGTAAGTTGATTGATCAAGCTGCACTAGCGAGCGATAAAATCTGCGATAGATTTGTCCTAGTACTGACGTGTGGAATATAGATCGGTCATGGTAACCTTCTTGGCGATATTGATGGAGAAATGATCCAAGAAATCTTGGGCTACCTGATTGAATGAGAATATAAAGTGTTTGGGTAACCCACTATACCAATCTAATGCAGTCCAATGAGGGACATGGGAAAGGTTCTCAAAAACAGGGCATCATCATGAGCAATTAGATAACACCCACATTCAAACGAGCGCAAATGTTGTTGTGGGTCTTCCTTACTATTGAAGCGGTTAAATTTAGGCATTTCCCAATGCATAGGGTATGAACGGGTAGGAATGGATGGGTGAATAGGCTCGTTGTAAATATCGTCGTAGGTGAGAGTGTTGTGGGAGCCGAAACCGATGCCTCCAATGTCTAGCATCTTGTCCAACATCAATTTAATTAGGTCATTGGTGGGTTGTGATGATTAGATGCCTCCTATAGCGTGAGGAGGTTGGTTTTGGGCATATAATGGGGGTGGCATTCCAGTGTATGGGGCTGCCATGTAAGGTGGTGGAGAAGAAGGCAATGAATAGGGGTACGTGCTAATGAATAATAGATGAAACAGGCGGTTGTTGGTAGTATGTATATGGGGGTGGAAGGGTCATGGTAACCCTAGTGGCAATAGGGGCTAATGATTGTGGAATGGAAAGAACCACGTTCTGAAATGGGGTAGGAGTCACCGACACTAGAGGTGGGAATGTAGCTACAGGTATGTATGAGACATTAGGGGTAGATGAGGTTGTGTTTGGGGTAGTTGTCAAGGGTATGGTGGATGTAATGGGTGCCATAGAGGTAATGACACGGCAGGTCATGACGGGTATAGAACCTAACGTGAAACAACTAAATGTAAAGTGGATGTGGGCAGCATGGAGCCAGATGGGGCCGATGTGGAAGTGGGTGCGAGAGTCGGGGGATAGATACGGGCATGCCATATATCAACTGACCCGAGGCATCTCAAGTGGACGAATGGGAGAGGTAAAACTGCAAGGCGGCAAGGTTCTAGTCAAGGAGTTGTGTTAACTCCTCATCTCTAGTAGTGATGGTAGAAGGTTAGATGGGATCCATGGCTGGTGATAAAATAGAAGGTGGTGAAGGACTAGGTGGGAGCAAATTGTTAGCAACCGATGACATGGAACACGAGGGCACTTGCTTGTCTTCGAGTCAGCACCATGTGAACCAGTATTGATCAGGTAGGGCTTCTCTATAAATGATACAAAGAATAGTAGGAACAGGTGAATCTAGTGATAAAAAATGGATGAAGTAACAAATGGTGGGTGGAATGTGAAACAGGATAACCGATGCGCTTATGGAAAACGACGTCGGTCGTGGGGTAATCACGCTGCCACACTTTGTAGAAAATGGACAGTGAGTAAACAACGAGGCAAAAGGAAAAATCTGACAAGTATGCCAAATCTGGGGATGTGTAAAATGTCAATGGGAAAAATGACAGTGACAGAGACTGTGGAAAGTGGAAGAAAGTGAAGTGAAAATGTCCTTTTGAGTAGGATCTAGAACCATCATCGCTTGGGTATAACCGATGGTGATCGAGGTAACCAGATGATGGTTACTTATGAAATTGAAAGCATGATGATGAAAGAAAGTGGTTATGAATTAAAATCTGATGTAGAATCGGACCCGCATTCTAGAAATGATGATGATATGGCCCAGGCACACTCAGGTGAAGCCGGAATACACCAGATTATGATGAGGAGCATGCAAGGATGAACAAAAAAAAGTGATGAACGTGATCTTTCACCTCAAAACACAAGCCAAGCAGAAACACTAAGAAAATGTGATCCTAGGAGTGCCCTTTCTATTATGTTTGTTTAGCTTATGTTATTTAGGGACTGACACATGAATTGTGAAATAGATTTTTGGTGAGGATGGCTTCCTACAAAGAAGGAGATCTAAAGGGTGAGGTTTCGGGTATATTACGGTGGGGCGGGCTTCACTCAAGTATGACTCGACAAAGTAGCGAGATGGGTGCCCACCGTGTCGTGATCATGTGATCACCTGCGCTTTCTTCCTAGTAGGATGTTGTTTAAGAATGTATGTATTTTGAATTTTTGTCCGGTTTGGTAAGACTTAGAGAAAGAGAAAAGAATAGAAGTGTTTTTCTACGATTCGTTTGTCAACCAGTATTAGTTGGTCATGACCTCCAACAGATAGGTTGCCCTCAATTAATGTGAGTTAATGCAATAAATCAGAATGGAATGAAATTGTTTTAAAACCCACATCGAAAATGTGAAATTGGATGACACAATAAGATGAATAGGAAGAGGGATGCTCTTTCACTACAATGCAGAAAACATGAAGAAATGATTCTTTTTAATTACACCAAAAGAAAAGTTTCCTTTAGAGCAAATAGAAAGGAGATGTGGATTACCAAGGAAGAAAATTAGTGTGTACGCTTTTAGAAGGGAAACAAACACACAATTTTTCCTAGGAATGAATGAAATGCAAGGAACCCCGGATGGGTCCCACTGGGTGTGCCAAAATGTTTCACCTTTTTCTTAGATTGTTTCTTAGAAGTGTTGACGAAACAGATAGGGTAACGGAGGAGGAGGAATACCTGTTCAAATGTCGTTTGATGGGTTGTTACGCGCGTATGACTTCCAAATCCACAACTGACCATGAGAGCTTCCTTTTGGCTAGGAGGAACTACCTGTAATGAAAACAAGACCACCGAAGAAATTAAATAATATGGGCAAGTGAACTCGCCCTAACAGCGCAGCTAGATCCGGAAGTATGATACTTCCTAGATGGTTGTCAATCCACTATTTTAAACAAATTAATGTTGTAAACAAAGTAAATCCTATTGTTATTTTAAAATGATTTAGGTATCTCACTTAAAAACAATAAGAAAAATAGATCTAATCTAACATGCTAAGCTAGAATAGAATCCACAGGTCAAATGGTTGGTTTTGGGTTCTACAGTTTGATAAAGGTCTCGGGTAGGTCACAAGTAAATGAAGGTGAGGTAAAATTAGGTGGATATGTCTCTATTTAAGACTGTGTGGGCAAACACAGAGACCAAAGTCGATCGGGGTGACCAATGGTGGTTAGGTATAACCGGCGCGCCATTATTGTGAGATCTGGAAATGTCACAGAACAAGGTTTTGGTCTCCTTTGTGATTGCACAAAGGATTTTGGTTAGTCGAGATGAGGTATTGGGTGACTGGAGTAGGATTTTGTGAGGTTTTAATGGGTCTATGGAGGTGAAAATGTTGGAGAAGGTCAATAGGGAGCAAGATAAACAATGGGTGATAAAATAATGATGAAATGAAATAAACCAGAGAAGTATGATGTTATACTTACTTGGATTTTGTTCTTGAAGGTCTATGTGTGAAGGATGGAGGTGTTGATGATGGGTTTGAAGGCTGCAAGTGATCACCAACTAAAGAAAAGCTTCTGCATGGGCTACATGCACACTCCTCTTTGCTTGGATAGATCAGATCGTGGTTGGGATGGCTGTGCAAGAGAAGATGCTTAATATCCTTCCTTGGATGTGAGTTTTCGTTGGAATTTACTCTCTAAAGATGCGTTATCTCTATGAGATTTTGTTCTTGCTAGTCAAATTTTTCCCAATGTTTTCCAACCTTGAGAATAAGGTAGTTTAGGGGTTGAAAGGGGTAACCGATGGTGGTCTAGCTTAATGGCGGCACGGTTAGGGATAATCGACGTCGGTCAAGGCGGGATTTCCTAGGTTTACTAAACTAGGGAGATCCTCCTGATTTTCTCGTATCTCGTGTCGTTATCCCATGGATTAGACTTGGAGCCTCTTGTGAGCATGTAGGAATGTGGTTAGAGGGAATGTAGGCATTGATTTTTAGGGTTTGGGTAAGTCTTAGTTAGTTATGGTAACTTGCTAAGAATAGGTCTTAGGTTGAGTTAGCTTGGTGAGGTGTCTAAGTGAACTATATGTGTAGATATTATTTAAATAATAAATATAGTGAGGATAATGCATTAATTTAATTAAATTAATATTAGTGGGGTGAAGGGGGTCATGGCTAGGTAAATGTAAAAAGGGTGCTTATATGTCAAGGGATGAAAGGGGAGTGTGACCTAATTTTAGTGTCTATAAACCAAGCCGCGAGAAATTTAAACATTATGCAAATTCATATGGTAGACAACATAAGATCTAAAATGAGATTAATGGATGTAAGGTCTCCTCCCCCTATTTCCTCAACTTTCCATGGTAATTCTAGACAACTTGTAGACTTGGAAGGAAATAACGATTCTCTCAAGCAGCCATAGATCACTCAAGAGCCGTAAAACAAGCAATATCCACATAATACGAGAAAATCCGATGAACACTATAAGTTCATGGAATAGGCTAAGTTCACTTGCTTAACACAAATCCATGGAATGAAGTAATTATTCCATCCAAAGAGATTTTATAGATGGAACAAGTAAGGAAACATAATGTTGCACCCTCATTACTAAAGGCCACATGTATTCCCTAAAGATCGTTCAAAAATGAAAAAGGAAGCAATTGAATGTCAAAATGTGGGATTCCCTATCTATCCCATCTTAGAGAGATCTCTTGTAAGAATCCTTGAAGCAGCTTCCACCTCTTAAACTCGTCATGCACAAAGAAGACTTTTTGGTCAACATTTATCATCCCAAGGAAGAACAAGTAGATGCATTTGTCAAACCTCCTCCTTTCTACATGTCTCTAATTATTAGCAAGCACCTTACACATAATTACATGATAGATTATGGTGTTAGTACCTCAATTATGCCAAAGAAGTTTCCGGATATCTCTGGAATTGAGTATCGCCCAACCTCAAAAGGTGTTTTCCAGCTTTGATGGGTCAACATTGTAAGTCTTGGGTGTGATCAAGGATTTGGAGTTAAATCTTCATGCTTGCCCAGGCCTAACTATAATATAAGATATATTTGTAATTGAATTGACGCATGTGTTCACCCTCTGCCTCTTTAGATACTTCAAGGCCAAAGTGGGCATATATCTTTCTTTATATTGGTCTCACATGTTATTAAGAACAAGGTATGGGACTAGGTTTTAAATAAAATTTGAGCCCATCTCAACTTACCATGTTTAAGTTCATGATCTTAGTCCTATCAATGCAAACTACATGGGCCAAGGAGAAATAACAGTGACCATGAATCTGTCAAGACAGTGAATTCATCTCATTCAATTCATGATCTTATGCTTGATGAATGGGATAAAGAGAATTATGAGTTTGATCCCTATGACATAGTTGTAGAGACTAGTCTAGGCACCTATTACATCCATGAAGAAGAATTCACATTTTGCATGTCACACAAAGAAGACAATGATGTTCACAAATCTATGGAATATGTTCCTTAATGGTTCTAGAAGAAAATGGAGATGGGGTGGGTGCATTTATCGTCTCCCAATAAACAAAAAACTATTCTTTGCACATAGGTTGAAATTTGCATGCTTGAACAAATTGGCGAAGTATGAGGCATTGGTTCATGAATTGCTTATCATAGAAAAGAAATGAATCAAGGTATTGCAGATTTTTAGGATACTTGAGTTATTCATCCATCAAATCGAGAAGCAAGGTGTGCAGCCAAGAATTTTTTTTAAAAATATTATAGGCACCTAATTTGGGACCTTTTAGATATTTTTGACGTTGTCAACCTTCAAGTAGTGCTGCGAAAGTAGAACAATGACTCAAATAAAATGGCAGCCATTGGCTCACAACTTTCCCCATGGAAGACCTTATACAAGGTAAAAACATGTTAATATGGTTGTAAGACCATCCATTCCAAACAATGAAGTCGGCAGATTTTTTTTTTTAGAATTATGAACAAATAGTCCAATTTATTTAGAACAAGGCTAATTTCTCTTCTTATTTGTAGCATGACTTGCAATAAAGTTATGGGAATAAAATCATTTAGGTGTGGAAAAACAAGTTACCTAAAGGGTTAGTAAATCTCAAGGAAATCTTCAATCGATGATGAGATCAAAGGGCAGAATAAAAACATATATATGGGCCAGAAGACTACAAGTTAGTCACCATTACACAAGATAAGGAGCTTTTGTTTGGAAATGTGTGTGATCAAAAGGAAGAACAATATTTTATTTCCTTGTGTCAGAGCTTTCACGATGTATTTTCATGGATTTATGAAGACCTTGCATTTTTACCCGACATTTCTCAACATGCCATTGATCTTGACCCCATGGCTAATCTAGTCGAGACAGTAGAGACCAAGTGAGCCCCAAGATTGAGCCTCTCATGAGGAAGGATTTATTTAAAAGAATTGAATCAAAATTGTATTCCCCATGAATTACTCATCTTGGGTGGTGAACTTGGTCCCGATGTAGAAGAAGAATGGAGAAATAAGACTTTGTGTGGATTTCAAGGACTTGAACAGGGCCTCTTTGAAAGATCATTATCCTCTCCCCTCCATGGAACAAATCCTTCAAAGTTTGGTAGGATCTAAAAGAATCTCTATGCTTTATATCTATTCAGTTTCAATCAAATTAATATCAAATAGGAGGATTAATATAAAACTACATTCACAACTAAGTGGGGAACATGTGCATATTAGAAGATGTGCTTTGGTGTTTCAACACGGGTGCCATATTTAAGAGAGAAATGGACATTGATTTCCATGTACTTATTAATCAACTCATCCTTATCTATTTAGACAACATCAAAATTTTATCAAAGCAAGGCTACCGCCACATGGATCATTTGGGAAAATCTTTTGACAGATGTAGAGAATTCAAAGTATCCTTAAATCATAAGAAATGCATTTTTGTAGATTAAATGGTTGGGGCACATTGTTTCAAATGATGGAATTACAATAGACCCAAAAATAATAAATGTCATTCTCTCTCTTTCATTTCCAACTCACAAGAAGGCCCTTCATTCCTTCCAGGGTAAGATCAATTTCATTAGGAAGTTCATTTCTAACTTTGTAGGAGTAGTCAAACCCATCACCTTGATGCTGAGGAAGGAAGAAAATTTCAAATGGACTACAAAAGGAAAATAAATATTTACTAAGATTAAATTCGTAATTTCCCAAGCTCCAATGTTCATCAATCCATATTTTGTAAAGATTTCATCCTTTATGCCTATGGGGCTGATCTTAGCGTTGTTGCAGTTCTCACATAGAATAATATCAAAAACTTGGAGCGACCTATATCCTTTTTCAGCCAAACATTGAAATATTTCGAGCTCAAGTATATCCATTTAGAGAAATATGTCTTCGCCATTTTTCAAGATCTCAAAAAAATTAAGACCATGTTATATGCCAACAACATAAAAGTTTTAGTGTCACATCCTAGTGTGAGATATTTCATTATGGGGTGGAAATCAGTGAGAAGAGAGTTGGATGGGTGACCAAAATCATGGAGTTTAATATGACCATCAAATCCAAAAAAATGGTAAAAGGAAGGTCACTTTGTTAACAACTTGCCTTAGATGCTCAAGATAATCAAAGATCCTCCTTATTCATGGAAGAGGAACATGAACAAACCACAAAGTGTTCGTAGAATTTAGAGGCTTCTCTAGATGAAGATCCATGGAGTATTACAAGTTCACGAGGTCATGGAGGTCTACATAGTATAAAAGAGATGTGAAACGTTTAGTTCTTGTGTAACATATAAATTCCATAAGACATAACGAGATCAACTTAGTCACGTGAAGTTAGATTAATGATATGATGACATTCTTAGCAACTAACAATTACCCTCTTGGTTTGAAAAAATAAAAAAGAAGATATCTTAGGTTGTAATCAATCCCTTATGCATTGATTAGCGGGTTTCTTTTCAAAGGGAATCTCGATGGTGTCCTACTAAAATACATTGAAGGAGAGAAAGCTGAAAAGGTCTTGGTAGAGTTCCATGATGGATTCTCCGTTGGACACTTTTCAGCTAGGGCTACCGTGATGAAAATTCTCAAAGTAGGGTACTTATGGCCAACATTATTAGCGGATTCACATTGATGGATTGGAAAATGAAAATAATGTTCTTTCTTCACCGATAAGAAGGATATGGTGACCCTTCCCCTTCATCCTATTCAGGTGGATGAACCCTTTTCTCTATGGGGCTTGAATTCTTAGGTATGATTAATCCTCCATCAAGTACGAGTCATAAATGGTTCTTGATAGTAATGAGACTACTTTACCAGTGGACAAAACCATACCACTCAAGGAGGAAACTGAATCATTCATCCTTTATTTCCTGGAAGACATTGTAAATAGGTTTGGGATTATCCAAACCATCATTTCTGATAATGACAAGGCATTCTTAGGTTCCAAATTTTCTGATTGGGATTTTAGGCATGGGGTATATTTTAAGACTTCCTCTAATTACTACCCACAAGGTAATGGTTTGGTGGAATCAACTAACAAGAACCTAATCATGATCATGAAGAGAACTATGCAAATCAATCAAAGGCAATGGCATACTAAGGTAAAAATGATCTTTGGGATGATAGAATCACTACAAAAAGAGAAATTGACAATTCCCCATTTTTCTTTGTTTATGGAAGAGAATCTAGGCTCCCATTATCACTTGAATTACCTTCATTGGAGATATCCCAATAGTTATAATTTGAATATGCAGACCAAAGAGAAATTAGAAAGATGGAGTTGGTTGAACTTGAATAATTAAGGAAATCCACCATGAAAAATATGGAGGAGTATCAGGGGTCAACCAAACAGTGGTTTGACAA
The DNA here is from genome assembly GCA_018340775.1 of Taxus wallichiana var. yunnanensis. Lineage (NCBI taxonomy): Eukaryota > Viridiplantae > Streptophyta > Pinopsida > Cupressales > Taxaceae > Taxus > Taxus wallichiana. The sequence continues at coordinate 865,181,479 of CM031238.1, forward strand.
AAAAATCCAAAGCTTAGGCTTTCAAGGCATATGATTTATCACTCAAGTGGGATGCGAGATAGAGATAAACCAGGATAGAATTTAAAGTTTGATGCACTTTGGAGTGGGCCATACATCATCACTTCCTGTAAAGAGGACAACTCTTTCAAGTTGTCCAACCTTGATGGAGAAGCATTACAAATCCCATTCAATGGGATTTATCTCAAACACTCCCATTAAATTTTTCTATTACATCTTGTAAATACTTGTGTGTTTTGTATTTTATTGTTGGAGGTCCCCTCCTTTGTTGTGTGTTGATCACTAGTTGAGTGTATTTCCTCACCCTGTTGTGGTCATATTTGTTGTAATAAGCTGTGTGGGCACTCTCTGCATGATTCATTTGAAGGATGTATGATCTTCCCTTTTGTACATAGGTTTTGGAATCCCCTTAGTAGTCATACGAGGGTCATCTCGAGTAGGTTCCATGGTGGAAATTATATAATTGGAGCATTATTCAACGTAAATTATTTCAACTCCACAAGATCAATTTTAGTTCGAGTGCTAAGTTCATGTGGATTCAAGAGACAAGTTTTTCAAGTTTGAGATCAATTTTTCTTCAAGGTTATGCTTGAATTACTTTTTGGAATCACAATGATTGAGAGGGGGTTGAATCAGTCCTTTAAACTTTTACTTCAATTAATTTTACTTGTGTGAACCATCAAACTAACCATTCAACATTCATTAGCCAATGTGAGCTTATTAATTGTGAAACAACCATTCACAATAACACAAAGCAAGAGACACCACATGAACACAACATATAATGTGGGAAACCCTCAAGGGGAAGAAAACCCATTGAACCTCTACATAAATTACATAACACAAAGTATTTATTTAGTGAATCACCCACTTAACAAGGATCACCAACCCCTACAACTTTGGTGATGCATAAACCCTACAAGGAGCACTAACGCCTATTTAATATAGCACCCACTCTACAAGGATGATAAAACCCCCAAGATGACCAAGCACCAACTTAGCCACCTGAATATGAAGATCACTTAATGACCTTGTTTCTCAAACAACTGATTTTGATAACTTTTTTAGCTCCTTCCACTCATACATTTCTCAAACTATGCCTTCTCCTTCTTTGCTCATACATGCATCTAAATGTGTTGATTAGGTCATATGACCTTGAAGCTATGTTCCTCTTCTCTTATCAACTTCCCATGCTTCTTCTCAGCTCTTCTCTAGAGCCCTCGACCTCTTCTCTTACTTGCTCTTATTCATTCACAATTTCATCCACCCCACTAGCTCAAATGAGAAAATATACCTTGCCTTATATGCATGAATCATATGACACAACCATTTAGGTAAGAAAAATACCATATGAACATATAATTTTTGTCATATAAAACATAAATAGAATAATTACAAACATTAACAAGTTACATAAGAGGACCATATAGGTCGGCATAAGCCTTACAATTCAAACTTTCTCAACTAGGCCTAAAACACTTGGTCTTCACTCCAACGGTCATAAATCAAATGTCAAGGGAACAAGGAAGCTCAGCCAAGACTCCATCAGCTCAAAATACTTCAGAAATAACCTCTAGACTCCATCTTCATGCTTGAATAAATTTGTAACCTCCATCTTCAACATGGTTCACTCCACTTGGTAAGCATCACCAATTCGGTCTCAAGCACCTAATTACAGTCTTTAAAAAAATAACTTAGCTCACAAAAACACCTCTTCATGACACATGTGGCATATCAAAATAAATTTATTGACCTCAAGAAACTCAAGAGACTCATTTCAATCTTTAATTCAAGGCATAAGGCTCAAAAATGCTTGCATCTTTGAAACTACTCAAACCCGGTTCTAGGTCTCAAGAATGTGTCTTCTACTCATCAAGCTCCAAACCTAAAAGTAAATATCCAAGCACTACCACCAATTTTAAAACATCACCAAGGACTTGAAACACCTTCTCAAACACTCATATACATATGTGACATCAAGAAACCCATACTTACATACTTGTTCCAACCAACATTCTAGTAAGCCTAATAGGGTTGATTAGGCCATTAGGGTTTAAGCATGTCAACACCTCATCCGATCAAACTAGGAGTTAAAACACAACATATGAAACATCTCTAAACTATAAATGATCATAATATACTTTGCTAGACCATGCAAAACATCACAACCTCTCTTGAATCTCCATGACTTTTTTGCCTCTTTAGGCCATTAGCGGTAGGTCAACTTGGAAGAGATATTTCACTCATTTATTACATTGAAACTATCCTAAAATTTTCATGTACATTTATCACACATCCTAGACTTGAGGGAATAATTTGTTTCACTTCATGAAACTTGCAACACATACATGTGCCTAAAAATATTCACAAAAAGGGGTTTTGTTATAGCTTACCAACACACCTGGAGCATGCCACCACCACAAAAATGAGATCTGATGAATTCTTGACAATATTGAACCTTCACACTATCCTTCCTAAGTCATTTCATGGCCAAACACATCATATTTTGTCTATCTCTTTGAAACTAGGGTTTTTATGAGGGTTTATACCCACTTGACTTCTTAACAATCGTTCATAAAGGATAGGACATCATTTTACCTCATTCTAACTGTAAAATACTCTTAACTCCATGCATTAACATTGATGAATGGATCAGGTACCCATGAAGATATTTCACATGTGAGTGAGAATTTCAAACTTGAACTTCGAGCTGGGAATGATTGTTTTGAGAGCTCGGTAGAGCTCAAAACAACTTTTCATGCTTTTCTTTCAACCTCATGACCTGAAACTTTTCTCAAAATTCTATAATGACCTCTTCAATAATTTATAATGTTAATCTATGATTTTCTATCTTTGAAACTCATCCTGTTACTTGGTTTTCCCATGCCTTCTTTCCTTGTCTTCTTGTACTTTCCTTCAAAGAACCTTAAACATGAATTAAACACTTGAACTATGACCTTGTACACCTTCCATACATGATCTGTAATCTTAAAACACTCCTCACATGCTCACTGATTTTCCTTGGTCCTTTTTTTCACACCTCAAGCCATTCTTACACTAGGTCTAAGACTAGGCCTAGTTAGGCTTGTATCACCACATGTCTCAAGTAAACTGACATATTCTCCATTTTATAAACTCATTAACATATTTGAAACATATCTTTGAACATTTTATACACCATAATAACTTTTTACAACTTCTTAAGCTCATACACAACACCTTGTTACTTTTATGATACATCAAGAGCATGCAAATGCATTAAGACACCATGCCACTTCACCAATGCAATACACCATGACCAAAAACAAGGACACTACCAATCAAACTTCATCCTTCTTGATAATTGACACCTCATTTAGACTCCTATACCACATCAGACACTCTTTGACATCAATGTTATTTGAAATCAATGACAACAACAATGACACATGTCCAACAATCTCCCCCTTTTTCATTGATGGCAACCAAACATGCAAGCACCTTCAGGAAGCTATTTTCTTGTTTTTAAGTATACTCTCCCCTTTTACATCTATGAGAAAATATCCTACAACAACTTGACAAAAAACAACATCAACAATGCATAAACGTAAACTCAAAATCTCTCCCTTTGCTTTGTGTTCACCTTCTTGACTTCAAATGTTACAAATGTTTCATGGAATTGTTATTCAAACATGCTCATTGCTCCCCTTAAACAGATATAGACCTATTTTAGTCTCCATACTTTTTGTAGACCTTGTTCCTAACTTGATTCTCAAATAAATGTGGTCTTATTTTTCTTCACCTTGAACTTGATTAACATACATCACTAAAACCATCTCCCCCTGAGATGATGCATCCTCCTATAAAGCACACATACACTATGAAAATTAATTCATACCTTTTTTATTTTTTTCACCACAAGGACTGACCCCTTAGATCATGCTCTCTAACTTTTTTTTAGACCTTACTTTGGTTTTCATCAAACTTAGACTATTGTTACAGCTTATCTTACCTTATTTATGCCATATATCAACGACACATTTTTTGCTTCTTCACATGATTTACCAAGCCTTAACACTATTCACACTGTTCTCATTATACTACTTGATGCATGATTTCTCCTGATATACCTCAAAATCGTCCTTCAACATGAATCTAATTATAGACATAACCTATGTAGCCAAATGATACAAACATACCTTGAATCATATGTGAAAATCATTCCTTCAAACATCATAAAGTATCTCTCCATGTATTTTATTGTCTAATCAATTCATCATATAAAATGAATGAAATTCTTCTTCACATTTACATTTACAACAGTCTTCTTGAGGTCTTCAACATGAGAAACATAGTACTTGTACCTTTATACAATGTATCATACCCAAGGGACATTATTTGAGGTTTATGATAGTGACATCATATCTTTAGTTAGCCTTCAAGATTATTATCATCTATTAAAAAATACTTCATACTTATTACCCAAGCTTCATTTACACCATATCCATTCAAGAAAGATCCTTCAAGACACCTTCATGACTCAACTCAACTCCTCCTGGGATAATGCACACATTCACAGCTACTAGGAACCACTGAAGCACATAGAGGACAAATTTTTTACTACTTTCTTCATGATCATCTTTCCTTCTTAAGCAGAGAAACATACCTAACTTCCCTTAAATCATATAATCCTCATGAACACTTCACCAACAATACTATCAATCATTTATTGATTTCAAAACTCATATGCAAAACTATACTTATTCAAGTTAACCAAACATAATACATACCTGATCATGGTATAAACTGACCTTATCTATACAATCACAACTCCATAATGCTTCAATAGACTTGGATAATGCCTCCATGAAGTATAGAAGAGACACTCCTTTCAACCGGATACATTCAAAAATACCAAACACCCTTGTTCTCATGGGATAGGTCACTATACTTAAGAATCCACTTCCTTGGATTGTGAGTCTTCATCTCTCCATTATGCATCTAATGGACTTATTGGGTAGAAAACAAAATATCTTGGGGTTCTTTAACAACAATTTTTTTTTTTTCTTTGATTAGTAGGCCCAACATGACTAGAGCTAATTGCTTTAGGTTCTTCCTTGGCTTTCTCAACATGGCCAAACCTTACATATTCCTTCTTCCCACAACTATTCTTCCTCCATCTACAATATCTTTCAATACTCCCAACATCGTTACAATTGAAGTAAACAACATGATTCTTACCTCTAGGAGCTTCATCTCTCCAATTTGGTCTAGGTAACTCTTTATGACAATATCTAGCAATATGAACCTTCTTATGGCAGTTATAACAAGTATTGTCTCTTAACTAATATTAACATTCATTTCTACCATTTCTCCATGGATAACCATTCTTGAATGCCCTTCTACATTCCCTATCTCTATGCCCAAAACCATTATAACTATAACAATAACCATTAAAAGTATTTTCATACCTTGATTCATTAGGTTACCTAAAAAACCTTGTCTTTATATTGCCTTTGAATTTTCTCCCTTTGTGATCTTATTTGGTACTTGAATATGTAATTTCCTTTCTTGTAGAAGCAAGCATCTTCTAGCATTGCCTCTTTGCCCTTAAGGTTCTCCTTCAACCCTATACTACTCCTATCTCCTACAGACCTTTGACTCTCCAAGAGATCATCTAGATCCTTAGAGCTCTTCTCAAACCTTTGAAATGATTTTGCCTTGCAAGTAGCTTCATATAATTTTGACCTTAGAGATACCACCTCCTTTTCAAACTTGATGCACTCATTCTCCTTAGCTCATAGAATTTTCTAATATAGTCTCCACTTAAATTTATAGCTGTTTGAGCATCTCATCATACTTATTGGTTTCAAACCAATGCATCTCCTCAAGATCATGAATATTTTCTTCATATTCCTTAACTTATTATCTCATCTTCTTGTTCTTCTTCTCACCATGATTCAAATATTCTTGAACACACATTAGCTTAGTTTCAAGATCACACTCTTCTTCTTTAGAATGCATGCAAGATTCTCTAAATATGGAATATTCACTTTTAGATCTCTTAGTGCCCTTGGCCATGGATATGAATTCATCACCTACATAATCATGTTTATACTCATATTCATAATCAAAAACACCATTATAACAATGTACCTCGATGAGTAACAATATCCCTTGGAATATAAGATTTTCTTGGTCTTCTTCTTGTTTCCAAACTTCTTGAACTTCTTTTACTCTTATCAGACCTATGATATCTCTTATCATGCTCTTCATAATATTCATCCTTATGAGGACATTTATTTACAAAATGTCTAATCTCTCCACAATTGAAGCACTTAACGGGAAACTTTACCCTTCTACTTTCCCGAATCGGTCTTCAATTTCCTAGCAAATATAGAAATCAATTGATCATCATCAATATCAAGAGCATCATTATTAGTGATCTTTTTACCATTTTACTTCTTCTTCTCAAACTTGAATGCAACCTCCTTCTTGATAGGTTTTGTATCAATGGTGCTCATCTTATAAGCAAATAAAATACCATGAAGATCATCCATCATCAAAGTACTCAAGTCCTTGGCCTCCACAATGGCAAAAACTTTAGGATCAAAATTAGGGATGAGATATCTCAACACCTTCGTACTACAACATATTCCTTAACTTTTTCTCCTAATCCTATGATAGTATTGACCACTTGATCTACTTTGAGAAGTTATGCAAAAATTGTTTCTTCTTCCTTCATCTTCATACTTTCAAAATGACTTATGTATGTCTAGAGATTTGAAAAAATTACATTATATTCACCTTCATAGATGACATTAAGATTTTCCCACATGGCCTTAGCTGAAGTACAATGCATTACTTTGAAAAGTTCTGATTCGAATCCACACAAAATTACATTCATAGCTTTAGAATTATCATTGTTAGTTTTCTTACATGTTGCATATGTTGGAGGAGTCTGAGGAACAGTATACCCATTTATCATTGACTGCCAAATGTCACATACCAAATAACTTATATGAGTTCTCATCCTAATAATCCAAAAATCATAGTTTGACCCATCAACCATATGAGCTTTGCTAGTAGAGGAACCATTCTGTTGACTCGTCATTTTTGTGCTTCAAAGGATCTCCTTTAAGTATTTAAACTTGCTTCAAAAATTCCTTTCTCTGATACCAATTGTTTTGAAGCATAATTATTAGGAGGGGGGTGAATTAGTCCTTTAAATTTTTTAATTCAATTACTTTTACTTGTGTGAACCATCAAACTAACCATTCAACATGCATTAGCCAATGTGAGCTTATTAATCATGAAACAACCATTCACAAGAACATGAAGCAAGAGAGAACACATGAACATAACATATAATGTGGGAAACCTTCAAGGGGAAGAAAACCCACTGGACCTCTGCCTATATTACAAAACATAAATTATTTTTTAGTGAAGCACCCACTTCATAAGGAGCACCAATCCTTACAACTTTAGTGAGGCACCAACCCCTATTTAGCAAAGCACCCACTCTGCAAGGAGGATACAACCCCATAATATGACCAAACACCAACTTCTCATACTCTACAAGGAGGCACCAACCCCATAAGGATAAAATAATTGATTTTGTTCACTTTTTCAGCTCCTTTCACTCATACACCTCTCAAACCATGTCTTCTCCTTCTTCACTCATACATGCACCTATTTGTGTTGATTAGGTCATATGACCTTAAAGATTTGTTACTCTCCTCTCCTTAACCTATCATTTCTTCTACTCCAAACCCTCTAACATCTTCTCTTACTTCCTCTTTCTCTCTCACAATTCCATCCACTCCACTAGTTCAAATGAGCAAATATACCTTGCCTTGTATACATGATTCATGCCACATAACCATATAGGTCAGAAAATACCATATGATCATCTAAGGTCGGTCATCTAAAACATAAATAGACTCATTAAAAACATTACCAAGTGATATAAGAGGACCATATAGGTTTGTATAAGCCTTACAATTCAAACTTTCTCAATTAGGCCTAAAACACCAAGTCGTCACTCCGACGGTCATAATTGGAATTTCAAGGGCACAAAAAGCTCCACCAAGAATCCATCAGCTCAAAACACTTCAAAAAAAACCTCTATAATCCATATTCATGCTTAAACAACTCTACAACCTCCATCTTCAACATGGGTCACTCCACTTGGCAAGCATCACCAATTAGGTCTCAAGCACCTAATTACCAGTCTTCATAAATGAATAAATTAAATAAAAAAAACCTATTCATAAACATGTAACACATAAACAAAAGGTATTGACCTTAGGAAACTCACAAGACTCATTGAAATCTTCAATTCAAGGCATAAGACTCCAAAATTCTTGCATCTTTGAAACACTTAAACCTAGTTCTAGGTCTCAAGAACTAGTCTTCTACTCATCAAGCTCCAACACGTCAAAGGCCATCAAAGAACTACCACCTCTTGGGAAAATTCACCAAGGACCTGACACACCTCCTCAAACACTCATATGTATATGTCACATGAAGAAACCATACTTTCATACATGTTCCAACCACCATTCTTAGCAATCCTAATAGGGTTGATTAGGCCATTAGAGCTTAAGCCTGTCAACACCTCATCTGATCAAACTATGATCTCAAACACAACATATGAGACCTCTACAAACTATCCATGCTCATAATATACTATTATACAATGCAAAACATCACAACCTCTCTCAACCTCCATGACTGGTTTTGCCTCTTTAAACCAACGGTAGATCAACTTGGAAGAGAGATTTCACTCATTTCTTGCACCGAATCTATCCCAAACTTGTCATGGACATTTATCACACATCATAAGCTTGAGGGAATAATTTTTTTCACTTCATGAAACTTGCAACACATACATGTACCTATAAATCATCATAAAAGAAGGGTTTTGATGTAGCTTACCAACACCTAGAACATGCCACCACCACCAAAATGAGATTTTATGGATTCTCTACAATCTTGAACCTTCACAATAGCCTTCCTAAGTAATTTCATGGAAAAAAACTTCATATTTTTATATCGCTTTGAAACTAGGGTTTTTGGGAGGGCTTATACCCACTGGACTTCTTAACAATCATTTATAAAAGATAAGACAACATTTTACGTCATTCCAACTACAAAATAATATTAACTCCATGCCTTAACATTGATTAATGGCTTAGATCCCCATGAAAATATTTCACATGTGAGTGAGAACTTAAAACTTGACCTTCGAGCTGGGAATGACTGTTTTGAGATCTCGGTAGAGCTCAAAACAAATTTTCATGCTTTTATTTCAACCTCCTGACCTAAACATTTTCTCACACTTCTATAATTACCTCCTCCATGATTCTAAATGCTCATCCATGTTTTTTCACCTCTGAAACTCATCTTGCTACCTGGTTTTCCCATGCCTTCTTATTTTGTCTTCTTGCACGTACCTTCAAATAACCTTGAAAATGCACTAAATACATGAACTATGACCTTATTCTCCTTCCACACATGTTTTGTAATCTCAAAACACTCCTCACATCCTCACAATGACTTGCCTTCACCTGCTTTACTTCATACCTCAAGAAATGCTTGCACTAGGTCTAAGAATGGGCCTTTTTAGGATTGAATCACCACATGTCTCAAGTAATCGACTTATTCTCCATCTTACAAACTCATTAAAACCTATAACACATTTCTTTGAACATGTTAGAAACCATATGAACCTTTTTCCAACCTTTGAAACTTAAACACAACACCTTATTATTTGTACCATGCATCAAGAACATGCAAATGCACCAAGACACCATGACACTTCACTAATGCAACACACCATGACCACAAAAAAGGACACTACCAATAAATATTCATCCTTCTTGATAATTAACACCTCATGCATAATCTTATGACACCTAGACACTCTTTGAAATCAATGTTACTTGACATCAATGACAACAACAATGACACATGTCCAACATTCATGCCCAATGGATGTTTTAAGGCTCTTGGTCTTCATCATCGAGCAAGAAAATGTTCCATGGAGGTCACCAAACTATTGTCCAAAATTTCACTCCATGAAATTTTGCAAAATTCATCTAAGTTGGGACTTAGAAATTTTTTTATCATGAAATCCATGCAAGACTAAGTCGAGTCTTCCGAGAGTGCAATCATGTAGTGTTATGCGGTTTCTCATAACCCGCTAAACAAAGGAATGAGAACTCAAGACTTGGGAGGAATTTGGAAGAGTGATTTATTTGTGGATTTTGTTAGACCTTCAAGCACTAAGGAAATAAATCCTCATTGGTTGAATCCAACTTAGAGCATCTTGGTGTTCCACACCCATGTAAAAATAAAGAAATCGTCTAAGGACGGGATCTGTGGAGTGGAGGAATAAGAGAAAAATTAGTTCTTCATGACATGGGGAAACACAATGTCACATGGACTCGAGAAGACATATAATTACGTGAAGTTTGTAAATTTCATAGAATCAAATACAAAGTCTACCAAAAATAAGCCATGATGCAAAGAGGAAGTGACACAAGGCACAACATAGTAAAAGGAAAAGTAAAATTGAAACAATAAGGTTGGAAGCCTCAAAACTATATATAATAGTGTTCTTTGGGTTTCCTAAATCATAAAATTCCGTGTGGATTTTCAATTCCGCATAACAATAGAACATAGTTGTGGGAAAATTATCGCACGGAAGGAAAGAAAGGCCTAATTGGCATAGAGGGAGCATATGACAACAGAGTGTAGAAACACTTGAGCACTACAAAGCAAAGGAGGTTTTTCTCATCATTCAGAAACATAAAAAGCCATGGTAAATCGCAGGTTGAAGTAAATCCACAGAAGACATCAAAATAGAAAACTCTTGTGGAGAGTCTCAAAGCCGCACCCGTTTTTGAACCAAACGACTAACCACCTCAACCACCTAAATTAAATGAAGCATGACGTCATCATGAGTAGTCTAATGGTGTGTGATGGAAGCAAGGAGTCATGCTATAGTAGTTGTATTTCTTTAGATGGTGCCTATGTCCATGTACTAAAAGTCAAATCAGTAAAAAATCATGGCATGCATGCTTTTCTAGAAATATTTCAGAGATTGGTATGCCAACATATCACTCTTTCCTTCCCTCTTCTCTTTCTCTCTCTTCCTACCACAAATTTTATCAGTGTAAGTGCTCACACACATTTTAGGGGTTATTCTCCTATTTTATTACTTCACATATTTTGAAGTTTCATGCCTGTGAACTCAAACTTCATGATTTTATACCTCTGCAACTTGTGAATGGATATTTTCTTACCTTAGTTCGTGTGTAAATAGTAAAGGATCAATTAATGCAAGTGTGGCTATTTTCTTTCTTTAAAATACTTTATGTTTGGCATGAATATCTCTGTCTTCTTACATATTTTGTACTTTATCACTTGTTATCATTAGAACTATGTGTATCTTCATAATCTTCATCCTACAAACTTACATATGTGTCACTTAGAATTGGAGAAGCTCCACCTTTCACTTTGGTGCTATCACCGCCTTTTTAGCTTAGGATTTGTTTTCTACATCTCTCTCTCCTTGGTCCCTTAGATGTGTTAGTGTATGTTATATTAGGAGAATTTTTAGCATTATATTAGTCTCATGTTCCACAGATTATACCAATCCAAGAAACAAAGGATTCGACCTTCTCCGAGGTTTGTCTCAAGCCACAAGTCCCACACTTGGAGATAGTCCCATGTTGCCTCAAAATTTTGAATCTTCCATGATTCAAAGTTAGGGTGCAATTTTGAGCTCCAATACCTACACACTCAGCTCAAGTGTTATACATGTTCATGTAATAATATCAATAAAATAAAATCGTAATCAACATATGTCGTAATCACATGCACATACTAAAAATGCAACCATCATCTCTACACATCGTTATCTAAATGAAGTAACATTATTGCAATAAACATTTTAATAAATTTTTACATCATATGGCATTTATTTAATTGAAAAAAATAAAAATAATTTACTCATTACCCATATGTGTTATTAATCATGATAAAGCTAACATAAAAACACACACTACTCTATAATACTGAGTATCCAAAAGTAAGTGTCTCAATGGAAATATAGCTATCAAAATAGTGTCTAGGTAACATTGACCAAAAGTGGCATGACATAGACCAAATAAGTTTCTTTGGTCCGATAGATAAAAGACACTCAAGTGGCCCTAAAAACCTTCACTCATAAGAGAATTAAGATAAACATACTTGTAGTAGATATCCAAATAGCTATGGATGTTGTTGAGTCAAAGTTTTTCCAAGACATTGGAAGAGAAATTCAATAGAATGATTGCATGTTATTATCTTAGTCAAAAGAGCCAAACTTTAACTAGAACCTTAATCCAAGGCAAGGAACACCATTCAAAAATTATATGATGCTTGCATTGAGATCCTTTATGAGGAAACTATTTTGAGAACTTGCATGATGACAATGACAAAGGCAAAATTTGATATACATGAGCTTATGGAAGGAGATCATAACAAAATATAGACATAAGAGTTCAATGGAATTTGTTCCATGATCGACTCATGGCTTGGGGTAGTTTTGATTTCCTCCTAAGGTAAGTTACATTATTTCTCCTAAAAATTACAATTTCAATGTACCGATAACACAACTAAGTATAGTATTTTTCTTTTAGGGATGAAAACTATTTAATATATGAGCGTAAGTTTCTTTAAATCTTTGGGAGATGGTGGAGGTAGTGGTCAAACAAGTAAGAAAAGTGATAAATGATCGGTTGAAACATTTCCAAAACATGTTATGGAACTAGCTTTCTCCATTTTAGTTATACCTACAGAAAGGAATGATAATAACCTTAAATTGTTAGTTTCAGCATCATAAATAATTGAACACTAATATTATATTTCCTATTCATCATTCATCGTGGATTGCCAATGTCATACGATAAGGAAGAAAAGAGGAGAAATTTGAATTTTCATGGATTTCCATCACTTGAACAAATCATCCTAAACAAAAAATGATCCTTTTTAGTTAAAATACTGATTATTGTAACTATTGACGAGGTTTGTAATGATGTTGATGCAAATATGAACTAACGAGGTTTTGTCGCTAAAGAGTTGTCATCGCAGAGTCAAGTTACTGGGGTGTTGTTTGAGCTAGAGTTGAGATGTATTGAGTCGAGATTAGTGTGGCCAAGGGAATGTCAAGTTGGAGGTCTTAAGAAAGATGAGTTAAGTGTATTTTTTTGTCAAGTTACATAGTACCTAGATCCAATCAAGTTCAAAGATGATCTCACTAAAAAGACCAATTTGGATGGTGAGAAAGGTGTTGTTAAGATGGTTTTGGGTGTCAAGATTAGAGGGTACACACGAACTAAGAGGGTGTGAGGTAAATATCCGAGCTTTCTCATATCATGTTGCAAGCATCTTAGGCCATATGTAAATCATAGAGAGAGCTTGGTTGGGGTAGCTTCGTAGATTATTTGGGTGGGAGTTCTAGGCTAGGGCTGAGTTTTGAGAAGGTGGGAAAGAGTTGAGCTAGCTCAAGGAGATCACAAGGGTGGATTCAAGTTGGCTCGGGGAAGCTAGGTTGAATAGTGACTCGGGTCACTTGGGTGTAATGGAGGGCCTTGATAGGTGAGGAAAGCTTGGCTTGGGCTGAGTTGGGAAGGTTTATATAGCTTGGGAAGGGTTACGAGCTCGGGTATGCAATAAGCAATATCTTCAAACCTACAAATGACCAAAAATATGTAAAATAATCACCTTCTAGATTTAAGAGGAAGTGCCCAGAGGATCCTCTCTTGACTCTCAAATTATAACTTCTTCTCCCCCTCTCTTTCTCGTCATGAAACTTGCAAGATTATATCAATGCAAAAACTTGTTCGATACCAAAATGACAAGAACATGTTTTTAGAATACACAAAACATGAGTATGATTATTGTATTATTAAAAATGATGTTGCAATATTTATAGATATTGAACAATTGTTTACACTTTATTTACATCATTAGATTAGGTCCATAATAAGTAGTAAAACCCAAATTAAACAAAGCGACGAAAATACACATTAGTTAACCACTTAATCACATATAAACCAGCCTATTGAACTAAATTAACTCAATGCCTAATGTGCACGTAATATAAGTGATTTATTTGAGGGATAATGATGATTTAGTCTACCTATTTATCTTAATTCTATCACCTCAATGGAGTGAAATGCAAAAAGTGGATCTTGCTCTTAGTTGTTTTTTCACCAAACTTGTTGGGTCACCCATCTTTAAGTCCTTTTGGAAATCTCATTAACTATTTAAACACCTAATGGTCACTCACCTTCCATTCAATTGGTTTGGTACTCGGTGCAAGAGTATATATATTTGTGGTGGAACCTCTTAAATAATCATACCCCTCTTTCCAACATTAAAGGATGTTTTAAAACTCATAGTTCAAGAAAGGAATATGAAGCTTCTATGATATTTATAATAATATCTATGGTACTCTTGGGCCTTTGCTGGAATTGAAATTAAAAGTCAACCTTCTATGCACTTAGCTCAAGAAAATGCAATTCTTATTAAATCTCTTAAAAACCCTCCAGTTGAGATGATCGTGGAAGATGATACAAACTATTGGGACTATGTAACCTAGTTAAAAGGCCCTCCATTGCTTGAGATAAATCCTAAGAAAATTTATGAAAATAATTATTTCTCTCATAATGGGTACTTAAGTCTCAATAGAAATGGGCCTTCTATGAACCATGGGTTAAATGGAGAAATAGATTTGTTTTCAACCGCCTCCTTTTATTGATCCCAAAAATTCTTACTTCATATGCTTACTCCTTCATAAGAAGTTAGTTTTATGTGATGTTTTGGTTAGAAGTGGTTTTGAAAACCTTTATTGTTATGTGTATGCTAAACCCAAAACAATCCATCACCTCTTTTGTGATTGAATTTTTAATTCTTTTATATGGAAACCATGTTTATATGCTTGGACTAAATGTTTACATGTGAATGTCTCATGGACTAATGTACCATTTGGTTATATGCATCTTGAATGAAAAATTTCTTGTTTTTCAAGAAACTTTGGTTAACGGCTATTGTGATCCTTTGGTTTTATGGAACACTATAAATAAAGATATTTTTAGGGTAAAGGTAGGATACACTCGACTTTAACAATGAATTCGTTGTGCCCATGATTTCAAGTCCAACAAAAAGAATTCAAGTTCCCAAAACTCCTAACTCACTAAGTCAGAAACAAGTTCTCCTTCAACCAAGCTCCTTGTCTCCAAAAATTAGCCAAAACCAAACTAAGAAAAAGAACCCCAAAAACTTCCAGGTTTGAGGATGATAAAGCAAAGAGTCTAAAAACCAAAACCCAATAGGATTGTTCAACAACACCAAAAACACTTTAAGATCCAAACCGGTAAACTTAGCTAATGTTTAAAAAAATGCCCCAAATTTTATAGGCTATTTAGATGGTTATTTTGGGTTGTGAAATCATGGGCATGATAAAAGTCATGCATAGGATTTTGTATGTGTAAGTTAATATACGATTGAAAGTGTCAAGGTCTTAATCGAGAAAACTTTTTAAAGATTGTCTATCCACAAGTCTTTTCTAAATTTGTAAAAGAATGTAGTGCCCACTTCCCTTCGACACTTTTGATATTGATCATGATAATGTTGACTATATTATGGACATTATTATAGTTTTGATTTAGTATGGTGTTAGATGTCAAATCATGGATTATTGTTGACTCGATTCATATATGATGAATGATGATTGTTAGAGACATTTTATATAGATGTTGACATGTTGTTGGACATGGCTATATATATATTTATGAATGTTGTTAGGACATATGATATTTGAATATATTGAGTAGACCGAGAAAATTGAATTTAAAATTGATGATTATATAGTTGTTGATGAAATTGTTAAGTGATATTGTTGATTATCCGGATGTTGTTGTGATTCATATATATTGATGATTTTGAAATTATATTATATTCATTTGGATGTTTTGATATGGCCACAAGGCAAAAGGGGTATTCGTATTGTGCAAGTTAAAAATATCATAACAAACATTGGGGGATTGGAGACCAACCACATTGGAATTCTAGATGAATTCAACAAGGTCGCCATGGCAACATGTTTTGTGTGTGTGTGTGTTGTTTTGTTAGGGATTCCCATGGGGGGATTACCTTTGACTGTGACCGAGGGGCTTTATGTATTTATTAAGGTGGTTTCTTTTATTAATTTTTGCATGTGTTTATTTTGTGGTGCGTTTACCCTTTTTCATTAGTTATTAAATGTTGTGTTAATGTTGTGAATAATCATGTTGTTAAAGTAAACAAATCAACATGTCATAAGAAAGTAATTAGTGAAGTGGTTGGCTTTTGTATTAAATGTTGTAAGTATGTGTAAGTGACCTTGTAAGTGATGTGTAAGTTTACTTTTGAGTGTGAAACACTCCACCTTCTTGGAAATTCAATTTTTCCTTGGAGGTTGATTTTGGAGGCTTGTGGGACAAGTAAAACTCGTCCCATACCTCTTAATTTTATTTACCAACCATACCTATGGTTGGAGGGTTGAATTTAGACCTTCTTTATACATTTTGATATGACTAATTGTAAGTTTTAATTACACTCTTCTTACATTTTATTAAAGTCAGTCCTTATGAGGTGTGGGCTTTTTGGAGTGTGTAAGTTTATTGTCATATTATTCACCCACCTCTTTATTGTGCATTGGAGAATGAATTTGAATTTTGTGTGGGAGTTGAGGAGGTGTGATGTGGTATTCTACATGGATCCATATCATCCTCTTCTCTTCCCTCTTCTATAAAATTAGAACTCCTTGCTTTGTTTTGGGTTGTTGAACATTTTGCATACTTCCTTTTGGGTGAAATTTTGTTGTGTGGAGCTCTTGCTTTTGGAAGGAGATTGGAGACCTTTGCATGCTTGTTGGTTGTTGATTTTGGATTGTATTTTGGCATTGGAAAGCTTGTTGTTTTGGAACTTAGACAACTCCTTCATGGAGAGGTAAGAGCTTGGCTCTTGAAATACTCTTTTTCTTTATGAATGTACATGTTATTGTGTGAATGTTTTAGCATGTTTGTGGGTTGTTTGGGTAGACTACCTAGGAATGGTGTAGGAGAAGGCTATGGGAATCCATGTGGGGGCATAAGGGAATGCCAGTGGCATCATAATTCTTGTGGAGGGAGTTGGGATTGGGTTTTTACCTTGGAAAAGAAATGGCATTGCATTTCTTACTTTGTGGGGGCATAAGGAAATTTGTGGGGGCATAAGGAGGGATTGTGGGGGCATAAGGATATATGGGAGATGTTTTATATTGGCGGTTTGTTACAGGTGGATACCCAATTCCCATTGGGAGGCATAAGCAGCTTCCCCCATAGTTCCTTGCTCCTTTGGCTCGCTTGACGGAGCCTTAGTCTTGTTTATATGTTTTAATGTAGTTGTACACTACATCCTATTTTGAACTATGTTTAAAATGTGAAAATGATGCATGTGTGTGGTGGAAGCCTTGTTGTCATGGGTTGAATCACATTTTTTATTGCATTATGGTTGGGGCTCGGGGGCTAATGAAGAAGGATGGCTTCTCCTCTTCATTGGATGTCTTGGTTGGGTGGAGAGTGTTGTCTTTCCCCTGCCTTTGTTGTGATCCAAAAGGAGAAATTTATGTTGTTTGCCTGTTCTGGAGTAGAGGAGAAAGACAATTTGACAGTTCCATGTGAAATGAAATCTCATTGTAACCTTTCCCACTTTGATGTGGATGATCTCTATATTATTTTTAATGGAAAGATACTTTGCATTAAGCTATGAAAGTTATGTATTCCAAGTTGTGAAAGAGATATACTCTATTCTGATCATCTGAAAGAAAGAAATTGGAAATCATTATTTGCATTCAAGGAATTGAAAGATGTAAAGTTGTATTGTTTTTTTAAATCAATAAAGGATTGCAATACTTTTCTTCAATTTGCATTGTTGCATTGAACTTGATCATCAATTTGTGATTTGAAACCTCTGTTTGGAAAATTGAAAGAGGAATACGTATGAAGGAAATATATGGAACTTTGTTCTTTTGAAATATGTTAAAATTGGAAATCAGACCTTGCATTTTATCTAGTTAAATGGTTTGTTTGTATCAACTAAATGTCTTAGGCTGGAATGGAAATGAATCTCCATATTTGGAAGATGAAAAATGATAAATAGCCCTTTTAAATCTGATCTCTGTTTTAAATTTTAAAATTGGCAAATACTTCTCTAAAATGCACAGTTTGAACCTACAAACAATAATCAACATTGAAACATTAAAATCTAGCATGCTATGTTATCAATGTACTCAATTGGACTAAAACACTTAAGGAAAAATCCTTCAAACATTGCAAAATCGGGCCCAAACCTTTCACATTTATTTTGTTGTTTGAAGTTGTAAAAATTCGAATTGGAAATCAATCAAGCAAAATTACCTTCCAAATGCATCCTAAATTCTTCTTAGAATAATTCTCCATGTCTGTTTGGCATGTTGAGTGAAGGAGAAGATCAAATTGAAAAAAGAATTACAAGTTAAAAATTACCAGTCTGCTCTGTTTAAGCATGCAGAACGTTTTCATGAAATTGACCCCTAAAACTTTATCAAAATCTAAAACTTATGATCTCGGTGCAAAGAGGACATCAAGAGCTTTCCAGAAAGTCTTCTTTTTCCCGAAATTGAGCTCTCTATCAAAAGTTATGGCCTTCTGAAGTTTTCTTCACTTGGCATTAAAATTTTGGGAAAACTTTTCTTGGTGGGCCCGTGGCCCGAATTTTTCCCTTGGGGCTTAGGAAAATTTTTGGGAAAATTTTCAAAATTTTCTCCACCAGCCCATAGCTAATTAGAGGCTGCCACATGGCACAATGAGGTGTTAGTGGATGGGCGGATCCCCTTTTAACTTAGTGCTTTCAAAAATTTAGGAAAATTTTCCAAATTTTCCCGCTGCCCGCAACCAATCAGGTGATGCCACGTGGCGTCACAAGGCATTAGCAGAGGAACGGGTCCCTTTTTGTCTTTTACGTCTTAGAAATTTTTTGGAATTTTTTCCAAGTTTCCCCCATTGTCCTGCCGGCCCGCAGCCAATCAGGGGCTGCCACGTGGCATCTTGAGGTGCTAGCGGAGGCGCGGGTCTAAGTACCCTTTTAGCCCTTCGGAGCTTTAAGTCATTTTTCTCCCCACCACCCCGCCTTCCCGCTTTGGCTTAGGAGATGCCACGTGTCCTTTGCAGTCTCGCGGGAGAGCAGGCGCAAAGCCGACTTTTCACCCAAACGAGAGTTTGAAAATGTCTCCCGCTGCCCTGCCTTTCCCTGCACTGCCTTAGGGAGTGCTATGTGTCCCTTGTGGACGTGCAGACCCGTGGAAGCACGGACGCAAATGTGATTTTTTCCCACAAGCAAAAAATTTTTTTCAAAGGTCTCCCCGAGGCCCGCCAACCGCCCTTTGGGCAAATTTTCACCCCTGGGCCCGCATGCCCGCCCTTGGGGGAAAATTTTCACCCCAAGGCCCGCCATGGCATAACTTGAAAAATATGAGTTAGGAGGACTTCTTTATATCAATGGAAAAGTGAGGAAATTTGCTATCCAATGAGACCGGTTTAGGAAGATTTTGAATGCGTTAAGTGTGAGAAAACCAAGTTGAAACTTTAAGCCGGTTAGAGAGTGGGTATGGTGAGGAATTTTTCCCTCTTAACCTAACCAAACTTCTAACCCTAAATTTTGGACCTTATGACTTCTAATAATTATCAATAAAATAAAAGCATGTTCTAGTAGACTAGAATTGTTCCGGAACCTGTTAATGACAACTGTTGTCTCGTAACCTGGTTGTAGATTCTTTTAATAAAAAAAATTATTCCATAATTTTCCCTAACTAACCCTAGGTTGTTTCTTGGGTCTCAAGTGGGTTGTTTTAATGGGCGTTAGAAAGAAGCTAGAGGTTTTGCCAAGTTCCAATCTTCCCTAAGTGGAAAGTATTCCAAAAAGTGTTCGAGCATGGATGTTGTTTATGAGGATTGAGAGCTTATCAAAGAGACCTACATTAATCAATGTGACTATTTGGATCCTAAGAAGGTTGGCGTAACTGTGTGGTGACCTCATGCACAATATTGATGGACCCAATACAAAGGTAATCATGGATGCCATCACGAAAATATTGTGTCGAACTAAAAATAATAAAACTTGAAGGATCAAGATGTGGTTCTCGAGTCATCCCTTTTCTCTTCCACATATACACCCCAAAATGAACATAACAAATTTGATGTACATTGTCCTTTGCCTCCTCCTTGGATGACACTCCCTTACTTATCCATGGTTATAGTGGGTTTTTATCCTCGGGATTGAAAAAATGATTGAAAATCTCAAAACATGTTGAACAATGTAATAAACATTTGATGAAGAAAAATGCAAACCTCTTTTCTAACAGTTTATAGAGGGACTTGTTGAATACATTAAGGGATGTGGTGAATGCAACAAGGGACTTGGTGATTGCAACAAGAGACCTAGTGATTGTAGTAAGGGACCTATTATAGATGAAGATTGTGATCCTCCAATTTAATTTTGGCATTTTGATCTTTGTTTAATGTGATAGTTTGTTGAGATTGGCCTTTGTTTTTGTAATGTTCTCATGATATCCTCTTGAGCAAGGACTCTTATAAGTTTTATGATTCTTAGTTGACATTATGGGTATTTTTGTTGATGTTAAGCTCTTATTAAGCTTATGCTATAATTTTGTACTTCTTGGTTATCATGGTGGATGCCTCTAATAAGCATATAATGTTATTTTGCAATCTCTTTTCAATTTAAAAAAAAAAAGATTAGTTAAAAACAACTTTGTTTAAGGTTGTGTGGGGACCCATCATTATAAAATAAATTAAAACTTGAGTCACATGAAAACACAAACTATCAATATATTGTCATAATTTAAGTTGTACCAAGAAGATAGACTTATTAAATGTGAAATTAAGTCTCGTACTAAAAAGATAGACCTATTAAATATAAAATTAAAACTTGAACCATACTTTAAAAAAAAAAATAGACCTATTAAATATAAAATTAAAACTTGAACCATATTAAGAAAATATACCAATTAAATATAAAATTGAGAATAATCATACAATCTCAAACAAAATTTTGTTAAACCACCCTCCCACCAATTTACTATGAACCACAAACAAAACAACAAAGTCAATACTCAAAAGAAACTCTTATAAATAAACAACCCTCCTACCAATTTTCCTTGACCTTCAAACAATAAAAAAAAAATTTATTTTAAAATAAACACTAAAGATCACACCTAGAATCCCAAATTATTTCCTCCTAAACATGATTCTATTATGTCCTCTCTAACATGATTATAACTACTGTGTATGATCCGGATTGCAATCAAATCAAAACTATGCAAACTTTCCCTCAATTAAAACAACTTTTAAAACACATTAAAAACCGAACATAAGAACAAAGGAGAGTCCATAGTCAATGTCGATATTATCCATGTTTGACTGGTTGGAATCCCAAAACTCCTTTGTCCCTTTTGTTACTAATTCTATGTGGTTTTTACACGCCCCATGCAAAGGACAGGCCAGAGATACCTCCATTATTCATCCAATGTTTTTTTTTCCAAATTTTAATAGTCATGCAATCAACCATTTGCCCACAGGTACCTATACCAAAATTTATATCTCAATTATTTGTTCAATATTTTAAATTTATTTCAATTGTCTATTTAATATTCTGATTTTTGAAGTTAGTAATTTATAAAGATAGTTACAGTGGCGTGTAATAGTGTGTTAATAATAATAATGATTGGTTTATATATATATCAAAACGAAGTATTCTATTGGATCTAGAAGGCGGCAAAACCCTAAGATTGAATGTAAAGTTGACCTATATATATATAATATTTTTTTCTTCATTAATAATATTAATATTTAGAAAAATCAGTATAAAATTCTTATTTAATTTATAAAATAATTTTGGAACTCTTGTGTGACTAGGTTGAGGGCACACATCACCAATCAATAATATTTTTAGGTATTTCTTAAATAAATGTATTTAAGATATTTATACTAACTTTTATGTTTATATAGATAGGCAAAACTACAATGCTATTTCTTAGAGAAATATATTTAAGATATGTGTACTGTTTTTTATGTTTATATTGATTAGCATAATTACAATGATGAATATAGTTTTGTCACATGTCAGTGCACATATTTCTTAGGGTTGGCTGTCAAGGATTGTTGGGTTTTCATTCCATCAAATTTTAGAGAGCTACTAGGTATCTCAATCTCATCCCTTATTTATTAGTATCTTTAGAGATTAGAATATTTAATGGATAGCTAGGTAACACCTTTAACACCATCATACCATCAAAAATAAATAATTGACTTTAAATTAGACATTTATTTGATTGTCTATGATTGTCTATTTGATTGTGATAGAAAAATTATAATAGCTTAAATATTTAGAAAAGTTTGAAATAATTATTTATACATATACATATACATATACATACACACACACACACACACACATATATATCTCTACATATATTTATACATATACACATACATACATATATATGTGTGTGTATGTATATGTATATTTATACATATACACACATATATAAAGTCAAGGATGCATACTTTGTAAATGGTTTAAGAAATGATTAATATAAAAATATGTTTAAATCATAATACTATAGTAAATTGACGTTATCTATCATTAATCAAAGAAACAAATTTTAATTAATAAAATCTTTTTAACAAATGAAATTATATAAATAACATTTTTAATCAATATAAAACCTTTCAACAAATAAAATGACATAACAAAATTTAAAATATATACCTCAAAATTAATTATCTGTAAACTTTCTATATTTTTAAGATATATATCTTAATCGCAATACAAAATCCAAGAAATGACCATAAAAAGAATTGAGGGGGAATAATGGTACGTATTATTTCATTTGAATGTGAATTGAATTGGGTGGTGGGGTAACAGCATATGTAGGCAGGTATAGAGAGGGTGAGTGGTGGGGTAACAGTATTATACTAATGAGACGGGTCACGGGAAGAGGAAAAACTCGAACATTCTTTTGAGTCTATGATTTTTTGGGTATACAAACTTCAGTAAATAAAAGTTTGCGTACACGTTGTTTTTGGTATGTAATTTGTGGGACTACAATTTTTCTCGTGCATTTGAATTTTGGGTATGTAAGTTGTGGGTGGTTGCATATGAATTTTGGGACTATAAACTTTATGTGCACATGAATTGTGGGCATGCCTTTTTAAGGTATAAGAATCGTGGCACCGTTTTTTTCTAGGTCTTC
Organism: Taxus wallichiana var. yunnanensis; assembly: GCA_018340775.1. Lineage (NCBI taxonomy): Eukaryota > Viridiplantae > Streptophyta > Pinopsida > Cupressales > Taxaceae > Taxus > Taxus wallichiana. The sequence goes on from CM031238.1 coordinate 865,204,862, forward strand.
TGAATAATCAATCAGAGTATCTGGGAGAAAATGGCTTTCAGGTCTGAGGATGATTATGACTATCTGTTTAAGGGAGTGCTGATTGGGGACTCTGGAGTGGGGAAGTCAAATCTGCTGTCAAGGTTTACAAGGAATGAGTTCAGTTTGGATTCCAAGTCTACTATTGGTGTAGAGTTTGCCACAAGGAGCATCCAAGTTGATGACAAATTGATCAAGGCCCAAATATGGGACACTGCAGGTCAAGAGAGGTATGTATCATATATATATATATATTTTTGTGTGTTTTGAACTCTGTCCTATGTGGGCTCTTTTATGGGTCTGGTATTTATAATTTAAGTTTTTCATGTTTGGGTTCTTTCATGGGTTTGGATCTGTTATTGGTTTTTGGGTGAGCTGGTTTTGCATAATTTTGGTGCATAAAATGGTATATGTGGCCAGACAGATAAGTTTGTAATACTGATTTTGTTTTCCCAAAGTACCATTCCCTGTGAAGATATTAGAGGCCTTTGAATTGTTTGGTTTGGTGTTGAAATAGGCTTCAAATGTTTTCGAAAGCTTCATACATACCACCATGTGTGAGATTTATGTTTGCCATTTCCTGAGTTATATGTGTCCTTTTTTTCTTTTTCTCTTTTTTTTTCTTTCCTCACTTCCAGAGAAAATCTGAAGAGTCCCATCATGCGATGGGCAAATAATCCAGTGGTCCTGCGCTTGAATACTGGTCTTTGGTGCGGAAGGGGCAAAAGAGGGACTCGTCTGGAAATAGCATATGGTGAGTCCTCAGTCTGACACGTCACACATGGTCTGTTTCAGCTTGTATTCATGATGAATTTAGATGTTTTTTCTATACATACATATTTTTTCCCCAGTGTTTAGCTTTTTCTTTTTTTGTGAATTTCTGCATCTTATATTAATCATGCGTCTACTCCTGGATGTGGGCAAGAAATGGGTAGCTGTGGGGATTTGAATATGTTTTTTGTTTTGCTTTTTTGAGCTTGCCTAATTAGATTGGGAAAATTTTCTTGTTGGGTATGCAGAGGTGAGATTATTGGGATTTGACCCTTTGCAGAGTTGGGCTGATTTCTCCTGCCATTAGATGTAATCCCTGGGTGATCGAGATTGCCTGGCCTCTAGTGAAAGTCCATACCTGCTCTAGGGGAATTTTTCTGCAGTTGAAGTTTAAACTCTGGCATTTTAATATTAGTGTCTTAACTTTTAAGCTCTAGGTCTTACCCGCCCAAAACAAAAAAATTGTGTTGCAAATTTATCAGATGTTTTGTTTACAAGTAATCATTGCTGCATTCTATTGACACCTTCATGGAATATCGGCTTGGCCAAGATTGGCTATATCTATATCATAATAAGGTTGTCGAGATGTGTGTAGCAGACTAAAATTGGGGCTCATCTGAAATACATCTGCACATGATACATGGATGTGGATGTGAAACACGCTCAAATCTGCACCAGAGGTGTCCCCAGAACAGCCAAACACACCCTGGCTCACTTGGTGCATTTACTTTAAATTACGTGTACACCCTATTAATATAAATGAACATAAAAACTAAAACTAAGAAAGAAAATAGTGGAAAAAGATATATTCGATTTTAGTCCTATAAAATTAATGTTTCAACTTTCAATTTTCAAGTTTGATGTTTCAGTTTGAATGTTACAATATACCCAGTGTATCCAAGTTTTGGGGTATGCAACCTGCATATCCCCACACCTGTACACCTTGCATATTCCTGCACGCCTGCACCTTTGTACCCAAGTTTTGGGGTTTGCAGCTGGTGCTGCGTATTCACTCTTGCACGCCCATTTATCATACACAGTAGGAAAAAAATACTTTTCATCTCTGCTTTATTGCGTTTCTGTGAAATTTCTTTTACTTCTCTATTACATTCCATGTTCTACTTTGATGGAGATGCACTTGGAACTCCCATTGTCCTTTCTGGGCATATAGTTCTTTGCAGTTCCTCTGGCCACTACTGGACATTAATATTAAATTAGATTTGATATTCTTGAAAGCTTCTGCACATTCCTTCTGCTTTTTTTTCTGGCACAGGCTGGGATTTCAGTAATGTATCATGGTAACCAGCAATCATTTGCTGTGGATTGATCTTTATTTTTCTATGCGAGTATATCTTTTCATTAATTTATAATATATTTATGTGATCTGGCTTTTGAGTTGTCAGTGGTTGCTGGAGAGGGCTGTGACGAGTTATTTAATACTTTGAACATTATGTTGTTGCAGATGAGCCATTGCAGAAGTGATATCTGTTGGACTTTAATCTCCTGGACTATGGGATTTGCTTTTAATCTCCTGGACTATGGGATTTGCTTTTAGTCTCCCTGGCTTTTGTTAAATTGCAAACCTTCTTTTGAGCTTATTTTTACGCTTTGTGGGTTATCGCTCGTCTACCCTGCCTTTTGTTAAATTGTAAACCTTCTTTTGAGATTATTTTTTACACTTTGTGGGTTATAGCTCGTATACCTGCCTTTTGTTAAATCGTAAACCTTCTTTTGAGATTATTTTTTACGCTTCGTGGGTTATAGCTCGTCTGCTCTGCCTTATGTTAGACGTGCTATTCATATTCAAGTGTGGTTGTCTATAGCTATGTGAGGCTTTAAACTCTAGAATCACTATATAATCTCCATTTCACCATTTTGGAATTTTTACAAACTCTAAAGGAACTTACATAGATTGTTGAGGATTCCTTTTGTATGTTTTTTTGTATGTCGCACATGAAAGTGCATAGGAAATACATCATCTGTTCTCTTCCTCTAAAATGTGCCATCTTCTGGAAACTTCTCGTTTTGAGATTTCATATGCTTGATATCTCAAATACAAAGGGCCAAAACAGTTGAGCATTGTTTGCCATAAGATGTTACTATTCATGCCTTGTTCCATTCTTTTGCTCACTTAGCACAAGGCTCGCATGTGGCAAGTGGCATGTGGAAATTTGTTTTTATTACCCCTGTTCAATAGAGATTATGAAATTCTGTTTCCTTATTGCAGGTACAGAGCTATAACTAGTGCCTATTATCGTGGAGCTGTTGGCGCATTGCTTGTATACGATGTCACTCGACATGTGACATTTGAAAATGTTGAGCGATGGTTGAAAGAGCTAAGGGAGCACAGTGATTCAAATATTGTGGTGATGCTTGTTGGTAACAAGTCAGATTTGCGCCACTTAAGAGCTGTTACCCCAGAAGAAGGTCAGGAACTTGCTGAAAGGGAAGGCCTTTATTTTATGGAGACATCAGCTCTAGAGAGTACAAATGTTGAAACTGCTTTTAAGCACGTATTGACTCAAATTTACAAGATTGTTAGCAAGAGAGCCCTTGAGGCAGGGGAGGCTGCAGCAGCAGCAGTGCCTGGGAAGGGACAGACCATAAATGTTGATGAAGTAACAGCAACGAAGAAGACTGGATGCTGTTCAGTATAAGATTCTCATCAGTTGATCCATTTTGTTATACTCACAAAGTACACATGGAAATTTGGATATGCATTTGCAGATCTGTTTGTACTATAAAAAGTTCAATGACAGTGGCATATGCGTGGAATTTGAGATTTGTTGTTTATATTACAGTACTAGAACTATAAAGAGGAGGACACACATAAGATCCACAATGGCAAGAATGTTGTAGGATAGGATTCAGGTTATCTTTATGGCTTGAGGTCATGGCTTGTTGGATAATTCATCATGAATTGGGATCCAGATTCCAAGTCTATCCATAAATCTCTAAATCGAGACTTAATCCATAGCATATGATCTATAAGTCTAGCAGTGTCATTGTATCCTCACTGATCCATCACTTATCCACCACTTCTTCTATCTTAGATCATACATATTATATTTTGGTCCATAAGATTTTATTTTTCATGTCCTTGTGGATATATCTGTCATCTAATTTAGCTTTATCAATTTTATGCCAAGTGTTGAATACACTGTATCATTACTTCTAAGAAAAGGTTTACGAGGCTGCTTAATGCATTTTGGATTTTTGGAGTCAAGATATGCTATCTGAATGCACATTTCAGTAAAATGGTTAAGTGGGCTCTAGAGAGCAGGAAGGAAAATATTTAAAATGTTCTATCCTGCATAAAACAACTTCCATGACAACAACATTCACTGTATTCTCCTTGACAGCAAGATCTTCAGAAGAATCACATGCATAATGGTTATTTGTAATATCGAAATCCAGGAAATAGTAGTGTTAATTTTTAAACATAGAAAGTATAACTTTGGTTTTTTAAACTAGTTGTGTGAGTGCTAAGTGCATAATGCAGGCAGGTGGTGCGCATCTACTGAAGTACTTGACAGTGACTACTACTTAATGAAAGATTCAAAAGAGTAAGTCCATTCTTTATGGAATTGACATTCATCTATTGCTACTTTCCTGCATTTCTGACTTGGTTCTGATCATTAGAGCTGTACCAGCTTTTAAGTTGTACTCGTGATATCTGTCTTCCAGAACCCTCTCATTTTAAATTTTCAAGAACCAGACTTCAAACCCCTTGACATGAAGAGTCTTTTTAACATTTTAAAAAATGGTTCCAGTTTATTATAGCAAAAGTTACCAAGAAACCAGATACCATGTTCCAGTATGTTTTATTTGCTGTATGTTTTGTAAGCTTTGATAGGTTTCCTGAGATGATGGTAGAGTTTGTGCCTATTTGTGGAAGCGTATACTTTTGAAATGAATCGTTTTGGTAATTTACTTTGTCCTTCAAAGCAATTGACTTCCTTTGTCATTTCTGACCATCTAACTTATTGCTCTCAGTTGATTACTTCCTCAAATGGGTTTTTAGTCTAGAATGTTTTTTGATCTGCTTGAAATGGTGATTAGGCTTTTCTAGCTTGTTACGTCTTTTAAGTAGTTATAAATAATTTCGAAACCCCATTAACCCTCGGTGAGCTAAACTAAGTGACCACAATGTAGATACAATTGCAAATTTATGGACAATATTCATGATATACTTAGCTGTGATAGGAAAAACTGCTCAAAATTGTCAACTACTGGGTGTAAGGTTGCACTTTTAACACTATTCTGTAAAAGGGATATGTATAAATTGTTAACATGGAACATGGAACATGAAACATGAAACAGGAGGCAATGTAATACGACATCACCTTAGACGCATAACATCTTCAATTAGTAGCAGCAACTGGTTTTATCAAAGTGGACAATTTGTGTGGAGATAAGTTTTTCCCTACTAAGTCAGTTGAGACAATTTATTGCTCAAAGATGACCAACGTTGTGTGATAAGTGGTCTACTTTGTAACTTTATCTAATACTTTCAAGTGCCCACGGTGTTTAAGTCAATTGTAACCCTCAATCTAGCACTTATTTCTTACTGAAGTTGATGGTTTCCCCTTGCTTAGCAAATTTGAACTGCTGGTTTGTGGCTTCAAAACAACTAGGCTCACATTTCATTAACATTTAACTCAACTACATCCTTAGGTCCAGAAATTTATTCTTCATTAACTTGATGGTTTCGTGTGAACCACTGAATTCTGATAGCACTATGAATCTTGGCCTAACAAAATGGATCATATCTGCAGTCCACACATGCTCATAGAAACTCTTAAAATATAGCATCTGATATATTGTTGACGGTGAATGGTTTCAAGATGAAGTTTAAGTGAGACATACTTCACTCGACAAAGAATTTAACAATTTTCTATAAATGCGTGGAATTCTATGGATGTCATTTGTATGATGTTGGACATTTCTCATGCATCTTCAGCCAATGCTCTTCTCTGTCAGGGTCGACAAACTTTCATGTTGAACTATATTAAAGAGCTTAGGAAGGAACTATATACAAGGCACATGCAAGTGAAATTTTAAATCTGAATATATCCAATTCATGTATGATATCGAAAGTCAGATGTTTGTTTACAGCGATAGATGCATATAGAGAGGGAGAGAATAGTGGATGTATATGTTATATATCTTAGAAACAATTGGTCTTGTTAGAAAAGGAATATGTAAGTCTATATAGCCAAGGATTTGGAGAATACTTTCTCTTATTTCAATAAATACCGGTATGTCAGAACTAAACATATGAGAAATAATTATTCAACCGCCAATGAATACTCTCTTATGGGATATTAACTTTATCGGCCATTTACCTAACATCTGTGGTCATCCAACAAGCTTCCTTCATCACTAGCCATTTTTGCAACATCGCCGGCCATTTCGACATCAAATGAATGTCATGAGCGATTGGACAAACATAGTTGGGTTTCACAAGGTAGCAATCTCATCACGATTTTGAAGTATTAAATTCCATGATTCATTGTTATTGCCAACTTTGTGAGGTAACTTTAGGCATGGGGTTAAATGCCTCATCCATGCCTCTTTTTTAATCTGTTAATAAGGGTTGTGGGGGTCCCACTCTTGATATATTAATCATATAGAAACTTAATGCATTTGTAGTAGTGTATATATCATAGGTGTGAGAGACCAAGAAGCATCAAGAGAGAACCAGATGCAACCTATAGTGAGAAACTATCAATGCAAAATTATGGCATGCCATGCCAAAATATACGACATTTTCCAAATAAGAGTTGATTGGCTTGATTATAGTAGCTAACTATGCCCCACAGATGAAACAAAAAAATATATTAGCTCCATCTCGGATTACGCACATACCACATCCATATCACATAAAACCCTATATTCCGTACTACCATTGAGCGTAATGAGGACCACCACCACTAGTAGCAAAAGAGGAGGCACTACCATGATAATCCGTGTGGCCTACCACATTGAATTTGAAGTCGGAGATCCCCGGTAGTTGCATCATCACCTTTTCCTCTTCCTAACAAAACACCACATTATTTTTTTAATTAGGAAGTGAGTGGGAAGAATTGACACAAAACAGGGTTAGGGTGCTTAATGAAGCGTTGCCTTACACCTCACAAGCTTCAAAATACATGCAAAAGAATAACTCAATAGAAAGAAAGCAAACATCAACAAAAAGATCAAATAAACACTTATTTGAACAAAACAAAGCTTTAGGATATCTTATTCGAGAAAAGATCAAATAAACACATATTTGAACAAAACAAAACTTTAGGATATCTTATTCTGAGAAATGGCACCATCAAACCAATCGCCAACGATGCAACCTTTTACACAACATATGAACATGACAAATCCTCCATGTATTGTAACTCAACACTCATGTCTCATCTCATCTCATTACGCAACACTCACGCTTTCTCTTACATTGTTATTATGGTTACTCATTCATCATCGTGATTTGGTGAACGTTAAGCTTGCATCCACACACTTTGCTATTAGGCACTCTAAGTTCCCCAAAAGTCGAACTACTTCCCTTTAACAATTGGCCCTACTCATATAGTTGCTCATGCCACCTCTTAAGACTCCTAAATTTATAGAATTCAAATGGAAGGATCAAAGGACCCGACAATAGACTCAAACACAACCAATCAACCTTCTCTAAAACTCGTGCCTTTAAATATTCAATTATTTTATGTTCACAACTCAAACAAGGTTGCAGAGATAATACTACACACTAGATGATTGTGCAATGCACTGCATTGCACGGGAAACTATGCACTCCCCAAACATTGTGCAATGGACTTGTGCACTCAACTGAATGCAACATTGTACTCTAAAGCTCAACACCAACAAATTTCTTCAATGCACAACTCATAGAATACTCCACAAAATGCAAACACACATGGCTCAAGGAACATGAATGCATGCACGACATCCGCAACACTTAGCTAGGTCACATCTTCGATCTTATTGCCTTTCTACTTGACCAAATACTTTGTATACTCATTGTTGTGTGTCTCCATAATTATGGTGTCTATCACTCCTCCTGTTTCATCACACTCTTTCTCTCGCATCTATATTCTCCAGCTCTACTTTGTTGTCTACATTTTTGATTCCTCGTTACCTTCCTATGTTGAGCAAAGATGGATACAAATCCGCTACATTAAATATATTTAAGGCATCAATGCCCTTTGGCAATGAATCTCATAAGCATTTTGTGCAAAATTTATAGTGATTTTGTGTAAAATTGATGATGATTTTGCATGGCCCTATCTTATTCCACTTAAGTTTATTGTATGTTCCTTTAGGAAACCTTTCCTTTTGTAAGTATGCGAAGACCATGTCTTAAATCTGATATTCAATTTCCATTTGTTTCTCATCTACACGTTGTTTATATTGCACATTCATCTTTTGTAATCGATCACACACTTGGTGCACTAATTTCATGTTTTCTCGCAAAATCTCCATCTTCAACATTGTTCTTCATTGCGCGGTAGGTTTCTCAACTACACAACCCCTCCTGGATTGTTCTTGTATACAATTTTGAATGGTGTTTTCCCTATGTTCACGTTCACTGAAATATTATAAGCAAATTTTGTCTCATGCTTAAGGCCAAATCCCAAGCCCTCGGGTTATCTCCGTCCAAACATCTAAGCAAATCTTCAATGTTTCGTTTATAAATTATGTCTATTCATCGGTTTGTGGATGGTATGTCAAACTAAATTGTAACTTTGTATCGAACTTCTTACATAATGTTTGCCGAAATAACCAATGGATTTTCTATCTCTGTGAGACAATATAGTACACAAATCCATGCAGTCTCACAATCTCCTTGAAGAAAATATTTGCACTATTCATTGTATCACCGGTCTTCCCGCAAATAATTAAATGTGTCATCTTTGAATTTTTTTCCACCACTACAAAGACAGAATCAACACCTTTTTATTTCTGGGGCTAACCCAAAACAAAATTCATACTTATGTCTCCCAAGACGTCTCCGGAATGGGCAAAGGTTGATCACCATATGTTCGAGATCTTCCTTTAGCCAACCGAAAAATGCAACATTCGTGTACAAACTTGCCCACATCTCACTCATCCATGGCCAAAAGTAACTCTCCCTAGTCAAGTGCAGCAAGGTTTTATCCAAGCCAAAGTGCCCCGCTAATCCTCCGCAATGTTTCTCTCTAACCAAGTTTTCTCGCATTGATCCTTTCAAGACGCATAACTACCCTCCATTGAGAAACAATCCTTCTTGTACAAAATAGCCCAACCAAGGTGTCTTGCCAATGCTAACAGTTTTGTGTGTGCTTCCCATGTTTGTCCAAAATATTCATCTTGAGTGTAACTCCATGGATTTACAACCCACAAATTTCACTCTCATCTCTCACAATGACAACTATGCCTACTGAGAGCATAAACCACCTTGTTAGATTTTCTAATCCTATGCTTCAACACAAATGTGTATCCTTATAGGTACTCCACCCACTTCATGTGACTCTAATTCAATTCCCTAGCTGTTGATAAATTGCAATATTTGATGGTCGTGTATAACACAAACTCCTTCAACAACACTTAATGTCTTCACTTCTTCAAAGCTTGCACAATTGCATAAAATTCCTAATCATAAACCCTATACTTTCTCCTCGCGTCATTCATTTTTTCACTATAACATCACTTTGCCCCCAACTTCACTATAAACACGTATAAAAACTAGTGAGTATTTGGCGTGAGATAAAATATATAATTGTTCACATTGCATTAGTCCCACATTAACCGTGATTAAGGGACCATTTATCCTTTATAAGTTAAAAAACATAACTTTGTATAGGGAGGTGGAGAGATAGGTTCGTAGGACTCGGCTTATATATATGCATATATAATATTAGAGCAATTACCATAGTAATAAGGAGATACATTATATGATTTTGGGACACAAGACGTGCTTGAAATTGCATAGGATATGGACTTGTGGCATAATCATATGTTATAAGATGATAATATGTGGCACAATTTTATGTGCTTTGGCTACAAGGAAAATAATGAGCTTGAGTCATTAAGACAAATTTCGAGAACTGATAACTTTGAAATGTTAACACTTGTCAACATTTTAGGAACTTGGACTATGGTATGAGTAAGGAATGAAATAGTAATAGGTGGTAGTGGTCATGTGCACTATGTTGTCGAGAATACTGGACATTACTATAGTATGGTCCCCATACATGAGAACATGGTGTACCAGGGAGTTCTTGCTTTCCAACTTTAACTTAATGAAGTGAAATAACTAAAACAAACTAACCTCATAAGTCGATGGGGTTTACCGATACCCGTGATGACGGATGTTGTTATTGTTGGATATCCGCTTGGATATAGTTCCTTCCTCCTTTCACCGTTCAAGAAACTCCGCAGATCAAAGACACTAAACCAAATAGATTAGATAAATTGATAAACGAGCTGCTCAACAAAGGCCAATTCCAAGAATCCAAAGGACTTCCTCGAGGATGTCATCTCGTTTTAATAAAATTAAGTAGATTGATAACAATGATAGAAATATATGAATGACAAAGATATGTAGATAATAGACAAAAAGCTTTATAACTCGAGGTTGAAGGGAAAGTCTTGTGCAGCTTCAAAGGTGGCCTAGGTAAGGGTAGATGAGATCTAGAATAGATTCAAAATAATCATACCAAAAGTCTTCAGTTTCTTGTTGGATGTCGTGGAGGAATTCGATCTGATCTTCGATGTCCTCTATGTCGGTGGAAAATTGGATTACACACAATGTCAACTCGTGAAGGATGTTGTATTGTTCCCAAAAAGGGTTGTTAAATTATAGGAAGGTCGTAAATGCTTGTAATGGGATGAGACCGATCGACACTGCCATCTAAAGTAAAGCCATGCTTGCAAAGAACAAGTTAAAGCCACAAGATTGATAAATTTGATACAAAATTGATAAATTGACAAAAAATATGAATTGATAAAGGGTGAATTGTTGGTGATATGACAAAATCATTGGCGTTAACTGTAAAAATTGATAGTTTTAATAAAATGAGAAATAAGGTTGAAAATGATGATTTTTGATAATTTTTATGTTTAGACAAAATGTAAATAATGAAATGAGATAAACAAATACCTTTTGTTGAGGAAACATGCTTGAGAGATGTCTCCAAACGTCTAATAGAGCTAATTGAAGTCGTTGGACAATTGTTGGATTTCGTGAGAGATGATCAATGAAAAGGCCACCAAAATGATGTGCTTGGGATAACTTGGAGTTGATGTAGGAACCTTGATGATCTCTAGAAATGGCTTAGATTCGCTAGAGGTCGAAAAATGAAGTGCAAGCATGAGAAAAAGGTTTCTGAAGATCCCTGAGAAAGGAGCAAAAACTCCTATTTATAATCGCTAACGATCGGTTAGGATCGCCGACATTATGTTTTTTTGGGGAAAACATTTAAAAGTGGTTGAAACCACTTATAAATGAGGATTTAGGGTAAATGACGAGGGAAAATGGTTGGGGAGGTTATGGATGAGTTGTGGAGGTTAAGATGTGAGAATAAAATAGATTTGAGTGGTTTTAAGATGGTTAAGGTAGATTTAAAGTGGTTAGGTGGTTTAGGATGTGTAAATGGTAATTTATGAGCGTGTAAAATTGTTTTTACAAAGGTGTAGAGAGGGTGTCTTAGGATAATGATTTTTAGATAGGTTTTAGATTTAAATTAAGTGTGTATAATATGAAGTAGGTGGGTTGACAAAACCCGGTGTCTACATTTGGTTAAATGTGCGAGTATTTGTAGACAAAAAAAAAAATGTAGAGATATAGTTTATTTTGTGTTTGATGGGTGATCCCCCTCAACTTAGGGGTGATTATGAAAAATCACAAGAATCACCAATTTGATTGAGTTGATTGATAATCTTGACATGTGTGTTTTGTTTTGAAGTTTCCCCAAGACGAGGTGTCGAAACAAGATGGATACTATCGTACAATCAAGTGATAAGGGAACTAAAGGGTTCGTGTCCTATATACGTATGATCCATAAGGATAGCTAAAAGGATTGGAGATCCAAATGATAGGGGAACCAAAGGGTTCGTAGCCTATAGATGTATGTCATACAAAAATGATTTTTGAAGGATAATCATCCTCAAAATGAGACATAATAAAGGATGTAATTGAAAATATTTGTCATTTTGAAAAATGATAGTTTGTGATGGAAAATGATAGATCACTAGCGATTCTAGGTGGATCTCCTGCGATTAGGGTAAATCGCTGGATTACAGAATTGTCGGTAATTCCTGTGCGAAATATTTAGGGGCTATAAATAATCGATTTTCTTAACAAATGGATCATTTGCAATTGAAAAATTTGTGAGATTAGAGAAGATTAATTACATGTTTTAAGAGTGATAATTGACTAATTATGGTTGCGAGGACCATCTCGGATGATGAGGAGGCCCACCCAAATAAGAGGTATGTACCCTCATTTTGTCGTTTTGTGTGTTTTTTTGGTTAATTTTTGATATTTTTTTTAAAATTTATATTAGGTATTTTTTGAAATTGTCATCGGCGATTGGGTTGGATAGCTAGTGATTTAGGTTAAATCGTTTAGGCCAAATCATTAGCGATCAATGTTTTTTTGATGAAAACTTGATGAAATTTTGATGGAGATTTGTTCTAATTGATGTTTTTGTGATTTGTGGATGCAGTGAAGGCCAATATGACTATAAGAGATCAAATTTTAGAGATTTTAACAGAGGTGAGGAGGATATGTCAGATGATGATTGGGCACATTTAGAGGAGGTGAGTTTTGGGGATGCGTCATTATAGACATATCCATAGGCACCGAGGGTTATTGTTGGATTTTATGGAGAAGTGGGGTCCAACCACCTACACTTTATGGTTACCTATGGGTGAGATGACTATCACCCTAGAGGACATTCACAAGATCACCAGATTTCTTGTACATGGAGAGGGTATATATTATATAGATGATACTTGAGAGGGAGGAGTGTATGAGGAGGTTATATGGGGATGATGCAAATGATGTGGGGTTTATAGTAGGTGGATTCTATTATCAGCCCTTGTATATGCGCATATAGGGGGTCGTGCTCGTATGACCATGATGATGATGGGGATCTCATGTTTTTCTTTTCCTAACTCGGTGGTGGTCAATTTCCTTGATGATGACTGGTGTTGTATAAAGCAGAGATGTTGGAGCATAGGATGGTATTTGCATGGGAATCCCCTGTTTGCTACGCACTTATAAGGAGCTATGGGCTTAAGGATTCATAGGATATTTGGATTAGTATTTCTTTTCTATTACAATGTTGGGCCTTTGAGCATATTTTCATGGCTCGTCCTCGTGGTTTACCATGGGGAGGTGTTGATATGGTTGTGGATAGGCCTAGTTTTATGTGATGGCGTTGGATGTAGGGCATTCCGGGGAGTGCAGTGAGGGAGTATTATCATCATCTCTTACAAGGTTACACGAGGGTGATATATTTTGGAGGCCCTATATTGATTTTCCAATGTGGGAAGGATATGAGATGGCACTAAACTCCACTTAGAAGGAGTTATGGAGTGGTTTAGGGTTGACGGAGGAGAGTGGGAGCTCATGAGATTTAGTCATGTCGGTGATAGTTTGGTTTGATATAGATGTGTCGGATGATCTAGTTTTGTATAGATGAGATGATGGGGATTTGGATACTCCCATGGAAGTGGTGGGGCATTCATTATATTATGCCTGAGGAGGAGGGAGCCATGGTCATTGATGAGCATGGTGATAAGGTATCGATTTATGATGTCGATGTGACGCAAAATATATAGAGCATGGTGGCCTAGTGTATTTGTTGCATGGGGAGAGCTCATCCACTCTAGAGATATAGGTGCAGTGCAAAATCGAGTGGAGAGAGGATAGGAGGTGATGGTGGTGAGGATGATGAGGAGGATGAGGGTGAGGGTGAGGTTGATGGTGTAAATAGAGAGGCCCTAGAGGCTACGATTACACGTTTGGCGGCCGAAAAGGCCGTAGTGGAGATAGAGAGAGATGGTATGTGGATGGAGTGGGATAGTTTTATGAAAGAGAGGGATGGTTTGAGGACCGAGTTGATAGCTCGGTCAGTGGAGCACAAGTTAGGTGAAACTAATCGTGATAGATATATAAACACCAAGATACCCCGAAAAGGGCTCTCGACATTATAGGGACATCATTGTCGGTGTCAAAGTTATCGGTAGATCAAGCTCAAGCCAATAGTCATATGGGTACATTGGTATGGTTAGCTTAGCTCACTACCAGTTGATGAGAGGAGTTAGCCTATTATGAGGAGTTAGTGATATGGAACTTTCCCATTGCACTTCATTACATAGATCATCTAGCTCAGTGAGGATCAATCCTAGTGTTAGTGCAGTGAGTGTGGGTCAGCCACCTTGGGGTCCAGATGGAGGGGGACCGGATAGAGGACCAGATGGAGGAGATGGTGGTGGTGGTGCACATGGTGGTGGTTGTCATGCTACTCAAGGGAGCATTTTTCGTGGTAGTGAGTTCTTTGCTAGTGTCTAGTTTACTAGATAGATATATTGTATTTTGATATATATGACTCTTTATGAAGCCTTTATTTGATGTATAGATTTTGATATACGGAGTTTGGGGACTCCAAATGATGTATAAAGATATTTTGATATGATTATATATGTGTGTGTGTGTGTGTGTGTGTGTGTGTGTGTGTGTTGTGTGTGTGTGTGTGTGTGTGTGTGTGTGTGAGATGTGTTTTTAATCATTATCCATGTGTTGGTTGTGATGTGATTGGTTCATGATTTATACTCGATTCGATGGATGTTAAAATGTTTTGATTTGTGTTGATATTATGTGAATGTCTTGTTAAATATTGATTGAATGATGATGTTTATATGTGATGTGTTAAGAACATTGTGACTTTAATGTGATCAAATGTATCAAAATGTGTTCTAAATTTTGGATAAGAATAAAATATGGAATGATTTATTTTACACTAGATTTGATACATATGTGATGGGAATAAAATATGGTGAAGGCACTTGCACTCTTTTGTCCTTTACAAAATGTTAACACATGACTAACAATGAGTAGTCACATGTAGGATCTCAGATATAGAGATGAAGTGAAAAGTGTACCTTCCTAAGACATGAGAAGGTTAACACATGTAGGTTGTGTGGGAGAGTAGGTTATCCTTTCAATGGTTTCCCAGAGAGATGCCCTAACTATATATTTTATTTTTTTGATGCAAACTGATCGATGCGGAAGTTTTCCTTGAATGGAAAGATGATCGATGTGGGAAGCTTTCCTAGGATGCTTTTTGATATTTGACTTTTTAAGGTTGATCGATGTGGGAATCCTTTTTACATGGGTAACCATCCTTCGAGGGAGTGGTCTACTTATTTTGAATTTTTTTATTTTGACTTTTTTTGATAACCATCCTTCGAGGGATCAATTTATGATTTTAAACAAGTAGTTGTCCTTTAAGGGATCAATCTACTTTTTTTTTTGATAATATGATTTTGATTTTTATAGTTTTCTTCAAGGGATCAATCTATGTATTTTTATTAAGATGCATCCATAGATATTTTGACTTTTTTTGAGTTGAGGGAAAAACCCTAATAGACCGTTTCAAGGAGGGGAGAAGAAATGTGTGTACACGAACTACACATGTGTGCCCCATGACATGTCTTTGGTTAGTAAACAAGGTGAATGAGTGTAATGATTGTGGGGTTCCTACTAAGGAGGAACTTTTCCATGTGAAAGATGTGATGAATAGAGCCATGGTGCTCATCTTTAAGGTTTTAAGGATAGTGATGGAAGACCACATACTTTCAAATCATTACTATGGTAAGATGGTTGGTTTGGTGATGGAGTAAGATCTTTGATATGGCTACTATCATGATGGTAAAGATGTTAATAGTAGAAAGGCCGCAAGTGCAAGGCATTTAGAGGTTCCTTTTCAGTGTACCATCAAGGGAGGCTAAAAATACACTCCCAACCCATACTTGTGAGTGATAATGTATGGACCGATCCAATTAGGGGAAAAATTTCCATGTTTACTCCTTTCCAGAGTAGTGACATTTTGATTTTCTTTGAGAATGAGATCACCTATATTAAAGTCATTATTTGACATGTTTTTATATGCACTTGATGTGCTCTTGATAGACATGATGGTGTTCAAGAGTTTTAAACATTTTTCATTTAGTAATTCTAATTATGATAGAATGGTCTTGTCGATAGTCTTCATCAGAGATGAAATATTTGAGAGATACGTAGAGTGATGGGATTTGAACTTCAAGGGGTAAAACTACCTTAGAGCCATAGACTAATGAGAATGGCGTAACACCTGTAGGAGTATGGATGTTATTTCGATAAGCCCAAAGAGAAAATGGGATTTGAGATGTCAATTCCTACTTGCTTTGTCAATGGTTTTCATGAGGATTTTGTTAAGTTTTTTATTAGAAGCTTTAACTTGTCCATTTTCTTAAGGATAGTATGGTGATGAAAAGCTTAGTTTGATGTTGAATGTGTCACAAAGTTTCTTAACATCCTTGTTTTTAAGGTTTTTCCATTATCAATGACGAGTTTATGAGGGATGCCAAAGTGACATATGATATGTTGATAAATGAAATCGATGATTTTATTAGCTTTAGTAGAATTTAAAGGAATGGATTATACCCATTTGGTGAAATATTTAGTGCTATGATGATAAAAAATGATGTTGTTGTGATGAGTGAGGATTGATAGTGCTAATGAGGTCTAACCCCATTATGAGAAAGGCCATAAGTCTTGAGTAGGTTGTAAGGCTTGACTAGGAATGTGAGTGAGATTCTGAGTGTTGTTGACATTTGATGCATTTCTTAACATATGTGTAACAATATTGATTGATGGTAGGCCAATAATAGCCCAGTCAAAGGACACATTTAGTGATAATGGTACCATTGAAATGTCCACCACATATACCATCATGGACTTCTTGAATAACTTAGTAGATTCATGAGATTTAAGGACATCTTAGTAAGAGGTCATCGAATCCGCGTTTATAAAGGATACCACCTATGATGACATATCGGGTAGTGCGTGTTGAAGGAAATATCATTTAGCATTTATAGATAGATCAGGAGGAATTTTAGATTTTGAAAGATAGTCAAATATTTGAGTGTACCAAAGGTCAGTTGGATTGTTTTCGATGGTATTGATAGAAGGGAGTTGATTTTTGTGTGATGGTTGATCAAGTCTATGGAAAACAAAAAATAGTTTGAGTTTTCAATTGAGTCTTCAGTTGATAAGGGGATGAGAGATGCTAAAGAGGCCATGGTGTCTATGAACTTATTTGAAGATCGTGGAACAATTTGGATGGTATAATGGTCAAAGGCCTCTAAGAGGAATTCAATAATGGCCTTGTATTTTTGTAAAATTTCATTTTTACATTGGTAAATTCCTTTGATTTGATTAATGACAAGTTGTGAGTCTCCATAAATTTCTAAGATTTAAACACCAAACATGATAAAATTTTGAAGACCCATGATTAAAGCTTCATATTCAGCCATGTTGTTAGTGTATTCAAAATTAAATTTGAAAGATAAAGGGATGGGAGTCCCCAAGGAGGTATAATGATGATACTAGCCCCTCCCCTTGTTGCATTTAGATCCATCAAAGAAGAGAGTCATTTTGATAGGAGTGAATTCTTGGATCGGTGATAGTGTTGATAGATTCATCGGGAAATTGTTTGTGAGGTGGTTGATATGGAAGAGGGGCCTCGGCTAGCTGATCTACAATGGCTTTCCTTTAATGGATTTTTGTGGGATAAATTCAAGATCAAACTCGGTCATGATCATGAGTAATCCACCGAAGTGATGTGGTCATTGTGATATGGTTTGAGTGCATAGTTTTAAGGGGTTTAAAACTAGTAATGACATAAGTATTTTGGTTTAGTAGATAATAACGTAGTTTGGAAGTTGCGAAGTACATGGCACAACACAACTTTTCAAATTTGGTATAATGGGTTTCATATTCATGAAGGGTGTGACTTATATAATAAATGGCATGTTCATGACCCTACTCATCTCAATGAGCGAGCATGACACCTAAGGCATGGTTTGTATCAGATATATAAAGGTAGAATGACTCCCTCATGAGGAGGTGTGAGCATAGGTGGCGATAAGAGGTATTGCTTTAGTTCATCAAAGGATTTTTGATAATTGTGATCCCATCTAAAGTCAACATATTTATGAAGAAGATGATGAAAAGGATGACAAATCGATAGTTGTGATATAAAGTGACAGATGGAATAAAACTTACCTTGAAGGCTGTGTAGTTGTTTGAGGTTTTATGGAGGAGGCATTTCAATTATAACTTTTATTTTAGTGGGGTCTACTTTAATGCCTTAGATAGATATGATGAATCCTAAAATTTTACCGGTGAGAACACCGAATACACACTTAACATGGTTAAGATGGAGAAAATATTGAATAAGATGTGTAAAGATTGAGTCAAGGAAAATGAGATGATATTTAAATTGTTTTTATTTTCCTAAGAGATCATCAACATAGTATTCTACACTTTTTGGATAAGATCATGGAAGATGTATGTCATAGCACATTGGTAGGTAGCCCCCACATTTTTGAGTCCAAAGGGCATAACCTGGTAATAAAAAGTCCCCCAAGGAGTAATGAAGGACACTTTTGTGTTAGTCATCATCATGGCGGTGAGGATTTGATTGTAACCAGAGAATCCATCCATAAGGGAAAACATCTCATCACCGGATGTTAGATCAACGAGCTAGTCGATGTTCGAAAGAGAAATTCATCTTTTAGATACACGTGAGATTGAGATCTCAAAATCATTATAGATGTGCATAACTTTCGCAAGGTCTTGGTTATGGGTACAATGTTAGAGACCCATTGTGGATAGTTAATGGGTATGATGAAATTAGTGGAGAGTAAGTGTTGTAACTCTTCTTTGATAAGAAGAGCTATGAGAGGGTGCATTCTACGTAGTTTTTGTTTAATTGGTTTGGCATTAGGATAGGCACCAATATTGTGGATGATGATGTTGGGGTTGATACCTGACATATCACTATATGACCATGCAAAGGCCTAATTATATTTAGATAGGAAAGAGGTGAAGTCATTTAATTCTGCTTGTGAATTTAAGGATTTTCTGACTTTAACTATGTGAGAGGCACGTGAAGTCCCTATATTAATATCGATAGTGGAATCATTGAGGAGTGTTGAAGTGTCCGTGGGTAAATCTTTCTGAAGGAAATGGTCTTATGCTCCCATATAGGAGAGGATATCTTGATCATCTTGACATTGAAGGATATTAATGGTGGGCTGTCTTCTCTCATCATTTCGCACTAGATGAGTGGAAGTGTCTTAGTGTCATGATTAGTTTGATAGGTTAAGGTTCTAATGTAATAATATTGACTAAAAAAATTTAGGAGGGATGGAGACATGGTGTCGTCAGTGTCCATAGGATCATCATGGGTGGTTGAGGATGACATGGTTCAAATTCGATGATAGGTGTAGTGGTAGTTGATACAAAGGATTCAAACTTTGGTTTCTCATATCCTAGCCCATATTTTTCATGTGGTTTGAGTGAATGATGGATAATTAGATCATGAAGTCCATGTTTGTAAAATTCTAACCCAAAATATTTCTAGGCACAGTGATGGAGGTAAATTTGTGTGAAGACTTAGTTATATAAGAATTTGAAGTCTGATATAAATGGAATAATGCGAAGTTGATAAGTGGGATGTGAAGAGGGTGGTCAATTCCTTCATAGAAAATATTTTTTTTTAGATGTGGGGGACCGTAGGAGATGACATCTCCCACGTTGGGTTTGTACATGGTTATTTATCAAGCCTTTTGTATGTCTTAGGTATGGGAAGTGAATTGAGCATAAGAAGGTGATACTCCCCAAAACCTTGATAGGCATTGCATAATGTCATCAATTGAAGAGTCATTTGGTAGTTTGGATGATGGAATGGATGCAATGGTAGATGCCTCATGGGAGTATTCCGAGATTGATTTAGGTATGATTACTCATTCGGATGGTACATCATGTTTATGATGAAAGGATTGGGATCCATGGGAATTATAAAGGTTTTACCCTCGTGTTTGTATTTAAGGCATCGATGGAGTATTGATGGGATACAACACATAATACATATATCTAGGGTCGGCCTAATAATATGTTATATTAGAACTCTCCTTCTACCAAATAGAAGAGTTCATGGAGATTTTTACACCAATTTAAGTGGAAAGATGATTGTACCTAATGTGGGAGAGATTTTATCATTAAAGGATCAGAGTACAATTGGTGTTTGGGTGAAGATAGTGTTGGGAAATCAAATTTGATTGAAGGAGAATGATGATATAATATTGATATTGGTGTCGTTATCGATCAAAACTCTTTTTATGAAGACATCATTAATTTGGGTGGTGATGAAGAGGGGAAGATTGTGGTCTTCTAGTTGTAATGACAATATTTCGGAAGTATTAAAGGAAACAATAGCAGATGTTCTAAGAGTTCCTACTAGGTTTGTGAAGAGTTGTGGATCATCCAAAGGCACTGATATGGATTGAAGGGCTTTGATCATGGCTTGTTGATGTGAGGGTGAGGCTTGAACCATCTCATAAAGAGACATCTTGACTGGAGCTTGGTGTAGTTTTTTTATGATGACATTTTGTACTATTGTGGTAGGTTGTGTAGGAGGAGCGGAAAGGATGGTGACCTTATCTTTGGTGGGAAATATTTGATTGGATGTTTCAGAGCGAGAGGGATATAGAATTTGGAATTGTCTTATTTTGAAGATTTGGACTTGCGGTACATGCTCGAGTAGTGATGCCTCTCTGGCGTCACATTTGATGAGGACTCTTGTTGGAGGGCCCCATAGTGGTTAGACATGTAGATGGTGAATTAGATGTAGTTTTTACGGATTTTTATGAGATTTTTTTGACTTTTGTAACTCTAAGGAAGAAGACCTTTATTTGTAAGGTTTTTGATAGAAGTGTGGAGAGATTTACAATCTTTTGTGGAGTGTCTTGATGTAATATGATAGTCATATAAGGCTTCAAAGTTATACCATGATGGTTTCCAACCTCCGAAGCTAGATGGTTTAAGAGGAGGTAGTGTTATGAGTCACTGTTGGAGAAGTTTTTCTAGGGTTGATGCATAGTATCCTTTTGATGCAAATGTCAAAGGAAGCGATGATTATTTTAACTTGGTAGGTGTGGAGGACACTACTTTCGATGTGGATTCTTTAGACATGTGTTGAGTGATTTTTTTTGTGTGATGGTGACAAGTATCTTGGAAAAGGGATGTGGCCCCAAGATAGAGGCAAGGGTTTTGGTTTTTTTTTGAAGTAGGACGGTCATGGGTTATGATCGTAACCTTCTTAGATGAATAAGTATATGTAATGGTCTTTTGTGGGCTACATGTGCAATGGTAGGCTAAAAATCATCGTATGAGATTTTCACAAATTTGTTGGGAATTCAGGATCATGCGAAATAGTGCTATGACTCAATAACATACCAAATCATGCACATAGGATCTAAACAATTCCCCAAAATCTACATCACTGGAAGTATAAACTAGAATAATCCAAATAAAAAAGTACATACACATAACACAACATGTATTGTGGTTCACCCAATGCGGGATACGTCCACCAAAGATAAACGATCTCAATATATATTAAACAAGAGTACAAACCAACTCTTCATACAAGAGTATAATGCATCTCTTCAAGAGTATCTCCTCCTCCGTATTTCTAAATGGATCTACATGAGTTTACTACAACCGTTCCTCCAAACACCACCGATATCACATACTAGGAACTACTGCATCTCCCACTATGCAACCAATCTCTCGATGAATTTGCAAACAAGACCTCTCACATGGGTCTAGCAATTTGTAACCATAACTCTGCACAAATAAATAAGTCTCTCCTTCATCTCTACATCTTCCACTATGAAAAAAGAAGACAACCTCCTTTACAATATCTGGATACTATCCCGCACCCACAAGTTATCCTACTCGCTATAATACAAGATTCCTATGGACCAATAATACAACATGATCTCATGAATCTACAATACAAGATATCCCAACAACATGTGGATCTACAAGAAGAAACACGGTTTTTTTGCATACTATGCAAGCCATTACATTAAATTGAGACTATGGAAATAAAAAGGAAATACAATAGAATACATAACACTCTTCTCATCATTTAAATGTACCTACTATTTCCTTCGTCCAACTTCTCTCCATCAAGCTTTGTCTTCATGTAACCTTTTTCTTTTTTTTTTCTTCTTCTTCATCTTCAACCAAGGAGAATTAACATTCTTCATCTATCCTTATGTTATAACCCTAGTTTTCTAGCTTATATAAGTTTATACAAACTTAGGGAACCTTAGCTATGCATTTACAACCATCCGATCACTTTTACAATCAACCGTCTGATCAAATCATGTGTCTAAAATAAAAACATAAACACACATGTAACTAGTGTCGCCTCCTGCTTGTTGACCGGTGCGGTTCCTTGATCGATGTTGGTTCCTCCCAGGTGACCGATGTTGGTTCCTTGACCAACGCCAATTACTATGTAAACCAATAAACCTCAAATGCATGCCTTTGTGAAGCAATTCAGCTCCATAACCTAACAATCTCCCACTTGGAGATAAATTGTTGAACTTGTACCTATACATGTACATCACCATCCTCTACATACCATGAAGACCAACTATTCTTAACTTCAAAAATTATCTCAAATGAAATCAAGAAGATTAAACCATCTTCTAAAACCAAGAAGATAACAAACCCATGACTTACCATATACCTTGCATGAAGCTACTACTAATCTGTGATACACGAGCTATCCATACATCAAGCTCCCACTAAATCATAACACCAAGCCTCTCATGCAACCAAGCCACCATGACTAACACACTTGTAAGAGCTCCCACTCAAACCGAAGTATTGAGCTTCAATCGCAAACATATCCATACATGTAAAACTAATCGTGTTCTCCAATCATCTATCCATGTCTCCATGTAACCACCAATGCAACTGACCAAAGACAAGTCAAACTAGAATATGCGTAAGAAAAACAAGATCCTGGGAAAAGACAACCCAAAAATGAGTTCTACATGCATCCAGTGGGTAATTACTCCACAACACCTACATAACTCAAAGAATCCAACACTACATTCTAGCAAATCCAACCCTGCATAAACAACTTGCATGTCTAAGACAACCATATGTAGAAAACATATCTATCATGGAGTAACATAGTAACAAGAGGAAATTCAAACATCCCCTACTCATGCTCAAGGGCATCTAAACCATGCTCATAGGAATCCATGTGCAAAAAAATATCTACATCATCATAGACTCACAAAATAGAATCTATCCACATGTACAAAACTCACCATGTACATCCATCCATATCACCAAGCTCTTCGAAGCTCCAGTCTCTCACCACTAACTCCAAAGCTGCTCATGAATCATGTACTAATCTATGTCAACATAGCAATAACCCCGTTAACCATGCTACTAATAATTAGTGCAAATACTAGAAAAAGTGTCATCAAACATACTGCACAATTATCCAAGATGAAAACAAACAAGGATAACATCAATAAACTATAAATACACACTGTTGTCACATTTGTAACTTGGAAAACCATAGAAGATGCTTCCAATCACTTGTCAACTGTAACAAAAATATTTTCCTTCTTCCACCCTTCAAACTCAAAACATTGATCTCTCTTCTTACCCCAGCTGAACATCCATCAAACCGCAAAGTAACGTCAATATTTACTTAACAAAAAATACTTGTAACACCATGAGTGTCCTCTAAAACAACTTGTGCCTCATACCACTCTGAATAGTAGCATCCTCATCTCACTCTAAATGTGCATATGTGTCCATCCTGCAATGCCAACAACCATGTCTTGCTCCCACTCAACATGAACTCCTTGTACTACCTATAATCACCAAGCTCAAAATCTCCAATATACATGAGTGAGATATAAAAGATGAAAGAAAATATAAACATCATTCCCTTCTTATCAAAGAATACATCTACATCACCAAAGTTTGGAATTCTT
The DNA here is from genome assembly GCA_018340775.1 of Taxus wallichiana var. yunnanensis. NCBI lineage: Eukaryota > Viridiplantae > Streptophyta > Pinopsida > Cupressales > Taxaceae > Taxus > Taxus wallichiana. The sequence goes on from CM031238.1 coordinate 865,228,799, forward strand.
GTGAAGTAGGTTGAACCACCTTCTTTTCATCCATATGTACTCAACATCTCTCGTTACTCCGTAATCTATGTCTAAACATGACTTTTCATTGAGGATCTCATCCTTAGACTAAATAACCTTGTCCTCAATATTCTAACACATCCTAGAAATAAAATTCAAACACACCAAATATCCATGACGCATAGTTTACTTGTGAACACAATCCAAACATAATACCAGCTTCCTTTAAATGAAAGAAATAAAACATGAACCAAATAGAGATGCCCGAATTTGATCCAAGTTTCACTGGAATCCCAAGCCAACTCTTTCCTCTTTCTAATTCAAACATTGAAGAAATCTACATTGTTTCTATTTGTACACAATGTGTAAGAAACCGGATCCTCCAAATTAGACACTAAAACCTTCCATGCCCTCTTATATTGCAAAAACCTAGTACATATTCATTATCACAGACCGACTTTGGTGTCTTGACCGGTACCGGTTCCTCTATGACCCACGCTTCACCGACCAACGCCGATGCTGCTAGAATGAACACAACACCAAAAAATGGGCATAATACACTAAACCAAGTGCCTACTCGACCAAAGCCAATAGCTATGTTGAGTCATTCATTTTAAAAAGCACCAAAATCTTGTACAAAAACTTAACAACAATACATGCAAATAAATTTCATCAAGATGAAACACATCACCTTACCAAAGACTAAGACACTCACCCACATCTTCAACCAAAGTAATTTCCTCTCTGATGGAAGCCCTGTCCTTATTTTGTGCTATTATATTTAGCCTCTCTAGAAAAGCCCGTGCATCTAACTGCACCAAGGATGCATAACCACTCCTCTATCTCTTATACTCATATCTTTAATCTCAAACCATGCATGTGCATCCAAAACATACAAGCACTACAATACCAAGATAAAATCATACCTCTATAATCCGGATCTACAATTTTACCAACATGCATGTGCCTCCAAGAACCAGGGACACCTCAACAAACAAGACACATTCACTGCATCTTCTCAATTTCTTCAGATATGTGATTTTTCTCGTTTAAACAGTCACCACAAGTCACCGACGTGGGTTTCCCACTAACTCGACCATGGTCATCCTCTAACCGACAATGGTCACCATGACGACATTGGTTATGGAAGTGAGGATATTGGTATACCATACCGACGCCGATCACTGTATTTTTTTAGCAACCTTATATTTCCAGCTCCCGCTTGATTTTAAATCTCTTCCTGTGATTTTCACATTAGGAAAACAAACCACGATCCCATACAACCATGTTAGTAAACCACTAAAAACCCCATGAAACAAACCCTTCCTCTGAAAAACTAAAACCATCACTATGATAACATTTGTTGGGAATTCAGGACTATAGAATAGTGTTATGATTTAATAACATACCAAATCATGCACACAGAAGTGAAGATATTAATATATCATACGACTCCGATCACCGTATTTTTCTAAAGAACCTTATATTTCCAGCTCCCGCTGATTTTAAATCTCTTTCTGCGATTTTCACATCGAAAAAACCCTACTCCCATACAACTCATTAAACCACTAAAAACCCCATGAAACAAACCCTTCCTCTAAAAACTAAAACCATCACTATGATACCATTTTTTGGGAATTCGGGACTCGCAGAATAGTGTTATGACTTAATAACATACCAAATCATGCACACAGGATCTAAACAATTCCCCAAAATCTACAACAACGGAATTAGGATAATCCAAATCAAAACAAAGTACACACACATAACACAACATGTACCATGGTTCACCCAATGCGGGCTACATCCACCAAAGATAATAGATCTCAATATATAATAAACAAGAGTACAAACCAACTCTTCATACAAGAGTATAATGCATCTCTCCAAGAGTATCTCCTCCTCTAGATCTCTAAATGGATCTACATGAGTGCACTACAACCATGCCTCCAAACACCACCAGATCTCACATACCAGGAACTACTGCATCTCCCACTATGTAACCAAGATCTCTATGAATCTACAAACAAGACCTCTCACATGGGTCTACCAATGTGCAACCATAACTCTACACCAAGAAGTAAGTCTCTCCTCCATCTCTGCATCTGCCACTATGCAAACAAGAAGACAACCTCCTCTACAATATCTGGATACTATCCCGTACCCACAAGCTATCCTAATAACTACAATACAACATTCTTAAGGACCAATGGGTAAGTGCAGCAAGTTGGGGGACAAAAAGTGGACATCAAATCCCGAATTTTACAAACAATGATCACGGTTTATAAACCATGATCGCAGATTTTAAAAACCATGATTGCGATGTCTGCTTTTCCGGACTCAGAAATTTCGAACCTAAAAGCACGATCGTACTTTATAAAAACCACAATCACGCTTTATAAAAAGCGCAATTATGGTTCTCTGATACCAAAAAATAGTCGCGACCCTTAATTTTCCCACCATTTTAGATCCATGATCACAATTCTTACTGTATCATCAAATCTGACCCTCAAGGCTCAGGAAATCTCTTTTTCCCCAAACCAGAGCTTTAGGAGGACATTATGGTGTCTGAAAGGCCAAAAAATTCAAATTTTCTCTTTTGTGGACTTGAACCATGCTGAAAAATAAAAACCATGTCTCAAAAATGATACCATCATGTAGGGGAGACTGTTAGCTTCATATAAATATTGATTTTAAAGTGAATAGAATAAGATAAATATCTTTTATAATTTTTTACTAACAGTATGTCTTTAAGAAACTTTTTCCCATGAATGTTCATGTCTACGTTTAAGAATGCAACTTTTTTTTCGCTTGTCAGAATGTGATAAAACCTATACCATCCAAAGCGTGGAAAAATTTTGTACACATTCGAAAAAAGTATTTGATTTTAATATATTTTGATGTAGTTATGGCGGGAAAACGGAAAGTGTTATGTTTTCTAAATGTTTTCAGACCACTTTCACGGAAAAAATCATAAAAAAATATATTGCTAAAAAAATAAAATTCATCCCAAGATAGATAGTGGCATCTAACTTTTCACCAAAGGTAAAAAAAAAGTAGTTTTGGTCATCCAAATCGTGGGCAAATGGACTACAATATTATAGGTGTTTTAAAAAAAACCAATTCATAGAATTTTGAGTGTTTAATATAGCTAAACTTGTCCGTTTTTAAAAAAATTGGTAGTTTAGAAACTAGATTCCAGATGTTACAATTCATATTTATATAAATTTTTCCAATTTTGAGTGCACATATTGTTAATAATCCCTACAAGTTGAGATTTTTTATTTTTTGCAATACGACGTCCACTTATGACCCCTTTTAGGTCCCCTAACTTGCCGCACTTACCCCAACAATACAACATGATCTCATGGATCTACAATACAAGATCTCACAACAACCTATGGATCTACAAGAAGAAACACTATGTGCTTTGCATACTATGCAAGCCATTACATTACATTGAGACTAAGACAATACAAAGGAAATATAGTAGAAGACATAACACTCTTCTCACCATTCAAATGTACTTGCTATTTCCTCTGTCTAGCTTCTCTCCATTGAAGCTTTGTCTTCATGTAACCTTTTTATTCATTTTCTTCTTCATCATTTTTAACTAAGGAGAATTACTATTCTTCCTCTATCCTTATGTTCTAACCCTAGTTTTCTAGCTTATATAAGCTTATACAAACTTAGGGCACCTTAGCTATGCATTTACAACCATCCGATCACTTTTACAATCAACCGTCGATCAAATCTCGCGTCTAAAATAAAAACATAAACGCATAGATAACCGGTGTTGGTTCCCCGACCGTGTCTGACCGGTGTCGCTCCTATTCTTGACCGAGTTCCCAATTTCTTGGCTGATTCTCGTTCCTCCCGGTGACCGATGTCGGTTCCCTAATCGATGTCGATTCTTGGTAAACCAAGAAAACCTCAAATGCATTCCTTTGTGAAACAATTCAGCTCCACAACCTAACAAATTTTTGGTATGGGTTTCTTTTGTAAATCTTGTGAAGAGCTTATAGGTAGGTTCGATGAAGATGAAGCAAATATGGATGTGGGAGATTTTTTTTTAATGATAGGGTTTAAAGGTGTCACTAACTTGATGTTTGATGTTTCGAAATGGAGCGACTAATGGATGGATCGGATATAGATTTTGTGACAAGAGTTGTGGATGTGGTAGTTGATTTTTCATTAACTGTATTTATAGTATGATGAGTATGAACATGATTAGTTTGAGTTTGGCTCATAGACAGAGAGATGCTCTGGGAAGGGTTTTTAAAAGGTGTACAAGTTTTGATTTTAAGGTGCATGAGCGTTGTCTAATTGTAAATCACCTTTGTCAATTAGATCTTGGAGAAATTTTGGAATGAGAGACACCTTTCGATGTCATGGCCTTTGACCCTATGGTATTTGCAATAATCATTTTCCATGTACCAAGAGGTTTTCAAAATGGATGTATCTATAGGAAAGAGAGGTTGAATGGCGATCATGTTAGCGATTAGAAGTTTATCAAAAATTACACCATATGATTCTCTGATAGGAGTGTGGTTACATTGAGGACGAGAGTGTTCGGTGTTCAAACATTCTTTAGGGGAAATTTCGATGACTACTGCGTTGGTTGATGATTTGGATTTGTCTTGGCTAGAGGATGGTTTGGATGAAAATTTAGGTTTAGGTTTCTTTGGTTTAAGTTTCACTTTCCCTTCTTTGAGAGTGTGGAGCTCGAGCTTGCAGCTATCGTAAAGGCTTCATCAAATGTTTGGAAGGATTGGATTTGCAATGTGGTTGAGATATGTTTGGCGCAAGAATGAGATAATAACTAAATTATCTCAGTTTGTGGGAGGTAAAATGATAATTGATAATGATACCCCTCTAATGGGCGAAGAAGTCCAGTAATGGATTCATCTTCAAATTGTTTGATTGCGTATAAGTTGGTGATGGTGATTTTGTGCATGATGTTGATTGAGAAGTGTTCGAGGAAAATTTGAGCAAGTTGAGTGAATGAGAAGAGTGAATACTGGGGATGTTGTTATACCAATCTAAAGTAGGACCAACTAAGGACATGGGGAATGTTCTCAACATTAAGTCTTGATCGTGAGCTATGAGGTAACATGCATGACAAGACCCGAATGTGTTGCTAGGGGTATTCCTTACTATAGAATTTAAGGAACTTAGGAAGTTCCTGTGAGGAGGATAAGATTTTTAAAGTATGGATGGATGAATAGGTTCATTTCATATTTGTTCGTATGATAATGTATTTTTGGGACCCATAGAATTGGATTTGAGACTAGATATTCTATTCATTCAAACCTTCGAGAGGATAGTTTTGTTGTGGTTGTTGTGTATTAGATGAATAAGAACTAGGTTGACCATATATGAACCGATTTGGTTATTCATATAGTTGTGGGATATTTTGTTGATGTGGGGTGCTTAGAGGAATTTTATAGAGGGTTTGTGACACTAGAGGTTGAGATGGTTGAATGTAATGATATTGAAAAGGCATGGAAGTGTTAAAGAGGGGTTGTGATTGTTGTGGTACATGTTGAAAGGGAACCAATGTGTGGATAAGAGGTTGTGGTGATGTGGAATATGTTAGAAGGGGTGGAGGAATAGATTAGTGGTTAAGACTACTTTGAGGTATGCTCTAAAAGGGGATAGAGGTTTGAATGAGGGGTTGATATTGTTGAGGTGTGAATCGAGATGAAGTGGGGATAATATATGATTATTGTGAGGATGGGAAAATAGTAGAAATGTATCTAGTATTAATGAGTGGAGTCGATGTCGAAATAGACATAACTACATTTTAGACAAAAATTAGGGTTGTTGAGATGGGGTAGACTGAGCTACACTTGATGGGATAAATACAAAGCTAATGGGAGGATTTTGGATGGTAGAAGAGACTAAAAGAGTCGAGTTGGATGAGGATGCATTAGTATTGTTATGAGATGATGTAGATCCGAATGAAAGGTTTCTTTGAGGATGTGGACTGTGATTAACTAAAAATGGAATTTTAGGAGTTAATCTAAGAAGTACAACAATAAATAATAGATATATGTGTAAAGGAAATGACCCAAGTAACTAAGAAAGTAGAAATGTAAAACCCTAGAGTGAAAGGAGAGTTAGAAGGAACTTGACTGATTCAATGAGCTTGTTGGAATCTATTACGAGAGATGGCTAGAGAAATAGGAGGAGGAATGACGGTGTTGAAGTCTATAAAAATGTAGATATGGGCAATCTGAGTGGGATGGGACACCTAAATAGGTACACAGAACTGTGGCCCTAATCGAGATGTGGGCACCTTGGTCTATGAAAATATATCGTAACCTTCCTTAGAGGTGTCATTTGATGGTTTCTTTGCTTCACTTCCTGTCACACTAGCTTTGTTGGATTGTGTGATATGTCACTAGAAATCAGAAATGAAGATGAGACCCAAAAAACCCTTAAACGAGCATCAAACCCCTAAAAAAGAAAGATGCATATAAATGGGTCGATTGTCCTCAATTTCCACAATGGTGGACTTACTAGTTGAGCACCGTACTACATATCAAATCTAATGTATTTCTATGTGCTTGTGTGTGCAATCATGCCCTAGGTGCTCTTGTGTCAGTCAAACTTTGTAAAAGTAGTGAGAAATAGCTATGTGTAAAAATGTAATAGAATAGTGGATGGAATAGAATAAACTTCCCTCCTATGTAGTGTGATGCAGATGAACCATCCTTGTGCCTTGTGATGGAGCTAGATGGATGTAAATGGAGCCTTTGATGGATGTAACCTTAGGTGATAATAGTAGTGCTTAGTGCTTGATCCCTCATTATAGTCTCATAACTTTATATTTATATGGTTCTCTTGATCTAATTTCGTAATTAACCCTAAAGAGGTTGACCACCAAAAATATGGAATGCTCAAATAGCTAGAAAGTGCCCAAAAAGTGTAAAAAAGTATCATGGCACTCTGATTGGGACTAGAGCACCTATGGGCACCTCATCAAGGATGGAATGATGTAAAACAAAAAAATAGATCTGGCATGTATGTACGGAGGTCGACAAGAATCTTGGCATAAAGAAAACTAAAATGGCCAAAAGATGGGGGTTAATTAATATTTTCTTCACTCAAAAACCATATGAATAGTAGTATAAGATCGGACTAAATAATGTCCAAAGTTCATGATTTTGTGTCTACATTTCCCCACTTTATGTTGGTGAGTGGAACGCAGCTCGATAACATAAAGTAGATAGAGATACATACATGATGTCCCAGTAGAGTGATATAGAAAGTGTGCCAATGGACTAGACAAAGCTTAGAATGAGAAAATAGTGTAGAATGGAAAATAAAGATGTAAAAGTGCAAAAAAGTGGTGAGAGTGAACATAGGGAAGAAATGTGTGTGTAGTTATTGGTGTGTGATGTACGTGCATGTTATTATGGTGTGTGATGCCGGTAAGTGCACCAATTTGGGGGCCAAAAAGTAGACACAAATGCGAAAATAAGTAAAATGCATACGCATTTTGCAATAATACGTGTGTGTTTTGATTTTTTTGGTTTGGTAATTCATGAAGCTAAAATGCGTATGTGGTATAACACGCATACGTTATAACGCATACACATTTCTAGTGTAGGAAACACATGTGCATTTTGAGTTGTATGGAGTTTAGAAGGGCCTAAAGAGCCATATTTACTAAAATAAATGTTAAGATTTAAATTTATTTTAGTAAATATAAGAAGTTAGGGTCACTCTGCACCTAATGGAAGTGGTCTCGTAGCTCTGACAGTTATAATCTAAAAGATAGTTTTTCAAAATCTAATCTGGTTAGTACTTACTCATTTTTAGGAATTCAATAAAGGACCTAAAACTTTTCGGGAAAATATATTGTATTCATTCTTTGTTTTGGGAAAGCATATAGTCATTTTGTAGGTTTTTTGACGTTTTGGATTGGATTTTAGCCTTACCACTACTTGAATTGGTACCAATTTTTAAATTTTTCCATAATTCACTTTAGTGACCATGAATTGACTCTATGATGTTTGTCTACTTCTTACTAAAATGAGATCCTCACTTTGTAGAAAGAGGATTTATCCCTAAATGGGATTCATGTCCTATGGACAAAATGAGGTGATTGTAATATGCCTCCTCCTTAAGATGTGATCACACCACTAGGTGTTGAATGAATTTTTACGTATAATACCAAGTGAATTGCATTAAGTGAACTCAGATTATTGTTCATTCTTATAAATAGGGTGCTCTATATAAAGATCACTCCCTCGCCTTTCATTGCTCTAAAATAATCCTTTCATGGAATCAAATTCATGATTCTCATTCATGTTTTTTCTCATATGTCTCTCATGGAGACAGACGATGCCTTTCTACTTCACACATGATGGTCTTGGATACCACAGTGGCATGACTATCTCATTTTAGCTTGTTCTTTGGAGAAATTTGGGTACAATGACATAGTCAGGATATGATGATCATTAAGTTAGTCCTTGAGATCCACATTTCACCTTTGAACATGATGACTATTTAACAATTCAATTTATTGACCAAGATGACACCTGGGTCTAAGCATGTTTATGATACATGGACACCTTTTTTCTCAAGTTATTCCTCATGAAAATGGGTTTCCTCCTCCAGATAGGGATTGATCCTTGAATTAAATTTGAGGATGAGTTACATGTTCTTGACCTCCATACTTCATTGAAACACTACAAATCACATTTTACGATCAATGAAACTATTCTAAAAATCTAATTCTTCCTGCAACTCAAAATTTAGGTCCTATTTCATTTTGAACTAGGACGGGCAGCTGAAGAGTTTTGTAGTACCTAAAGAAACATTTAAGCCTTGAATCAATGTTGATTATTCCACCTTGTAGAGTATTCTAATAGCTTTCAAATGCCTATTTTTTTATCTTAACTCTTTCTAGAAATCTTGGAATCATCCAAAGAAGTCATCTTTCATCGTTTTAGTTTTCATTCCCTACACCTGAAAACCCAGTCTTAAATAGATTGCTCCTGAATGAGATTTTATTTCCTAAAATTTCCTAAATTTACTTAGACATCTTCAATTCTCTTTGAAATCACCCTCAGATGATTTATATTTTCTCTAAAAACTTCCTAAGGGTGTTCAATTAGCTACATAATGGCCAAAAATGGCCTTTTTAGGCCTTCGGAGGAAGTAGTCTCTCATCAAAACTAAATGAGTTGATCAATCACCTTCTAGACACTATTCCTACACATTAAAACACATTGAATAATATTATTAGGAATTTCCTTTGAGCTAGGGTAAATTTTGAACTTATGACATGCTAGCCAGATGATATAGAGTACCCTGCAATCCTCTTTATATAACTTCAACTCAAAATACAACTTCCCCAATTCAATTTTCTCCTTTTCCCTTGTTTCAAGTAGGTCTAGTTAGGGTTTGAAAGAAAAATTAAGGGTTTAATGGATTACCACCTATTTCATCCTTACATCCATATTTCAGCACACCCATACACCTTACTCAAGAACATATTAATGTTACATTATTCATTTATCCATCATCTTGCTAGATTTTAGACTTTTGGCTTTTTAAGACTCCTTGTTTGCTCAAGCTCTAAACAATATTCTCAACTTTGTTTTTCACCTTCATCTTTGAATTTTAATCAATCTTATTTTCACTCATCTCATTGTGCTTACCCCCATCCTAATCAATAATGAAAATCACTCAAATCTTCCTCTTTCACTTAATCCTTTTCATACAAACCCTTACTCTCTCTAGGCTTCTTTATGGAACTATGCAGAAATTAATAGGTCTTCTTGATTAAATTCGTATAAGGATTTTACCATGTTCCTCAAGGATTGAAAAATTCTAACACCACTCCCTCAATGATAGATACAACTTCCTTATGAATTTATTCCTTAAAAAATTATTTCTAAAGCTTGGTCTTAATAAATACAAGAAATAAGCATGATTGTACATTGCTCCCTTTACCTACTAACCATTCAATACTCTATCCTTATGCCTTGATTTTATGAGTCCTTAATGCCCTTAGGCCTTCCTCCAAATTTTCAAAGGCTTCAAAAATTCAAACAAATGGAATATAGATTATTTTCCTAAAAGTGCACATTTCCTAGCCCTCAAACTGGGCATTAACATTGCTTTAGACTATATTTGCACATTCCTTTGCTTTTATTCTTATTCCAACATGTACTAGGGATTTTGAAACTCTTGGTATTCTTATTACCTTCCTCCACACTTATCAAGGAATCTATAAGGAATAATTATTAAATTTTACAATGAATGTTCTACTCTAGGCCCTTAAGATTGGGCACACACAGTTAGGATTGTGTTCATGCAAATTTAATTTAAGAAATCCTCCTTTAGATGGCTTATTACATTTTCTGAATTTTGCAACACCAAGTCCTTGTGATCAATTCCCTGAAATAGACTCAAGGATTCCATTGAATCATTATGTTCATGTTACATACTACTAAACTTCTAAAACAGGTATAGTTTGGTCTGAGTAAGTCTTTCTATCTATTTTCCATTCCTGGACACTATGAGGGTTCCATGAAGCCTTGAACACCATTATAGATAAGAAGACAATCCAAAACAAGATATTTACACGTGAAAATGCTTTGCAAAATAGTCTCTAACCTCCAAATATGATATCTCAGTCTAAGAGGACTGTGTCACTTAACACCTAAGCCTATAACATACCTAGAGCTAGTTCAAATATTCAAATTATACATTTGGAGGGAAACTCCCTATTCTTTCATGTGGAGTCCAAATGGACTAGTACAAGCTATGACCATCTCAAGTGGACCCAAGATACCCCTAGTCACCTAAGAAAGCCAAATTTTATTATTAAAAATATGTTCCTGCATCACTAGAGGAAGGATGCACAATGACTTAGAAGCCTTATTTTCAATTAAGGGCTTAGTTGTCATGCTTCAAAATTTTCAATTTCCATGCTAGTTATTTTGGCCATTCTAGAGTTATTAAAACACCCTCCATGAGAGTTTAGGAAATATCTTAAGCATCCAGAGGTGATGTTAGGGAATCTTAGAAGTGTTAAAGGTAATTTAGGAAGATTTAGGAATTTTTTATCATTCAAGGACTATCTACTCAACATTGGGTTTTCTAGGTGTAGGAACAAACACTCTAATGGTGAAACCTAACTTCTTTAGAAGATTCCAAGAGCTCTATAAGGAGTTAGAAGGAAAAAAATAGGCATTGGAAAGCTAAGTAAATCCTCTACATGTTGGAGACATCCACTTTTATCTAAGGCTTGAAGGTGTCATGAAGAATTTCAAAATAGTGTGTTGACCAAAATGATCTCACACTTCATTTCGACAACCAATCGATTTCCTCTTTCAATGGAAAAACAAGAGATTGGTACAACAATTTGGCTCCACAATCCATTTCCACATGGAATCAGTGGGAGAAAAACTTCACAATGGTTCAAGGAGGATGTAGATGTCATTTGCCTCATGGAACATCTCAACAAGATACATCAGGCTCCAATGGATTTTATTCCTGATTTCAACATCAAATTCACAAGGACTTGACACAAAATTCCTCAAGAATACAAACCCCCACAAGGTATGACATTCTTGTATTATTTGAGGTCCTTTGATGTTGATTTAGCTATATTGATTCAGTCATTAGGGGAAAAAGTCTTCCTCAAGCTTTTTCCATTACATCCCAAGCTGAGAAGATTCTCATTCAGGATTGCAAATGAAAATCCATCTCTGTTGCTATAATTCTTCCTTCACCACCTCAAATTCTTCCTTCTCCATGTGTAAAAATGAAAAATCCATCATTCCTTGCCAAAATATGGAAGCTCCTTTGCTTCCTTATCCATCATTTTATGCTTCACAAGTTTTTCATGCCCAAATCATTCCCCAAGCTTTGCCAAAATCCCTCCCATCTCCACCCAAGGCACTACCCAACTTCACTAAACCATGCACTAATGTTTTGAGGAGTTTTGGTATCTCAAATTTTATCCCTAGCTTTTATCGACCCTTAATAGACAAAGTTATCCTATGAGGTTGGTGGAAAGGGGTGTTTTCTATGCTTTTGGAGAAAAGGAGAAACCCATGCAACACTCCAAACAACAAGACTTCAGGAAAAACTATGCAGTTGTTTTGGAAAGTGCAGATCAGTAGAGTAGGGAACATGCTTTGGAGGGTCATTTGGCTTCTCCAATTGATCAAATCAGGTCTTTTGGGCATCAAAGGTCTTAACCTAAAAACATGAAACAAAACATCATCAGCCCCTTTTCTATGTTCCTCCTCCTCCAACCAATCCTGCCAAGGATGAAAATTTTACATCAGTGGATGATTGGTATGATTCATATTGGGAGGATGAAAATGTGAAAATTGTGCACAAAGAGGAGTTTAATACCAAAATAGAATAGGTAGATATGAAGAACAATCATATTAGCGGGGTTGGGGAAAAGGAGAATTTTTTTCAACACTATTGGCACCCATGACCTTGAGGAAGAATTTATTGAAAGTGAGTAATATGTATCAAAGGAATGCAATGATCCTCATTACTCTACATGTCTAGAGATTGTTGTAATTTTGATGGAGGATCAAGATGGAACAAATAATGGGGAAAGCCATGGAAAAACAAGTGCAAAATTAACAGCCATGAAAGTGAAAACAAAGCTATTTTTTGAGGAGGAATACCAATTCCAAATCAACATACAAACAACCACATTCATGAAGAAAGTCTATAGGATGACTCCATTCATGGAGTTAAGATTCATAGCAATGGGAAAACTTCAAGGATCAGACCATGCCCAATCAAATATTTGGATTCTTTAGAGCCAAGGAAGGAGTTTCCACCGGTCATGCTCACTTTAGAGCATGAGGAAGAGCTTCAGATTCCCAAAGGTCAGCTCAACACCTCCATCCAAATGCAGAGCAACTTGAGGAGGTATATGTTATTTTTATAGCTGATACTTTGATGAAAGAGGAAGTGTGGATCATGTTTGCACTTCTACCATGTGATTTTATTGCCAAATTAATTACATGGTCTCAAATTATGAGGAAGGGTAGTTATTTATCACAACCTATTGCAGGTTTTGTTTAGCTCCCCCTTTGCCTCTGGTTAGAGTAGAGTAGTTAGGTTTGTTTTCAACAAAAGAAGTGCTTGTGCACACTCTGCATGTTTCCTCTTGGAGCATGTATGATTTCCCATTTTGTACATAGTTTTTGTGGGCCTTTTTGCTCTTGCACAGTAATTTTGGAAGGAAGATGAGGTTTCATGGTAGAATCAAAGTATTTTGGGGCGTTTGAATCTTATTCAAAGATCCAAAAGATCAGCTTCAAATAAGTGCCAAGTTATGCAAGTTCGAGGGACAAAATTAAATGTTTGAGATCATTGTTTTCTCTAAGGTTATGCTGGAATTCATCCAAAATGGATACTTAAAGGCTACTAATCAAATCATCTAGTAGGTATATGTCCCCTAGAGGTCACCAAAAATGTTTACCAAAAATGAGCTCACACTTCATTTTGGGAAACTGGTATCGATTTCCTCTTGAAGTGCTTCAATTTTTAATTTTTACATGTTTTAAGCACTTGGGAACCTTCGAATCCATAAAAATCACTTGGTTTAATCATATTTGGGGTCACATTTCAATAAAAATCCCTTCACTTGGTTGGAAAAATCCCATTTCCCAAAAAATATGAAAAAATCCTTTGAAATTTGCATTTTTCTTGGGCCATGGATCTTTTTTGCAAAGTGCACCGGCACTGGGAAATTTTTACAAAGTGCATTAGGACATGGAAAATTTTTGTGAAGTGCACCGGTCCTGGAATTATTTTACAAAGTGCCTTTGGGCAAGGAGGAGCGTTTTTGCAAAGTGCAAATTTCGGACATGGGAACTTTTACACAATCAAAGTTTTTTAATGTGCAATCTTCATATGCTTATAAATTTTGATCTGGTAACAAAATATGGAAAACTTGATATTTTCATAAATCTATTGAATAGTATTATATGATTAATATATTTACTAACCACATTAAAGTGATTTAGTGGTGTGAAATTTCAAAAAACAAGCTTGGGGTCATTTTTAGGTGCATGCTCTACAAACTTTAATGATGCCCATCTTGGAGTCTGCAAACTTCAATGTTGGTTTGTCCTAGGTGGTTGAAGAAGTGGTTGGGATATTTAATTTCATATTTTCTCTCTCTCTCACACACAAAATTCTGCTATATATTTTAAAACACTTCTCATTTGAGAGTGGGTTGGGGGATATTCTGGGCATGGGGAAACTCTGCCAATTTGTTTTCTCAAATTCCTTGAGTGTAAGCCTTCTCATGGGCTCTGTAAATGAAATTGTGCCTCTGTTCTACAAATGTAATGGACTGTGTATATTCATGGAGAAATAAAATTTTTGTTTGTGGTGTTCTCTCAACCCTTGCATTTATTTTCTTGCATTCTCTTACCTCTCCATTGTTGTTCTATTTTGTGCATACTTCCTTTCATTTGCAGTGCATGTTGTTATGTTTAATGGAGATTTGGTGGTGAATGAAACTTTGGTTTGTGTCACATCTACCTAGCCTTTCCTTGTTGCATTTTCCAATTTCATTCTCCCTCAAGCAAGATATTTCAGCCCTCTTTTTTTAATGTTATCACATCTTTTAGTGTAGGATTTCATTTTCCATACATCTTTCTAACCCTCTCTCTCTCTCTGGTCCTTGGAATGGTTAGTTTAGGATTAGTTAGCTACATTTCCTTTCTTAGGAGTAGTTTTAGCATTAGGATTAGGTAGAGGAACCAACCTTATCTTGAGGTCAATCTCAAGTATGCAAGTCCCACAACTTGAGAGATGGTACCATGTTAGCAAAAAGTAGGGATCTATAAAGAAATATCAGAGTGGTACTCTTTAGTGATAACACAGTGAAGCTTCCCATTTTGTTTCCAAACCAACACAACACTTCATGACACCAAAATAGGGCACAACTAATCAACCTTCATGTTTCTTAATGATTGACACCTCATGCTAACTCGTATGCCACATAGACATCCTTTGCTATCAATGTAACTTGACATCAATGAAAACACAAATGACACTATTCCCAACACGTGTTTTGATTTATTATGTATTATAAGGAATTTCATCTCAGTGCATATATTTGAGCATCCGTTGTTTCCTTTGAGAGAGTTGTGAGGTTTGTAAAATCTATTTTTGACACATCTAACACTCCTACACATGTCGAAAAAAATCTAAAAGGCCCCAAAATCTAAACAATGACTATATTTTTGCCAAAATAGACATTGATTATAGAATTTAAACTCTAAAAGATTTAGGCTGAATGCTAAAATCCTTAAAATTACTTATCTATTGACCAAATTAGATTATAAAAAATTATCTCATAAACCGTGAATCATGGAGCATGAGACTAGTTCCATAAGGTGCGAGTGACCTAATTTCTTATATTACTAAAATAACTTTAAAGTATAAGAAATAATAATAATAAATGAAAAATTTAAACATTTATTTTTGTAAAAATAATCATACCCAAAACACTTATATTACCTATACTCCATAGAACACGTAAGTGTTATAACGTGTCCACGTTATAGCGTGCACACATTGTAATGCATGCGTGTTACCTTTATTATGCCCCCAAACTAAGAATTTACAAGCTTGGTATTGCTTTGGTTTCCCAAACCTATGCCTCAAACCTGTAACAAAACAACAACCTGCGTGTTTTTGACAAAATATGCAAAAATCACCTTCCACCATGCTAAATCCTACAAAAACGTGTTCTATCTTTCTTTAAAATTTTCCTACAATGTCAAGAAAACTATCCTCTTTCTAAATATGTACTTTTATATATTTTTGACTATTCTAAGGTTTTCATTTATATTTATTTTAAACTATGTCTTTTATACCTCTATTTTTAGTGATTGTAAATGCTTATCTTTTGTCATGTATCTTTTTTCAATCATCGAAATTGAATAAAAAAATTTAGGCCCAAACTAGGACTAATTCTATACATATTAAAAATAAACTAATTTTCGATATTTTTGAGGTAGTTAGGGGGGGCACGATCGAAGATTCGTTATTTTGAACATTTAATTTTTCTCAGATTAGGAAAATCATTTTTAAAAATTACTCGCTAAAAAAATGTAAAAAAATCCTAGCCCAATCTAGATGCTCCTATCTATCTTTCTACCAAAGGGTTTTCAAAAATACTAAATAGTTCTAAAAAATGGTGGGGGCCATGAAAGATTGTCTACTATGTTTTTTTAATCAAAAATAGGAGCACCTGTTGGTATTTTAGTTATTTAACCCACTTAAAATTAACCATTTTCAAAAACTTTAGTAGCTTACAAACTAAACTCAAAATGCTACGATTCATGTTCTTATAACATCTTCCAATTTATAGCATCAATGATGTTCGTACAGAAAATCTATGTCTTGGAAGCATTTGCAAAATTAGTTTTGGTTAAGGAAAATTCCTAAGTGGAATATTAATCATGTTTTTAGAGAGGCTAATGGTGCGGCCGATCATTTGGCCACCAAAAATTATTAGAACGCAAGGTCCGCTTTCGTCGTGCAGGGTGGCTAACATGTGGGAAGATCTCCCAATAATTATCTCACGTGAAGTGAATAAGGGGAAATGAATTAGAGTGATGTTGGTTGTCTCCTCATTCTTCATCCTCTGTTGGTGTGGTAGTGTGGCGAGTCCTTGGATTTTGGTAATGGTGAGTCAATATCTTCCCTTACTTTTTCCTCGTAGGGCGCTAAGATGGAAATGACATTCATGGGTGGCATATCCAAAGCCCGTATTCATATAATTTTAGGGCTGATTATGAAGTTGTTTGTGAGGTAATTTAAGGGTCTTTGGGGAGGAATATCTTGGTGATTTTGTGAGAGCCCGTGTCGATTTGGAGTTGGCCTTGTGGTTTGTTTCTCGTCTTTTGTTTGTTTGAAAAATATGGAGGAGGTGAGGATTATTACTTTGTTCTATATAAATTCCTAACACAAAGTGAAATTAGTGGAAGATATAGAGGAGTATGGCGGGGTTTTCCTTTACCAAAGGATGATCAATAAGGTTTGGCTCTTGTAGAGGTGAAATAGGTGATTGTAGATCTCTCGGATCATAATTTTGTGTTGATGTGTTTTACATCGAATGTGTATACTTGTTTATTTGGAGGGCTTGGTGAAAGGCATCATTTGGAGAAGATTGATTTGCACGGCTGTCGTATCGGTGGTTCCTATCTCTATAGGTGTGGTGAGTCTTCATTGGCGGTAGGTTCAACATTCACATTCCTATTGCATTTGCTCGAGCGATTGTTTCTTTGGGTGGACGAAGGCTTCATTCGAGAGCGATGTCACGATTCGGCATAACTTCGGTTTTGTTACGGTTTTTTGCGTTACGGTTGGGTGTCTGTTTGATTTTGGTTTTAGTTGTCTTGTTTTGTGTTTAGGTAGTTTTTGGTGTAGTTTTTTTGTTTTGTGTGTGGTTTTGAAAATATTTAGTGTTTATGTAGCGGGAGGGATCCCATCAACCCTAAGGTTCTAATCTCTGGTAAAAGCGTTTAAAAATCTAAAAAAAAACATCTTCCAATTTTGAGTATGAGTTAAAAGGGGTGCATGAGTCATTAGGAGAGATGAAGATTAACCTAAAGGAAGGTGTGTGCCCGATCAGGAAGAGACCTTACAGGATGAACCCTAACCTGCATGTAAAATTTAAAGAAGAAATTGACAAAATGCTGAAATATGGCATCATTAATCCTCTAGAAGAATCAGAGTGGGTTAGCCCCATCGTAATCAGTATAAAAAAATATGGTCAGATTATGATTTTTTTGGATTAAAGGGAGTTGAATGTTGCATGTGTGATTAATCATTTTCCTATGCCTTTCACTAAGGAAATATTAGAAGGCGTTACAAGGCACGAAATTTACTCTTTTACAGATGTATTCTATGGGTATCATCAAGTAAGAATTGCACAGAGGATCAAGAGAAGATAACTTTCACCACTGAATGGGGAATCTTTTCATATATGGTGATACCCTTTGGTTTGAAGAATGTGCCTACTATGTTTTTGTGCATAGTTGTTCAAGCATTCTAGGATTTTATTCACAAATTATTGCAGGTTTACTTGGATGATTAGATGATATATGGGCTTGTTAAGGATCATTGTGACAACTTGTAGTTAATGTTTGAAAGATGCAGACAATTAAACATCTCTTTAAACATCAAGAAGTGTGTATTTACTACACCTTTTGGAACTCTGCTAGGGCATATCATATGTAAGGAAGGTTTATTAGTAGATCTAGCTAAGGTTGCAGTTATTATAGGCCTAGAGGAGCCTACCAGTTAGAGTGAGGTGCGCGGATTCTTGGGCCATACAGGGTATTATAGAAAATTTATCAAAGGATATGTGAATATTGTTGTGCCCCTAGAGGATTTACTAAAGGAAAAGAGACATTCTATTGGGGAGAACCATAACAACGTGCATTTGAGGCATTGAAGGAGATACTTACTACAATGCTTATTTTGAGTTTTCCCTCATGTAACAAACTGTTTCATGTACATGTGGACACCTCTGGCACGACCATTAGCACAGTGTTAGCTCAGCCTGGAGAAGTTATTATAGATCATCCTATCTACTTTGCTAGTAGAAATTTGACTCTGTAAAACAAAATTATACAACTACAGAGTGCGAGGCCTTGTCGATGATCTACGCGTTGCATAAATTCAGAGCGTGCTTTTGTAGAACACCCTTTGTATTTTATACGGATCACATGGCATTAAAATACTTAGTAAATAAGCCCATTTTACAAGGTTCATATGTTGATGGGTTCTCTTATTCCGAGAAATTGACTTTACAGTCGTGGTAAAACCAGGTAGAAGTAATTTTGGCCCAGACCACTTATCAAGAATTCAATTAGGAGAGGATGCACGACAATTAAAGATACAATGTTGGATGCACAATTATACGAGGTTACATTGTTAGCCTTGAATGGAGGTTATTATTGTCTTTTTATGCACAGTATGGCATAACGCTAGAAGGAATGAAAGCCTTAGAAAAGAAACAACTTGTAATTTGTGTTAAAACTTTCATGTTTATTAGTGGTGACTTATACAAACTAGGACGAGATGAAGTATTGCACTAGTGTGTATTAGAACATGAGCGCACATATATCATGGAAGAGGCTCATGGTGGTATTGCATGTTGGCATTATGTAGGTGACATCACTTTGCGTGTAATATTTTACTCACTTTGGATTATGGTGGGAGACCATGTACACAGTATTTTAAAGAGTATTATAAGACATGTGACCACTGCTAGTGCCTTGGAAAACCTAGAAAAAGAGATGAAATGCCTTTGAGGCCTATTACTAGTGTAGAACCATTTAAAAAATGGGCAATAGAATTTGTGGGTCCTATTTTCCTAGCTACGCATAGAACCGAATCACGCTACATCATCACTTGTACAAATTATCTTACACGATGGGAAAAATCAGCACCTACAAAGGATTGTACAACAACTATGACATTAAGGTTATTATGGGAAAATATTCTTAGTAGGTATGGATGTCCACTGAGTTTGACAAGTGATAGGGGCACACACTTCTTGAATGAGACAATCAGGATATTGTTGGATGAATTTATGGTCATGCACCACAAGACTACACCTTATCACCCTCAAGCAAATGGGACTACTAAGGTCTTAAAAAAAAGTGTGATGTTGGACGAAAATATTGGGATGATAAAGTTTCTGTTGTACTTTGGGCATATAGAACAACCTAAAAAGGTTAAATAAGGCCAAACCCTTTCAATTGGTGTTTGGCGTAGAAGCAATTCTTCCCATGGAATTCATGTTACCTTATTTGTGTATTGCGCGTGTGGGAGGTCTAGCTGATGAGAAAGCATTAGAAGAAATAATTGACAAGTTAATACAGTTGGATGAGAGGCACGCCATAGCACGTTGGAGTTAGAAGCAGGAAAAGGCCAGGCAAGAAGGCATGGCATGATAGACACATTAGGGATAAGAAGCTTGAGGTTGGATAGATGGTACTTATTTATGATTCCAAGTTTTTGTGCCATCCAAGAAAACTTAAGGTGCATTGGTTGGGACCATATGTTATCACTCACATACTTGAATCAGGTGCTTTTCAATTAGAGGTGCTTGATGGAACACGGTTACCCGGTTACTTTAACGGGAGTAGGTTGAAGCCCTACTATAAATAAGTCTTCTTGGTGTTTGTAATAAGGAAATATTTCCATTTAGTATAGATTTCCCTTTCTGTATTTATTTTAATGTATTTCCTTCTTCATCGCTATGCTTTTTCAATTTAGTTTGGTGTTTTGTGTAATAAGCGCATTTGTGCATTGTAATTTAATTACAATCAAGTATTTTATGTGCAGAGAAGGCGCACATACCATTGGTGTGGGGTGGTTGTTATTCAAAAAGGGGTACACATGAGAATATATTGTTACAGTGCTATTCAAAAATGGAAGGGAGTTACTAGAAAGAAGATTGCTCCTAAGGAAGACCATAGCTAGAAATAAATGAATGAATAGTATAACGTGAGGTAAGTGGCAGCCGTAGAAACTACTAGAGGAATGAATAGTGGCGAGGTAATTCGACACATGGACATGGATAGAAGAAGGTGTGTAGCCAAAAATTAGGAAGGCGTGCTTTAGAAGGTTATAAGCGTGGTGGTGTATAGGTGTGTCACATGGAAATTGGGAAAATGGTCAATTAATGAGAGGATCGGTGGTAGGTAAAGGAGCAATAAATGTAATAAATTTTAGAAACTCTATATAAAGATGTGATGCAAGTTTATTTCTACCTTTGCGATCACAAGTATTCGAGTGATCTAGTTGCAACCAAACCAAGTGAAACATGTTGAGGTGCGAAGAGTTGTGAAACCAGGCATGGAGAGTAGATTTGTGCATAGAAGTGGCTTGTGTCCCCATTAGAGAAGGGTTTGAGTGAAGTAGAAGCATTGAGAAGGAGATAGGGCATGTGGTTTCGAGCTAGGGCACATGGTTTTGAGCTAGGGCATGAGAGCTTACTCGATAGAGGAAAAAGGTAAGATTTTTACCATGGCACCAAGGAAAGAACCTAGAGCAGGAATGAAGGGAAAGAAAAAGGTGGAAATCAAGGTTAAAGATCCCCCCCGAGAGCAATTTTTCAAAAATATAGTATCCAAGAGGAGTGATCATCACATGGGATATGGATTCCCATATTCATAGATACAAAGTAAGTGACTACAACCATCATGCCACGTAAAACAAGGGGAGTTGGACACATTGCTGAATAAGAATACCAATAAGCGCATGGTGGATGACATGCCAATATATGATGATGCTGGGGAGAAGTTGCTTAAAAAGGTAGGGTTGTATTAGCTGTATGAACTCCCATATTTTAGAAAACTAGAAAATTTATACCAATAGCTTATGAGTAGATTCCATGAGGACTTATTCTATTTTGTTGGATGGCGGGTAGGGATCACCGCACCTTTGATTACTACGTTGACATGACTAAAGGGCATAGGGACAGAGGTTAGTAGTGATCTAACTGATAAGGCAGTTGTTCTAGCCACAAGCAAGGAATTGGGATACGCAAAAGGTCTGCACTAGATGAAAATCTATAAATTAAGGAAGTAATTTGTGGTACAAACATCCGTGCATTTTCTCACTAAGTTTGAATGATCAAGAGAGATGGTCACAAGTAAATACCATGTGGCTACATATTGCGAAGAAAATGTCACAAGGAGAAATGTACAACTTAGTTGGCTACATAGTAGAAAAAATTATTGAGGAAGTGCACATAGGTGAGAAGATAAGTTTTGGCGTTATCCTATTATCTCTTGTGTTTGTAGAAATTGGAGTGCTGATGGGCCAAATAACAAAATTTGGGAATACCCTGGAAAAGAAGTCCCTCGCAGAGAGGTTTGAGAAGTATTTGTGTGAAGGAACAATGAGTGGCCCATTCAAACAAAGGGAAGAAATATGGTATGATTGACTTCGTGTGGCCTTTGAGGAGGAATGGCACATTCCAAAGGAGTTACCCTCAGTAGTGGGAAAGGCAATGCAGTTCACGATGTATCAACATTTTTCATTGCACAGTTCACAATGAAGGATGGTACATGGAGTCCATGGTACAAAATGGCATATTCCTTCACAACACGTTACTTCCAGGAAGTAGTACATAGGTTTATTGATGTGTGCTTGGCCGAGCTACAATGCGGACAAGGTAGACTATGACTACCATACTCTAAGGAAAACATATGTTTATCTAGGTTGATCTACCTATATCAAGAGGCTTATTTATGATGTTATAAGCATGAAGTTGGTAAGTTTGGCTATTGGGGACAGTGGGGCTGTGCTTATCTATCTTTAGCTCAAGCCTAGGATGGAAAAGGAAAGTATGTGGATAATGATTTTATGCTCCTAGGGCCACTTAAGGGAAAACACACAATTGAGAACGTGGCAGATCTAAAGGCTACCTCGACCATAGAAGGAGACGAGAAGAAGATCTCGATGAGGATAGTGGAGGCTTGGACCATAGAGGCCGAAGGCAGCCCATAGAAAAAGTGGATAGTGAGCGCACAGATACTCCCCCATAGACACAAGGAGGAGAGGAAGACTTGGAATTGGGTACATCCATGAGGAATGCCGGTTTAATAAGGTGTTCGGAAGAACTAGGACCTAATGCACAGAAACATCTCAACCTTTACGAAGGTCACGTTGACTCTCCCCTAAAAATAAAGCATCTAAGAGAAAGAAAAGGAGAAAGCTCAAGCTTAATGAGGAGGAGGAGGATTATGAAGAGAGCGCGCCATGAACCCTGGTCCAACTTGAAGATGTGGAGGAACCCCGGGATGAGTAAATGAGAGATGAAGAGGAATGGTTGAAAGAAGCAAAAGAAACTATGCAAGAACAACCCAATGTGCCCATCATGACTCAGGTAGGAGAAGGGCCAACTCCAGACCTTGGCACCTAGGTTCGTAAGGGGCCAAGAACAAAAAGAGAAAGAACAAGTGAAGAGTATGTTGTCCCTAGTATGGGATATACTGAGGACACAAGAAAAATTGTCCGCACCCGATTCCAAAGAATTTTGGGCCTTAAGGAGTTATATGGGTGGGAGCTGATGGATCCAGATATGGCCACTACGTGCACAAGGAAGTAATTATCTTGGTCCATGTAGACTCATATGGATGAACCAGATTTTGATGTGTGTGAGGAGTCATGTGTCTCGCAAAGAGTGAAGAAGGCACCCCAGAGTAGGCACATGACAATAATAAAACCTACTCTAATGTCTGATGAGTAGGTCAGTAATGCAATGGTCAAAGTATCTATTGAGGTGGTGTGGAGAAACATTGATAAGGCCACCACCATTCAAACGTTGCTTGAGGATAAGAAGGCTAAAATTACGGAGATAACATGTTTAAAGAAAGATAAGGAACCGAATGGGCAAATAATGAGGCCTTCGTTAGCATAACGGAGGAAATTGGTGATCACATCCCTAAAGCAAGGCCTCATTTAGAATCTTAGGTTCCAGAAAAGTTTCCTTCTGTATTATGTGTGCACTTTGGTCGATTTGGTGTTAGATGTCAGACCAATTCGGATGCTTGAACCAAAATATTTTGAATAAGAAGCAGAGAGAGAAAGGGCCTCTATGATTAGAAAAATTTAAACTTACGAGGAATTTCTCCAAACTTTGAAGGATGAGCTGAAGAAAGATGACCAAGCTCTCAATTTATGTGCGGCACCAAAAGTAGTAATAAGGACCAGAACTATAGTTGAAGATAATGAAGTTCTGGCAGCGATGAAAGATGAGACACTAAGGTGTACAAAAATATTGGCACTAGTCAAACAAAAGCTTGAGGCCCTCACAGTAGCCTAGGATCCACACAAAGAGAGTATTTATGAGATTGGAAAGCTTATAACACAAAATATGGACCTCCTGGAAGGAATGATGTTATGTTGTCCGGGTACTATAGAATGAGAAAGAGAAGATTACTCAGGTCGAACTGGATGCCATAGCCACAGATATTCCAGAGAAGACAAGGACCACGCTAAGTGATAGGAATACATTGGCGGCTGAAATTAAAAATGAATATCCAGAGCTAATCCTCCAGTTGAAGAAGAGGGTGCAACATAGTGAAAATTCATTCTTTTGTACAGTATTTCATCAATTCTTTCATTCCTTATTCTTTATTATTGGGAACATCATGAAGAATTCCCTTTTCATGATGACAATGTACTTTAGTGTGGGGTAATGTTGAGCAGACAAATGTTTCTCTAAGGAGAAGACACATAAAGGATGTGTGCGTGGGAACAAGGCACATTTGAAGGTGTGGGAAGATAGGGAAGGAAATGCACGCCAGAACATTTTGGCTCAGGAATTATCCATTTTTATGGATAAGGGATATTTTTTGAGATAACATGCGAAGCAAAAATAGAGATGAAGACTTGCGCTACACACAATGGTTTTTTGGGAACAAGCAATTGATAAGCGTTATGCATAGTTCAAGCTAATAATAGGATTTTTGCTTAGAGTTTATTATAGGACATCTATTATTAGAAAACGTGCATGTTGTGCATGACATTGTAAAGGTGCATGGCTATTATCAGTATGCGACCTATTTTGAGAAGTCCATGGGTGGTGAAGGAAAGTCCCCACCTCTATAAATATGTATTGAACTATGTAGTTTAGTGTGTGTGAATTATTGTAGAGTTATGTTGTTGGTTCTAATGCGCGCATGACTCATGGAGATACTTTATAGTGTAAGAAGCTTCTGGTTTTATAGTGTTTAATGCAATGGAGTATATTGGCTGGATAATGGTGTTAGACATAACTGAATCTAGTTCTTGTATGGTTAGCCTTATCTAATATCTAGATCTGATTTATGCCTTTGTGAAATGTTTATGATTAGTTATGGATCTGGATATGCATTATCATCATCACACTAACATCCCGCACAAACAAATCTAAAGAGGGGCCAGTACCTTTGTGTGCTTCGAGTGAGCGTTCAACTTAGGCTAAGTGACATGCGAGTGTTCTGGTTTTCCATAGTAGATTCTAGGGTGCATCAAGATGTATGGATAGCCTAAGATTTTGAAGTACACCCTATGTAGGAGGAGTAGTATGTAATGTTTGACTCGTAGAAAATGGAAGTGTGACACATGTATGATGAAGACTAATATGATGTATGATGTATAAATGTGCAAATTTCGAAATAGTAATGATGTAAAGGAACATGAAGATGTAGTGTGTGAAATGTGAGATGTATTGTAAAATGTGTGAAGAGACGCAATGTGTAGTACCTATTATGCACTGTGTGGGGTTCATGTGTAGTATGTATCCCTCAACAATCAAGTGTGAACCGAAGCACAAGAGTGTGTCATCGAGTAATGGTTGATGTTAAAATGTATGATGAATATTCTTATGTTGGGAGATTGACATATGATGATGCGAAGATGAGATATGTGTAGATGTTAGGGAGGGTGTGTTGGATATTAAGCCCCTCAAGTGTGTAAAATGAAAAGTGTAATCATGTAATGTCATAAAAATATCATTACCTTCGTGTTCATAGTCAAATGGATAAGCATTGGTTACTTGATAATCTATAGTATTTGGTTGATCATGTAACGATCCATTGAGGCTTAGGTTGTACATACCCATGGCATATTCCTCTTCAGTAAATAGAGGAAGTGGAAAAACATGTGCATACCAAAGCAAGTGAGAGTTTTTGTATGACCTAGTAAATATCTTTTACAAATGAAGATGCGTCCAAAAGGAGTAGGGAAAGAGATGTCTATATGATCAGGATTTAGAGTACCCCCAATATAATCAAGCCATGATTTCCCTAATGTAAGTGGTGAAGAGCGAGGAGTGCACAAAAATAGATGGTAATATGAAAGACACACAAACCATAAGCAATAGTGATGTGGATAAATCCATAATAAAGATGAGGAGCGTATGGTGTAGGATAGAGGTCCTCAAAAGCAAAACCTAGTCAAGCCAAACCTTCATGTGTGCATATAGTGTCATTGCAAGTAGGATCAAATGGAATATGTTCCCAATATGAATTATTCATGAAAAGTGTGCAAGTAAATGGTGGGTGTGCTAGTGGAGGTGGTACATGTGAAGGTGTAGGTGATAGAGTGACGTCTATAGGCTGGAAAAGCCCCTGATAAGGAATCATAGTAATAGCGGTAGTAGGTTACGTAGAAAAGACTATTTCTATCACAAAAATGACACCTTCAAGTGGTGGCAGATGATATTAAGGGCAAATAGTTTTGAAGGGACTATACCCTGTATACAAAAGGGCTCAAAAGCCAGATAGTAAAGGTGAGAGAAACAACCCAGAGAAGGGAAAAACTATCAACCAAAGAGGGCTCAACAGCCAAATATTACAATATAAGTGAAAAAAGGATCTAAACGTACAATGATCCAAAAAGAAGTAGGAAAGATAAAAAAGAAACCAAAAGAGAAACAACATATAGAGCTCCGCCAAAAAACAGCTCCAGAACCGCCAGATAATAGCAACTTCACAGCCAAAAAACAAGCATCACAACAACCCGTTACTTGATAGCTCTGTCAATCTTGGTCTTGATAGCCTGCAACGACATGAAGAAGGCAATGGCAGTGGCCTGAGAGGAGTCTTGCATATCCACCTGAGCAATTGCAATATCCCTTTTCTCTTTAGGGCCCCAAATGTCCTCATTAACCCCACTTAAACTGCAGACACTATGAACATGTTGTTCAATGAAATTATAAATGCTTTTGAGGGCAGACAATATGCAGTCATTGCGGCTTTTAGCATTCCCCAATCTGCCATCTAAGGACTGTAGCTTCTTGAAGACTTCAGCAATAACCCCCTCTTCCTCATCACTTTGAAGAATCCCTTTTCCCTTAGCTCTTTCCATATTTTTTATAGCCCCTTTGAGCTCTTGTATCTCCTTTTCTAATCTGTCCACCCTGTCCAACAATTCCTCCTCCTTGGGCTCCTCCACCGGTTTACTAATATGCAGGAGGTTTTCAGCAAGTTCCAAGTCTTTGTGGCTCCTTAGGACCCATTGGGAAGCAGGGATTTTAGCTTTGATGCTCTTTCTTTTCTTGCTTGGAAACAACAACTTCATTCTTTCTTTTTAGCAGGGGGAGTGGAAGCGGTGTGGGCAGGTGGAGGTATGGAGGAGGGAGGTGGGGTAGGATTCACGGGGGGGCAGCTGGAATAGTGGCGGTGGATCAGGAGGATAAGTCCCTGGTGCAAAGGGACAGCCCTAGAGTGGCTCTGAACTTCCCTTATTGATTTCTCCAACTGAGTTTATCAAATAGTGAGGAAAGCTGATTATGTTATTTCTACGAAAGTGATTTAGAAATATCAGATGCTTTTGAGGTATAGTCACAAATCTTCCTTCAAGAGTTACATACCTAACCACCATCTGGCAAGCTCAGCAAAAGGTTCAGGAATCGATGCCACCTTGATGCCAGCAGTCACGAATTCAAGATTCTCCCCCTCGTCCAGAAATTTCTTGGTCTCCACCTCCCTGTCCACCTTCTTATTGAAGAATTTGGTGCCTTCAGGGAGAGGCCCGTGATCTGGGTGATGAGCTCTTCCGTGATTTCCATCTCCATGTTACTATATTTGACAATCCTATTCTTCCATCCCTGGGTGAATCTGATAGAAATGTCTTGGTCGAAGCCTTGAATCCTTTCAATTAAATTAGACAGCCCCCGATTTGCAGGTAATTCCAAAGCTCTGTATTCTCTTTCCACGCAGGATTGTGGGTCGGTTCAGTTTTGCAAGGCGGACCCCCCATGTTTCCTCTGCTTCTTTTCCTGTTCTCAACGGTAAAAAAGCTACCAATATGCGGGACAGGCAGAGCTTTGATTTTGATATTTGAATCTTTCCTTTCCGTGAAAGCAGGTTTAATTATTATGCTACACTTGTTATTATTGCCCCGCTCCTCGGCTTTCCTCCTATGCCAAGAAATGATGACAGTCCATCCCGCACAGATCGCATCAATCATCCATATCTTTTGTGATGTCATCATCATGTACTTGAGGATCCGCACATTAGCGTCCAAATTACAGCCGTTAGTGTTGATTTTCACTGCCATGTAGATCAATGATTATGGCTTTATTGATTTGAGCGGGCAGAACGTCCCCCCTAAGCCAAGTTTGAAAGGAATTATTAACACCGAAGTTAGCCAAACTGTCAGCGACCCTATTTCCTTCCCGATAGGTGTGGGTGATTTGGACATTTTCAAAGCTCTTGCATATATCAATAGCTTCCTCAATATAATCCCTGATAGACCAGCTGGGGTGTTGCTTTTTATTTAAAAGATTGATAATATTTAGAGAATCACCTTCAATTATAATATTTGGAATATTACAATCTCTGGCAAGTCTTATACCCCAAAGAGCCGCCATGGCTTTGGAATAATGATTAGTCTGCCTGCCCATTCTCCCAGAAAAAGTAGCAACAAAATAACCTCTTTGATCTCTGATGACTCCCCCTCCTCCAGAGTCTCCTGGATTGCCTTTTGAGGCCCCATCAAAATTTAACTTGTGCCAATCAGTGGGAGGTTTAATCCATCGGACTGTGTTTCTATCAATACCATTGTTATTTCTATTGACAGTGTCAATATTCCATTCAGTCAGGATGCATTCTTCATTCTCTGGGTAAAGTCTATTTTTAGGGGGTTTAAATCTAGCAATATTATCTTGCACAACAATGATAATTTCCTTGTAGACTTTGTTACAAGCCTGTCTATTGTTTCTGAAAATACTATCATTACGAGCCTTCCAGATTCTCCACATAGTGTGGGGTAGAACAAGTTGCCACAATCTTTTCACCATGCAATGCTTAAACGGGGAGTCCCATTGCTCCCAAGCCTGAAGACAGGTAAGGGGAAAAATCCATCTCAGATTAAATTTTGCAAAAACGAGCTGCCAAATTTTGGAAGCAATCTCACAATGGAGGAATAAATGCTTTATATCTTCTGCCTCTTTCTGACACATGCAACATCTATTCGGCATGATGAATCCCTTCTTGATGAGGTTGTCATTAGTTAGGATCTTGCCATTAATAATTAGCCACCAAAAGAAGTTCACTCTAGGGGTTAGCTCTAGCATCCACAACTTGTGCCACTTAATTTCACTTTCCATGGATACAAAGAAAGAATTATATCCTGATTTAACAGTGTATTCCCCATCAAAAGAATCTTTCCAGATGAGTTCATCCTTAAGATTTTGATTACTTATATGGATTAGAGAAAGTTGATTCTAGAAAGATGAAATATCAGCCTATATACTATCATTCTCCACTTTTAGTTGTTTCCATTTTCTTTTGTTTCCATCCCTCTCAATGTACCCCTGGATTTTGTGTCCATACTTTGTAATTAAGCTGTCTTTAATGTGATCATAAGCAGAAATCCAGTTAGAATCAGTCCACTTATCAGTCCAGAAGTTTATGTTTTGTCCATCTCCAAGCTTCCAGCTACACCCCTGAGAGAGAATGTGTCTGCTTGCGTAGAAGGTTGTTCCAGAAAATAGAACCACTCGGAAGAGACTGATCATATATGAAGGAAATCTTGTTTTGGTTTGAAAGATATTTGATCTTAACCAGCTCTGTCCAAGGTCTGTGCTCTTTTATAAGCCTCCATCCTAATTTTGCAATAAGGGCAGTACTCATATGTTTGATATCTTTGATGTCTAACCCCCCTAGTCTCTTAGGTTTACAAACCTGTTCCCAAGCCACAAGATGATATCTGAATCTGTCCTCAGTACTGTGCCATAGAAAGTGTTTTTGAATCTTCTCAATACTTGTTCATCACTCTGCTAGGGCATGCTTTGAACATTGACATGATGTAAATAGGCAAGTTTTGAAGCATGCTTTTAACCAAAAGGCACTTACCTGCACTTGAAAGGACAGCTCCTTTCCAGCCAGCCAACTTTCTTTGAAATCTCTTAATAAGATCATTCCATACCTCCACAGAAATCTTGCCAGTACTTAAAGGTAAACCTAAGTAAGTAGCTGGTAGAGAATTAATAGTGCATCCTAGAATATTAGCAATCTTTCTTTGCCTTTCCCAAGGGGTATTGAAGAAATAAATAGAGCTTTTGTCAAAATTAACTTTTTGTCCCAAGGCTTCCTCATAAAATCTAAGGATAGTTTTGATAGCCTTTGCCTCAATGATAGAAGCCATCAGGAGAAGCAAAGTGTCATCAGCAAACTGCTGGTGTGAGGAGATCTGATTACCAGTAGTTGGAGGGAAGCCTTTTATCATGCCAATGTCAATAGCTTTGGAAATAGATCTGCTTAAACTGTCAGCCATAATAATGAATAATAGAGGGGAAATTGGGTCACCTTGCCGTATACCTCTATTGCTGGCAAAAAAACCCACAGGTTCCCCATTAACAACCACAGAGAATCTAGAGGTAGAGATACAAGAGTGAATGATTTTTCTGAATTTGCTTTGAAAACCAAACTTGGATAAGACCTCATCCATGAATCTCCAGAGACTCTCTCAAAAGCTTTATGCATGTCCAGTTTGATGGCCATCCCTTCCTTTTTACTTTTATCCATAGAATGTATAGTTTCATGAACCATGATAATTCCATCTTGGATAATTCTTCCCTGATGAATCCACTCTGCTGTTGTGAAATGATCTCCATAAGAATAGGTTGCATTCTAGTGGTGAGAATCTTTGTGAAAATCCTATAAATAACATTAACCAAACTGATAGGCCTGAAATCTTTGAAGTCTTTTGCATCCAACTTTTTCGGGGCAAGCACAATGTGTGTATTATTTAGTTCTTTAATGAGATTTCCCATTCTGTAAAACTCATTAACAACTTTCAAGAGATCTTCAGAGCATATTTCCCAACATCTTTGGTAAAAGTTAGCCGAAAAGCCATCTGGACCCGGAGCCTTATCCCCTTCTAAAGCAAAAACAACCTTTTTTAATTCCTCAATGGTGACAGTTTTTGAAAGACTTTTAAATCTCTCAGCAGGTATTAGATTATTAGGAATGGAGTCTAAGAGGAAAGAGGCCACTTGTTCATTGTAGGAGTTATTCTCAGTGAGGAGGTTCTTGTAAAAATTAAGCGCCTCTGTTTTGATATCCTCTGGATCCTTAGTAATGTTTCCATTTCCTTTAGCAACCTCAGATATTCTGTTACAAGCTCTATGTTTGATGGCTGTCAAATGAAAAAAATTGTATTTCTTGTCTCCTTCTTTAAGCCAAAGGGCTCTAGATTTCATTCTCCAAAAGGATTCTTCATGGTTGTTTATATTATGCAGATCCGAGAGGAGTTTTTTTTCCCGCTGATGATCCTCTAGAGTCATACCTTTCATGGAAACATTTAGCTCAAGCTCTTCTAGCTGTTGCTTAAGTTCTTTCTTCTTTTCAAAAATGTTTCCAAAAACCTCTTTATTCCAAATTCTAATCTTTTGTTTAACATTCTTCAACTTCTGTAGAAGCCTTGAATTGGGCCATCCCTGTGCCTTCCCAAAACCACCACTCTTTAATTCTTGTCCAGAATGTCTTCATGCTCGAACCACATTTTCTCAAATTTGAAATTACCATGAAAAGGTTTTGTCCAATTGAAGAAGTTTAGGACAATTGGATTATGATCAGATCCCGTTCTGGGGAGAGAAGAAAGATGAAAATTCTGGTCCAGATCCAATTTGTAGAAATAAGAGCTCTGTCAAGTTTAACCTGAATTAAGTTCTCTCCTAACCTTCTGTTGGACCATGTAAATTGATTGCCATGAAGCTCTATGTCCATAAGATTAAGAGTCGAGATGAAGCCTACAAATTCTTCCATACCAAGGGAGAATTCAAAGCTTCCCCCAAATTTTTCTCCCGGATTCAAAGGAGTATTGAAGTCTCCCATAACCAACCAGTTCATGTTTTCAACATTGCTTCGAACAAGGTTAACTCTTTCCATAGATTTCTTTTACCAGTAGCAGTATTGGGCGCGTAAATATTAGACAGAATCCAGCTATGATTATTTTCAAGGCTTTTAAAAATAATAGCTAAATGATTCTGGGTGGAGGAGAGTACCTTACCGTTAACAATCTTTGTATCCCAAAATATCGCTAAGCCTCCAGAAGCCCCTTGAGAATCAACAGC
Source organism: Taxus wallichiana var. yunnanensis (assembly GCA_018340775.1). Taxonomy (NCBI): domain Eukaryota; kingdom Viridiplantae; phylum Streptophyta; class Pinopsida; order Cupressales; family Taxaceae; genus Taxus; species Taxus wallichiana. The sequence continues at coordinate 865,260,918 of CM031238.1, forward strand.
AGCAAAGGCAGCGTTCTCCCAGAAATATCTTTTGAAGTCTTCAACTGCTTTACTTTTCATTTTAGTTTCCTGAATGAGAAGAATGTTGGGTTTGTTTGATCTTTTAATTTCCTTAAGCATTCTTTTCTTAGGCCCCCCATTGAGGCCTCTGACATTCCAAGAAATAACCTTCATTAAAAAAATTTGGAGATGCATTTGCCGGATGGTTCAGAATTCTTTGTGTACCATCTGCAATTTCTTTTTCAGTCTCTTTTTCTCTTGCTTCTCTCTTAGATAGCCTTGCCTTTTCTAAAGGTGACTCCAAAATTTGCAGTTCTTCTAGCAGTGGCCCTTGTGATTCTTGAGGTGGAAGCTTCCCAGCTTCCAAGCTGCTTTTTTTTTTCACTATAGAGTGATTCCGGACTTTCTTCCAGATTTTTGAACCTCTTTTCTTTCTTTTCACTAAGATGAATCCATCATTATCACAATCATTTTCCTTTCTAATGGGGGTAATTTCCCCATCCTCTTTTCCTATGGCAATATCAGTCTGCTTATCCATTTTAGGAGCCAGCTCCTCCACATCTGTGTCCTCTTTATCTTGGTTTAGATCTCGTGCAATGGATTCTAGATCCTCTTTGCCTTTTTCTTGTCTCATTTTGAGTTTCTCCAAAGAGTTGTTCCTTAGCAGCTCTTGATGAGCATTGATTTTGTCTATCTCTTCTTCCATATATGAGAGAGAAATGTTAACTTTTTCATTTTCTTCATCAACCTCCATGTTCAACTTTACCGGATTTGGTGTCAAAATGTTCAATACTGAATCCACTAACATCTCCCTTTTGTTTTCTTCCTCATTCGGACCCAGATCTATTTCTTGTTGAGTCTCAATCAGTTTCTTAGGTTTCCAAAGTTTTCTGTAAACCGGTGGTCTCTTCACCTTAAATCCTTTTTTCCTTTCTTTTAACTTGGAATGCCTCTCCAAATGCCTATTTCCAGTAGCTGGTTCAGATATCTACTCTTTATCCACCTTATCTCTCTGTTTCTGTCTTTGAGCTTCAGGAATATCTGAGAAAGCTTCCAGCTTTTGAACTGTTTGATCAGGACATTTGTTGGCAAAATGTCCTAATCTGTGACATTTGCTACATCTTAGTTGGAAAGCTTCATATTCTATTTGTTGTTTCCATACTCCAAATTTGGACTGCAGAACAATGTGATCGGGAAGCTCCTGATCCATTTCAATGGAGACACAGAACCGAGCAAATGCCAGCCTAGACCTATTTCTCGTGGGCCCATCCAGGCCAATAGGTGAACCAATCGATTTGGCAATGTGAAGGAGGATTTCATCATCCCATAGATGCAGAGGTAGTCCTGGGAGTCTACACCAGATGGGTATGGCATGAATATTCTCAACAAATGGATTGAATCCAGGATACCATTTTTTTAAAAATAGTCCCATATTTCCCAGACACCAGGGACCACCCAACAAGACCGAGTCAACATCAGATTGGAGATTAAATCGGGCCAGAAAAAAACCCTTTGCCATGGTGGTGATTATCAAATCCCCTTTTGGTTTCCATCTGCGAATGGCCCATTTTCTAATAGTGTCCACATTGGGTCGTGATCCCAAAATTTTCCGACAAGGGCCAGATTGGTTTTCTCCAGAGCTCTTTGCAGACATCCGTCAGCACTGTAAGTGGGTCACCCCTTCAGCATCTTTTGTACTTTTAAAATCACATGCAGGTGAGGTCCCACATTTTTGTCAGGAGGAATCTTAACAACATCCGCCCAGGCTCTAGATCCGAAACTGCCACCAATGATCACATTTTTCACTTTTACCAGTTCATTAGCGGCTACATCACAGTCCTTTGAAAGACATTCAGCAGCCAAAGCTGCTGAAACAATGCTTTCAAAACCCTCACGCAGCATCCTTTAAGCATGAAGAGAGTCGTTCACCAAAATGATTAACTAAAAATGGGATTTTAGAAGTTAATCTAAGAAGTACAACATAAATAATGATATATGCATAAATGAAATGACCCAAACAACTAAGAAAGTAGAAATTTAAAACCCTAGAGTGCAAGGAGAGTTAGAAGGAACTCAACTAATTTAATGAGCTTTTTGGACTGTGTCACAGAGATGGATGGAGAAACATGAGGAGGAAACGACTATGCCAAGTCTAGAAAAATGCAAATCTTGGAAATCGAGTAGATCGGGATGCTGTATATGTGCAGGGCACTTGTGGATGCCCTAGTCCGAGATATGAGTGCCCCGGTCTCAGAAAAAAATTTCTATAACCTTCCTCTGAGGTGTTACTTGATGGTTGCTTTCCTTTGCTTCCTATCACACTAGATTTGATGGACTACGTGATATGTCACTGAAATAAAAATGAAGATGAGACCTGTAAAACCCCAAGATGACGATCAAACCCCTAAAAAAGAAAGATGCATATAAAGGGGTCGGAATTTCCTCATCTACCACAATGGTGGACTTACTAATCGAGTGTTGTGCTACATCTCATACCCGATGTATTTCTATGTGCTTGTGTGTATAATCGTGCCCTAGGTGCTCTTGTGTCACCACACTTTGTGAAAATATATAGCAATAACCATGTTTAAAAATGTAATAGAATGGTGGATGGAATAGAATAAACTTCCCTCTTATGATGTGTGATGCAGATGAACTATCCTTGTGCCTTATGATGGATCTATATGGATGAAAATGGATCCTTTTATGGATGCAACCTTAGGTGATGATAGTAGTGCTTAGTGCTTAGTCCCTCATTATGGTCTCATAACTTTATATTTATATGTTTCTCTTGATTTAATTTCATAACTAACCCCGAAGAGGTCGACTACCAAAAATATAGAATGCTCAAATGGCTAGAAAGTTCCCAAAAAGTGGTGGGAAAGTGGAAAAAGGATTAAGACACCCTAACTAGGACCAGGGCATCTGTGGGTGCCCAAAGATTAGCCTGTGCACCCCAAATCGAGTTGGAATGAAAAAATAGACTGGGCATGCATGTGTGGGACGCCGTCGTGACGACAAAAAGCAAAGTAAAATGGCCAAAAGAAAGGGGTTAATTAGTACTTTCTTCACTCAACAACCATATGAATAATATTATAAAACCAAGACTAAATAATGTCTAAAGTGCATTATTTTTTGTCTACGTATTGTTGATTAGTTGTGTCTTGTGAGGATACCACATTAAGATAAAAATCTATGATAGGGGCTGAATACACAACATTAGATGCTTCCGATTGACTACTAGGAGGATAAGAATGCACTTGTTGGATGACCGGATCATAGTCGAGTCCCGAAGCTAAAAAAATTCATATGGTGTACTCGGATACAAGAGGTTATGTTTTAGTTGTAAATGGTTGAATAATGAACACCCCGGGAATCAAGGTATATATTAAAAATAATAGGGTTTGAATCTAAGATTTCGAAAGATAGGATCCCCACTATCAAAGAAGTGGGGACTAGATGGATCAAGTATTTCGGATGTGGCGGATTAATTTGTTAGGGTAATGGGGATTTATTGATCAAGTAGCTATGAGGATGATAGGAATTCTGTGTTAGTTGATAAGATGTGTAATATATTCTATGTGGGTTTGAGCTTGTTGTAAAGATTTTTGGGCATTTACGGTTTGTTGGAATCGATCAATCATACTTGATAGAGTTTTGGAGATGGGATAGTTGTCTTATAGTAACCATGAAAAAAATATCACCTAAGAAAATGAAAATGAATCTAGATTATGATTTACAAACAACAAACACTTCAAGCAAAAAAATCTTAAATATTTAGAAAAGTGAAATGTGAAAAATGGTTGATGGGGTCCTAGGAAATGGAAATCTAAGGATGGTTTTGGGTGATGTTTACGACTGGATTCTCGATATACCCATAGTTATGTGAGGCCCGAATTTGTGAAAGTTCCAAAGACGGGGTCTGGTATTGGTCCTACCATTTCAATTCACAAATTCCAGAGATAAGGGATTTGGGTGCTTAGCCAATATACCAACAATTGATTAGTTACACTCAGGCCAAAACATCGATTCGGCTTCTCCTCTTGGTGATGAAATCCAAGTAGGTCCACCTGGGTAGGAATGTTTTGATGTAATTTGTGTTTGAAGTGATTTAGTTATGTGTGGGGGAGATTAAGTGAATGCAATCTATTAACCTCCTAATTAAACTATGTGATCAAGCATAATGATAGTTTCATTTTAAATCCAAAAGAAATATTGATTTTGATGAGGGAAGCAAATAAAATTGCAATGCTTGGAAATAAAAATAAAGGAAAGAGACGTACATGTAAAATGATTCCTTTTTAATTTTTTTTTAGCACGATTATGGTGTAGTAAACAAATATATATATATATATATATATATATATATATATATATCAGAGATCACCGGTGATTTCACAGAATCGCTAGCGATTCACAAAAATAATCGGAAATTTGACCAAATCATTAGCAATTGCAAAGCAAAAAACCTAAGTTTGAAAATTAATTAATTTGAAATGAAATAAAGGGGAAAATGTCCCACCAGGGAATATCATAATGTACCGGGGAGTTATTGTTTTCCAACTTAACTTAATGAAGTGAAATAAAAAAATTGACCTCGAGAAAATGACGAGGTTTAACGATCTTCGTGATGACGAATGTTGTTATTGCTAAATATTTTTGGATAAAGCTCCTTCCTCCTTTCGTTGATGAAGAAACATGTAGATTAAGGACACTAAACAAAATAGATTAGATAAATTGATAAATGGGTTGCTTGGCAAGGTAGATACCAGAATCCAAAGGGAATTCCTCGGAGGATGTTAGCTCATTTTAATAAAATTAATTAGATTAATAATAATGATAGAAATATATGAATGAAAAATATATGTAGATAATAGGAAAGAAGCTTTATAACTTGAGGTAAGGAAATTCCTATGTAGCTTCAAAGGTGGCCTGTAAGGGTAGATGAGAGCTCAATTGATTCGAAATAATCATACCAAAAATTTTGATTTCTTGTTGGATGTCCTAGAGAATTCAATTTTATCTTTGATGTCCTCTATGTCGGTGGAAAATCAGATTGCAAACAATGTCAACTCATGAATAATTTTGTATTGTTCCCGAGAAAAAGGGTTGTTGAATTATAGGAAGATCATAAATGCTTGTAATGAGATGACACCGGCCGAACATCGCCATCTAAAGAAAATCCATGCTTGTAAAGAACAAGTTAAATCCATAAGATTGATACAATTTGAGACAAAATTGATAAATTGACAAAGAAATATGAACTGACATGGATTGTTGGTGATTCAGGGTGAATCTTTGGTGATCTGACAGAATCGCTAGTGATTACTGGAAAAAAAGAATGGTTTTAATAAAACAAGAAATAAGGTTGAAAAATGATGTTTTTTAAAATAATTTTTATGTTTAGACAAAATGTAAATAATGAAATGAGATAAAAAAATACCTTGTATTGAGGAAACATGCTGAGAAATGTCTCGAAATGTCTAATAGAGTTTATTGATGTCATTGGACTATTGTTGGATTTTGTGAGAGATGATTGGTGAAAAGGACACTAAAATGATGTTCTTGAGATAGCTTGGAGTTGATGTAGAACCTTGATGATCTCTAGAAATGGATTGCATTAGTTGGAGGTCGAAAAATCAAGTGTAAGCACGAGTAAAAGGTTTATGAAGATCCCTCAGAAAGGAGTAAAAACTCTTATTTATAATTGCTAGCGATCGGTTAAGATCACCAATGATCCGGTTTTTCCAGGGAAAAAGTTTAGAAAGTGGTTGAAACCACTTGTAAATGAGTATTTCAGGTAAATGAAGAGGTAAAATGGTTGGGGTGAGGTTATGGAAGAATTTTTGAGGTTAAGATTTGAGTGGTTTTAAGATGGTTAAGGTATATTAAAGTGGTTAGGTGGTTTAGGATGTGTAAATGGTAATTTATGAGCGTGTAAAATTTTTTTTACGAAGGTGTAGAGAGGGTGTCTTAGGATAATCATTTTTAGATAGGTTCTATATTTAAATAAAGTGTGTATAATATGAGGTATGTGAGTTGACGAAAACCCGGTGTCTACACATGGGATTCTACCATGTGGTGTAATCCATGAGACTCGAGTTATCATCATATTGAACTCAACCAAGTCACGAGATTTTTACGGAAACACCATTTGATTCATTGAAAAGTGGACCGATAAAAATTCAATTTATGCCTAGAAACATGAAATATATATCTAGTGGATCAAAGGTTAACATGTGAGCTAATTAAAAGCACTTGCACATTTTCATTTTTAGAATTACTGATCCAAAACTCAAGGGGGTTTTGGAATTAAAGGATAGAGCAACAATTTATCCAGATGTAAACAGAAAAACTATCTTTGTGAAGAGATGTATAATGCTTAAAATGATCTATGGAAAGAGATGTATATATTACTAAAAAATTGTGAATTACAATAGCTACCTCCATGAGGAGATGTCTTTCTTTCTCTTTCGAGTTACATAATTTCATATATTAATTTTAAAATTATGAAAATACACCTAGAATAATGTGGAAGGTCACCAATCTCAATGGATATGAAGTGGTTCATCTTCTGTGAATTACATAGGCGACCGTTTCGTGAATTTAGTATTTTTAGACAACACTACAAAAATTACATTTTAGGCATTTAGATGCGGATTTTGGGGTCAAAATTTTTCAAACATAGTTTTGCACTCTTCAATCATATTATATGTGTTCCAAGATTTCCATTACATTTTGAATGGAGTCATTTGGATCTACGATGCAAAATTTATAGTTCTTAGAAGTTGCTCCACTATAATTGCCACCTGGTCATTCCTAGATCATTCATCCCTCCTTCAAAAGCAATGGTCCCCATTGCACCAAGTGGTCCCCTAAAGTGTGGAAATTTTTTATGTATCTACAACCCACATTGAACATGGCATTGTTTATGCTCTTCCTTCACTTTCTATAGAATATTGTGGACTTGTTGTTGAGTGTACTGAGATAAATAATCATACTCAATTATGATTTGTCCGTCTGCTTCTTTTGTTACACTGAATGTGTGTCTAAGGTGGCCGCAACAACTTCTTGGGTAGTTTTTGGCCTGATCATCAGAATGAGGGACTACTTTTTTCTTCATCATCTCCTTACATTTCTTGACACCAAGGAGGGAAATAGATTTGGAGGGAATGACCTCGGGTATCCGATAGCACTAATTCCCAATGGTAATGGTGACCCTTCGAGGTTGTGACTCATAGATGTCATGTCTATCCCACATGAATGGTTATCCCAAGAGCACATCACAAACATCTAATGGAACAACATCACATAAGACTTCATCCTGAAAGGGTTTGATTACATATGAGAAGAGGCCTTGTTATGTGATAGGGAGATCTCTTCCTAGGTTCAACCACCTAACACTATATGGATGTGGATGTGGCTTTACAGGAAGGTTCAAACTTTTCAAAACATCAACATAAATTAAATTCTTTTGACTTCCACTATCAAGGATAAAATGTAGAGGCTTACCCTTTACCCAGAGCTTGGAGTGAAATAGCATTTCCTTCTCATCCATATTCTTGACTTGTGTGGTGCCAACGATCACATCTGGTTCAACATCTATAATTTCATCTTCTTCATTTCTGACCTCGAGGTGTGTCACCTTTGGTGGAGTAGTGGGTGTTAGAGATGATGACTTAGTGAGAAAAGAATTGATGGCTTGACATTCTTCCTTAGAATGTTGATTAGTCTTATGGAGGTCACACCACTTCCCTATCTTCTCCTTTTATCTCCTACCTTGACATTATGTCTGGCCTTCTTCATCACTTTTCCCCTTCAGAGGTTGGTTCTTTGTATTTCTCTTTCGATGCTTTTGTTCAATCTTCACCGTAAATTTATATGCCTCACCAAAGGTCCGGAACTGAAATAGGTCTATGTCCTCCCTTTTATACCATTGCAGGCCATTATGATATTTGAGGATCTTTTTGTTTTGTATCTTGAATGCCTAATCTTGTAGAAAGAGAATGGAAAGTATCAATATAATCTTGAACCGATTGGTCCTTACCTTGGCGGATTTGCCACCATATATATAGATTGTCATAGGCTCCAACAAGGTAGTATTCCTCCTTTATGGAATCCAAAAAATCATCCCATGTGGGATCCTCTACAATGCCTAGTTCATCCCCATTTAGTTTGTTTTTGTACACCCCCACAACTTTTTGACAAGAAGTGACGATTTCAAGAGAGAAAATGCTATCTTTTCTTTATCATTGAATTTATTGACAAAAAAATATGAGTTTAATTAGTCAAAACAATTTTCTATTGCATCAAATTTATTTTAACCTCAAAAATAGGAATATAAAAATTTACTTGAACCTTGAAGGGTGTCGGGGCACTAAAGGGCTGGATTGCAGAGGAGGATGCGGGATTTCCCATTTGTAGTTATTGAAGAATCTGGGAGAATTGTTGTAACATATGCTCCTTTGCTCCATGAGAGATTCATCCACCATCTTCTTGAGAGGATCATTTGTCCTGGTGTTGTCCGCCATTTTATGTCTCTTGTAATGAGAATTCAAGTATTATGAAGGATCTTGTGTGGACCACCCAAGCTTCTTATATCTCGACCTCATCCTAGGAATCATACACTCTCAAGACAACTTCGCTCTGATACCACTGATCCAAAACTCAAGGGGGTTTTGAAATTAAAGGAGAGAATAACAATTCTGTCATATTTAAATAGAAAAGTTATTTTTGTGAAGAGATGTATAATGCTTAAAATGATCTCTGGAAAGAGATGTATATATTACTCAAAAACTGTGAATTACAATAGCTACCTTTGTGAGGAGATATTTTTCTTTCCTTTTGGGTTACATATATTTATATACTAATTTAAAAATATGAAGAGGCACCTAAAAGAATGTGGAAGGTCACCAATCTCAAGGGAGATGAGGTGGTTCATCTTCCGTGAATTACATAGGTGACCATTTCATGAATTTACTATTTTTAGAAAACACTATAAAAATTATATTTTAGGCTTTTAGATGTAGATTTCAGGAGCTAAACTTTTCAAAATGTAGATTGCACCCTTCCATCATATTTTATGCATTCCAATTTTTCCATTGCATTTTGAACGGAGTCAATTGGAGCTACGGTGTAGAAGTTATGGTTCCTGAAATTTGCTCCACTATAATTACCACCGGGTCATTACCTAGATTAATTATAGAGCATGCATAGTACCTAACACTTTTGATGGTGTATTAATGAACTTAATCACAATTTTTATTCATGAGATAGTAATTAACAAAGTGTATAATTTGAGTAGAGAATTTCCATTATTCTTTTATTTACACACGCATGCGCGCACACACACACACACACACGAATTGTGATTAGAGTGTTAAACACAAATAGGATTATCATATAATCAATTAAATATATAATTGTATTAATAAAAATATCATTTTAGTTCCAAAGAGATTATTTAGTAGTGTAGACACACCGTAGTTTGATCAAAGCACTATTATTCCTAATATTGCACTAACTATTCTCCTTCTTGCAAATTGACAACATACCGTCAGTTAGACCTATCTAACTCCCCTCTTACAACACTCTTTTGGTCGTATTCCTCTTATAAATCAATTAAATAGGCTAGTATAACCTTTTATTGACTAAACCATCTTCTCATTCCCTTATAGACTACTTCTACTAGCTTTCTAGACTATCAATCCATTTCATTGGATTGATTAGACCTCTCAAAGCCCTCTCAAAACCCTAATTCCTCTCTAAACATGATTAACTAGCCTAACCTAGTTTAACTAGTCCTAACCCTGATTAACTTCTTCTAAACCTAGTCAAATCTTACTTTGACTCCCTAATCAACTTTTTGGCTTATCCTTTAGTCCCACATGCACCAAAATTCCTCCACTTTCCCAAATGGAAAACTATAAATAGCCCACTACCCCCCTCTCATTTACAAGAACACTTCTTCCCTCTAACATAAACTATAGTATTATTTATAGGATTAGGAGTTTTATTTCATTTTATTTAGCTATTTGCTTTATCAATTGCAACACACCACACACCATTAAGTAAATGGGAAGAACATTGGCCTTGAAGCCATTAATGGTGAGCTCCCATTCTCTTAAGCACAAAATGATTTCTTAAATCCTTATTAGGCTCACTTATTTAAGCTTTCAAGAATATAGGGTAATTATATTTGTTAAGTTTGCTTGTTTTCTTCAAGGTTGGTGCATGTAAATTAGGAATCCATATTTACTTCTTATTTGATGGTCCATTGATTGGTTTTGCACAAATATTTGGGGTTCTTAAGTGTTCTTACCCCATTCCATATCTTTTGCAACCTTTCTTTGAACACAAGTAGAAGGTTATCTAAAGATCCAACATCCTCAAATGACTTATCCTTTTCTCGCATGTAGATATACAGTCTTTCTTGAAATTCCCTATTTTATCACAATTCCAACATTTCCTCTTATATTTTTTTGTAGTCTTTAATTTGATTTTATGCTTTTATTGTCCTTTTTCTTCTTGCTTTTGTCATGGATAGGACCTATCACATACAATATCCTTGGATTGATAATCATCAATGGATTTCTTCCTCATTTCTACTTATAATAAAGCCACAACTACATCGTCAAGTTGTAATTTTTTTGTAATACTAATAATAATCATATAATGCCAAGATTCAAGTAAAGAACACAACAAAGTAATACACTCATCCTCTTATTCCATTTTAATATCAACAAAAAATAAATTAATTACCATAGTATTAAATACTCTCAAATGTTATGTGGTAGAGTCAGCGTCATTCATTCTTAATGAAAATACCTTCTTTTGGAGAAATTCAAAAAAATTGAATCTGAAGATACAATCTAATTAAACTCTTTACCTTCCTATCAATCTTTTCTCAATCATCTACCTTTATACCCACAAGCACAACTTGGGACACAATAATTCACTTATCTCTATCCACTAGACGATCTTCCGTATTGAGATTTCATAACTCAAAATGTTGGCCAATAATTTTTTTATCTCAATCCTTTCACTTCCAATCATGTTCCTCTACTTGAACAAATTCATATATGTAAAACTCCCACTCGAAGAAAATCTTATCAATAGGGTTCATAAACCCTAACTCTTCACACAAAGTTAGAACCTAACTTTGATACCAAATGAAGATAATTTGATTCAATAAAAATACAAGAGAAACAATAATTCACAAAATATTTGAGATAAATAGAAAATATATAAATTAAATACACAAAATAATATAATTCACAAGATATATCCTGGGAAACCCTTTCAGAAAAAACCTAGTGTAGTAACTTATCTCCTTATTATATTAACTCAACCATTTAACCATATAATAATGCACTTCTTAGTTTTTATCTATCCTATTGCATGTCAAAATATATGTAACCACCTTAGTAGGTAACTATCACAACAATATCATAAAAAATGGGTACCAAAACCATGGGCCAAGAATACAACCCATAATGATTCCCCATAAACATGAATTATCTAACCACCCATAATAACATAGGTTAAAAACACCTATACGGGCCCAAAATCCTATAAAGGGGACCCAAAAACATTTCTCAGAACCATCCCCAAACCCCCAAGTTTGGGAAATGTTTGAGTCCACATGTCATGTCAGTTATGCAGATCTAGAAGAGTGTAACTCGTGAAAAATATACATCACATTTCCAACAACCTCCTAGGGCAATGAAACTCCACCAAAAACCACTTTTTGTTATATAATGCCTATTTGAGTTCTAACACATGAAACTAAGGTTTTAATCACTTCAAGTGCATGCAAAACATTCCAGAAGAAGTGAAGGTACATGAAGCCAATAAAGACAATGATGAAGCAACCTAGAAATAAACAACATCAAATCAAATCTAGACTCTAGTGCTAAGAAGGATGAATGCTCTACATGATAATGTCCACATTTGATGTGAATCTCTAGTGAATTTTCAAGAAAATATAAATAATAAAAATAGAATCATGAATTTTGTGGGTTTTGGGAAAACCCAAAACAAAATCCATACTCAGATGTTCCCAAGGTTTCTCAAGTGTTATCATTAGTTTATATAACCCTATGTTCTAACTCTTCTATTTTTCTAATTGACATAATCTACATCTCTACACATATTTGTGTACATTTATAGCCATCCATGGCCAAAATTATCTCAATTTTTAACACCAAGGTCTTATCTATCCAAAGTAATTAGCTAATCCTCTACACTTATTTTCTTGGATCAAGTTCTCCCTCATTGATCCTTGTGGAATGCACAACTATGTGCCTTTGAGCATCAACCCTTCCTATAAATAGTAGTCTAACTAAGGCATGTGATTGATGTTCACTTATTCTATGCAAGTTCTTATTGTTTTTGTAAAATCTTCATCTTTTCATATATTTCATTCATTTCCTTGAACCCCACTATTGTTACTTTCATCTCACTTAATAACACACATCTCTTGCTCAATGTATTTGTAAAATTATTCAATTTCCCACTTCTATATTGCAAGGCAAATGAGTAACTATACAATAATTCAACACATTTCATGTGTCTTTGATAAAGCTTTCCCTAGCTATTTATGAATTGTAATTCTGGTGGTCTATGTACAACACAACTCCCAGAAACAAGTAGTGTCCTGACTTCTTCAAAGTTTATATGATGGGTTAAAACTCTTAATTATAAATTGAATATCTCCTCCTTGTGTCATATATTTTATCACTATAATATGTGATGGATCTTCCCTTCTCACTCATCACAAATTCATGACTACTCAACTCATGTCACAAACAAAAACTGAAACACCTTATTGAAATCGGAAAGGATGACACTTGAGTTCTCTATGAACTTCATCTATAGCTTCTAAAACCATACTTTGTGAAAGTGGTCCACAAAAATCCTTCTTACCTCCCCTCATCCCTTTCATGATTGTTGTACAAATCTTATGAATCCTCCGATGAACTTACTTATAGAATCTCGCTAACCCATGGAATTTTGGCGACGACCAATCCACTATAGCACACACCTATATATCCATATTCAATCCCTCTTAAGATATCAAAAATATCAAGTATACCAATTATTTCCACATGAAACTGCATTTATTTTGATTCACCGGTGACTTATCCTCATGTAAATGATCCAAAACCTTTGCAAATGGACCAATTTTTCTTCTAGCATTCTGCTAAAAATCATAATGGAATCCATATAAAAATGAAAAAATTACGTAAGAAAGGCTTTAAAACTTTGTTCATCAATCAAATAAACGTTCTCAATGTGTTGGTTAACCCAAATGATATGACTAACCACTCATATAATTTATCCTACATTTTGAACATAGTCTTCCACTCGTCTCCTTTTCTTTTCTTAATATGGTAGTAACTACTCTTCAGGTAAATATTTGTGAAGTATCTTTCTCCACTCAAACAATCCATTAACTCATCCATGTGTGGTAGAAAACATATACTTGATAGTGATCTTGTTGTGGGATTTAGAACCAATGTACAATACCCAACCTCCTTTATTTGGCATCAATACTAAAATTATTGAGCATGATATCAAAGATTAATGATCAACCCCTTCTTAATAAAATATTGAACTTTGTTTATCATCTCATTGTTTTTCATAGGTTTTAACCTATACATGGCCTTGTTTGGTAGGCTAAACCTTGGTATCAAGTCCATCTAATGATTGATATTGTGTGTATGTGGTAAACCATCTAGTATATCTTGTGACATGATATCTAAAAATGCACCCAACATCTCCTTCACTTCTTGTGAGATATCCTCTATTTGTGTGGCTTTAGCTTCCCATTATTCTTGTGATAGCCTTGATATGAAAAAAAAACATTCAATATCCCCTTTTACTATGTTCAAGAACTCTTTTCTTGAAATCAACAATATTTATGGAATTTTCTCTACCTCTAAACTTAGATGCTTCAAATGGTTAAAAGTGTACTTTCTTACGTCCTTCACCAATATGTAAATATTTACACAAAAATCAGGTACCACCTTCTTTAGATACTACCGAGGTCAAAAAAACAACACGCGACATATTTACATGGAAATTATATCACATAGGGACTCATCTTTACATATGCCAATATTGATATGCACTTTGCATTGTTCATTCACAAGAAATTGATGCCCCTTGAACAAGCATGACACCCTATATGGGTTCAAGTGCAAAATTCTCTTTAGGCCAAGCTTCTCTACCATCTCATTAGAAACATGATTATCAATGCTACCACTATCAATAATCACTTTAAAACACTTATCTCTTAATTTGTATATGGTTCTACATAGGTTATTTCTATGAGTAGGCACATTCTCTTCCTTTATTGGATTCAGTAACACCCTCATCGTTATGAAATATTATCTACATTCTAGTTATTTTACAATGTTATTAGGCGTGTTACTTTCCATGTCCACATGATGAGAAACATGATTTCTATCATCGTTCCTCCTACGAATTCTATTATGTGAGGGCTTAAGGACATTCAAATGCACAATTTCTAATATATCTATAATAAAAATGGGTTTTCCGAATCCTCTACCTCTTTCATGACCTCTTCTTTTGAAATAAGATATACCTATGCCACTTTGTGCATAACTATGCTCATGTAAGTATCTCGCTTCACCCTCATGCACATGATTTTGTGCATCATTGGTGTAGACACAAAATCATGCACATATTACTATTTTACTATGTCATCAAGTATGTTGTTATATGCATGGATCTTAAGTAAGAAAAGTATTCACTAGTGACACAATCCTTTGTCCATCTACTTGTTTTGATTGTTTCTATTGTCTTTCTCTCTCACATCTTTCATTTTTACCCAGTTCTAGTAAGGTCATAGGGATCCTTGTTTGTCTATATTTTCACATATGTCATCATTTATCCCAAGACACTAGCACCCATTTTGGACACTAGCGCTCCTGTCCTCTTTCTTCTTTTTACTTATTTTTACATTTTTGGTTGGCCTTTCTAGTTTCCTTATCCCTATCTTGAGATCATAGTTGGTCTTTTGGGTAACTAGTGTCTAAATTCAAACAATAGATCCATATATATATACACAACATACACTCTATTATTTTGGCTGGAAATTCTGATCTGAAAACCAAATTTAACTAGCAATTGTGCACACACATTCTTCTTGCTTTGTATTGATTTTCGATGTAAAATTTGAGCATTATTTCTTTTTGTATTTTTAATAAAAGAATAAAAACTGCAAGTACTGTGCAAATATTGAAAGAAATGAAGAGGATTCACCAGCAATGTGACACAAGAATTGATAACGGAGTTCGGCGCTTGAGGCCTACGTCTCCGGGTCCGGTTGAATGGGACCGATCTATTAAAATCTTGAAAATAATTCTTTACAAAGAATTCTACAAAATTCTAACCTTCTCACAGTCTTCCTCTGTCGAAAATAACAGGGGTTGCTTTTTACATCTCCTCCAAATTCCACTCCTAGCTCAAGTTATGAGCATTACAATAATTTTACACAGTCCCGAATACTATACAAATATGATAAACCTCCTTTTATATTGTTTCCAAACAGCTGGCGCATTGGTTAGGCACCTATACTTTTGGATGGGAGGTCAGCTGTTCCAATCCCCTCCACTTCTCCTCCTTCTCCTTAGGCGCATTTTAAGAGTTTTATCCCACATTGTGGGGGCGTGAAAAATGGAATGCATTTAAAAATGCATGGAGGGCGGTTTTACATTGGCTAAAGAGCCACCTTTATGCTTATGTGGAGCGCATTATATGGGGCACATTTCTTGGGGATGGCGCATGGTTTGAGTTTTAGGCGCTAAAACAATCCCAAGAATAATGCGTGGTAAATGGATACAGTTTAATGCGTGAACAGTGGTATAATAATGCGTGGAAATTGGAAATAGATAAATAGGCATGGATAATTTAAATAATGCATGCCTAAATGTCCCACATGCATGGCGCAAAGGAAAATATAGGATTTTATATACACAAGTTGGTTTAATGATTAAATGAGAAGGAGGCCAAGGCACCCCTCCATAATCGAGTGTGTCGAACCTGGCTGAGGGCCCCCAGCCAGTAAATAGCGGGGTCCATTTGTCCGAATCCGAGTGTCCAAGACCGGTGTTCCAACCCATTTTTTTAGTACGTCACACAATTCATCCACGTGTCACAATATAATCGAAACACTTGGCGAGTGTGCACACGTCCAACCTGCACAAAACTCCAAATTTTGCCAGTTGCCCAAAAATTTCAACTTATAACTTTTGCAAACGAGCTCCGTTTCCTGCAAACAAGATGTCGTCGGAATCGTATAATTTTTCTCCATGCTTTAAAAATGACTACAACTTATTTTGAGAAGATCTTAGATTGGTGTTTCTCGTGAGGATCCTCTGGATCAAATTCTAAGGGGAAATATCATCTACATACTATCACTACCATTGCAATGGACTAAATTTTTAGGTTGCATACACTGCATAGAAAGGGTAAAGTGTTCAATTCCATATCACACATTTGTATCTTATCTAGCCATAGCCCACTATCTTGGTGTCATTGGCGCGAGGAAACCTAAGGACACTATTTCAAACACAAGCACAAAGAACTACATGGATTTTGGAATGTAGTGCAACACTTGGTCATAAGTTCACTCATCGGGTGACTTCCGGTCATTACGAATTCACATATTACATTTTCATTCAAATTTGATGTGTTTTGTGAGCTTGTATAGGTAGCTAGGGTTTTTGTTGCAAGTTACAGGTACCCTTGATGATCAAAGAGTGAATACTAGGAAATCAACATGAAGTGATAGCAAAACCCTAGTGACATAAAACAAAGCAGATTTTGACCTTCTGCACAGTCATTAGTGCCTAGGAATAGCCACCAACACCCAGGCACCCCTTTCCAACATAGGCACCGTGTTCGAAATTATTCTCATAATTCAGATTTTACAGAGAACAGTTGCGACACATTTCCAACCATGTTCAACACTTTACACCACCTAGATAAATTGAAAATTACTCAAGATTCACTAAGTCATCTATCCCTCCTATTTTATTATAGCTTTTCATTGCTTGAGTGTTTATAATTTTTATATCTACTATATTTAATCACATCGCTTAATCCATAATTAGATTTAATTTATGTTTTTGTTCAATAATTGGTGAACCCTCTTTTCTTCAAACTTCTTTCCCTAGGATCCCCAAAACCCTCATGGCTAAGAAGAGGTCCTCATCTCCTAAGCACCATATGGATGATACATGTTTGAACCATGTCTTTGATGATGTTGTTATGAAATCTGAATTTCGTAACCTCTATTGAAACCCTCAATGTGATTCTTCCATCCTCCAACAACTTCTTGCTTTCTAAAACACCCACTCGCTAACTTTCACAACTCTAGCATTTGCATAGTCTCTCCTAACCAAAAATTTACTTCATGTTTTCCTTGCTCTCTCGTAGTCACCCATGTTGTTGCACCTTCTTCCACTCCTCTTATAGCACATGATAGTATTACTGGAAATTCTTTTCTTGATCATGTTCTTGGTTGTGATAATATGGATGTCAATGCTTCTAATGTTGAAAATGTACATATGCGTGATGGTATCTCTATTAGTAGTCAAGATGAATGAAAAGTTTTATCACCTACTATTCCTACTTCTAAAAGTTCTTCTAATGAATGAAATGATAGATGTAATATTAGTACTCATACCACTTCTTTCTATGTTGATGATAGTCTTGATAAAATACTTGCTTGTGAAAATATGTCTGATAGTGATGTATGTTATGCTTCTAATCATGACCATGCTAGAAATGATATTACTTCTCTTAGGACTGATGAATTTGAATTTATTACTCCTCTTTTTGAATTTTTTCTTCTCTTTCTGAATTTTTTACTCACTATGATTCTACTCCTACTACTAAGTACACCTCTTATTGTATATTCTAAGTCTACATCTAACATTCTTATCAAGCCTCCATGTTCCTCTCCTCCTCTTCCACTTCGATGTTATTTCTCATGATGTTTCTACTCGTACTACTTGTACACATCTTATTATATATTTCGAGTCTACATTTAGCATTCCCATAGAGCCTCCATGTTCTTCTCATCCTCTTTGACTTCTTCCTTCTTCTTCATGTTGTTGCTCATGATGTTTCTACTCCTACTACTTGTACACCTCTTATTATATATTCTGAGTCTACATTTAGCATTCCCATAGAACATTCATGCTCTTCTCATCCTCTTCCACTTCTTCCTTCTTCTTTTGATGTTGTTTCTCATCATGTTTCTACTCCTACTACTTGTACACCTCTTATTACATATTTTGAGTCTACATTTAGCATTCCCATAGAGCCTCCATGTTCTTCTCAACCTCTTCCACTTCTTCCTTCTTATTCGATGTTGTTTCTCATGATGTTTCTACTCCTACTACTTATACACCTCTTATTATATATTTCGATTCTACATTTATCATTCCCATAAAGCCTCCATGTTCCTCTCCTCCTCTTCCACTTCTTCCTTCTTCTTCTGATGTTGTTTCTCATGATGTTTCTACTCCTAATACTAGTACACCTCTTATTATATCTTTTGAGTCTACATCTAGCATTCTTATTGAGCCTCCATGTTCCTCTATTCCTCTTCCACCTCCTTCTCCTCCTTCCTCATCCGCTCCTTCTTCTCACATTCCCATGATCACTCACAATGGAAAGATCCAACCTCTCAATATGCCTCTTACTTCACCTACCATTCCTTCACATGATATTTTATCTCTCATGAATGATGTTGGAACTTTGCAATCTCAAGTTCATACACTCACTCTTGAAAGTAAATCCTATTATGATTCTATTGAAAATAATTCTTTTCATGGCAATCCTATTCCTAAAAATATTCACAATTATTCTTTTCCAAAAGAATTCACCATGCCCAACTTATCATGTTTTGATGGCATTGACAATCCTTATTTACACCTCAAGCATTATCATTCAGCCATGTCTTCTTATTCCAATGATTGCTTATTACTCAAAGCATTTCTTCATAGTCTTGTTGATTATTCTCTCCAATGATACACTCATTTTCCTTATGGATCCATTAGTACTTATTATGATATGAAGGACATTTTTCTTAGAAAATTTATTTCTAACATTGTTCTCAAGGTCACATATGAATGCTTTCCTTCATTGCATTAAGGAAAGAAAGAACCAATTTTAGATCACATTTTATGCTTTAATTCTTGTATACACCAGTTGTGATTTCATACCATTGATTTAGAAAAGCAATTTATCTTTTGTCGTGAATTTATTTCTGCATTGAAAGAAAAACTCTTATATGATACATGCAAATATTTTACTCTCTTATGCTACACATTCAATTGTTTAGAACAAGATTTAATTGATACACATGGTGTACCACCCCTTCCACTTATTCTACTACTTCTTCTCCTCTTCCATCCATTAAAATCCATCCACACTCTCCATCTTCTCCTCTACGTTAGTGTCATTATTCTCCTCCACCGCATTGAAATACACCTTGACCTTGTCCATGTCCTACTCATGAACCCTTATAATTATCACATAATATAAAACCTCATGATGTCTTGGTTGCTTTACATGACAAGAACTTAATCCCCTTACCTTCTATTGAGCATCATTCACCTCACCACTTGTAATGTGAGTGCGTGACCGCCATTTTTACAATTTCCACCGCATCAATGGCCATCATGATAATGATTTATATGCTCTCCATGATCCTTTGTAACATTTAAAAGATAAAGGTGTCATTTATTTCTGTTATCCCTCTCGTGAGCACTCTCTTTCTCCTATTTCACATAAGTGTGCTTCCACTTTTGTTCACTTGTCTCCTTCACCTCCATCTAAAGTTGTCATCCATCCACCTCCTAAGGTCATCATCCATCTTTATCCTCTATCAGATCCGCCTATGGTTGCATCATATCATTCTTCACAAATTGCTACACTACCTCATTGGCGTCCTAAGCCTCTTGCTTCCACACTTCCTCCCACCACACCTTATATTCTTGGTCTCATTCCATCTGGCATCTAATTTGGCACTTATTCTCACACCGTTACTACTTCACATGCTCCATCTATGCCTTACAAGCCGCTTAATATCTGGTAGATGACATCCACTTTCCATTTCATTACCCTATGACACACTCTCATGTTATGGTTCACACTCGAGTATTGAGGGAATACTACATCAATGAAACTCTCCTTCCACTACTCACGCATTGTGTTTCATGTCAAATATTTATAGCATCTCTTTTCACATGTGATAAAACCATTTCCGATGATGCAATCTTGTTCTATGGTTCATTATTGACTGTTGAGGGGGAATTTATAAATGAACTTCATTCTTACATTGGGGAAAATTATTCTTCTTTCCCTCATATTCATCTTGGTCACACACAATTACACCCATTATCTTACATATTATCATTACACATCTATCAACGCATCATTTGTGCATTCCCTTAACTCATTTACATCACATTACCATTTCTATTTTATCTAACACATTACATCACATACATACATTTATATTTACCATATGTTATACTATTTGTCATTATTCACATACAATTCCTATCTAGTTCTTTACTTATCAAATCTTTTTGCATCATCATAAATCTCCACAACCAACAATATCTATTACATCAACCATTTCCAAAATGTATATAAAATCTAACATCCAAAAGTGCACATCACAATAATCACATTATATGCCAATAACACATCAATACCACATGATATCAATATACGATATATATATATATATATATATATATATATATATATCATCAAAATCGTCATTATAAAATACAATCATTGGGGTTAATCCCCATGCATCAATACATCATATCCAATGCATCATCTATCATCCTCACTATCACTATCAACAATCATGGAAGCTCTACAACTGGAATATTCACTTTGCTAACTTTATGCCCCGATCTTGGCATTTATGCCTTTGTAGATGACTCCGTAACACAACAATCTCTGCCATATACTTTTCATATCGACCCTGTAGCTCCACATATCATGTAAATATATCCTAATCTAGGCCTCCTCCTCCTACGACCTCTCATGCTCACTCTTCCTCTACATTAGCCTCATCATGTTTGCTCAATAAAATTGTGCACATCGGCATTGTTATAGCCATTGGATCAAATAAATGGGCATGCTCACCCGCAATAGCATCAACTTGATCTAGCATACCTTCTCCCAATATCACATCCTGGGGCACGCGTTTGAGTCAACGTACATATGGGGGTCTCCACAATCAGTGACCAATAATCATCCCCTGAAATCCCACAACAAACATTATCTATTACACATCTTTGCATTAATCAATCAACAATAAAAAAATAGCATACAACACTAATTCATACTTACATACCACTCTCGCCATCACTACATAATCTACATCGGATGTAGGTGTCTTCCCCTCAACTCCTCCAACTATCATCCCATCATCTGCATCCACCACTACTGTAAATAACAACACCCATCGGTGTGTCACTCACCACTAAATATATGCCCAAGTGCACCCTATGTCATCCACATGTATCAAATCTATGGCCGCATCTACCTCATTTGGACCTAGATGCACTAGTTGTGCTCTTATCAGTCCCAACCTCACCCTTGGATGTCTTGCCACTCTAGTATATTGACACCATATATATGGATCTAGGGGCACATCTTGGGCCATACAAAACTTCCTAAACACTCGCTCACTGGGAACAACTCTATCACCCTTGGGAAGTGATACTATAACCACATGGTGAGTTGAATGCACCAAAGCTCCACATCATCCTCTACCCATCCACCATAGTCTTTATATGGTCTCCATACAATCACCCCATGGACTATCTAATCTAGGATCGACCTATAGGTGATTATATCCATCCTCATACTATGGGTTCCTACCCACCTCACTTTACAAATATCTTGGGTTGAGCCCAATTATCCTGTGGCCCACTAAGTGGCCTCAATATCACTATATGCTCATAGGCCCATATGTGTAACAAAGTCATGGCTCCTAGTCCACCCCCATGATCCTCCTGAGTGAATCTATACAAATATCTATACAAGTGGGCCAATACACACCATGCCCATGCATACCTAGTCCCATGCTCCTCTATCTTGCAAAAATATCATGCATCTTGTACAATATACCAACTCCACCACCCTCCACTACCACTGATGATGCTAGAATCACTGTAATAAACTTCCACAACTACGGAACACTAGATCTCAATATCACATCTAAACTGATATGAGTCTCACCTATACTTGTGTCCCTATAAAATATCACCTCGCTACCCTCATCTTCCTTTGGGCATCCACTATAGTCATCACATGTACTCTCTCTCCTACAATAAGAAACCATAATATCCTATATACATCCTCCAGTTCACTGTCATCTCACCAGTAGGAAACCAGAATGTACATATATCTATGCACCATCTATCACATAAATTATTCAACATAAGAATATTATGGGGTACCTCCCCCAATCTAGCAATGTGCCACGGGTTGTACACGGTGCAATTTATCCCACTCAAAGATCTAGCAACCCCAAAGTAAGTAACGTAATCAAATGGTGGTCCACCCAAAACTCTCTTGAGTGTATATCCCTCTACACAACACAAAAAGCAACAAAATTCTTCCATTAGTACACTATACATATTGTAAAAATCACTTATCATAACATCAAATTGATCAAAATATCCACAGATTCATAATATAATGCCCAATCCCTATTCTGGGACACCAAAGCACCTGGATCAAGTCACATGCACCCAAACACGTCACTAGCGCCTCTGACTAGGTGCTAGTATCCCCAAGAGATAGAAATGCCTTGGCCACTACCTTGTTAGAAATGTTGAAAAATACAATAAAGTAAAAAATTCTAAAATTGATGAAAATAGACATATTTGACAAAATTTTCCACAAATAATCACACTTACCAACTCATCGGTTGTTTGCGAAGCCATGACCATTGCTACTCTCTCAAATCTAGTCAAAATCACTACTCTAACACATGGCATCCTCACATCTTAGAGCTCCAAATCTCAATCGATCTTAGTATAAATGAAATAATATTCACTTTTCACTATTACTATATATAGTAATTCCAATTTTTCATATACTACGGTTATTATTTACAACCACTTTTACAACTAATACATGTTGCATAGTTTCACTCATATCTTGAGCCTCGTAACTCTTGTTTGAATCTTTGTTTTCACCATACTGATTATTATTTCCTCTAGCACCATATCATACACATTTCAACATCTCATATTCACATTTGGCACATGTACTTCTCAATATCTATGCACATTGCGACTATACTATCCAATATTATTTCTCATTTACTATTAAAACATCTTATATGTCTTAATTTTGGCTCAGTGATCATTTCTTTTCCCTTCACCCTTTCGTCGAAAGGGGGGAATATAATAGGGATCATGTCATAATCCCTCTCGGGGTACAATATAGTCGATTGACATTCCTAGCACATTACCATTACAACTTGCTCGACCTCATTCCAATAAAGGTACAATTATTCTATACTATAATCAATATTTTCTACTATTTCAAATATATTCCCCTAAATTACCTAATCTGGAGAAAAGCACACAAAAATCTCTTCGTGAGTAATTTACTAAGTACAACAATCATAAATAAATCTTCTATCATTCAAATCAAATCAATCAATTGGTACAACAAGCATACTATACTATCTCTCCTAGATGACCTAATTTGGGAGCTACATCACAGTTACTATCACTCCCATATGACCTAACTTGGGAGCCACTTTACATTTCTGTTTACTTCTAGATGAAATAATTTGGAATCCATCTAACACTTTGTGTAAATTGGAACACTCATTACTATAGGAATGGGGCAATGAGACGTTATTGTCTTTCCTATATGGGTTCTTTAGTCAAGTACAATACAAAACTAAATTTGGTCTCTATCCATCTGTAGTGGTTGAACCTTTTGGGAAATTAGTTATGGATGGAGATTAAAAATATACCTCTCTCCCCAACACTCTTCCTCTAGTGGAAATACACCCAAATCCTCTCATTTACAAACAAATCGGGTTGGGAATTGATCACTCTCTACCTCTTCAATATCCTTTAGCGACAATTCAAAATCTCCAAAATATCCAAATCATATCAACTATTTCTTCAAATTATCCTTACGAATATTTGTTATCTTCACTTACACCACATGGGTCAAAACTTTGATCTATAGTTAGCCACACTACAAGTTTCTACATTATATGTGCACTTTATAACATGGCTTCTCCGAACTCTATACATGTATGTTCATTACTTCCTTTACATTAATTGAATTTTATTCAAATAACATAAAAGGGTGAAAATGTATACACAAAATCATGCACATATTACTATTTTACTATGTTGTCAAGTATGTTGTTATATGCATGGATCTTAAGTAATAAAAGTATTCACTGGTGACACAATCCTTTGTCCATCCACTTGTTTTGATTGTTTCTATTGTATTTCTCTCTCACATCTATCATTTTTGTACCCATTTCTGGTTAGGTCATAGGGATCCATGTCTATCTTTTCACATTTGTTGTCATTTATCCCAGGACACCAATGCCCATTCTGGACACTAGCACCCAAGTGCTTCTGTCCATTCTGGGCGCTCCTATCCTCTTTGTTCTTTTTACTTATTTTGACATTTTTGGTTAGCCTTTCTAGTTTTCTTATCCCTATCCCGAGCTCATAGTTGGCCTTTTTGGTCACTAGTGTCGAAATTCAAACAAGAGATCCATATATATACACAACATACACTTTATTATTCTAGCTGGAAATTCTAAGGGGCAATCTCATCTGCATACTATTACTATCATTACAAGGGACTGAATTTTTGGGTTGCATACACTGCATAGAAAGGGAAAGTGCCCAATTCCATATCACACATTTTAATCTTATCTATCCATATCCCACTATATTTGCATTATTGGCAGGAGGGAAACCTAAGGACATTATTTCACGCATAAGCACAAAGAATTACAAGGATTCTGGAATGTAGTGCAATGCTCGTTCATAAGTTCACTCATCGGGTGGTTGCGAGGTCATTTAGAATTCACATATTACATTTTCATTCCAATTTAATGTGTTTTTTGAGCTTGCGTAGGTAGATAGGGTTTTTTTTACGCTATAGGTACCCTTCGTCGATCAAAGAGTGAATACTAGGTGATTAATAGGAAGTGATAATGAAACCCCAATGACATAGAAGAAAGCATATTCTCGACATTCTACACAATCACCAAAGCACTTTCAGTGCCCTTTTCCAAAGCATTAAGAGCCTGTGTCTAACATTATTCTTAGAATATATATTTTATAGAGAAAATGGTGACACAGTTCCATCCTTGTTCAGCACTTTACACCACCCCGATCAATTCTAGATTGTGCAGATTCAACTAAGTCATATATCCCTCCTATTTATTTATGGTTTTGCATTGCTTGATTGATTATAATTTATATATCTACTGTTTATTATCACATCGCTTACTCTGCAATTATATTTAATTTATATTTTTATCAAATCAATTGGGAAAATTTTGACCTCTAAGAGGGAACTTTCCTTTCCTTTGTGCAGGCATGCTTTTATTGTTTACGAGACAAATTCTCCTCCAAATCCAATGTAAAATGATATTCCTCCTCCACATATCTCAATATAATCATACTAAACTCATCTTGAATATAAATTTGTAATCCATTAACATTCCTTGATATCTTTTTTTTACATCGTCTCACACATTATCCACTTTAATAGTGAATTGATAGAACTTATTTGTGTACTTATTCTCACTTAATTCCTTTTGACACAATTTTAATAATCATCTCAAGAAATGTAACTAATAATGTACATGTATGGACTTATCCTTCAAATTTATCACCAATCTATCCCAACTCTTGATCTTGTCTTTTCCTCTATGTATTCTCTCGATGTGTATATGTTCCAACCACAAATATGTATGAATCTTTGAATTAGTAAAAACAAATCTTACCTTTTGGTATATTCTATACCTTCATACTCAAAGTAATTTAATATTTATTTGATCCATGAGATAATCTCTTTCAGATCTAATCTCTTAGAATAATTTGGAACTTCTATCTTCATATTATTGTCAATCCTCATGATAGTGTGTAAGATTTTTACCCACTTGCTCACCAACATCTCTACTTCAACATCATGTTCCTCAAGTTCTCTTTCTACATGCTCATCATCACTTGAATTATCATCCACAAATACCCCTCTTTATTACAAATTTTCTATAGCCTAAAAATGTCGGGATTGTAATCCTCTCATCATCTCAACCAAGTCCACGAGTCTTGGCACTATATATTTCTCTAGTGACCATTTTATGTGCCCTTGTTATTTTCCTCACAACTAATCAGTCAACAAGAATCATGATATATAATTTCTACCCAACAACACATAAATGGATTAGTTGTGAGGAAAATAACAAGGGCACATAACACATAAAAAATTACAATATAACTTAAAATCCTAAATATTGTATTAATGTGTGTACCAATATTCCCAACATAACTTAGAAATCACTTCTCTAATATCATAATGATGCGGTCGTAGTTAGGGATCCCAATGAAGGGATTCCTTAGACCATGTAGCCCACAAATTCATAGTCAAATCTCATTGAATCTAGATCTTATAGGAAAATAGTAATGGAGACTTAGGCACAATGACATTACACTATTATCACAATCTTATGAAAAGACAACAAGAACTCTCTAAGAATTTTAATCCTATATGGCATATCCTAAGATTACAAACATTATAAAGTTTCTACAAAATTTTACTCAACTCAACTCGATCCCGATCGGATGGTAGGTAGGTTCCTTCCATGCTCATAAATATCTTTTAATAAAACATTTCGCGACTCAAGCAAGCGAAAAGACAAATTTGCAAGTAAATATACCTTACATATTTTCCTCAAAATTCCTTAGATCGTCATTGATCTTCCCATGAAATCTCCATTGGATTAAGTTCTATCATATCATTAGGTTTATCCTTAGGCATGAAAAATGGATCAAGATCCATGTGTGTCTCCCCCTAATTGTATCAATGATTCCAGGGGATTCTATCGGACATAGATCTAATTATGGTTGAATGAGGTAGTGATCTAGTAAGATTACAAGGCTTCATGACATTGACAATGTTTGGTGACATGTGTAATGCTTTGTGACATTAAAATAGACTTAGGAAGTGTGCAAAAGAAATAATTTTTATGCGATGTGAGATAACGTAACTTGGTTTTATGAAACATCAATAGGCATGTGTGACACTTAGCAATTTGTACGACATGGTTAGTGTTCCATGATTATTTACACCATTTTCTAAGTTTAGGTTTTTAGGATGTTATTATGGAAAAATTGAGAAGGGTATGAGGGATAGAAATAGGTAGAATATTCTAATCTAATTAATTTCCAACATCAAATATACATGACCAAAATAATGCATCCAAACTTGAAATGATCTAAATGATTGATAAATGATAAACAACTAGTTAAAAATGTGAGAAGAGAGATATACTTAATTATTCATGATTATTCTA
The DNA here is from genome assembly GCA_018340775.1 of Taxus wallichiana var. yunnanensis. Classification (NCBI taxonomy): domain Eukaryota; kingdom Viridiplantae; phylum Streptophyta; class Pinopsida; order Cupressales; family Taxaceae; genus Taxus; species Taxus wallichiana. Next base: position 865,288,570 of record CM031238.1, read on the forward strand.
GTGCGGTGTAGTGTAACAAGAGGATCTAAAGCTCTGGATTATGCACAAAAGATTTTGGAACTAGAGAATGTGCAAGTGTAGTACTATAAATAATTTGTACATACTATACAAGAACTATACAATTCTATGATAGGTACTATACAGCTTTGAGAGAATGGGAGACAATCGGTTTTGAAACTTTTGGTGTGCTTTGATTTTCTAGAAATGGTGCTCAATTTGTTTCGATCTTGCTTGCACAACCTCGGGATGACCTGTGATGACTTGCAACAAAGTAGAAACCATAACAACCTCTAGAATCCTTTATCGAGCATTATCAAGAAAACTAGAAAAACACGTGTGCAATCACCCTAGGTGGTCAAACTCCCGATTTTAAAGCAATCATAGTGCTACATTAAATATCCTCATTGTGGAAATGAAGCCTCATGTAGTTCTCCTAAGTGCTTGTGTAAGAATTTATAGCTAACTAACCCCACAGGGTGCCCTCATGTCTTCTTACACCAAGATAGCAAGCTAACGTGTATTGAAAAATGTACCCAATGTGGTTATAGTGAGATATGGTATGCCTCAATTATGTGACCCAACCCTTAATTATGTCGATTGAAACACTTGTAAAATGATTTGAGTGACTTTTTTATTGCTTCGGACATGTCTCTTTGATATTTTCATGATTGTAGATGTGTGAAGATATAATCTTTGACCTATTTGATTACTTCATACTTGTAGTAAGGACTTCCTTGATGATGTGAAGCTTATTTGAGTAGATTTAAGAACCATTTGATTGGTTTTAGAATGATGTTTATAATAAGAGCTTGTAATAATGTCAATGTAGTTATATGCTGATAATGACTTGTTTATATGGTCTTTTGTAGGTGTTATATTATTATAAAGCTGAACCTAAGAAGATAAAATGGCCCAAATAATGATTTAGAATTGACAACAAATTTAGTGATTTTGAGGGGAGAGAATTGTACATTTTTTCCAAGACTGGACCCTACATCTTGACCCTTCCATGTATGGTTTTGGATGAGAGAGAAAAAGATCTAAATTGAAATTTTTGTCTTGATTATTAGATGTTTTATGTTGTTTTGATTGAATAATATTTCTATATTCAATGACAAAGCATAGTATAAAGATAAACAATTTGTAGAATGACTAGAGAGATGAGGAGATTGGATTTTGTATGTGAACATTTGTTTTGGAATTTTTATTAGCAAGGATACAAGGTCAAACTTGGCATTGCATACGGTCAAGTTTCCTACTTTTAGTGTCTATATTTTATCCCCCTTTAAGTGTGTAGTTAAAAATTGTATGCTTAAAGGAAAAACATACCTAAGTGCACACACATATTTTTCCTTCACTTGAAGGGACTTCAAGATGTGTTGGTGTTGACATGCTCCATGATGAAACCTACAACACAAAGTATAGTCAATATTTATGAAAAAAAATGAACTTCAACTCAAAATATAGATTAATGTATAGTAATTTTGAACATTGCAAAGGAGATTCAAAACATATACAAATAACACATGTTTTTTTTTTTTAGGGAGGAGCTCCCGTTGTTGTTGCACCTTGGATAATTGGAAATTTCCTTGGATATTTTGAAATATTGAGGTGATCAATCCCCAACATTATGCCATAGGTTATAGTAGAGAGGAGGAAGAATTAGACTACAAAGAATCCATGTGTTTTGATGTCTTACCCATTTTGAGAATATGAAGAGAGAGGAGGAAATATCAATTTACGAAGCTTGCGCTTTTCTTCATGCTTTCCTTATTTTGAAAATATGGTGAGATAAAAGGAAATATCACTACGAAGCTCATTATATTGCTTCAATTATTTTTGTTGAACCCTTACCCTATAACACACTCTTTTGTTATGGTTTACACTTGACTATTGAGGGCATACTACATACATGAACCTCACATCATACACGCTACACATTTTGCAATCTGCGCATTAATGATACATCTTTCTAGCATCACATTCTCACACATCACGGTGCACTGATGGCACATTCTAGCTCCATGGTTCATACTTGAATGCTGAGAATCTACATTTGAAATGAGCCTCACCACATTCACTTTTACGCTCTATACATCATTGACCTATCTTTATGGCATATAATTAAAACCATTTCCCAATGACGCACTCTTATTTTGTGGTTCATTCTTGATCGAGGGGGTATTTTATAAATGAACCTCACCTCATAGTTATCCACATTCACTCGAGGGGAATGACGCTCCTATGAAAATCACTTTACATTCCATTCCATTCACACTCACATCATATTGCATATCTTGGTTGCACATACTCTTGTTTGCTTATACTAGTTACATGTACACTTTGTTTTCATGTTAGAAAGATACTTCATATGTCATTATCTTTATCATATACACATGCGCGTTCACTTTTTCTCTATTTGTGAATTTATACTTTCTACAAATTTTTACACATAGCATAGATGCTTGGCATTATACCTCTTACCAGTCCCACTAAGGCTCTTGGGGGCATCTACTTTCATACACACTACAGGTGTTATTATTTCATTTTTTACTACATATTTTTACTAGCACACTACTATATCGGAATATACATGCTTTGACATAATTTTTTATCTTTCTAACATGTTAATGACTGCTTCATGTGTAGCATTTTCTTTTCAGAACTATTTTCCGCCATGGTTGTCATTACTTTGCTTACTACTATTTTTATTGTTTTCCATTTTATGCCATTGTTTGTGGATATGCCCTATTTCTTACTTGTATTATTTTTTCCTCTTTGGCCTTGGTTGTATTACGAAATTATGAGTGATGTCCCATGTTTAAAACCTTCTTTTCTCAATCTACGTTATCTTCTTGTTTACTAGCATACACATTATCTTTTATATGCATATTTGTCTTAATTACACTAACACATGTTTCTAGCCATATTGTTTACATGTGCCTTGGTTTATACCATGCACATTCCCTCCCCTATAGGGTATCGCTTCGAGATAAAATTTTGGTCCTCTCCTTTGGGTCGCATCCTCCTAGTGACATTACATGCACCCCAAATGAGGGGGTATACATTGGGTGAATCAGTCACCCCATTCAACATTACATGTTCATAGTTCGGATGTGCATAATATAGAATCATAATAGAGCTACGGTCATAGAATGCACCAAATTCAGAAATGTGTCCTCATTTCAACACAATGCCATCACCTAGATACATAAATTAGTACCTGGGAACTCCTGATCTTTCTTGGGTACCTATGACCAGGGGCAACTACAAAAGTTTTCTCAGATCAACACGGTTTTTAGTGTTTCACATTATAGGCACATTCCTCCAGTAATCAAAATGCACTATCTTTGTTTTCTTCTCTTTCTACTTGGATCGAACTTGAACAAAGCAAGATCACACCATCTATATTGGTGTATAAATTTTGGGAAGTAGTCAGGGATAAAGAATAACACTATACCTTTCTCCCCAAAACTTCTTCTTCTGTAATGTGAGATCACCCAAAAAACTTGCACTTAGCGTGAGATCGCCAAAAATACTCATTCTTGGCGTGAGATTTCCCAAAAAACATGTTCTTCTACAATATTTTAGGACACTTTATATCTTTTTACTCGTCAAATATTAGGTGCACATATTCCTTTTACTAATTTTTCACATGTACACAATTTTGACTACTCTTTTGCTCTTCTTTTATAGGTCCAACCTTAATACACAACAAGAAGCGGCCCCACATCAGCATCAAGCAACAACAACAATAATTACAAATATGGCATGACACATATACTTCACCCCTAGGGTCACTTCCTCTTCCTTAGCTTACACGCTTCATTTTTATCACTCCACACTTTTTGTGTCCCCTCAAAGACACTTTCGTCATCGGTCTACATGTTTATCAGGAATACATCTCTTATCTACTTTATGTTATCGAGTATTCACTCAACAACATAAAGTGGGGGAAAATATAGACACTAAATCACGTGCTTGGGTACATTTCTAGGTCCTAATCACATACTACTATTCATATGATTCCTAAGTGAGAAAATTAGTAATTGACATCTATATTTGGCATCTTTTCTATCTTTTTGGTCTCCTCTTTAGTCTTGTACACTCCACAACCCAATCTGATCTTCATTCCTTTATCTTGATTGACTCTAGACACCACCGCCTAGCCAGGGATGTCGGTGCCCAGTGCCCTTGTCCCCTCTAGGCGCCCCCGACCTCTTTGTATCTTACTCGCCTCTTTTGGGCTTCTTTTATCTTTTGGGAATCTTGTTTTCTTATGGTTTGACATTTTATTTGTCAATTACAAAATTTAAATAAGGGAATCATATAAATACAACGCTATGTGACCATATTAAAGGACCAATCTATAATCATCTATTATCACCACCTAAGGTTTCATTTAAATTCATTCAAAGAGCATCAAAGGCGTCCATTTAGAATCCATTCAAGGGGAAAAGGAATACATTTTATGCATACACACATAGGAGGGGAAGTTCATTTTTCCATCCACACATCCATCTAAATTGTTACATCTAGTTATTTCTCATTATTCAAGGGCAACTTTCACAAGAGCCACCTAGGGTATGATTCTTGTACACACGCACAAGAACTACATGGAGCCCGAAATGTAATGCATTTCTTGGTCGTAAGTTCACTATGTTGGGTGACCGTCGTGGTCAATACGAATTCCCATTTTCATATTTTTATTTTTAGGATTTGATGGGTTTTAGGCTTTTACAGGATATCATTTGTTTTGTAGGTTATAGGCAAGCTCTGTGATCATCCAAATGACATACATGAGACAATTAGAAAAGGTTAACAACATTGGTGTGACACAGTAAAAATTAGTTTTTGAGGTCTTTCACATCACGGTAACCTAGAAGCGGTCACCAAGTACCTGGCGCCCCTAACCCAATCCAAGCTCCATGATCCATCTTGTTCCAGAAATTCCATAATTTTTTGGGTTCGTTTGCAACAGTCTTCCCTCATGTTTCATCAATTTTCCATCTCAACATACTTTATAATTAAGTGAGAAATCAACTAATTCTCTTATTTCATCTCTTGCAATTAGGGTTTTAATTTACATTTTCTTATTTCTTTTGCCAAATCATGTGCCATATTGTTTTATTTATCACATACGACTCTGCAATATCTTAGGATTATATAAATTTCAATAATTGTTAAATCGGGAACCACACAACATAAATGGATCTAGGGCTATTTTGTTCCAACTTGAAAAAAAATAGACCTTAGATGGAATGGCCCTTGTCATGCCCCCATAAGGTATTATTGTGTCTTAACTAATTATCTATAAATGTGAACATTTTCAGGGAGAGAAGCGTACATGCCCCCAAACCCATTTTTAACTATATTTGAAACAACACGGTGAAGAAGGAATAATATATTCACACCCTTATAACTTTATCTCGCATTATGTCATCTGTATATGTAAATGTGTAGAAATATTGTAAACCTCTAATAGAAATAGTAGAAACTAAAAATTTGAATGAAACTACCCTCTCCCCAAGAATGTATGGAAAGTTCAAGACCATATCATGATGTATTGTATGGTTTTGATCTTTTTTAATTATACCACATTTCAATATTTGTGGCCTTTATTGATGATTTAAGCCCTATGAAAATGTATTCCTATCATGTAATTTATTTATAGTTGTAGAAATACATTTTGAATTCCCCTCTTTTGACGCATGTGTGATAATGCATTTGAGAGTGTTACCCAAAAGAATACATGTGTACCCATGTACTATATGTTTGATAATCTATATAATCGCATCAAGGCTAAGGTGGTGGAAAACTTTGAGAATTTTTACTTACAAAGGGATTGCATATGGTGACAACCATGGCACGGTGAAAAAACAATATGCAATCAACAAAAAGAAAGTATACATGTGTAAATAAATTAGTAATAATAGACAATAATAACAATCATGTCCCACTCTCTAGAAAAAATGTAATATAGAATCAACATAGGAATTATGTCAAAATCCTTAGCAAAAAAATAGTGTAAGCATTAATGTAAGCTAGAAACAATTATATACGTTAAGTGAATGGAAAAATGTAGAATCATATTTATTTATAGGCATAAAAGCACAAGGATGAGACAACCATGGTGTCACAAGGTATTCACAAGAGAGAACACACAATGTCCTACAATAATAAAATAAAGTGCATACACACAAAGTAGCTATGAAGCCATGAACATAGGACACCCACAATGCCATTAAACAACTAAGGCCCTTATACCATAGAAAGAAAATAGTCACAGATCGTAATCGAGAGAATAAAATCAAGTAAATCCACACTATAATCAATCAAGATATGAACATGCATAAGAAAGGAGTGACAAAAATATAAAAACAAGTGTAACAAACAATTATAGTAACAACAAAGATAGGATAACATATAATTTCATAAAACATGTTTTAGTGTCATTATCCAATAAATAACCATAAATGATTCGTGTATTGCCTTATTTATATAATAAATGGATCCTATATTAGTGATAATGAATTAGAAATTTCTAGATTTCTTATTAGAACAATATATTATGCAAGAACCACTCATAACAATACTAAAATGAAGAGACAAGAGACAAGGAGACAAGAGTTTTATCCTGAGAAACCCAATGTCATAAAAACTCCAGCTAGATAAGCAATTACTTCCCTTTCACTATGTAATTATTAAACAATACAAGTTCACTGCCAATATATGGCCTTCAAGAAGGATTAAGACTTCTTTTATTCATATTTCCTTGTTTATAATCCTTAACAAGAAAGAACTCTATTGTTTATAAATAAAACAAGAACAATTCAAACTTTCTCTTTTTCTCACACTTGAATTCACTCAAAACCACATTCCTAGATGAATGAAAGTTCTTGCATTTATATTTTATCTACCCAAGGATGGAAGGAAAGGTGAAATGAATTGAATTGGGAAGCCTAAAAATTTGCAATTGTTGAGTTTTCCCATTCTAGCGTCGTTGAGTATAGAACTGTAGATGTCTCACAGGGGTAGTTGTGGAATCATCGTGATGGTTTCACAACTACTGATGTATGTAGGTGGAAGTTACGCAACCACTAATCTATGAATATCATTAGTTCCCTAACTATAATTGTGGTTTTGTAATCGCCGCATAGTTATCACACAAAACAAAACAAGAAATGGCTTCTTTACGTCATTCAAAGGTGTCTCGGTGTTGGCCATTGTGTGTTTGTGTTGTCATTTATTTCAATTCCATTGATGGAAAAGGGTTTCATAGTGTCATAATAGTCTCTATATATTTTGTATCAATTGTCAAAGATGAAGGTTGATTGGTGGTGTTCTAGGAGGTCTTGGAGCTTGGTATACTAGGCAGAGTCATGGTATGAGCTTTCCTCGGGTGGTTAGATGTTTCATGAGGTGATACACCATCATACAGTGTGTTATAGATGTCTATGGGTCTGCATGAGGTCATTATGGTCATGTCATGAGGTTTCATGGTTGAGTCGAGTCATTCTAGGCTTGTTTATAAGCCCGGAGCATTTATAATGAGATAGATATGTGAGATTTGAACCTAATTAGTCATTTTGGATCATGGTATAAGCATGACGGTAATGTAGGTGAGGTGTATGGTGTGTTTCATGTCAAAACTCAAAGGTTTGGTGGTGTTTCGTGTCCTTGGAAAGAAAGCAAGGTGAGAAACAGCAGGGTTTCGCATAGGTAATTCATTATGGGTGGAGAGTTCCATGCATATTTTAGCTAGATGGTTATTATGGGAAGGTAGAGTATTTTTTCATGATGCTTCATGACAATTTTTAGGTCATTATGTAATGGGATTTTAAAGATATGCAAGTTTTAGCAAACTGGGTAAGTAATCAGTGTGTTTTTAAGACAAAGTTGGACCTTCTTATGCTCATTGTGAATTGTGTGCTTTTCATCGGACATAATATCTTTGTAATATCCTCTTAGTTCAGTTACGAAGCTTTCAAAAAATAATTAGGTGGTTTGATTGTCACATTTTTATGAACGATCGTTAATAAGGTAAAGTGGTTTGAAACCCTAGCTAAACCCTATCTAGGAGCAGCTTGCAGAAAAGTGAGTATACGAGACCATTTTTTATTTATAGTGAAAAATTTATGATTGGATGTTGTATAGGAATATTCCATATTTTTGTAAAGTTATGTTAGATTATGTGGTGATATGTGGGCCCACCCGAATTTCCTTATTTCAAGAATTGTGGTTTAAGGAGAATTTTTCCAAAGAAGGTGATTATTAAATTGACATTATTTTTATCCCCTGATTTTTTATAGATTTCCATGATATTTTTAGGTCATGTTTTTGATGAAAAATTGAAAATTATACCCTATTTATGAAGACTAGTTTTTGGGGCGCTTTTGGAGCAACTTTCAAGAAAATTGACATTATAGGAGATAAATGGGAGTTGGGAATCCATTAAATTTTTTTCATGAATTTGGTTTAGAGATATTTCCATTGATATATCAAACTTTATTATTTGATAAGGTATGAAAAAATTATGAGCTTTTCTTTGAGGCTCGAATTTGAAGGATGTTTGTTCTAGCAAGGTGTTAAGTGACTACAAGAAGTAAGGTGATCCTTTTGAGTTGCTTTTACTTGGTGAATGTTTCTCAGTGCTTATAAATCTTGTTTAAGTGTGATCAAATTTTTTTAGTGTGGAAGTGTATTTTGGTGTGATGGATTATGTTGAGCCCATGTCCAGTTCTTGAGACCTAGAAGGCATAAGGAGAAGTTTTCATATATTGGCTTGGTTAAAGGCCTTCCACTTTGATTTGGAAGGAGTTCCAATATTTTCTTGAAAGGTGACCCAGAGATATTTCCAATTATTTATTTCTTGACTCTTGGTGAGTTTAATTGATGGCTCTTTCAGGTTGATTTTTAAATTAGAAAGTAGCTACATTTTTAGGACAGTTTGTTTACGTTGAAAGAATGAGTTGTTTGAAGCATGAGATGAATGATTTGATGTTTTATATCACATGGAGAGTGAAGAGGGATGAATTTATTTCCTATTTAATTCCTTTGGATTTATTTTGAGTGACATCAATGGTGTTAATGAATTGAGTTTGCAAAAATGGTTTTTGGGTAGCTTGTTTTGGTAAAGAGTAAAGTTGTTGTGGTTTAATCATATAATTGTTTAATGAGTTATAAATTGAATATAAGTTATGTAAAGGTCTTGGGGTTTTCATAGATTGTTCACATGCCATATTTTAGTTCATTTGGATGGGTCTTGAGGTACAAAGGTAAAGATAGGATGTTGGAAACAGTTGTTTTGTGAAGGATATGAGCCAATGGGCCCATTTAATGAAATATTTTATTGGTCCAAGAAAATTTGAAACTATGTATGATGTTTTTATTCTATATTACTCATGTGTGATGATTTTGGAAGCTTTAATAAGCATGGATTTTATATGAATGGATTTTTCTCATCTTGTTGGTGCATGATGGGAGGTTTTTAGCATGGTCAGCCCATATGTGTCATATGTGACCATTGTAATAAGTTCATTTGAATTTTATTAAGTTGTGTGGGTTGAATGAAAGGTTTAGGACTGACCTCTCTTGGGTTAGAAATAATAAATGCATATAAAAGTGAAGTTTGAGCTCATTTTGTGAGCTAGTCTTGCATGGGTGAAAAGTGTGACCTAGGAGAGAATGAATTACAGGTATGAGGGATTGTTTTTAAGGTTAACCAGATGTGTTTCAGGTTTAATACTGATTTAATGCATTAGAGAGTTTTTAGAGGCAAGACAAGTTGAGAAGGAAGAAGATATAATAAGTTTGAAGACCTAGGGTTTGAGCAAGGATTTGTGAGCTGAAATTGTGATCTCCATCAATTATGGCAAAAAAATAATTATATATCATATTCATTAGGTGGATGATTTTGTGCTTGGTCAACTTGGGGGTTATAGCCTCCTTTTGGAGTGGGTGTTTCACTAAATTAGGAGTTGGTGCTCCTTGTAGGGTTGGTGCTCTACTAAACTAGGGTTAGTGCTCCTTGTGGGGTTGGTGCCTCACTAAATTTGAAGCATGGAAATATAATTTTTATGTTTTAGTGATTTTTCTTCCCCATGAGGTTTTCCCACTTATATTTGGTGTTCATGTGTACTCTCTTGCTCTTGTTCTTGTGAATGGTTGTTTTTATGTTTAAGTAATCACACATATGGTTCATGGTTGATTAAATGGATACATAAATGATAATGAATGATGAATGGTAAATGAAATAAGGTTTTTGTAGGACTAATTCACCCCCTCATTCCATTGTGCTTCCAATAATTGGTATCGAGCAGTCCTTGAGAAGCAAGTCTAATAGCTTGAAGGAGATCCTATAAGCACAAGAAATGAGGAAGTAGTCATATATTGAGGCTATATTAAGAAGGACGAATGAAGTATATCATTCGGTGATTAATTCCTACCAAGATCATATCAAGGATATGGAAAAATTGCTAGGTAAAATTTAGTTTACCTAGGTTAATTATGTATTTACCTTAATTATTAATTAATGGTAAGTTGTTATTAACCATTTATTATTTGTAATTGGGAATAGTATTCCCATACATGTATTTTGTCTTTATTATATTTTTATATGGTTATATTGTTTAAAACCATATATTTGCAAATTATATGTGCACGGGATTATTTATTGTTGCAACGTCCCATTTGTATGTACCTGGTTATACAATTCCTATAAGAATTGCAGCACTTCATTGTAATTTTGATTTGATTCATTATTAATAAAATATATCAGGTTTCCATCCCTATTCTTCATCTTACATTTGGTACCAGAGCAGGTTGTAGTTGTAAAAGTGTCCTGGAGAAGAAATTTGCATCTCTGGAGAGCCTTTGTTGCCTCTATCAGCTTCCCAGACATCCCTGTATCCCCAAAACCCCATGTTCCATTTTAGGTGTTTGGAACACAAATGTTTTCTGCATGAAGAGAAAATTTTAAAAAAAATCCACATCAAGGGTTTTGTCTCTAAATTGCTTAGTTACAAATAATATTATCTATATTACCAATTTTTTTTGGAGTTCTGCTATGTTTGGAGGGATCAATCTCTCCACAGAGTTGCTTTTCTCATTACAAAGGTGATTCGTTTGAAGTAAAACCAAGCTCCTATTGAGCTACCTCTTTGCATTGTTGACCGGTCTATGTTAGAGCCAATGTTTGCTTGACCGAGATGTTTCTAAGCCCCGCATTAAAGATGAGTTACCCTATTTTTCTTTCAAATCTAACCATTGGCGAGTTGAACATCTAAGTAGACGAATTAGTGTTCCTTTTGATCGAGCTCATACCGAGTGAGTTGTGCATTTAAATGGTTGAGTCATGGGTCTTGTGGAAGTCCACTTTGCATTGTTTGGAGGTTTATGACCCCCTACCTTTGCATTATTCGACCAACTGTCCTCGTTTGATCTGGATATATAAAAAATATCTACAAGTTTTATTCAAACAATGGCCATTTCCCTACCTCATGAGCGAACCGCTTATCCTACAAACAAAACTCCAAAGTGTAGATCTACCAACTGACGAGACCTCCCTACCTCTACATTGTTAAGTCGTCAACCGAGCCACGAGAAACACCCCAACATAGACCCTACACAAAATAACAAACAACACAGATCATCAAATGTGGAGGATAAACAATGGAGATAGCAGAAATATAAATCAAAACAACCACAAGCATTAAACGGATCCAACATACAAAAAGGCGTTGAGAAATAACACAATAGCCAACGAAGGAGTAAAAGGCGTTGAGATCGGGATTCTCACAACAAGTAACCCTAAAACCATCCTCCACCTCAGCAAAGGTCATGTGGATCCTCCCATCCATGTCGACTTGTTCACAAGGTTAGTCAAACTGCTATAAATTTAAATATAATTGCTTCATTTCATATGCAAAGTGGTGTATATGCTTAGTTGGTTGGTGTGAAAGCATTGGGAGTGGGACATTTGGGGTTCGACCCCCACCCCAAAGCTATAAATTTTAAAACTTTTACACTTAGTGGTTGTTTTAGCTTAAATCACCAATTATAGAGGTAAAAACTCTCACTAAAGCCTCTAGTTATAGTTAAACAAGCCACTACATTTAGTGAGAAAAACCCTAATTAGGGCCAAAAACAAATTCTCCTAATTGGCTTATTTTTTTATTCCGGACAACTTTTTCCAAAGGAGGGGTTTTAAAAACTTCATTTTGAGCCATTTTTTTATGGTTTTTTGCTCAGAGAGCCGTATTGAGCTCCTGGAGCCCACCAGGCCCCAAAAACAAAAAAATTTGCCTGCCATTCAAAAAAAAAAAAAAATCAGAATTTTGAATGTAATTGTATACTTCAATTGTATTGTACTAATTTGCAGGTTGCCATATTCAACCATAAACCATTGTAACTATTGTAAAACTAGTAGAGATTTGTACTAAAAATATTAAAATTTGGTTTTATATCACTCACGAGATCTTCGATCTCATTCATAGTGTTTGGTATAAACAAGTGCCTTTGGGAAGCGCTTACGGGTAAAGCCATCGTGACTACTACTGCACTTAATGCCTAATATAGCTGCAACAACATTGTTTGGGCATTGACCCTTTAAATTAACGGGGAGTAATAAGGACACAATGCATACACTTTGAGCCCTCCCATCCGTCTGATGAATGATTGCTCGACTTAAATCCAAACTAAGAAATTATCCAAGTATATAGTGAAGTTACACGCGCGTATGAGGATATTTCTTTGATCCGGTGTCAATAATCACACAGACCCCTTTTAGTACTATCTTGGTACCACGTATTGAATTATTTCATGTATGTTAATGCCTCTTTCACGTACGGCTAGGTATATAGGAAGGTCGAGCTTCATCCACGCATCGACGGATATGTCATAAGGGTGCGTGTATAGAAAGGTTCAAGATATCCGATGACATTGTATAGATTGGGAGACCATATACATTGATTTATAAGATCCTTACCCTTTGTCAGTTGATTCTTCATAATGGGCACTAATGCCCCCAAGTTATTTCTTCCAGATTCACAACTACTAAGAGGAAATAACTATGCAGCATGAAAGACAAAAATCAAGATACAACTTGAGTTTGAAGAGATTTGGATTGTTGTGAATTGTATTTTAACCAGATCAACAACTAATACAACACAACATAAATAGTTTGATAGATACGATTAGAAGGCCAAGATAATCATCTTGTTTGGAGTGTCTGACGATGTGCAACCCCACATTTGAGATGCCAAAACAACCAAAGAAGCGTGGGATAAGTTAAGCACAGTGTATGAGGCCAAAAACAAGAATGTCATACTTGAATTTATAGAGTCATTTACACACAATGAAGTTTTAAAAAAATGAAAAATTAGAAGCTTTCCTGAGAATAGTTATAGAGTTGAGGGCTTCACTTCTAGCCCTGAGAGAAGTGGTCATTGATAATGCTCTCGTTCCCATAGTTCTGAGAGCACTCCCTCCTTCATACCAAATTTTTGTGACAACACTAAACTTGTCAGATACGACAGCTTAGTTTCAAAAGTTAGTGAACCTACTCAGTAACAAAAGGAATCAATTTACAATAAAGATGATGAAGAGGAGCAGGAATTTTCTTCTCATCAAAAATGGAAAGGAAAAGGTAAAGGAAAACCTAATTCTTATCAAAAGTCCCAAAATCGTAATCAACCTTAATAAGGGGAAAAACAACAAAAGAAGAAATGTCCTATCTGCAAAAGAGGGCATGATTTGAAAGATTGTTGGTATAATACTTATAAGAAAGGTTTATCAAGAAACTCTAGACCTCAAAATCAACAATATTATAAGGGAAATTCTAACTAAAATCAAGGGTAGAAGAAGGGGAACTGGAAAATAAAACCCCATCAGCAAGGAAATATTGTTGAGCAAGAAGAATAGTCGATCATCAAGACTACTTGTACACTACTCAATCAAGTGAACCCTCCATGTCATCTAGTAATGCCTAGTATGTTGATTTAGGATCCACTTGACACATGACTAGCCACAGACTCGGGTTTAATTCAATGAGGGACATGGCTTCAAAAATTGGGTTTCATTAGGTGATGATTCTTCATACACATTTTAGGGGATTGGGAACATTTCTCTACCCCTTGGTTCACACAATGTAGATTATCAGATGTACTATATGTCCTTGGGTTGAAAAATAATTTGTTGTCAGTCAGTCAACTCCTAGATCACAACTTGAAAATTGACTTTGATAGTCATTCTGACAAGAAAATGTGTTTAATTAAAGATAAATCACGAGGCCTGAAATTATTTGCAAAAGCCTCCAATGTGGGACACATGTTCCAGCTTAATTTTGTCCATGGAAATGATTAAGAACTTGTGGCTAAGAACTCTACCTCTGCATAGTTGTGGCATCAGAGACTTGGTCATATCAATTTCAAGTATCTCGAGACACTTCGTTGGCATAATATGGTAAAAGGATTATCATCTTCAGAAGGATACATATAAGTGTCCTCACTTCCTAGCAGGAAAACAACATAGAGATTCATTTCATAAGATTACTTATCGAGCTCATGGTATGCTTGATCTGGTTCATACCAATCTTTGCGATCGATCTGATGCAACCGATTCATTCTAGATTTCATTACTTCATGCTTCGTTTTGATAATTATTTGAGAAAAATTGTATTTTTTTCTTCGCAAGAAAAGTGAAGCTTTTTAAAACTTTAAGAAGTTCAAAGTGGCTATTGAGAATGAAACGTGTCATCACATCAGAACTCTCTGCTCAAATCGAGGGGGGGAATTCACTAGTGATGATTTTAAATACTACCTACAATCTCACAAGATTTATTGACAAATGCCTCCTCTACACACACCACAACATAATGGTGTTATTGAGAGAAGAAATCATACTATCATGGAAATGGTGCGATGTATGATCAATGATTCTATACTAGTGAGGACATTCTGGGCTAAAGTGTAAATACATCATTGTATTTGTTGAGAAAAGTTCCCACAGTTGCTCTTAATGGAGTAATGCCACATGAAGCATGGTCAAAGAAGAAACCATCTGTTGCACACCTCAAAGTATTTGGGTGCAAAGAAAGTATGCATATACCCAAGTAGAATAGAAAGAAATTAGATATGAAATCACAAAAACTAATCTTCATTGGGTACAATGAAGAAACTCTTGGGTACAGATTGATGGATCCTAAGACCAGAAAGTATACACCAGTAGAGATGTTGAGTTCTTTAAGAAGAAGGAATCAGAGTCTCCTCCTCCAAACTCACCTGATGTATATTTTTCACTAGTTATAAAAACAAAAGTTGATGTTCTGTAGATGATGAAAGTGATGATGGGGATGATGGTGATGATCGGATAGGACCATGACCCATGGGAGAAGTTCAACATATGCCTAAGTGGTATACTAGTATGCTACAACATGCAAGAATGGATGCTCCACCGATACATCCACCACTGGACCACAGACTTGGGTAAAGCAAAAGAAGAAGTAAACTTTTATTTGATGAGTATATTTATTGAATCGATGAGCCCTCATGATCAGAATCCCTACAATCAAAATCTTGGAAAAATGCCATGGATGTTGAGTATAACTTAGTGATGAAAAACAACACTTGGTAGCTTGTCAATCTTCCACCAGGGAAGAAACCCATTGGATGCATATGGATATTCAAAAAAGTACAAAGTAGATGGGACCATAGACAAGTACAAATCAATACTAGTAGTAAAGTAAAGGGTACACACAAAAATATGACATTGACTATGAGGATACATTTGCTCCCACAACTAAGATCAAAATGATCAGGATGATCTTTATTGTAGCTACACAATTTGGTTGGAAATTCCATCAAATAGAGGTAAAAAGTGCCTTTCTAAATGGATATTTACAAGGAGAATTCTATATGACTCAACCCGAGGATATATTGTACCCGGTCAAGAAGCAAGGTATGCGGACTCAGAAATATCTATATGGCCTTAAATAGGCACCCCGGCTTGGTACATCAAAATTGATGAGCATCTCGTACAACATGGATTTGTCATAAATCCATACAATCTCAATATTTACCTCAAAAAACAAGGGGGCGAGGTTTTGATTGTGGTTGTTTATGTCGAAGATCTAGTCACCACTTCTCGGTAGTTTAGTGAAGATGATCGATGCAACAAAGAAAGATCTTAACCGATCATTCGACATGACATTTTAGATCTCGAGTTGATGCACTATTATCTTGGATTGGCGTAAAGTATGGCGTAAAGAGAATAAATTCTTTATTTCTTAGTTAAAGTATACTAAGACAATGCTCGAGAAATTTTGATTGATTGTGATTCTAATGTTAAAATCTCTAGAATTCTTGAAGTGTGTGTTTGAAATTTAGTTTTGTAATAAAGTAGGTCTAATCAGTCGAGGAAATGAAGCAGGTAGCATTTAGTATGTTTTTGGTAGCATCTGTTCCTACACACAACTTAGTTCCTAGAACTTCCAAGCTAGTTCCAGAACTCCATCACACAGTCATCATTTAGTTCCAGAACTTTCGGACTTAGTTCGAACTCCAGTATTTAGTTCCAAAATTTTTAGACTTAGTTTCGGAACTCCTGGGTATAGCTCTAGAACTCTCACGGTGTTGATCCTTAATGATTTCCTATGGTTCTGGAACTTCTCTAAAGTTCGGAACCGATGGGAGTTATCTATTCTAACCACATCCGAGAGATTTTGCATCTATGACCCTTTCAATCAGGAAAGGATGAGAAGATTTCTGAATGCAGATCCAGGGATAGTTATCTTACAACTATCTGATCAGCCACAATCCAACTCAACATCTATTTTGGGCATGATTTGATTTCATCAGAATCATTGAGACAAATGTGATTGTAAAATGTATATAAAATCAGACCTGCAGTAGATAGATATATATATATAGAATATGATATGAGATAGATATAGAACATAGAGAAGAAAATATAGACTAAGTACTCAGATCCAGTACATTTTGTAATAATACCAATGTTTTATCAATAAAATAGCCATTCCTATTTGAGAGAATTCTGAGTTGTTAAATCCTTGATTCGAGGAGGAGCAAGGGCCCACTCCCCCAAGGACCAGGATATTCATTTATTTGGTATTTATATTTCTTCAGCAAATAGCTTAGATCTGTTAATTCTGTATTGTTTTAATTCTTTTAGTTAAACTCTATTGTATACTTGTTCCTGTAGGTGTTTAGATAGATTCTTATATTTCTTGCAATTGTTTTCAAGCATTCTAAATTGAGTGTGTTTATTTCCAAAAGCAAGTGTGTTTACTTTCAAAAGCAAGTGTGTTTATTTTCCAACAGCAAGTGTGTTTTCCATTCTGCACAGTGTGTTTCCTTTCAGCAAAGCTTTCAGTGTGTTTACTTTTAGCAAGTTTTCATAGTATGATTTAAATAAGGTTTTACCAAGAAGTCCTTAAGACATTGAAGAGATCCCCCAGAAAATACAAAAATAACTACAGTCAACTACTAGATCGATAAGATTACTCTTGTTGCATATAGCTTTAGACACACCCCTGGTTTGATATGACATCAACAAGAAGTTGATTAAATGAAGGGAATAATGACACCCATCATTTTTGGCACCATTCTGGGGAACACTAGTTGGAACTTTCTAATTAAGTGTTAGCAAGAGCAAAAAATATACATCTAGTAGTTGAAGGATCTTCCCTACTATATCATAAAATATATGAGTAGACCAAGAGACTCACAAGGTAGATTCCTCCCAAAAACATCTTCACAAGAATTCATAACATCCTCTAGTCAAAGTAAGGAAATTGATCAAGAATTGGAGGCACCATCATCCCCTGTCAGACAAGAAACAAAATTGCCATTTTTGGAATTCTTAGATCAGTCACCTGAAGGAAGTGGAACTTTTAGGAGAAGGCTTATTACTCAAGATCCATTTAGGGTGAGTTTTGATTCTCAATTGAGTAGTCAACCTCCTACTCCTGATTTTTCACCTTCCCCAAGGCATACCACTTACCACATTGATTGGGAGGAAAATTCAGAAAATATTTTTAAAATGGCACGAGAAGTTGAGAGAGTACCTGATAGGACCTTTACTTATCCAATCCAATTGGGAGATGATGATACATCAATGAAAAATATCTCACCTGCACATTTACCCACATTTAGAGGGATGTCATCTGAAGATCCTGACCAATTTCTATTTGAGTTCAAGGTACTATGTCAGACCTATGATTATAAAATAGATAATCAAAAACTCAAGTTGTTTCCATCCACTTTGAAGGATGCAACAATGAGGTGGTTCATGGGATTACCATCCAACTCTATTAGCACTTGGGCACAAATGGAGACTACCTTCCTAGATAAATACCAAGATTATTGTAGAGGGAGAAATAGGAAGGAAGAATTCTTCAAAATCAAGCAGGAGGAAGATGAAAACATAGAAGACTATTTAGACAGATTCCTCTTTGTTAGCAAAATATGTGGATTTGTGCTTTCAGAGGAGTTAAGTAAAACCATTTTTCTTAAAGGTTTGGATGACGAATCTAGGGAAGCCCTTAACTTGATAGGAGGTGGAGACATTGATCAGATAAGAATGAATGGAATTAAGGAGATTTGTAGAAGCTATTCCAAAACAGAGGTGGACCTAGAAAAGGAAAATCAGTGAAAAGTCTGAATCCAGATATGAACAAACTAATGGATGAGTTAGAAAACTTTAAAATAGACATTTTAGTGCAATTAACCTCTACTATGGATGGATTACAAGCTAAAGCAAATTCCAAAACTGAACCATTGGCTATGTATTGTCCTAGATGTAGGAAGAAGCATGCACTAAGAGACTGTCCTTTGGATAAAACAAAAATGTGTCTTATCTGTGAATCTAAAGAACATGATACTGATGTTTGTTCTTTACTTCCCATTATTAAGAATCAGCTTAAACAAACCAGTGCCTCATCTACAACAGAAGAATTGAATTTTGTTCAGAGACAACCTAACCAAGGGTAGTTTATGCCAAGATCAGTCCTAATCCCTGGACGATGCCATGGGCTGCTCAGTCAGTACCAAAAAATTGGGGACAACCACCTTGGGTACCTCAACCAACTTGGAACCCTCAAGATTGGGAAAATCAAGCTTGGTATGCTCAGGGACATCAACAACCATGGGCTGGTCAAGGAAATCCTTATGCTTGGTCACAACCTAGATGGAACCCTAGTAATTATTCTCAAGGAAGAACATATCCAAATCAGAATCAACAGGCCATCATGGGATCTCCTACATAAAATTCACAAACTGAGAATGTAGTCCAAACACAAATGCCAGCACAGACCATAGCAAATCCAAGAAACAAACAAACAACTCCTGTTTATGGAACAAAACCAAAAAAATCAGTTGATTTACATGCTATGGATTGTAAGGATATTCAAACTAGATCTGGAAAATCATTAACAGTCCACCCCTTATAATCACTGAAATGACAGAAGAAAATGAAATCCCTAGTACTTGTTGTTCCAAAAGAGGATATAGAAAGAAAAGAAAAGGAGCCAGATAGCAACACTACTGAGACTCCATTTCTAGAGAGATTTAAAGAAGCTATAGAAATCAAAGAGTCTAAATTGGTACAGAACTAAGGAAATTGAATATTGAAATACCACTGTTACAAGCAATTAAAGACATTCCAGAATTGAACAAATTAATCAAAATGTTATGTATGAAAAATCCTGGAAGGAAGAAACAGTACCCCAAGACTATCAAAGTAGATGGGAAACTTGTTGATTTATTAGCAGGAAAAATTTTACTTCCCAAATACGGAGATCTTGGAAGTCTGTTATTTCTGTCTCTATAGGAAATAAGGATGTACATAATGTTTTGGTAGATTTGGGAGCTGCTATCAATGTAATGATAGTGGATACTCTAAAAACATTACCATTAATGGGTATACAACCTACTAATACCATATTGCAGATGGCAGACCAGTCTGTAGCAAAACCAGAAGGAATTATTGAAGACATGGTGGTTATGGTGGAGTCATGGGAATATCCAGTTGACTTCCTTATACTATAACCAAAAGGTAAAACATTGGGTTATCCCATTATTTTGGGTAGACCATGGTTAGCTACAGTTGTTGCTTTAATAGATTGCAGGTCAGGTGATATGACAATCTCGAATGGTAAGAACTCTAAACAAATTTCCTTATATCCTACTTTGCATGACCTTTTACTGACAATCATGAACAATTGTGGGTTGATTCTCCTGAAACTAATAAGAAAAATTTGTCTTCTTTGGCTATGATCACATTGCAGGATCATGTAAGAGAAGTAGAAGAGATGATTAATCCACCATTGGATGAGAACCAGTTGTCCTCGAAGCAATCAAAATAGTTCTAGAACCTTAGTTCAAACCCATAACTTAGTTCCAAACTTAGTTCCGAACCCAAAACTTAGTTCGGAACCCACGAACTTAGTTCCGGAACCTACAGCTATAGTTCCGGAACCACCACATTTAGTTCGGAACCACGACAACAATAGTTCTCTTTGATTGAAAATAATTTCACTCCAGAGGAATGAATATTTCTCATGGGGAGAGGATGAATCGGTAGCTTTAGTTTCAAGTACATCAGGAAGTGGTGAAGAATTTCTGGAAAGTAGCAGTGATGAAGAATTTGGCCTGCAAAGAGATAAGTATCATAATTCTCATTACTGTCCTTTTTCCAGTATTTTGTCTCAAGGAACTTTTGGAGATGTTGCTACATACCATATGTTGTTACCACATGCATGTCCATTAAATACTTTAATGAAACCCTTCCCACAAATCAGTTCATCACATATTGGAACCAAGCATGTTGAAATTCAACCGGGTAAAACTTTAAACATTAACAATTGGTTGAAGGATGATGAAGAAGCTAAATTGTTTGATGTTCTAAAAAATCATACTAAAGCTTTTTCTTGGGATTACAAAGACATGAAGGGGATTCATCCAAGTATCTACACTCATCACATCTATACTTGAAAACATTAAACCAGTTAGGCAGCCTCAAAGAAGGATTAACCCAACTTTAAGGGATATAGTCAAACAAGAAATTGAAAAACTATTACAAGTAGGTTTTATCTACCCTATCTCAGATAGTCAGTGGGTATCTCCTCTTGTAATTGTTCCCAAAAAGAATGGAAAATGGAGAATATGTGTTGACTATAGGGAACTAAACAAAGCCACAATGAGAGATTATTTTCCCTTACCATTCATAGATCAAGTCCTAGATAACCTTTCAGGTAAACAATACTTTTCTTTCTTGGATGGCTTTAGTGGGTACAATCAGATCAGAGTTGTTGCTGAAGATCAGAAAAAACTACATTTACATGTCCATGGGGAACCTTTTCCTATAGGGTGTTACCATTTGGTTTATGCAATGCTCTGCAAACTTTCCAGAGAGTTGTACTTGCAATCTTTGTTGATCTAACAAATGATTGTGTTGAGGTATATATGGATGACTTCACTTATACATGGAGATACATTTGAAGATGCTTTGAGAAATTTGGATAGAGTGTTAACAAGATGTGAACAACACAACCTATCTCTTAGTGATGAAAAGTGTTTGATGATGGTGGATGAGGGGATTGTATTAGGACACCATATTTCAAAAAAGGAATTCAGGTGGATCAAAAAAAAATTAGGATCATTTCAGATTTACCTATTCCTCAGACCCCCACAGATATCAAATCATTTCTAGGGCATGTTGGGTACTATAGGCACTTTATAAAATATTTTAGTAAAATTGTTGCCCCCATGTTTAATTTGCTAACCAAGGACTGAATTTCTTTGGGATGAAAAGTGTCAACATGCTTTTGAAGAAATTAAAGAAAAATTAATCAGTGCCCCAATATTGAGAGGACCTAATTGGGAAAATCCATTTCATATCCAAACAGATGCCTCAAATTATTCCATTGGTGCAGTATTGGGACAGAAAGATGAGGAAGGAAAGATGTATGCCATTTATTATCTTAGCAAGAATCTTACTCCCACTGAAAAGAATTACACCACCACTGAAAAATAATTTCTTGTTGTGATTTATGCAATCAATAAATTCAGACATTACATTACATAGGTACAAGATATTTGTACACACAGATCATTCAACAATTAAGTATTTAATGAACAAACCAGTGGTTGGAGGAAGAATAATTAGATGGTTATTACTTTTGCAAGAATTTGATATTACCATTGTGGACAATCCAGGTAAATCTAATGTGGTAGCTGATTTTTGTCAAGACTAACCACCACAGGGGAGCAAGATCCAGTCAAGGATAACTTTCCAGATGAACAACTATTTGCAATCTCAACAAGTACACCATGGTTTGCTGATATGGAAAATTATCTTGCAACAGGGAAGTTTCCTCCTTCTTTCACTAAGAAACAAATAAAGAAGTTAATTAAAACTAGTGCACAATTCAAATGGTTAAATGGAATGCTATTTAAATGTGGTCTGATTTTGTCTTGCAGGTGTGTAAGAGAGGATGAAATCTTTGACATCCTCAGAGCATGTCATGATGAACCAAGTGGAGGACACTATTCAGTGAAAAGAACAACTCATAAGATACTTGGCACTGGTTATTATTGGCCATCTCTGTACAAGGATGTGAAGAGATATATCAAGAGGTGTGATCCTTGTCAAAGGATGGGACAACCAACTTTCACCAATGAAATGCCTCTTCAACCTCAAGTTGTGGTTGAACCATTTGAGAGATGGGGATTGGATTTTGTTGGTCCCTTTAATCCTCCTTCACAAGGGAAGGAATATATTCTTGTGTGTACTGACTATGTGACAAAATGGGTAGAAGTGCAGGCATTGACAAATGCCACTGAAGAAGCAGTTGTTGATTTCCTTTGGAACAAATTATGATAAAGTTTGGAGCACCAGGAGCATAGTTTCAGATCAGGGACCACAATTCATGTCTAATATGATCCAAGATTTCACAAGGTATTACCAAATCAATCATAGGAAGTCATCTCCTTACCACCCATAGTCAAATGGACAAGCTGAAGTAACAAACAAAGAATTGGAGAACATCCTTACCAAAATAGTTGAAGTTGGGAGAAAAGATTGGGTAAAGAGACTACCTGAAGTTATCTGGGCTTATAATACAACTTGGAAAACTACAACAGGGTTTTCACCATATGAATTAGTCTATGGGAAAAATCCCTTGTTTCCTATAGAGTTTGAACTTCAGACATTGAGGACAACGTAGTGAAGGTGGGAATTGAGTTGAATGCAGCTCAAAAAGAAAGAATCCTTCAACTCAATGAGTTGGATGAATTAAGGATGGAAGCACTTTAGCAGAAAGAGATAATTCAAGAGCAAAGGAAGCAATGGCATGACACACATATCAAGAAAAGAAAATTCAAAGTAGGAGACTGGGCATTGTTGTTTGATTCTAAGTACCAACAATTCAAGGGAAAATTGAGAACCAGATGGTTGGGACCCTATCAGATTGAGAGATATATTTGACAATGGTTCTATTCAATTACTTCCCATTGATGGCAGCAGTAGAAACACTCTTGGTCAATGGACATAGGCTGAAACTCTATAGGAAGCCTCCCACTAAGGATGAATTCTTGAGGAAGATTGAAGCAGACAAAGAATTTGATCATATGGAAGAACCCAGTTCTTCCAAAATGATCAAATAACTAGATGATAGATCTAGAATAAAGGGAAGAAGATGAAAACCAAAAATGGCATTTTTTCCCCCAAAAAAAAAAAAAAAAAAAAAAAAAAAAAAAAAAAAAATTCTCTCAAAGGTCAATTGAAAACCAGCAAATGGTGGTTGACCTCTTTTTTGCTAGTTCAAATAAAAGGGAATTCTTTTGAATTCTAGTTGTCTTATCTAATCATGTTTTGTTCCACTTGTAGGAATGACGAGTCATCATAGCAAAAGGATTACATCATCAAGGATGGTAATTATATCTTTTAACTTATTTAGGGTTGAATTAAATGTTTGCATGTGTGATTTGACTTAATTTAAAAGTAGGTATGATGAGTCATCTATTTATACATTATGATTACAAGTGTGTAATCATGAAGATGATTTGGATGGAATAAGTGGCGGCATGGTTATCATTAGTAATCATTATTGCAAAAATCAAGTGAAATAAGTTGTAGAGATATTTTGAGGAAGGAGCATCGAAATTAAGTTTGTGTTCCATGAAAGAACAAAGAATTCAGCAGCTAAGAACAGAGGTTCCATAGCTAAGAACAGAGGTTCCAAAAAATCATCGAGTTCATAGCTAAGCAAGAGCAAGAGGCTGCACTGCAACCAATTTGCACAAAATCAAAAGAGACAAAACTCAAGCCGATATGGGGATTAAAAAGAAATCAGAACCAGAGGATGATTCCCAGCTACTCATGAGATGAAGAAGTGGCATCCATCTTTGAGCATGCAGGATGGCTAGAGTTCCTGAAGAAATTTTCAAGGCATAATGATGAATTGGTAAGAGAATTCATCATAAACCTAGAACAATCCAGGACAAAGGTGAGAAATATCTTTATTCCTTTTTCTATAAATATTGTAAGTAATGTGTCTAGAGTGCCAATTGTGCATGTCCCACAACCTGCCAAAGGGACTTTGAAAGAACTAGTTGAAGTCTTACTACAAGAAGGAGAAACTAAACCCCAGTACATCTACAATACAAAGAAAATCATAAAAGGGGTCAGAAGGGCCAGTTTTCCCAAACCCTTTGATAGGGTAGCATTTTGGATAGTGAAATATTTAACTTGTGATGGTCAATTTGGGTCCATGTGGGAAAAGAAGTCCTAAAAATGCTCATATATCTGAAGTATGGAGCCACAAAACTTGAGTACATAATAAACCTTCCAGGGTTTCTTTTTTATTCTATCCAGACCATGGCTCAGAGGTATTCTAGGGTGTTGGGACAATCAGGCATCACGGTCTAATTCATTTAATATGCCAGCACCATTTTCTATCAAAGAAAATGGAGAAGAAATTTGGGACAAGTTTCTTGGCAAGTTCAAGAAAAACCCTAATATTATCGAAGGACAATTCCAGCCCCATTCTCTCCTTCAACTAATCTAGAAATTGATGCCCTACAGAAGAACAGAGGGAAATGGAAAGAGAAAATATACCAAAAAGAAGAAGGTTTGTGAGAAAGATCAAAATAACAGAGCCTTCTATACCTTTGAAGGAAATTCCTTCTTCTACAGTAGCTTCAGGGGAGCCAATATCTATCTCTGATGGTGATAGCTCACCCATGCAAGAGCAAAAAAAGAATAGTAAGAAGAAGCTCTAGAAGGAAATCCACCGTTTTGGGCATGTTGAAATTCCCAGAGAAGAAAAATTCATAAGAGGTCAAGGAAACCCCAGAGGGAAGGAGTGAGCAGAAAGGATGGAAAAGGAAGTTGCTTGATATTTTGGGCAGCATGGCCATGACTCCTCTGAGCCAAGTCAAGCTGAAATGGATAGAGGAGAGGAGAGACTTGAAGAGCAAGATTTTCAGGAATTGGCTGAACCATCAACATTTCCACATGAAGAAGAAGAGTTGGCATCCTGGAGAAGAAAAGGAAAATTTCCTTTGATAGAGGAAGAATGCCCAACTCCTCAAGTAATTTCAGAGGAAGAAGAAAGACATCAAGTTAAACAGGCTCTTGTTCTTGTCTAGAGAAGAGCTCATTATCAGAGAAAAAGATGAGGAATTGGATTTCCTCAAACTCAAATTAGAACAAAGGGAAATGCTCATTGGAGAGCTAACAACTCATCTTGCAGCCAGGACTAAGGAATTATCAGCAACAAGAAAACAAGCTGATAGAAAAAGAGGAAGAATTTCAGACTTCCAGAAAATAGAGTGTTGTGTCCATAGTCTCTACACGAGATAGTTTAACCTATTTTCCACTCAAACAACTATGGAATGACACTTGCAGGGAACTCAGAGAAGCCAAAACATCAAATGAAGAATTGAAGACCAAGATGGAAGAAGAGAAGAAGGCAAGAAAAGAATGGGAAGAAAAAAATTTTTATAGGAGGAAGGAAATAAATATAAATGTCTTGCAAAAATTCATATGGTTACGTATTATGAGTGAAAAATTGCTTGCCTGCAGGAGGCCCTCTCCTGCATATAGTGTGTTTTTAGAAGAGCAGTTCATTCATTGGCAGCTATCAAGGATTGCATGTGGACTTCCACATGAACTAAAAGATGAATCTGAATTCATGGCAGCTTACTCTCTATCCATTCCTGAGAGAAAAAAATCTTCTGTGTGAATTTTATCTTTGTAATTTTATGCTAGAGAAAAACACATGATTTATGATCAATTTGTATGTGGGGAGAGCCATCTCAATGCATTTGTCTCTGTTACAAAACCAAATTGCATGGAAGGAAAGGGAATCTAAATTTTTATTGAAAGCTAGCTCAACAGGTCTCTGTATGAGAGCTCATTATGGTAAACCTTCTTCCTTCCTCACACATTTTAGAACTCATGCCTTTGATGAGAGATTCAAGACACATTATCTTGCCATTATGCAAAAGAGTATTGATGCCTTCACCTCCTATGAGGAGGAAAAATTTTGAAGATATTTATGAAGGATGCTCAAAGAGGTGGGAACTCCTTACTTGTTTCCTTGAGAAGAAGGGAAGTAATTTCCCCTACAAATCTGATCTGGAGTTTAGAAAGGGAAAAAGCATTATGCACAATAATTCCCCAAGTCAATGAAACCTACGGGAAAATATGGATGGGAATGCGAAACAAGGCCCCTCTACTTCTCACCCCCATGTCTCCTTGGAAAAATAGAGAACCTCAAGATCCTACTTGAATTTGAAGAGTGGGAGAGGAAAATAGAAGCAGGAGCTAGGTATAGTACATCTAAGTTTAAACATTGGAAAATCTAGTTTCAGCCATTTGATCTGAGCAATCAAATGGAATGCAGAACATATAACCCCACTTTTGAAGAATGAAGTTTGTAAAGGGACTTACAAACAAGTAAGTTTGGGGAAATGATGAGGCCAGAATATGTCTGATTAATGTATAATATATGATCTCATCTTACTCTCCTTTTTATTAAGTTTGATTGCATTTTGTGACTTTTAGTTGATCTGATATGAGTTAGGATGTAATTTTCTATCTTTTGATTGATTGTGATTCTAATGTTAAAATCTCTAGAATTCCTGACAAAGTGTGTGTTTGAAATTCAGTTTTGTAATAAAGCAGGTCTAATCAATCGAGGAAATGAAGCAGGTAGCATTCAATATGTTTTTGGTAGCATCTGTTCCCACACACTTAGTATTGGAACTTCTAACTTCCAAGCTAGTTCTAGGAACTCCATCACACAGTCATCATCTAGTTCCGAAAATTTTGGACTTAGTTCTGAAACTCCAGTATTTAGTTCCAAATTTTTGGACTTAGTTCGAACTCCTGGGTATAGCTCTAGAACTCTCATGGTTTTGATCCTTAACATTTCCTATGGTTCTAGGAACTTCTCTGAAGTTCGAACCGATGGGAGTTATCTATTCTAACCACATCCGGAGATTTTTCATCTACGACCCTTTCAATCAGGAAAGGATGAGAAGATTTCTAAACGCAGATCCAGGGATAGTTATCTTACAAGCTATCTGATCAACCACAATCCGACTCAACATCTATTACAGGGCATGATTCGATTTCATCATAATCATTGAGACAAATATGATTGTAAAATGTATATAAAAGTAGACCTGCAGTAGATAGATAATATATAGAATATGATATGAGATAGATATAGAAAAAGAAGAGAAATATAGACTAAGTACTCAAATCCAATACGTATTTTGTAATACCAAATGTTTTATCAATAAAATAGCCATTCTATTTGAGAGAATTCTGAGTTGTTAAATCCTTATTCGAGGAGGAGCAAGGGCCCACTCCCCCAAGGACCAGGATATTCATTTATTTGGTATTTATATTTCTTTAGCAAATAGCTTAGATCTATTAATTCTATATTGTTTTAATTCTTTCAGTTAAACTTTGTTGTATACTTGTTCCTGGGTGTTTAGATAGATTCTTATATTTCTTGCAATTGTTTTCAAGCATTCTAAATTGAGTGTGTTTATTTCCAAAAGCAAGTGTGTTTACTTTCAAAAGCAAGTGTGTTTATTTCCATTCTACAAAGTGTGTTTCCTTTTCACACAAGTGTGTTTTCCTTTCAGCAAAGCTTTCAGTGTGTTTACTTTCAACAAGTTTTCATAGTATGATTTAAATAAGGTTTTACCAAGAAGTCCTTAAGACATTGAAGAGATCCCCCAAAAAATACAAAAATAACTACAGTCAACTACTAGATCGATAAGATTACTCTTGTTGCATATAGCTTTAGACACACCCTGGTTTGATATGACATCAACAAGAAGTTGATTAAATGGATTCATTATTAATAAAATCTACCAGATTCCATCCATGTTCTTCATCTTATAAAAATAACATGATCAATTTATCGTGATTTTAAATCACAGATTGAAAGTATGGCAAAACCCTAAAGGAGAAATAAA
The DNA here is from genome assembly GCA_018340775.1 of Taxus wallichiana var. yunnanensis. Lineage (NCBI taxonomy): Eukaryota > Viridiplantae > Streptophyta > Pinopsida > Cupressales > Taxaceae > Taxus > Taxus wallichiana. Next base: position 865,317,090 of record CM031238.1, read on the forward strand.
ACTCATGTTTCGGTATGAAGAAAATTTTAATGCCCTAGAATCATATTTGGAGAGTGCATCTAGTAGGTTAAGGATGTATGAGAGTCTTGAGAAGAGATCCAAATCTCTTGATGGGGTTTTAGAAGGTCAAAAATCCATAATTTATAAAGCAAACCTAGGGTTTGAAGGAAAATGTGTGAGAATGTTAGTGAAGTTGGTCTAAGTTCTAAATCCGATAAGAAGGTGACTAAAAGGGACAATTTGAGAAGGTATAATCCTATTATAAAACTTAATTCTTTGAGGTATGGTGCTTCCTTCAATGGATATTGCTTTGTTTTTCATGATTTTGGTCATAGAGCTAAAGATTGCAAGAGAAGGTCTCCTGGGAATGGTGTAGGGTTATTCAATGGTGAATTTCATTCATGTTGTGAGTATGGCCATAGATCCAAGGATTTTGGATGGAATATAAGAGTGTTTGAACCAAGAAGAAACAATAATGGTGTTGTATGTCATAAGTGTCACAAGAAAGGGCATATTGCAAGATTTTGTCACCAAATAGGATCTTTAGGGTACACAAGTATATTTCAAGCTCAAAGTGGAATGTTTTTCAAGAAGAAGACTCTTATGAATGAGTCCAATGATCTCATGTCAAATTATAAGGGAAATTATATGTTTTTTCATGCTAATAAGGTTAAGAAAGACGATTCTCAATATACTATGCACAATATGAAGTTTTTCAAGGAGGGTTCTAGTGTAATCAAGGAGGAAAACAAGGTCATCGTGCCCAAGTCAATTCAAGGAAGAATTTTTACCTTAGTTGAAGGTATTATAAGTCAAGAAGATCATGTGTGCCTCAATGCAACAATGCATGACAAGTTGAAGATACTAGGAGTTTCGGATACCTCAAAAGTTATAAGGCATGTCATTTGATCCATCCATGAGTTTTGAGTCATTATTAGTGATAGGTGTCTGAGTTTTCCTTTGAATAAGTATATGGTTACTATATTGAGTCCAATAAAGGTTTGAGTCTGTCTTAAAGGTTTTCTAAACTCTATCAAGAGTATTCTAAGTTTTGTAGTTTGTGTGGTTGAGTCAAATCATGACTACAAAAATTATAGTCTTCATCATGAAAGGTATGAGTTCACATCAAAGTCTTGAGGTGTATGGTTCCATCGGATGTCTTGAGTTGATGAGTATGTGTTTCTCATTGTTTAGTATGTTAGTATAAGGTGTTCCTTTCTCTCTATATATCGGTGTGTAGAGTTCATGTTAGGTGTTTTGGCCTGTAAAATTAGTTTGTATCCAGTCATAAGAACTATGATATTCTCAAATATGTGTCTTCATGTGTCTAGACTATGAATGTAGTTTGTGTCTTGAAATGTCTTAAATAGGTCAGTGATTAGTCCCGAGGAGATAAATTCACTATTGGCAAGGTGGCTAAGGAAGTGTAATTCATTGATGAAGTATTACAATCTCTTTATCTTATATCGTGGTCCGTGTCAAAGTTATAAGCTATGTTGTTTTATCAAGTTCATGTGTGTCAAAGGTATAGGTTTGTCAACTAGTTTTATCTCAAACTATTGAAGTCAATTAAATTTGTAATTTGTCATCATAAGTGGTATGAGTTCATCATAATAATTATCTTGTATTGCTCAAGTCGATCTGTACACAAAGCTAGAGGGGTTAAGGTCAATATATACATTTGCAAGAATTGATAAAACATGAAGACTATGGCATCAATAAGTGATATCTAAATGCCTTGAACTGATATTAATGTCCATTGTTAAGGAGTGCATTTTGTGTAATACTATTAAAATCATATCATTTTTTTCATCAGACCTATGTTCTTAAGAATCCTTGATCGGTAAAGTAAAGCTATGGTTTGTGCTCACTTCAAAAATCTTGTATGAAATATACCTCAGTTTGAGTCATGATAGGAAGGTGAAAGAATTTGGCCTAAATAATTTAATAAGGTCGGATGAGTTGTTCAAGTACATGCCGGTGGAATATAAAACCTAAATTGGAGGATCAAAGACTATTTAAGAGATGTTAAAACCTTGTCAAGTGCATCATGAGTAAAAAGGCATCATAAGTTTCTTAGAGTGTCCACAAGAAGTTTGTAGGGTATCCTTAGGTGAAGGAGTTGTGTTAGTTGATGTTGCTTTATAAGGATGTGAATTTCAAGAAGAATGAATCACTCAAAGCATGTATTAGTTTCCCATCAAATGCAAAATATATGCTTCGGGAATGTAAAAGCAGGACATAAAGGAACTTTATACTTGACCATGTGTTAAGTGTTTCATTATACTTGTTGATTAGGGATCGGTTGTGAGGATCGAGATAAAGCTCCAAGTGTAACTTGTCTAGGCTTATTCTCAAGAATGTGAAAATATTGTAAGTAAAAAGTATGCTCAAGTGTATTAGGTATGAAATAGGTAATGTTCTGTGTAAGGTTGTCTTAGTATACATCTAATCTTGAAATTCAAAAAGGCTATTTCTGCATTTAAATATGATGCTACATGTGAATCAAGATGTAAGAGTTACAAATTAATTCTACAGATGTCTCAATATGAAATTTCAAGGAATGATCATCAAACAAGGAGTACAAGATGTTAATGGAAGTATCTTAAGTTAGTATCGAGAGCTAAAATGAGTCTCTACATGTGTTCAAGCATGGCAAGAAGTTTGACACCATTTCAAGTGCAAAATGGTAAAGTTTCTTGTTAGGAATTAGAGAACAAATATGCACAAACAATTCCTCAAACCATGGCGGAGGAAACTATATAGCAAAATTATACTTGCGAAATATAATAGCGTAAATAAATAATGCACAAAAGAATACAAGACAAGATTTAACGTGGTTCACCCAATGTGGGCTACGTCCACCAAGAACTTGCTCAGATTTTATTATCAACGAGAGTAAAACAAATCTCACAATATTCTCTCAGTTATGAACTCACAACAGAATTCCAAAGATGTTAAACCACATCTAAACCACAATTGACACCCAATTGCATAACCTTGATCACTCTTGATCACCTCTTGATCATTAAGACTCAAGACCTCTTGAACACTCAAGATATCTTCAAGATACCCTAACACCTCTATTTATAGGATTAAAATCCTCTTAAGAAGTCCTAAAACCGACCCTAGAAGTTTGAAATTCATGATCTTTCAACTTCCCATGGCTGGAAAAATAATCCCGACGTTAACAATCAATTAACATTATGTTAACAACATGATAACATCGCAGTGATGACAACATAGCAATGCACACGCAAAACATCATAGCAAATGCGACTTGAATGCTCCTGAAGTCTCCAAACTTAACCGTTCGAGCTCCAACACTTCAACATTGATTCAAGAAGACCAAAAATAGGCTCCACACCCCAACAATCTCCCACTTGGAGACTATTTCCATTGAGCAAAGTTCTTAACCCTTCATTATCAACCATGAAGGCCAATCAAAGTTAAACAAAACTTCAACTTCTCCCTTGTGACCACCTTGGTCATCATATCCATAGGATTATAACTGCTATGAATCTTTTCTAGCTTCAACTTATCTTCTTCCAAAGATGTCCTGATGAAATGATATCTCAACTGAATGTTCTTCATCCTAGAGTGGAAAGCAAAGTTCTTCGCCAAATGAATAGCACTCTGACTATCACTGTGTAATCTCCCAACTTCCTACTTATGACCCAACTCATCAAGCAACTATTGTAGCCAAATCATCTCCTTTCTTGCCTCTATGGTAGTAACATACTCAACCTCTGTGGTTGACAAAGCCACAACCTTTTATAACCGTGAAATCCAACTCATTGTTGTATCACCAACCGTAAATACATAACCTGTCGTGCTCCTCCTGTTGTCTAAATATCCTGCCATGTCTGAATCTACATATCCACGTAATGTAGTGTTTGATCCACCAAAACACAATGTTACTCCCATGGTCCCTCTCAAATACCGAAGGATCCACTTTACTACTTGTTAGTGCTCTCTACCTGGATCACTCATAAACCTGCTCACTGCTCCCACTGCATGGGCAATGTTAGGCCTAGTGCATACCATAGCATACATCAAGCTACCAACTATTGATGATTACGGTACCCTAGACATCTGGATTCTATCCTCCTCATTCTTGGGACTCTGCTCCTTTGATAATTTAAAGTGACCTGCCAAAGGAGTACCAACCGATTTAGCATCCTACATACTAAACCTCTCCAAGACCTTCTTTATGTACTCTTCTTGAGATAATACCAGCTTCCTCTCCTTCCTGTTCTGAGTTATTCTCATACCAAGGATTTGTTTTGTTTCCCCCAAATCCTTCATAGCAAAGGAGTCACCTAGCTGCTTCTTAAGTACCTTTATTTCCTACATGTTCTTCCCTGACAACAAGCATATCATCTACATACAAGCACAAAATAATATAACTACCATCAAGAAACTTCTTGATGTACACGCAATGGTCTGAGTGACACCTGGAGTAACCATGCTCCTGCATAAAACTGTCAAACTTCATGTACCACTATTGTGGAGCTTGTTTCAAGCCATACAAGCTCTTCTTCAATTTGCACACTAACCTCTCCTTCCCTTTGACCTCATAACCCTGTGGCTGCTTTGCATGTACAATTCCTCCTCCAACTCACCATGAAGGAATGTAGTCTTCACATCCAAGTTTTCTAAGTGCGGATATTCTACTACAACTAAACCCAGAACAGTCTTAATAAAGTCATTTTAACAACTAGAGAAAAAAATTTCATCAAAGTCTATACCTTTCTTCTATGTAAATCCTTTGACCACCAACCAGGCCTTGTATTGTTTCCTACCTCCATCTTCCTCTTTGATTCTATACACCCACTTGTTCTGCAATGCTCTCTTTCCCTCGGGTAGCTCCACCAGATCCCAAGTCTGGTTTTCCATAAGAGATCTATGCTCTTCATCCATGGCCTGCTCCCACTTCTTCCTGGCATCCACCTGCACTGCTTCCTCAAAGCACTTTGGCTCTCCACTGTCAGTGAGAAATAAATAATTCAAAGATGGAGTAAATCGTTCAGGTTCCCTTCTTACCCTAGAAGACCTTCTCACCTTAGGAGTTTGGGGTTCCTAATGAGTAGGTACCTGAACTGGCTGTGCCGGAACATGTTGAACTGAACCAACCCCTTGGACACCTTGTTGTCCACAATGTCCTCTAACATTGTGTATTCTTTCTTTGATTTCTCTTTTTGTTCCTATAACTGATCTTTATACATGATTTTTTCATTAAAGACAATATCTCTAGACCGAAATATTTTCTTGTCTTTAAGACTCCAAACACGGAAACCAAAATCATCTTCACCATATCCAAAAAAGGTGCATTTCTCAAACTTAGCCTCTAACTTGGTCCTATCATCTTTATCAATGTGAAAAATACCTCACATCCAAATACTCTAAGAAATGAGTAATCAATTTTCTTACCAGACCAAGCCTCCTCAGGTATACCTCCATCCAAGGCCATAGAGGGTCCTCTGTTAATCAGATAAATAGTTGTGCTTACCGCTTCCACCCAAAACATGAGTGGCAGCCCCACATGTAACCTCATGCACCTAGCATGCTCCATGATTTTCATGTTCATTCTCTTTGACACTCCATTTTCCTGTGGAGTATTTAGAACCGTTCTTTGCCTATGGATCCCATTTACTTGAACATAGTAATCAAGAAATTCATTGCTACAATACTCCCATCCATTATCTGACCTAAGACATTTCAACTTGAGACCTTGTTTCATTCTCAACCAAGGCTTTCCATCTTTTGAAAGTTTCAAACACATCAGATTTCTTTCTAATGCAATATACCCAAACTTTTCTAGTTGCATCATCAATGAAAGTGACATAATAACATGAACCACCAATAGAGTTTACCTTAGCTGGCCCCCATACATATGTATGCACTAACTCCAACTTACCCTCCTTCCTGGTAGGTCCAACCTTGAGGAATCTCACCCGCTTCTGTTTCCCATAAACACAGTCCTCACAGAAGTCCAAATCTAACTCCTTTAATCCGGGCAACCTATCCTTTATAATCTGCATGCCCTTATGACTCATATGACCAAGTCTCTGGTGCCACAAATCTCCATCTGCAAACTAAATTGCAATAATCAGCACCACTGGTTAAATACAAAGTACCATTTTTCTTACCTCTTGTAACCACAAGAGCTCCCTTGGTAACCTTCCAAGAATCCACTATAAAACTAACCGTACAGCCATCACTACCTAGTTGTCCCGTTGATATCAAGTTCTACCTCAACTTAGGCACATGCCTGATGTCCTTAAGTAGCCATGTGTTCCCATTCTACATTTTCACCCAAACACAACCTTTCCCTACTATGTTGCATGGTTCATCATCACCAAGATATACATGTCCAAAATCACCTTGAACAAAATCAGTAAAGTAATGTCTATGTGGGGTGGCATGGAAAGAAGCCCCTGAATCTAACACCCAATATTCAGCAATATTATCTAAAGAAAGAATTAAGGCATCTTGACAAACATCACCTGTTGCCAAATTTACCTCTTTAGTTTCCTCCTTCTTGTTCTTCTTATCCCGAAGAGCCCAACAATCTTTCTTAGCATGACCAACCTTCCCACAGTGCCAACATTCTAACTTACTCTTGGACTTTGACCTTCTATGATCATTTGACTTCCCACGGTTACCTTTCCCTCTATTCTTTTGTCTCCCTCTGCTCTCCACCATCAAAGCATTTCCAGAAGTAGAAGAATCTCCGGTGCTCTTCCTTCACATTTCCTCACTTAGGATCACACCTATTACATCCTCAAACTTCAGCTTTGAGTTATTAGAGACTGAATTACTTACAGCCATAACCAAGCTATCCCAGCTATCTGGTAAGGAGCACAAAATCAACAAATCCCTGACCTCATCATCAAATTCAATTTTTACCAAGTTTAACATACTCACAACCATATTAAATTCATTCAAATGATCAACAACAGAACCATTCTCATACATCTTCATATTAAATAACTTTTTCATCAAAAATATTTTATTAGAGGCAGGGTTTTTCATATAACTTCCCCAACACACTCATGAGACCTTTCATGGTCTTCTCCTGAAATATGTTGAAAGCAACCAAGATGCAAGGCATAAACAAATTACCCTGAGCACCTTTCTATCCAACAAATCCCAATCCTCATCCGACATGGCTGTAGGTTTCTTTGCTTTTCTAGCCAAAGGAACATGGAGGTCCTTCTGATATAAGTAATCCTCCATTTGCATCTTCCACAAACCAAAGTTCTGCCCATTAAACTTCTCAACCCTCGATCTGCCCTCATCTACCATAGCTCCCACTCAAGCTTAACTTTCCCTGTGATTTACAACTTCAGCAAAAAACCACCAAATCTTTGATACCAATTGTTAGGAATTAGAGAACAAATATGCGGAAACAATTCCTCAAACCACAACAGTAGGAAACTATATAGCAGAATTATACTTGCAGAAATATAACAACATAAATAAATAATGCACAAAAGAAGACAAGACAAGATTTAACGTGGTTCACCCAATGTGGGCTACGTCCACCAAGAACTTGCTCATATTTTATTATCAACAAGAGTAAAACAACTCTCACAATATTCTCTCAGTTATGAACTCACAACAGAATTTCAAAGATGCTAAACCACATCTAAACCACAATTAACACCCAATTGCATAACCTTGATCACTCTTTATCACCTCTTGATCATTAAGACTCAAGACCTCTTGAACACTCAAGATATCTTCAAGATACCCTAACACCTCTATTTATAGGATTAAAATCCTCTTAAGAAGTCCTAAAGCCAACCCTAGAAGTTTGAAAGTCATGATCTTTCAACTTCCCACAGCTGGAAAAATAGTCCCGACGTTAACAACCAATTAATAGCATGTTAACAAACATCACAACAATGACATAGTGACTGCATAGCAACATCACAAAGAAAAAACTACAAAATGCTCCACAGTCTCCAAACTTAACCATTTGAGCTCCAGCACTTCAACATTGATTCAAGAAGACCAAAAACAGGCTCCACACCCCAACAATCTCCCACTTGGAGACTGTTTCCACTGAGCAAAGTTCTTAACCCTTCATTATCAACCATGAAGGCCAATCAAAGTTGAACACAACTTCAACTTCTCCCTTGTGACTGACTTGGTCATCATATCTCAGTAGAATTCGACTAGTATGAATCTTTTCTAGCTTCAACTTATCTTCTTCCAAAGTTTCCCGATGAAATGATCTCAATTGAATGTGCTTTGTCTGAAGTGTAAAGCGGAGTTCTTCGCCAAATGAATAGTGCTCGACTATCACTGTGTAGTCTCCCAACTTCCTACTTATGAACCAACTCATCAAGCAACTCTTGTAGCCAAATCATAAGAATACTTGAAAAATATAGTCATAAAGGAAAGCCAACTCATGTTTGATGATTCGAGTAATAACATGTCAAGGGCTCTATGGTAGAGCATCATCATCATTAAATGGAATTTGAGACAAATTATGACAAGAGGAGGAGACCTCATGGAATGTAAGTGTAGTCCAACCGAGACCTGAAAAATTTATGCATATACTTTAAAGTCAAGTTTAGAAAAAGTGTACTAGAATATAGTGCAAAATCAATAAACTACAAGTTTAGGGTCTATTGATTGATGCTTGAGTCATGGTAATGTTGTCTTCATGCAACGAAACTTGGTCATTATTGGTCAAGGGCTAAAAGGGAGTGAATCAACTTCACATTTTAAGGTATAGAGTGTTGAATGACAAGTAAGTGATTAACTAAAATAAAACTTATTTGTTAGGAAATAGTAACCCTAGTTAATCTAATTAGGAGGACTAAGACATTGTAATAAAACACTAAAACAATATGAAATAAATGCAAGTAAACTACTCTAAGTGAAATAAAACCCTAAATGTGTAAGAGAAGGAAGAGAAATAGCTTAGCTGATTGGAAATGACTGTCACAGGTTGTCGCAGATCTAGAAATGAAATCAGGAAGTGTAGACAAACACTTAGGGACCTTGTGAAGGATATATATGGAGGATCTGAGATGACTGTGGGCATTTGGGAGTGTATTGGGGCACCTCGGGGTGCCCTGGTATGTAATTTGGGCACTCTGAACACTGTAAATGCTCAAAACATGAGTCTGATATGGTCGCAAGGTGTCTTGATTAATTCATGTATGTCGCGTTGGATCTTTCGGGTGAGTTATGTAATGACCTGCAATACAAAAGGAAGTATCAAAACCCTAGAAAAATAAAAGATGCAAATGAATGGGTCGGACTGACCTCATCCACCAAACTTGTGGTCTTATCATTTAGTGTTGCACTACATTTCGGACCTAGATGTAGTTTTGGTGTGTGTGTGCATGTCGTGCCCTAGGTGCTCTCGTGTCAATCACACTTTGTGAAGTAGCGAGCAATAGTAACTATAGAAAATGTAAATAGCATGTGTGCATGGAATATAATAGAATCCCTCCCCTATGTAGTGTGTGTGATGCAGATCTCCTAGCCTTGATGCATGACACTATGTGGATGCAAGTGATGCAATGGATGTAACTCTAGATGGAGTGATATTATTGTGTAATGTTATGACCTAGGACCCTCATTATGGTCTTATAGCTTTATATTTATAGGGCTCTCAAGCTTAATTTTGTAATTAATCCCAACAAGGCTGACTGGGAAAATATAAAGACAACAAACTACTAAAAAGGCCCCAAAAAGAAGTGAAAAGGATGTGCATAGGCCGGGGCGCCTAGTCAGTGAGCACCCCGATTTGGGCTAGAATGATGGGGCAGTTGCGAAATGGGTGGATAAGTGTAATAAAATATGCGGGAATGATGAAATAAAATATAAAATAAAGGTGGCCAAAAGGTGGGATTAATTAGTACTTTATCCACTTGAGAACCTTCTAAATAGTAATATAATATTGGGCTAAATTATGTGTAAAGTGCATAATTTTATGTCTACATTTTTCCCCACTTTATGTTGGTGAGCGAAAAGCTCAGTAACATAAAGTAGATAGAGATGTGTACCTGATATCCATGTAGAGTGTAGAAGAAGATGTGTCGATGGACTATACTCAAGCGTGGAATGACAAAAAAGAAAAAAATGTGGAGGAGCATGGATTCTAAAGATGAAAAATGCGCATAAAAGTGATGAGAGTGACACTAGAGAAAACGCGTGTGTAGTTGTTGTTGTGTGTAGTGTACCTACATGGTTAGTAAAGGAAAATGCCTGTAGTGGTGTGTTATCATTTTCATTGTCATTATCATTTTTGGTATTGTTGTTGTTGTTGTTGCCCTTGATTTGACTGTGTGTTTTCTCATATGGTGAACTGCGCATGTAGAAAATGATTAAGTAGTCAAATATGCATGTATGTATGTAAAAAAGTTGTGTAAAATACGCATGTGTAAAAGTAAGTAAATGTAAAATATGCTAGAAAAATTGTAAATGGAAAATGTGTACATGAACAATGTCGAGAAAAAGGGTGTAGAAGGATATCATGTACTATCGTGAGTTTTTTGGGTGATCTCACGCCACCCTGGATGAAGAAGTATAGGGAGGAAATGTGGTGTATCCTCCAAATTTAACCACTTCTGCTGAAATTTCTTAAGAGATCATTGTCTTGTCTGGTTTTTTGGTGATCCGACGTCACCTTTGGATGGAAAAGTTTAGAGAGGCACACCCACAGTATCCCCAAGCTCAGTAACTACTCTGCAGAATTTCTAAAGGAAACCATGTCCTATTATGGCCATTGTGTATGGAGTTCGTAGACTGGTCTGAACTCACTCGTTGTGTCTGAACCGGTGTAAATACATTGTTTTAGTAGAAAACCCTCAATGATGCCTCCCCTCTTTGGGGGTGCATGCGACGTTGTAGAAAGGAGACTGCAGCCCCAAAAGAGGACCCAACCACACTCTGACCTATAGAACTCTACCCTACAGGGGGAAAGGGAAACACTTGGTAAATACCAAGGCACACACAAAGGGATGGCTAGTTAATACAAGTGTTAGTCCAAAAACACATGCATGTGATAAGACAAGTGTAAAATACGCAGATAATGTAGTACCTACCAAATAAAGGAGTGTAAACACGTAAGAACAATCAGACCGCAAAAAGCAGGTTTCAAACATGGGACATCACTCATGATGTTGAAAGGCCATCATGGCCACAAACAATAGAAAAGTGTGCACACAAGAAAATGGCAAAGCTCACATACAATGGAAAAAAAAAAGTAGACAAGTAGAAACAAACAAGTAGTTATGGAAACATGTAATCCTAAAAATAAGTGTTACACGTGGAACACCCGTTAGCATGTTAGAATGATAACCAATATGTCAAAGCATGTATGAACAAGTAGTATAAGATGCTAAGTACAAAATGAAACAATAAGCACTGGATAAGCTGAATTTGAATTCCCCTAGCAATCGGTAAAGGAAGGGTAGAAGGCAAGCATCCATGTCGTGTGTATAGTCATATCTCTGCGATCACACTAAACAAAGGCATGAATGCACATGTGTGTATGATAATGACATATAAAAAAGCAAGCTAACATGTGTAATAAAGTGAGCATGCAAAACACTAGTAAGCAAAAGTAAACTGTGCCCAAGGCAATGCAATATGTTGTGGATGGGTGGAATGGAATGATAGGAGAAACGTGCCCCAGAGTGGATGGAATATGTATGCAGTGAGGTTCATTTTTATCCCCCTCAAGCATTCAAAAATGAACCATAAACGAGAGTGTCATCGGGAAATGGTAGAGTAGTGTAGGTTGTTTCTAGTGCGTTATGATAAATGTGTATGTGTAGTGGTGATGAAATGCAACATGTGAAGAGATGTGTGTGAACCATATAGCTGAATCGTATATCGGGACTTTGTTGAATGGAGGATTGATGATTTATCCATGTGTATATCATTATATAATGAGTGAATGGGAATGAGATATAGGGAAGGATGCGTGTGGACCCTATAGCCTAAGCATAAACCAAAATTTTTTTGAAACGGAGGAGTGATGATTTAGCCCTAAGCATATATCACTATGAGATGAAGGAGTGAAAATGGGTGATGATTTAGCCTAAAGTGTATGTCACTATAGGATGAATAAGAAGGGAGTGGTGATGTAATCTAAGGTGTATGCCACTAGAAGATGATAAAAGGAGGGTGGTGATTTATCCTAAAGCATATACCACTATAAGATGATAAGAAGGGGTGACAATTTAACCTAAGGTGTATGTCACTAACGCGTGAAATGGTGGATGAGGAAAATTTTGCATGGGTGAATGTAAGGTCCATTTTCATAGTGTAAACGACCAAGTAAGGAGTAGGGTATGTAAATGCACGTTGTGGGAAATGTAATGTAGAATGTGTAGTGGGTATGGAATGTGTAATGTGTGAAATGTAATAAGTGTGTAGATAGAAATAGAATGTGTAATGATGACAGGTAAAACTAGACCCATGTATAATGAAATCTAGTGTAGCATGTATAGGATGTATGGATGCGGTGTGGGTGTGTAATATGTAGTAATAAGCGTAGATAGAAAATGGAATGTGTAGTGGTAAGATATAAAGCTAGACTCATATATAATGTACTCTAGTGTAAATGTAGAATGTAGAGATGGAATGGAAAACTAGACTCATATGTAATGATGACTAGTGTAGTATATGGATGATGAATGTGATGTATAGGTGTAGGATGGTAGAATGTAAATGTGTAGGTCCTATAGTGCAGTGTGTGGGGTTCAGTGTAATGGTAATCCCTCAATAATATAGTGTGAACCGATGCATAAGAGTGTGTCATCGGGAAATGCGGATTTTGTGACGTGTAAGAAACATGCCTATATACGGAGGCATGAATGAAGAAAAGGTAAAGAGTGGAGATGTAGTTATGCTAATATGGGGAAGGGGGAGTGTCGACACTAAAATTTTCCTCCATAATTTCTATTTCATTAATGTATGTATTAGGAATAGGATGTTGTTAAGTATAATTAGTAGTAACGTCTAATAGAAGATAACGGTGCCATCGATGCACGATGCCGCCAATAATGTGGAGTACGGTAGCAGTCAAAGTCAAAGTACAATAGAATGTTGTAAAAAGTAAATATTTGTCGTAAGTGGTCCGTAATGTTAAAATGTCAAAGTTTGGGTAATTAGAGAAGTAGGGTCTACGTGATTAGGAATTAGAAATATTATATTGGTAATAAGGACAAGGAGTGAGGTCATAAATATTTTGTGTATTTTATTTGTAAAAATGTCTAAAAATGTGGAACCCATGTAAAATGATAAGGTTTATCTTATCTTAGAAGATAAGCTTACATGTACGAGATAAGAGTTAAGGTATGGAATATGATTCGTCAGTGGATTTCTTATCTTATCTTAGAGATAAGATGGATAAGCTGGAAGTTCTATAAATAGAGAGGCCACCCCCTCATTTAGCATAGAAGGAAGTAGTGAGAAATATTGTAGGAAGTGTGCGAAGGAAGCCATCGAGTTTAAAGGTGTGTTGAAGAAGCCATTAAGAGGTGTAATTGTAAAGTTTCTCCCATAGTCTTGGTGAAAGTCAAGTGAAGTCAATAACACTTGAAGTACCTCATGGGTGAGATTGTAACAATTTCATGTTAATATTATAATTTACTTTGATATTTCAGATTTGTCATCATTAGTCTTATCATAGTCGATGGTATTTTTGTGTTATGTTGTTGTTTTGTTTCAGTTACATCCACCAAACTAAAGGTTGTGCATTAGTAAATAATCATAGCACGAGGAGTTCCCGGTGAAGAATTATCATAGTGCCGGATTGGTGATGACATTTTGGTTCCATTTTCGGGACCATTCCTCGTTGGTGGATTTTCTGGAGAGATATTCCCACTTAGTCAAAAATCAATTGGAGGGTAACCTTGTTTTTATTGTGCATAGTAGTTACCATGGTAAAGTCATTTTTACCATGAATAGTAGTTACCATGATAAAGTCATTTTTGCTATGAATAGTATTTATCACAGTAAAGTCACTTTTTACCGTGAATAGTATTTACCGCAGTAACTTCACTTTTTACCGTGAATAGTGTTTACCACAAGTTTTACCATAGTTTACCGTGGTCATTTCTATTTTACTATAGAAAGGTGTAAAGTCACTTTCTAGTATAGTGATTCCAATTATTTGTGCACATAAGTCTTGTTAATTGTACTTGTGGGTTGGTATTTCACGGTGGTTACTTTTGAAAATGGGAAAGATTCTTGTTTTTTCAACTCAATCTAATGAAGATGCTTCTTCTTTCATTCAAGATTTTAAATGATCTTGTATTTGTAATGGCCTTATAAGAAGGGAACAATGGACTGAATTTTTTCCTACCTTTTTGGATGGTTCAGCACTTAGGTGGTTTGAAACACTAGGTGATAATGTGAAAAATTCATGGGATTTATTAACTAAAAGTTTTCTTGAAGAATTTGGTGAACAACAAAAATATGTAGATCTCATGATCGAGATCACAAAGCTATCCCAAGGAGAGAAGGAGAAGATAAGGGATTATCATGCTCGTGTTCTAGAGCTAAGGAGGAAGCTCGATGCCCAGATCCGGAAGGAAGGATTAGCGGATGGGTTGATGAATGGCGTGGATAATCTCCTCTGTAAGCACTTCATTCTTGGGATGAAGCCAGAGATCAAACAACGAGTGAAGTATGACCGCCCGCTACCATTGAACAAGCAAAGGAGATTGCAAGAAGGCAAGAAGAAAGCATGGAAGAGGAGCCCAAAGAAATTGTTGTTAAAGTAGAGCCTACACCAGCACCTTTGGTCCAGAATCCACAACCACTCCCGGTGAGCACAAATATTTCTCCTAGTACATCTACTGAGTATGAAGATCTGCTTAAAAGATGGGCCAGTTAACTATTAATCTTCTTGAGGAAAGGAATTTAGTTCTCGGGGAGGAGATAGAGGTCCAAAAGAAATATTTCTGAAGTTGTATGTTATGGTTGTTATAAAAGGGTCATTATAAGTATAATTGTCCGAGATAGAGCTTCTACATCTAGTAAAGAGATAATGATAAAGGAAAAGCACTGTGAATTCTTTTGATGTAGTAGATAAGAGCGAAAATAATGAAGTAGATGTGTTTGTAACAAAAAGAAAGAAAGAAAAAGATAATCAAGATGGAAATGATCCTAAGAAGATGAAAGGAGAAACTAGTAAGAAACATAGGAGAAGAAAGTTGGGTGTGCAGGATTTTCTGATTTCACGGGGCAAGGACCATACTCCATCTTGGAAGATCTGTCCAAAAGGCTGCAAATATTACATATGGTCAACTCTTGGCTATGTCTTCGAGAAGAGGCGGGAGTTGCGAAGTGGACTCAATGCTCGAAGAAGGAAGGAGGTTGAGGTCCCTGTTTTGGAGGCGGGGCGGATCCCTATGCTCCACAAGTGAGGTATTATGTAATAGTATTTCAATTCATGATGTCTTAGTTGATGGAGGTGCTGCGATTAATGTAATGACCGAGTCCGTAATGAATATGTTGGGTTTAAAAATTGATCGCCCTTGACACTTATGTTAAGGTCATTAAATAAAGGAAAAACTAAACCAGAAGGTGTAGTTTCAAATGTGGCAATATCTGTTATGGGTGTTGTATGTGTGGTAGACTTTCAGGTGATGAAAAATGGTATTGTTGCGTACCCAATGCTGCTGGGAAGACCATGGCTAAGGAGAGTTCATGCAAGAAACTACTGGAATGAAGGTTTCATGACACTTGGATGTGGTAGAGAGAGGGTGAAGATAAACGTGATCCCTCGACATCATAAAGCAGAACCTATGGATTCAAGTGATGAAACTGATGATTGGACATCCTCTGATTACTCTAGTACCAGTGAAGTGGACACTGAAGATGAAGAAAGCGAGGTGGATGTTTCAGTCATGGATATCCTTCCAGTCACACCAACTCATGACCCCATAAAATTATCTGAAGAAGAAGTTGATGATCGTCTCCAACAAATAAAGATTGGTGATGTCTGTGATGGAGAGTGAGAAGGAATCCTACCTCCAGCTCTTTCGAAGGTACATACACCTATTCACTTTTGATTACAAGGAACTCCGTCAAGTAAGTTGGGTAGAACATTGTATTGAGCTGGTAGATGGTGCTAAGCCCATAAAGCAAATGCCATATAGAATGAATCCTAATTTTTCCAAGACTATAAAAGAAGAAATAGATAAGTTGCTTGATGCAGGATTCATATTTGATGTGGAGAATTCAGAATGGGTTTCTCCCATTGTGATCTCAATAAAAAATAATGGGAAGCTACGCATTTGTGTTGATTACAGGAAGCTCAATAAGGCAACAAAGAAGGATCATTACCCTCTTCCATTTTCAGATCAGATCTTGGACGAAGTAGTTGGCCAGGAGTGCTATAGTTTTGCTGATGGATATAGCGGCTACAACCAAGTTCGTATAGCAGAGAAAGATCAGCTGAAGACCACGTTCACCACTCCTTGGGGAACGTTTGCTTATAGAGTTATGCCTTTTGGGTTGTGTAATGCTCCAACAACATTCCAGCGTTTGATGAATAGGGTGTTCGAACCCTACATTGGGACCTTCATCAGAGTATTTCTGGATGATTTTTGCATCTATGGGAGCAAGTTGGACCACCTGCACCAAATGGAGACAACATTTCAAAGGTTAGATGAAGCACAAGCCTCACTAAACCCTACAAAGTGTGTCTTTGGATGTTCTAAAGGCATTTTGTTAGGGCATGTTGTATCCAGAGATGGTATTGGTACTGATCCTGATAAAGTTTCAAAAATCAAAGATTTACCATTTCCTATTAATAGAAGTAAGTTGAGATCATTTTTAGGCCATGTGGGTTACTATAGAAGGTTCATCAAGAATTTCTCAAAGATTGCATGACCACTAACCCAGTTCTTGAAGAAGGATGTTACTTATGAACCGGGAAATAAGGCACATGAAGCTTTTGGACAAGCGAAGGAAGCCACAGGTGTCTTCACTGTTTTGAAGAATCCATATTGGAGCAAGCCATTCATTGTGTACACTGATGCCTCAGATGCAGCACTAGGAAGTACTTTGAGCCAAAAGGATGAAAATGGGAATGAACATCCAATTTACTTTGGGAGCAGACAAATGAGCAATGTTGAGGTAAATTATACTGTAACTGAAAAAGAGGCTCACGCTATCATTTTTGCTGTAAAGAAGTTTAGAAATTACTTGCTAGGGCAAAAATTTCTAGTTATAACAAATCATCAGGCTCTAAAATATATTGTAAATAAGCCTAACCCATCAGGGAGGATAGCAAGATGGATAATTTTGCTACAAGAATTTGAATTTGATATTATAGATAGGCCAGGAAAGAAGCATGTCAATGCAGATGCACTCTCTCGAGCCTATGATGGTTTAGGATCATCTTGTGATGATGATGATTTCCCGATGCAGATTATTATCCCTTGACACAATCCTAGTGAATACATAGATATTTGGAATTATCTGAATGAATTCAAGTTTCCTGATGGTGCCAATGCAAAGACTAAGAGAAAGATTACTCAAGCTAGTCGTCCATATTCTATTATGCATGGAGTATTATTTCGAATAGGACCTGATGGACAGTACAAGAGGGCAGTTGGACGTGATCAAGGGAAGGAACTGCTAGAAGAATTCCACAATGGTACATGTGGAGGGAACTTCTCTGGACAACTTACAACAAGAAGGATCTTGGATGCAGGTTATCACTGGCCCACTCTTTTTAAAGATTGTTATAATTATTGTAAGACATGTGATATTTGTCAAACACATGGTAACCGTAAGACTTCATCAGCTCCATTATGTCCTATTCTTCCCCTTGGTCCCTTTGAAAAGTGGGGAATAGACATTGTAGGTCCACTTCCAACTACATCACGCCAAAATAAGTATATTGTAGTTGCCACAGATTATTTAACCAAGTGGGTTGAAGCTAGGCCATTGAAAACAGCTTCCATGGATGAAGTGGCAAGGTTCATGTATGAACGCATTGTCACCAGATTTGGTTGCCCATTAGAAATTGTAACAGATCAAGGAAGCCACTTCATTAATGAGGTGGTAGAAGCCCTAGTCAATAAGTTTTCTATTAAGCACAGGAAGGCAACAACATACAAGCCAAGCACAAATGGACAGGTGGAACGAACAAATTTTGTGTTGTGTCAAATTCTAGCAAAAGATGCAGCCTTGTAGGTACATAAATGGGATAAAAGGATTCATGCAGCATTGTGGGCATATAGGGCAACATCAAAGTCAGCAACAGGATACTCCCCATTTCAGTTGGCCTATGGCATTGATCCAGTTCTTCCTATTGAGTTTGATATTCCCACTGTGAGAGTTATGAAAAATGAAAGGATGGATGAAAGTGATTCAGTAAAAGAAAGGTTGGTACATCTTCATTTGCTGGAGGAAATGAGAGAAATAGCAAAGGATACAAGCCATAAGAAGAAAATGAAGCAGAAGGAGTACTTTGATCAAAATATCCGGTGGTCTCCATTTCATGTGAATGACTTGGTTCTAGTATATGATTCCAGATACAAAAAAAGAAGACGAGAAAATTTCTTCCAAAATGGATGGGGCCCTACAAAATAAGCATTGTGCATGAAAATGGTACATATCGACTGGAGGAATTGGATGGCACTCCCATTACGAAATGGGTCAACCACGACAAGTTGAAGATTTTCCAAGCACCAGAATAGTCTACTCCGAGGACGGAGTAGAAGCTAGGAAGGGGGAAGATGTCGACACTAAAATTTTCCTCCATAATTTCTATTTCATTAATGTATGTATTAGGAATAGGATGTTGTTAAGTATAATTAGTAGTAGCGTCTGATAGAAGATAACGGCGCCGTCAGTATGGTGCCGCCAATAATGTGGAGTACGGTAACAGTCAAAGTACAATAGGAATGTTGTAAAAAGTAAATATTTGTCGTAAGTGGTCCGGTAATGTTAAAATGTCAAAGTTTGGGTAATTAGAGAAGTAGGGTCTACATGATTAGGAATTAGAAATATTATATTGGTAATAAGGACAAGGAGTGAGGTCATAAATATTTTGTGTATTTTATTTGTAAAAAGTCTAAAAATGTGGAACCCATGTAAAATGATAAGGTTTATCTTATCTTAAGATAAGTTTACATGTACATATAAGAGTTAAGGTATGGAATATGATTCGTCAGAGTGGATTTCTTATCCTATCTTAGAGATAAGATGGATAAGCTTGGAAGTTCTATAAATAGAGAGGCCACCCCCCTCATTTAGCATAGAAGGAAGTAGTGAGAAATATTGTAGGAAGTGTGCGAAGGAAGCCATCAGTTTAAAGGTGTGTTGAAGAAGCCATTAAGAGGTGTAATTGTAAAGTTTCTCCCATAGTCTTGGTGAAAGTCAAGTGAAGTCAATAACACTTGAAGTACCTCATGGGTGAGATTGTAACAATTTCATGTTAATATTATAATTTACTTTGATATTTCAGATTTGTCATCATTAGTCTTATCATAGTCGATGGTATTGTTATGTTTTTGTTTCCAGATTACATCCACCAAACTAAAGTTAGTTAATCATAGTTGTTATCATAGTTCGGATTGGTGATGACAGAGCAGGTTGATGCCCCTATCCAGGAAATGCCATCAAAAAATCATCGTTGTCTTGATCAAAACCATTAGGCTGCATTGGAAACTCATTATAATGAGGCGAGATCATATAAAGATGCATTACGATAAAGGAGATAAGCATTCATCACATATTCTTCATCCATAAAAGTAATTGGTGGGCAGGCATGAGCACACCAACACAAAATGTTGAGAGATGTACATATGCAACAAAATAGAAGAATCATTACGATGGAAATAGTTCTAAAAGGTATGGGGAATGAGAGTAAAGAATGAAGAGGGTCAAGTGTACCAGCAATATAATCAAGCCAAGATCATCCAAGTGTAAACAGAAAGCCATGGGTAGTGTGTGTAATAAATGTTTTATGAAAAACTCATAAGCCATAAGTTGCAATAATATGGAAGTAACCATGATAAAGGTGGGGTGAATGGAGTGGTGGAAATATGTCATTAAGTATCATGTCGAACTTGGGTAAGAAATCATGTGTATACATAGTATCAAAGCTAGCGAGGTAGAGAGGAATGTATTCTCAAAATGTTTGATTGATGTATAAGGTTCTGTGAAAGGGGGTCACGAAACTACCTCGGGTGGAGAAGAAGAGGAAATGACATCAACACTATTAACATATCCTTTATATAGTACCATAGCATTAGTGGATGGAGGGTTTTTGAAATGATATTCACCTGGGCCATCAAAAAAAATGTTTCATTGAAATAAGAATTTTCCACAAAAAAAGTGGGGAGAGGGGTGAAATCCAATTGTTGTAGTGACTCGTCGGTGATGTGATGTAGCCTAGTATTTACTCTAATCTTTTGGCTAGGACGACCTGGATTCTCCACGGGGTATTCCCATATTTTCTCCTTTGGTCCATCTGTACTCCAATTTGGATCATGAAGACCATGATATGAGAACATCCCGAAATTTGATCTTCCTCTTGTGTGTGCTTCTTTTACTATTTTTTCTAAAATGTCAAGCAGGACACATTGATAATCGCCCCTTCCAACATCTTCTCGTGCCACATGCAACCACATGGTGTTTACCTGCGACCACCACTCCTGATCATTCAACTTGGTAACTAGGTGTGTTGCAGCTTGTACAACTAGACAATTCTTAAATTTTTCGATGTCCATTCCACGCGGACCCTTCAGGTATCCCAACTCCTGTTTGGTCTTTAAAATTGTGGCTTTATCTGTGAGGTCACTCTTTATATCCTCTCATATGGCCTTCAAACCTATCACTTTTTTGAAACAAGCACACACGAAATTCTAACTTTACGTCCCCGAAAAGTAGAAGGTCCATTCGTGAACCCTTCTCATGAGCCATTGGTACAAGGGCTCATACTTCCTAAAATATGGCAGCTCATACAACTGATATACCCTGATTTTCTTCAAGATCTTTTCACCCGCATCATCATATACCAACATGTCATCTCTTGTGTGTTTGTTGGTTCTAACCATGAGTAAGGAGTCAAGCTCCTTTTTGTTCTCCGATGTCCTATGATTATATTCACTCACTTTACTTTTTCTAATGGGTGAATCCCATTCTTGGCCAACAATAACTCCTTCTAGGTATTACATCTCTGAAAAATGACTTTCGGGTGCCATCTCTTCTTCCTCAACGACCACCTTCTTCTTTTCTTTTATTTATTTTGGGGTTTGAAAGAGGATATAGCTGCAAATGCCTTCTTTGGTGTCATTTCTACCTTGCCAATGTCTCCTCTTCACCCCTAACTCTACGAATCAAACCCTAGCTCGATCCAACTCTGCCCTAGGTGGAAACCTTGTAACCTAACTCTTTTGTCTCCTGTTAGCTCAAACCCTTCACCATCGGGGGCCAAGCGTCTTAAAGCACAAGGATCTGGTTGTCACTCTTGATTTCACACCCTTCGCACCTTAAATAAATCACTCGGCTCTTCGTACTTGGCTCTTCTCTCAAATATTCTTAGTTGCAATGGTAAAAATGAATCCAAAGCATCCCTTCCTTACATAAATATTTCAAATTTTTATGCATTTAAGCTCCTCACCTACCAAATATCCCTTCATTTATTGAACAAATCCATTCATTTCATGGGTACATCTTCATGCCCAATTATAACCTTCTAGTGCACCTTCCTTATGCCTTGGGACATAGACTTCTCTTCAAAAGGGTAGGAAAGCGTGCCATCAAAGTGTTTTTGCTCTTGTGCTTCGAGTACCTCATCACCGCACCTTCTCCTGGTAGATATCATGGCCTTCACTTACCTCGTGTTATATTGTTCCTTCATCCATCTTCATCCTTTTCACCTTTTGAGAAGAAATCCTCTTTAAAGCACACAAGCTTATTTCTTTCACCTTTCAAGTCCCTCGGTGCTTTTCTTGGATAACAACAACCACCCCACACTAGAGGTATGTGCATTCCTGGAAAACTTGCATAAACATTCTTCATACATTTTAGCTTCATGCGCATAAGCACGCTTATTACACAAACAACAACTAAATTGACAAAGCATAAGCGACAATAAAGGAAATATATTAAGGAAATACCGAATTGAAAACCTAGACTAATTTAGCATAGGCATATTTATTGCATTTTATTGCATTATATTTTATTTAATAATGTGCAACATGTGCACTCTAGTCTAGTGACTTGCATTCAATATTGTTATGTTGGATAACATTCAATATTAGTATTAGTAGTAATTATATGTGCATGTGAGATGGGTCTTATCATCTTATAGTTGGTTCTGATAGGGTGTCATGTCTATCTATATGAGGTTGTCTAATATCTATAAATATTACAGCTCTTGCATTGTTATGTAATTTGATTTCATGATCAATAATATTTGTGAGGCTTCCATCCCTCTTTGGTCATTGCAATCTTATTCTATTTTATCATTTGGTATCAGAGCAGGTTCTATCCAAGTAAGGTTGAAGAGGAGCACTATTGGAGAGGATCCATTGGAGAAGAAGATCTGCATCAAAGGAGAGCCATTGAAGCATCCCGCAACCTCCATTCCTTCCAAGCATCCCTCAACTAAAATTTGACCTATCCACTTATTTGGAAGGTAATTTTTTTATTAGTCATTGGCATAGCCAATTGATCCAACATATTGGCGGAATATTTCAGATTTGGAGATCTTTAAAAAAATATATAAAAAAAAGATTTGGGGTAAAAAAATCTTGAAAAAAAAATTGTAAAAAAAAAGATCTTGAAAAAAAAGGAAGAAAGATCTTGAAAAAAATTGCATATCTAAAAAAAAAAAAAAAAAAGAGATCTAAAAAAAAAAAAAATCAACTCGAAAGTGGAGGTGTGAAGAATTCGGGAGCAAAGGTTGAAGCAGTCCCATCAACAAAATTCCAGCAGATAGCTCTCAGAAAAAAGGACATAAATTTTTCATAAAATGTCAGATTGATGTGCCATTTTTTTCTTGGAAATATAAGAAGGAGGTGCACAACTTTTTAGTTTACATCATCTTTAGATTTGGCCTCTACATGTGACAAAAAGTTTGTGAAAGTTGGGTCATTTTTTTGTGAAAAAATCAGATCTAGTTGGTAAATTGGTAATATCTCAAAAACCAAGATTTTGATTCTTCTTAAATTTTGTGGGTTTCAAGAAAAATATTTTATGATGCTTCTATCAAAATTTTAGAAAAACCTAGATCACGGTTTATGAGAAAAGGTGAAAACAATATTCAGATTGTTTGTTTGGTGAAAACAATTTTTTATTTTATGTTTGGTTTTATCACATGAGATCTTTGATCTCATAGCAGCGTTTGGTATATATGGTGCCTCTGGGAAGCGCTTATGGGTGATTTTGTGTGTGACTACTACTACACTTGATGCCTAACACAACTTGCCTAAATGTCGTCTGGGCATCGACCCTATAAAATCGACGGGGAGTAATAAGGACACAATACACACACATTTGAGCCCTCCCATCCGTTTGTGCTTGCACAAACCCCTCTCCATACTATCTACGTACCACATACTAAATTCTTTCACGTGCATTAACACCTCTTTCCATACTGATGGGTATATTGAAAGGGTGATCTTCTTCCACATACCGATGGGTATATCGAAGGGAGCATATATAGAAAGGTTTGGTATATCGGCCTGACGGTATATTGAGAGGGAGACCATAAACCTGGAGTGATAAGAGCCTTACCCTTTGTTAGAAATTTAGAGTTTTAGAAATTTAGATTGTAGAAATGGGTGCACAAGCACCAAATTTCTTCTTTCCAGATTCACAATTGCTTAGAGGAGACAACTATGTTGCATGGAAACCGAAGATCAAGATGTTACTTGAGTTTGAAGACCTATGGACAGTTGTAGATGGAACAACAACAAGATCACTTGATGATGGAAGAAAACAAGTTCAATTTGATAGGGCCAATCAAAAGGCCAAGTTGATCATCTTGTTTGGCATAACGGACGATGTGCAACCCCACATTAGAGATGCCACATCAGCCAAGGATGCATGGGATAAGTTGAGCATAGTCTATGAGGCAAAGAACAAGAATGCCATCCTCAACCTACTATCACAACTGCATACTCTCAAGTTCAAGCACAATGAGAAGGTTGAAGCTTTTTTGAGATGAGTTGCTACTTTGAGGGCATCTCTATTGGCATTGGAAAAAGAGATAAGTGATGAGGACCTCATACCAATTATGTTGCAAGCACTTCCTCCTTCCTATAGAATCTTTGTGACAACTATCAATATGAGTGAACACACAGTCACCTTTGAGAAGTTGGTCAATCTACTCCAACAAGAAGAGGCAATGAATAACAAAAATCATGAAGATGAGCAAGCACTATCTTCCAATCATAAAGGAAAGGGAAATTTCAGTCCAATCACAAGAAGTCCCAACAAAATCAAAGTCAATAAAGGGACCAAAGTCAAAGAGACAACACCAAGAAGTGTCCCATTTGCAATAGAGGGGACATGACATCAAAGATTGTTGGTACAATTCCTACAAAAAGGGTTCATCAAGCAATTCAAAACCCAACAACCAACAGGGTAACAACAATTAAAATCAAGGGAAGTCCAACAACAACAACAATTAATGGCGAAAAATGGTAATTGCAAAGAAAACCCAAACAACAAGGGTACATTGCTGAACATGAGGATTATTTAGATGAAGGAAACCACATATATTCTGCTCAATTTGATGAAGAAACCAAGTCCACACAAGATATCTAGTATGTTGACTCGGGTGTAACTCGACACATGACTAGACGCAAGGATTGGTTCTACACACTACATGGCTCACCTACCAAGAACCATGTGTCATTAGGTGATGACTCATCATACAGTGTCAAGGGGATTGAAAACATTTCACTACCTCTTGGAAAGCATGACTGCAAAATCATAGATGTATTGTATGTACCTGGGTTGACCAAGAATTTGCTATCAGTTAGTCAACTCCTTAATCACAACTTGAAGTTGGATTTTGACAGTAATAATGGAGAAAAAGTGTGCTTGATAAGAGATAAGTCAAGAGGTTCCAAGATTGTAGCAAGAGCCTCCAATGTGGGACGCATGTTCCAACTTGATTTTGTCCACAAGGATGATCAAGCTCTAGTGGCCAAAGACACACAATCTGCAGAACTATGGCATCGTAGATATGGTCACATCAGTTTTGGCTATCTCCAAACACTTCAAAAGGGTAACATGGTGAAAGGATTTCCTACACTCAAGCACAACACTGACAAGTGTCACAATTACCTAGCTGGAAAGCAACACAGAGTACCCTTCCAAAAGAACACATATAGAGCTCAAGGAAAGCTTGCTTTGGTGCACACCGATCTTTGCGGGCCCATACAACCAAGTCATTCTGGATGTCAATACTTCATGATTTGTGTTGATGACTACTCAAGAAAGATGTGGATATATTGTCTAAAAGACAAGAGTCAAGCCTTTGAGACATTTCGAAGTTCAAAGCACTTGTTGAGAATGAAGTTGGTCATAAGATCAAAACTCTTCGCTCGGATCGAGGGGGGGAATTCACAAGTAATGAGTTCAAGACTTACCTAGAATCTCATGGTATTCGTTGAAAATGCCTCCTACTCACACACCACAATAGAATGGTATATTTGAGAGAAGGAATCGTACTATCATGGAAATGTTGTGATGTTTGATTGACGACTCGGGTTTAACAAAGACATTTTGGGCGAAGTTATAAGAACTATAGTCTATTTTTAAACAGAGTGCCCATAGTAGCTCTTGAAGGACCGACACCTCAAGAAGCATGGTCAAATCGAAACCATCAATTGCACACTTAAGAGTATTTGGGTGCAAAGCTAGCATGCACATACCCAAGAAGAACAGGAACAAGTTGGATATGAAAGATGAGAAACTGATATTCATTAGATATAGTGAAGAAGCACTTGGGTACAGATTATGGGATCCAAAAGCAAATAAATTATACACAAGTAGGGATGTTGAGTTCTTTGAGAAGAAACAAGCAGATGCTCCACTCAAAAACTCAACAAACATATAGAATACACCTCTTGTGAAGACAGAATTTGATGTTCCCACTGAAGATGACAATGATGAATTGGATGATGGTGAAAACTTGGATCCACCACAAGCCAATGGAACAGCTAAGAAGTTACCTAAATGGTATACTCAATTAATAAGAGATGTAAATTTGGATGAAGCACCTAGCACATCATCCAATCCTGGACCTAGAACTCACAGTCAAGCTCGTGAAGAGGTCAATTATGCCCTAATGAGCAGAGTTGTTGAAATAGTTGAGCCATCTATAGTTCAGGAAGCCCTACAATCAAAATATTGGAAAGATGCCATGGATTCAGAGTATCAGTCAGTGATGAAGAACAACACATGGCAACTTTTCGACCTTCCACAGGGAAGAAACCCATTGGATGCAGATGGATATTCAAGACTAAGTACAAATCAGATGGGACTATTGACAAGTATAAAGCAAGGCTTGTAGCAAAGGGGTATGCACAACAAGAAGGCATTGATTATGAGGAGACATTTGCTCCCACAGCCAAGATCAAGAAAATCAGGATGATCTTTGCTCTAGCTGCACAATTTGGTTGGAAAGTCCACCAAATGGATGTGAAAAGTGCCTTTCTTAATGGAGATTTATAAGAAGAAGTCTATATGACTCAGCCAGAGGGTTATGTAATACCAGAAAAGAGATGATGGTATGCAGACTCATAAAATCTCTATATGGCCTAAAACAAGCACCTCGGGCATGGTACATCAAAATTGATGAGCATCTCATAAGTCATGGATTCAAAAGGAATCCTTATGACCCCAATCTCTACCTCAAAAAGTAAGGGGGAGATTGTCATTGTGGTTGTTTATGTCGATGATCTAGTCATTACAGGTAGTTATGTGAAGATGATCGATGCAACAAAGAAGCATTTTAATCGATCGTTTGACATGATAGATCTCGGGCTCATGCACTATTGTCTTGAGTTGGAAGTATGGCAAAAAGAGAATCATATCTTTGTGTCGCAGTTGAAATACACCAAGACAACGCTCAAGAAATTCAGATGATGGACTGCACTCCTATTGCTATACCTATGGAAGCGAGACTTCAGTTATCTCATTCTATCCATCACCACCAGTGAATGCAACTCTCTATCGGCGGTTGATCTGAGTCTCATTTACTCGACATATACTAGACCAAATATTAGCTTTGTACGTCATCTATTTATCACGCTTCATGTAAGAACAAAAATATGTTATTGGAAAGCAAAAAAGAGAATACTTGAGATATCTAAAGGGTACAGTTGACCTTGGTCTAGTGTACAAGAAGAATGAAAACTTCTTCTTGACCGGATATTCAAATTTAGATCATGCAGGAAACATGGATGATAGGAATTCAACATCAGGCTTCGTCTTCTTTATGGGATCTGGACCGATATCATGGGGAAGTAAGAAATAGAACTTTGTTTCTCACTCTTCTACAGAAGTAGAGTATCGAGCTGCAGGTGAAGTTGTTTGTGAAGCAATATGGCTACGCCGAATACTGGAAGGAATTGGTCTACCACAACAAAAATCTACTCCAGTATATGTTGATAATGAAGGAGTTATGAAGCTTGTTCGTAATCCAATATTTCATGAGATAACCAAGCATATTGAAGTATAGCTTCATTTCATATACGAGCATGTCTTGAAGCACAACATACAGCTCCAGTTCTGTCCTACAGCTGAACAGAAGGCAAATGTTTTCACTAAGTCACTTACATGTGACAAATTCACATTGTTCAGAGAGTTCCTCTCCACTTCATTAGAAACTATGCAAAATTAAGGGGGGGAATGTTAGCATAATTTAGCATAGGCATATTTATTACATTTTATTGCATTGTCTTTTATTTAATAATGTGCAACATGTGCACTCTAGTCTCGTGACTTGCATTCAATATTGGTATTAGTATTAACTACATGTGCATGTGAGATGGGTTTTATCATCTCGTAGTTGGTTCCCGATAGGGTGTCATGTCTATCCATATAAGTTTTTCTAATATCTATAAATATTACAGCTCTTGCATTATTATGTAATATGATTTCATGATCAATAATATTTTTCAAGCTTTTCCCTCTTTGGTCATTGCAATCTTATTCTATTCTATCATTTGGTATCGAGCTATACCATTGTTATCAATGGCAACACTTCCTTATTACAAACACCAAGAAGACTTATTTATAGTAGGGCTTCAACCTACTTGTTAAAGTAACCGTAATGTCGTGCTCCATCAAGTGCTTCTAATTGGCATGCACCTGATTCAAGTATAGAAGTTATAACATATGGCCCCAACAAGTGTACTTTGAGCTTGCTTAGATGGCGCAAGAACTTTGAGTCATAAAGAAGAACCATTTTTCCAATCTCAAACTTATTATCCCTTATGTTTCTGTCATGCCATGCTTTCTACACCGACCTTTTCACCTTCGACTCCACCGTCCTATGGATCGGCACTCATCCAGTTGAATCATCTTTTCAATCCATTCTTCTAAATCTTGTTCATCAACTAGACCTCCAGCGCATGCAATACACAAAGAAGGTAACATAAATTCTATAGGAAGAACACGACTTAGTGCGAAACACCAATTGAAACAGTATGGCTTTGTTCAATCTCTTGTAAGTTGTTCTATATGCCTAAAGCACAACTGACACCTTGTCATCCCAATCCTTTCTTCCAACATCACATATTTTTGTCAAAGTCTAGCCCAAAATTTTGTTGAAAGCCTCAGCAGTTCCATTTTCCTAAGGATGGTAAGGTGTAGTTTTGTGGTGTGTAACCATAAACTCATCTAATAGGATCTTGATTGTCTCATTCAAAAAGTGTGTACCTCTATCACTTGTCAAGCTTAGAGGACATCCATATCATGTAAGAACATTCTCCCATAGAAACCTAGCTATTGTAGCTGCCGTACAGTCTTTGGTAGGTGTTGCTTCTGCCCACCGTGTGAGATAATCTATGCAAGTAATGATATAGCACAATCCAGTCCTGCGTGCGGCTGGTGAAATAGGTCCTACAAAGTCAATGGCCCATTTCTCAAATGGTTCAAAGCACTAGTTATTGGTCTCAAAGGAATCTCATCTCATTGCCTGGTTTTCTAGGCACCGACAATGATCATACGCATTGCAATAGTCTTTACTGGTCTTTATACAAAGTGTCTCCCACCATAATCCAGCAATTAAGATCTTTCAAGCATTCGCTCACCTACCATAATGGCCTCCTAAAATACCAACATGATCTTATTCCATGATATCCTTACATTCAAGCTCTAACACATAACAACGTAGTACTTCATCTCTACCTAACTTGTAAAGGTCACCACCGAACAACATAAACAAAGTGTCACGCGCGCATAACAAGCTACTTCTTTTCTAATGATTTCATTCCTTCGATGTCATACATGTTCGTATAAATACATCAATGTCTTCTAGTTCCGTGGGCACGCGTTACAACTGTATAACTATGCATTCAACAAAGTGTTTCTTCAATTATATGTGCCTCCTCTCCTGTATTGATTCTAGATAAATGGTCTGGTCTAGAGTTTCTTTTCCTTAGCTTTACCACAACTGTGAAGTCAAATTCTTAAAATAGGAGCACCCATCTCGCATATGTACCCCATTAAAACTAGCTTATTTACCAAGTACTTTAATGCCATGTGATCTGTATAAAACACAAATGGTGTTGCTAACAGGTATTGTCAAAACTTGTACAATGCATAAATCATTAACAAAGCTTCGCGCTCTGTAGTTGTATAATTTTGTTCAACAGGAGTCAGCTTCCTACTAGAAAAATAGATTGGATGATCAATAATACCTTCACCAAGTTGAGCTATCACAGCGCCAATGGCCATACTAGAAGCATTCACATGTACATGAAATGGTTTATCCCATGATGGAAAGCACATAATGGGTGCGGTAGTAAGTCTCTCTTTTAATGTCTCAAATGCACGGTGTTGCAGTTCTCCCCAATAAAATGTACCTTTCCCCTTCAATAATTCTTCCAAGGGTGTTGCAATTCTGGCATACCCTTTTATAAACTTTCTGTAATACCTGTATGACCTAAGAATCCGCACACCTCACTTTGACTAGTAGGCGCTTCCAGGCCTAAAATGACTGCAACCTTGGCTGGATCAACTAACAAACCTTCCTTGCAGATGATATGTCCTAATAGTATCCCAAATGGTGTAGCAAATATGCACTTCTTGATATTCAAAGACAACATCACTCAAACATTAAGCACAAATTGTCACAATGGTCTTTCACAAGCCCATATATTGTCCAATCATCTAGGTAGACTTGTAATAAGTTGTGAATAAAATATTTGAATGCATGAACAACTATTCGTGAGAATACGGCCAGTGCGTTCTTGACCCAAAAGGCATCACAAGTATAGGAAAAACTCCCCCATTCGATTTGTAAATGTTTTCTTTTCTTGATCCTCCCGAGTGATCCTAACCTTTGATGATACCGGAAAATCCGTCATGAAAGAATATATTTTACACCCTACAACTCCTAGTATTTCCTCGAGTGAATGGCATAGGAAAGGATCTATGATGCATGCAGCATTCAGCTCCCGTAGTCCACACATATCCTTATATGTCCATCCTTCTTGATATTGATCACCATTGGGCTCATCCATTCGACTCATCAAGGGGCTTGATAATTCCAGACTTCAACATTTTATCAATTTCTTCCTTTACCTTTTCACACAAATTAGGATTCATCCTGTAAGGTCTCTTTCTAATTGGTTGTGCACTATCCTTAAGTTTTATCTTCATTTCCCCAAGTGATTCATGTATGCCTTTAAGTTCATGATATCCTCTAGGGAATAAGTCCTGGTAATCTCTGAGTAACTCGATGATCTTTGCTACCTCTGAGTCGACCACTAATATCCAATTATGGCCTCCTTAGGCTCAACCTCAAACCTATATTTGATAGGAATTAATAGAATCTAATGCGGAATAATTCCTCAGAATCACAATAATAAGAAGTATGAATAGAATTACAGGAATGAAAAATGCACAACACAAAGACAATATTTAACATGGTTCACCCAATGTGGGTTACATCCACCAAGAACACTTGCTCAGATTTTATTACAAGCCAACATTCTTCACAATTACAATAATTAGATCTTGTTTGGAGCTGCGCTCAACAAACCCTCTCGAATTCACACTTTAATTTGCACACACTATTCACCTTCACAAAACACACTCATATAAATCCTAGTGTATGTCCATCTATTTATAATTACATCAATAGGTAGCCAAAGAGGCGATTTTACAAAACAATGGGTACTGAAAAACCATGGGCCCAAAAATAGCCCATAACGGTTTCCCATTACCCATGGGTTAATAAACTACCCATGAAAATTTTCTTTAGGGATTCACCCCGAACCCCCTTGACCCGCTCATCGACAAGCGGGACCACTTTGTAAAAATATCCGAGTGTAACACATGGAAGATGTACCAAACTCTAACATGAAAACAGGCTCCACAAACATAACAATTCATCGGGAGGCTTCACCCCCCAAACCCCCTTAACACACTCACCGGTGAGCGGGACCACTTGTAAAAATATCCGAGTGTAACACATGGAATATGTACCAAACTCTAAAATGAAAATAGGCTCCACAAACATAAAAATATTCACCTTCTTTGTCTTCATAGGTTCATGGTAGGCACATGTGTCCTTGTCTACATTTTCCAAGACCTCACGCACCCCGTGTGAATGCTCAATATCCAAGTTTTCAACTTCCTCATCATCCACAATGTAAACCATCTTTCCTTTTTCTCTCTCAAGGAAAGCGCACTCAAGTAGTTTGGAGTCTATTTCTTCTTCCTTTTCAAAACATGCTTTGAACTCTGTCTCACCAAATAATTCCTAAATATGCTCTTCTACTTTTGCACTATCTCCCATAGTTAAGCACTTGACAAATTTTAATGCCTCTACTCTTGGGAGGTTGAGTCGAGAAATAATCAAATGTCTGGATCATACTTGTAGTCAAATTTGTCATTTCCTAGTTTCTCTATGTAGTTTTGCATATACATACCAAGCACGTGCACATCCTTGGAGTGTGGAATACAATTTATGCACCCAGAGTGATGGTGGTAATGCTTCCTGTCCTATTGTCCAGAGTCTCTCACACTACTAAATGTGATGTTGAATAGGTTGATTACCATGATAAGTATAGGTTTGTGTAGGTGCATTGTTCCTTATAAACCTGGTAGATAAAGCTATTCCAATCTCTTCCCATTATATAAGGTTATCTCTATGGATCGCCCACCAAGCTACGCTATCTATCTGCATAGTGTATATACTAGCAAATCTCTCCTTGCAATTGGATCTTCCCACCGCATTTCCATAGCCTTCGAAATCATGCGAGCTTTTGTCCCCCGTATACCAAGGTATTGTACTTCCTATCCGTCAAATTGAATGAAATCTATTCATGCACGCAACCACGCTTTTCACCTTGTGCCCGACTAATTCATATGTACCATGAGCCCAATTGTCACAAGCAATCCTCGTAGTGTCACTAATAGAATGAGAATCCTCCCACTGTAGAATTCCTTCTTTTGATGGCTCATTGACCTCTGGGTCTTGAATAGCGCGTACATAGACTCTTTCTAAGTCCTCCTCACTTAGAGGCTCAACATAGGGTGTGGATTTCCCATATTTCAAAGGTATCACAACCCTCTCCTCCTTTTTTCAAAGTTGATATACCCCTTATTGAATCTCAAGTCAGCATTATTCGCATAACACTAAGGGCGTCCAAGCAAGGATGGAAAATTGTCTGCTTCTGCAAGTGCTAATACCTCAAAATCCCCAGTAAACTTGGCCCCTTGTATAGTTATAGATGCATCCTTCAACACTCCTATGGGAGTGGCCTTAGTTTGTTTTCCATAAACAACACAATAGATTATGGCTGCAATGGGGCCTCCCCATTTGTACCCAAGCTTCTAATGTCGGCACATTTACTTTCGTGCTGTATCAATCAATATATTGCTCAACACCACCAATCATAATATCATTCAAAGTAATTTTTTTGTCATAATCAATTCTATCAGGGGGAATATTTACATGTAGAATCTATCGTCCGATCTCAAGACTTATGCGTAGTGTTCCCTTTTAAGTAACTTTCCAATAGTGGAATAATGTTCTCTGACGCAACATCCTACACACCTCCCGCAAATCATCGATACGAGTTTGGGTGTCTCTGATGCTTTCTTTTTCTCCTTTAGGTATTGTATCTCACCCTAAAGATTCCTTAGCACTTCCATTGTATCTTGGTAAACTTCTTTCTGATGAGCAGGATCTAGGTACCTCGCATGCAAAACTTCCTCCTTGGTAATCGTAGGCTTCGATATAATGCCTCTCGCGCTTATGCGCTTCACCCGTGTAGTGATATTTACTGTCAATGCCTCAGGTCCTTTTATTATCTTGGGCATCCATTGGTCTTCTACCATGCGTTGGATTCTAACCATCTTGGTGCCTTTGTTTTCTTGCTTATGTTGTTTACTCAAATGCTCATATAAGTTTGGGCACTCTTCATAGCTATGGTTCTTCTGCAAAAAGAACATGCATTATTCTGAGGACATTCGCGCCTATAGTGATCAGGGGATCCACACGTATAACATGTTCCACAAGGAAACTCTCCTCTTCCTCCACCACAGCCTCATCCTCCATATCCACCACGATATCCACATCCTCTTCCATGACCACCTCCTTCAAAACACCCCTCATTCATGTCATAGCACGTTTGATTATGATCCCGATCCTGGTGCTCATTTCTACCCTTAGAATTATCTGTTATAATTGTTTATCATACTCCAATGTCTATAGCATCATGGATCTGACCAATCAACCAAAAATCCTCAGTATCATGGGTCATGGACCTGCAAATCTTGCAAAAGAAAGATACATTCTTCCTTATCACGCGCTGTAACAAAGGACAATGACTAGCATCATGATTCAAATGGAAAATTTCACAATCCAAGTAATAATGAACGTATAGATCTGTGAGGACAACTATCCTTGGTGTGACCTTCCACTTCACAATCTATACACCAAATTCCTGAGTGCGTTTAATGGGCTGAATTTTCCGATAGCTTTTCTAACTGCTTTTCCATAGCTGCAATCTATGCCTCTAGAAACAGACTAACGCCAGTGTCAATGCTCCCAACTACCTCAACATGTAAGGTTGCTTCCATTACTTCACGTAGATCCATGTATGTATTATGTGACAACGCCCTCCTAAAAGGTGTAATCAATCCTCCAATGAACCACTGTGCATGCTTTGCTAGCGTGAATATCATAAGAAAACTTAGATAGAACTATGCATCATACTCACGTACACTTTCGGTAGTGCCTTGCTTGATATTTTGAGCGCACTTATACTCTTCTTCTCAAACTCGGGAATATGGAAATATTTTAAGAAAGCATCCTCGGTCTTTGCATAATCCACACAAGTTTGATCAGGGTCAAATTTCCTATACCAGTTGTGTGTGTGCCCCTGTAATATAGTAGCGAATTGACTTGCCTTTCGCTTAGCAGATGTATTCCCTTTAGCGTGCCACAAGATTTCACACATATGCACATGTTCGACAACATCCTCTATACCTCTATATTCTAGGAGACAAAGGGACATATCCATGTAGATATTTTGTGGTTGTTGCGGACCTTGACCACCTGATCCAAAACCCCAGGTTCCCTCTGCCTCCAGAACCACCAAATCCACTATGGAACTAGAACCACCTATACCTCCTGATCCTCCACTTGTAGCTGGAGTAGGACCTGTAGATGTACTCCCTTGTGCTCCGATAGTAGTACTATATTGAACCCCTATAGTTTGTGAGGTAGCTCCACTTCTAGAGGTGAATCCAACATTCTGCGCACTCACATTCTAGGGCGGATGATGCACCTAAGAATTCTCCTCTATATAACATTGAGGTTTTATGTCCTACAATTGGTGTACTTGATCCCTAACTTACTCCTGCTCTCTTACTTCCCAAGTTAGCTTGTTGGTTACTTGTCGTAGTAGATACTGAAAAACCAAGCGCAAAAGCTAGGTCACCAAGTGGATTAAGATGCACACCTACGGCCCAAGTAGTGTCTTTGGAATACTTCCATGCAAGGCCGAGAAGGGATCTCTATCATGCTTTCCAATATGGGGAGTTTACGCTGCTCTGGCTCCATGTCTTCTACGTGAGACATAAATCCTTCACGATCCAGTCTCTCCTCAACGTCATAATTTCTACAATGGAACATTACTTCTCTATTTCCTATCATACGCCTCATTATACTCAAGCCACTTTTCCTCTCTCTCGCTTTTCTACCGCTAGGTCCGCCATCTTAATACTAAACTGTTCCTACCTTCACGTGTGGTGAATTTTAGCTAGCCATTAGTTTACTCTCCGGTTCAAAGTTACCATTAAGATCTTAATAGGCGATGGAATACCGTACAAATATGTTCCTCTTGGATACCTCAAAACTAAAATTCGGTGACCTCTCGGGCAAGAGTACGTCAAAATTGAGTATTCCGAATATAAGCTGTTTAGAATCTTGTTGGTCGTCAAATAGGACTTTTTGGAGAGCAACAGACAGGGGACGAAAAGTCCCTCCTCTTTAATGGGAGAGGTTCCCTTATTCTGAAACAAACTTATTTACAAATATACAGAACATTATTTTACGGTTAAACCTGGATATTACGAAAGTGTTTTCCACAAGGATCATCAGTTACACAAGGACTGAGGAAAGGGGATAAGAAGATGAGCAGAAAAGCAACATTCAGAATTATAGATAGCAGAATAATTCTTCGTGTATGCGAAGCTTCAAAGGATTTAAGACAAGATCATTTGAATGAGATTAAATTTAAAGACACACAGTTCCATAAATAACCTTCTTCGGATTTATTAATCAAGGACACAAAGTTCCTTCTTGGTTGTACAAGATCGCTGTATTTGCAAAACTGGACAGTATGCAATCAGAGAGACAAAACGAGTTAAGAACAAAATGATCTTCACGATATTAAAGGAAAACACAGAGACAATAAGAATCAGATAGACAAAGAACGGAAAGCCCTTTTGTATTGATTTCTTTAAGATCTATTTACACTTTCAGCAAATATCCGAGTTCTTCCCCCCTTCAAAATGGCGTGGAAAGGCCATTATATAGCTTACAAGTCGGTTACTCTTCGTAACCGTTTCTTTTAACTAAGAATAGTTAAGTACCGCCAATTGCAATACTTTAACTAATTACAAAGAATACGAAAAGAAAGGAAAGAAGAGGAAAGGAAGGAGAAGGAGACAGGTGGCCGGCTACTGGGAGGGACCCACTGTCTTCAGAATCCGCTGCCTAAACTTCTTCAATGACTCAGCTATATCTCTGCCACGAGGGACTGACGTGTTGGTTGCAGACTGAGTCCAAAATCCCAGGCATTTCTCCATCTCTTTATCAAACTCGACGTGAGTATGATAGTCTTTGTTTGCTTCTTCAATGGCAGACTGAAGAGAACAAATTTCCTTTATCTTGTCCTTAGAGATGGAGTCTTCCTTGAAAAGATTATCTTTGACAAAAGCTCTGAACTGAGCTTTGATTTCTTGCAAGGACAAGGGAACGCCAGAGTTTTCATCCTGAAGATGACAATGCATATCTTTGAAAGCAGCAGCTGCTAGCGTCTTGAAAGCTTCTCCCTTTTGCCAGTTATTCTTCATTTCTCCTACAGCTTCTTCCAGGACTCTGATTTTCCACTCTACGCTGTAGACCCAGGATTTTGATAGATTATCTTTGGCATCATCGAAAATCTTATTCGCCAGTAAGATGTTCTCATCTGTCTGTCCCATGAGGCGAAGGTCTACAATGCAACTGCCCCAGAGTTTAAGCTCCTTATCCATAACCCCAATGGTAGAGGATAGCTTCTGTTGCAAATTGTCTACCTTTCCATGTAGCTTAAAAGCTTCGTCGATGAAGTTTAGCCCGGCAACAAGCATGTCATCCACCATGGCTTCGATAGCTCTACCATAGACAGAATACTTGTGCATATCTTTAATTTCTTGCACTTCATCTTGGCTTAGAATTACAGGAGGAGGTAGAGCAGTCAAGGGAGTAGGGTCCAAAACTTTGTCCTTAGACAAAAGTGACTTGATAAAACTCGTGAGAACTTGGGCTTGTTCTTCCAGCTGTTCAATCGTCTGCTGCCCTTTCTCTACCCTTCCAATGACTCTGGTGACTGTTTCCTGGAGGTTATGAATCTCACCTTCAGGAGTAGACTCTCCCATAGGGATCCTTGAAAGCTCCAAGTCAGATGTCAGCAACTCTGATTCTGATTTGTCTACTGTGGGCTTAGCAATCTCCAGGAATTGCTGACCTTGAGCATCTGACACAATCCTGGAAGTAGTTCTGGCTTTCTTGGCACGAGAAGGAGTGGTGCCCAACAAGGCTGCTACAGCATCAAAATTTGGTCCCAAGCTTTGAGAGGAGGATTTTCTCTTCCTTTTATCAACCAGAGGTTGCACCCAAGCAAAAGAGGAAGAAGAATCTGCAGGAGAGGCAAGGGGACCAAGAGACAGGGAGCTCATGACACTCAAGGTCTGTGCGGCTGTTGACTCAAGCTGAGATGTGGGCGGAACACTGGAGGTAATGGCGGCAGAAGAATCAGTAGTACCTGGAAGTTCAGTGCTCTGGACCTCTTTATCTTTATCTGCTGGATTTTCAGGAACACTTGCAGGAGTTGGCATCTCGCTGTCTTCACTTTCACTGAGAACGATGATGTTCTCTGGCCCTATAGGCAACTCTGCCTGTTTTCTTGGAGGGTCATTCTCTGCAGGCTCCTTCTTTACCTCTTTGAGTTTCTTCTTGTATACCTGGGTAGATGGAGAAGGAGTAGATTCCACAGGTCCCTGAGCTGTTGAGGCAGAAGGGGTTTTCACTGGTGTTCCAGACTCTGGAACTGATGCCTCCCTTATGGGTGTCGAATCATCTTTGGAGCTGGATTCTCCTGAGTGCCTCTTGAATTCTCGGATCTTCTTACTGAACCAGACCCTAGTTCTGATCAAGACTGGAGCAATAATCTCAGCCAGATCATCTCTTTCTTTCCTGTTCCAATCCAGGTCCTC
The DNA here is from genome assembly GCA_018340775.1 of Taxus wallichiana var. yunnanensis. Lineage (NCBI taxonomy): Eukaryota > Viridiplantae > Streptophyta > Pinopsida > Cupressales > Taxaceae > Taxus > Taxus wallichiana. The sequence goes on from CM031238.1 coordinate 865,355,286, forward strand.
CAGAGGGGTGTGCTTAATCACATTTTCGTACTCATACGAGTATAGCTCAGAATTGTCATCCTGGAGACCTTCAGGAACTTGGTACAGACTGAGTTCTTGGATCAATTGCAGGGAGAACCTGCCACAATGCCTTCTCCTGGCTTCAAAATCATCTCGCACATCGGCCCAAGTCTTACTCAGATCGCCTCTATGATGATAGACTATCTTGATGTTCCTTCAATGAACTTCTTCAAGTCAAAACAGGTTCTTGGCTTGAAGAAATGAACAGTGATAGGGACCAGGGCTCTTTCTACGTTCTGAGCATCCAGAGCCGTTTTGCATGTGTAGTTTCCCAGAGAGATGGGAAAGTGCAAGCCAGAAATCTTCTTGTCTCTGCGCAAGTTACTGCAGCTTGTCTAGTTGCCTGCATATCTCAATCAAGGCCATTTTGTCGTTGCAGAACATGGGAAGCCGCAGAGGGTGCTCTCATAGCCAAAGAAGCTTTGATATAAGAGAATTTCTGAATCCGAATGAAATAGGCTCCATATTGTGATATCGGAGTTCATAACCGTCGCCTCGAAAACCTTCTGGCAGTGTCACCTTCGAGCAATCTGACCACGTACATGGTGAAAGCATCATTGACCCTTCTGAAATTCCGATTGCTGGTCTCTAGGGTGAACTGCGGGCAATAGGCGTACACTGGATCATCTTTGTGCGCATCAATGTAGGAAAAGCCAAACCATTGCCGTGACGCTGCTAGGGTATACATCAGATACGAAGTCATGAAGAACTTCTTCGTTTGCTGCACATTGGATAGTTGCTCGGCCAAATTCATGCTTATGATTTCTGCCCAATTGATGTTTTGCGTTCCCTCGCACACCATGCTGATGAGCGGGCACATCCAGAAATGAAACTCATTGGTTGAGGGCAAACCCATAACCCGAGCCAGCAGGATTATAAAATCTGACAATTCTTCATTGAAATCCACCCGGAAGAGGGTTTTGGTCAGACGAGAAGCTCCTTTCCTAGGGTTCTTCAACCAAGACCTCGCCACTCGAGCTTTATATTTATCACTGTCTTGGTCGAACATGGCCTGTGCTTGATCTCGAGAGACGACTATAGCATTGTCCATCTCCAGAATCCTCAGAGCAGCTCCAATGGCGGCAGCGTCCAGCTTGGCAATGAGCTCCCCGTGTACGTTTGTCAATTCACTCGAATCGGGGTCGAAGTGAGCTCCGCATGAAAGTACATGTCGCCTGCTTTGCCGCACGAGATAGGGAAACCTCCGTCGAAAGCTAAACCGCTATCATTAATCATCTGTGCCATTGGCGTAGGGTTTGCATCTGTCATTCTTGACCAAAAATCGCCGAAGTCGAGATGACGAGCTTCACTTGTCTCTCGATATTGCTAACATGGACTCAAGTGGAGAAATTTGCTCCTGTCCCTGAAACTTGATCTTCATATTGATAGATTCGGAGCTGCGACCCAGACTCTGGAAGGAATTTGCAAAGGGAAGGGATATTTGCGCAGGGAACTAGATTGCAAGGGTTTGAGCAAACGATAGCAAGGAAGCAATGTGAAAAATGCGAAGGTGGTATGCTTGGTTATATAGCCGTTTGAGGAGCGGAATGAATTTAATGCGCATTGAATACACAACCACCAATTTGAAAGAGCGTCATATTCGGAATGAGCGGGAAAAGCTAAGTGTGAATGACACTTGGTACGCTTGGGACAGGTGAGACGCGAATGCGCGAAACACGCGGCTCGGCCGGTTCGGGCGAAACAGGGAGAAGACGCACAAATGCATTTGGAACAAATGGGACGAAAATGTGCGAAGTACGCGATTCGGGTGTTTCGGCCGAAATTGGAACAAAGGGCCCATTTGGACTTGGGACAGATGGGACAAAAAGTTCCGAAGTACGCGGCTTGACCGGTTCGGCCGAAAATGAAGCAGGGCGCATTTTTGAGAATGGGATATTTGGGACAGGAAAGTGTGAAGTACGCGGGAAGGATGATTCGGCCGAAATTGGAACAACTCACACAAAAAGTTTTGGGACATTTGGGACAGGAAAGTGCGAAGTACGCGGGAAGGATGATTCGGCCGAAATTGGAACAACTCGCACAAAAAGTTTTGGGACACTTGGGACAAAATTTTCCGACGGGCCCGAGAATGGGACAGCTTCGGGGATTTCGGCCGATCGGGGAACAGAGTGCACTTTTGTACTTGGGACAGATGGGACAAAAAGTTCCGACAGGCCCGAAAATCACACAAAAAGACCCAAAACACAGATTCTTTCAACTTCACGACTTAGGCACTTCAGAGAAAAACCCTTCAACTCAAAATTTTGAAAATTTTACTCTTATCAGAGCGGGAAATTTTGAGTGGACAACAAATACCACGAAACCACGTATCCACCATGCGATTCCAAATCGGATCGAAAGATCATAAAGAGCCTGAAATTCTTCCCGTGTCCAAAAAAGTGCATGATATCTCCAATTCCACTGAGATGCATAAGTCGTAAGCCACTTGTAAAGTTCTACTAGAAATATAGTAAAAAATCTCATACAAGTCTTTGTAGTACGGGTTTTTCTACCCAAGTGCATGTGTTAAACTTAGATCCACTGCTGAACCATCATGCATATTCTTCCTCCAGATCGTGTATCCATTCCTCAATACTTGCTAGAGTTAACTAGTACATCTTCATTGTGAACCATCCTGAAAATAACTAAAAATAAGTCCCGGAAACGGAACCAATGATGCAGCCTAGAATTTGCAAGATAACACCCTAGTCACGCTGGCACATCACTCAGCCTAGACTAAGCGCTCACCCGAAGCATGCAAAGGTACTGGTTCCTCTTTAGGGTTGTTGTAATAGGATGATAACATGATGAAGGAAGATACATAAAGACTCATGACTAATCCATCATTCTACAAAGTGCATGCTACCCACGAGATCCATTAAAGAACAAACTTAAATAGTAATCATGATTGAAACACTAACATGCACTACTCAATTACACAGAATGACACTTAGATTCAGCCAATATCCTCCATCTATTAATAAGTATAGAAGCTCCTTACAGTATTGTCAATTCATCTTAAGGTGCATATGAATTTGATACACATATTTAGAATCATACATACATATCTATATCTCTTCCACACACATACAGATATCTCTTTTACTATGCACCTAATCATCATATATATAGGGTGGGGACTTGCCCTTCATCGCTTAACTACTCAAGAAATAGATTGCATGCTATTATTAGCCATACGTCGCTTACAATTATAGCCACACATGTAAGTGCACTATCTATAGTCCTCTTATAGTTAACTGAAGTGTCCATTCCATTCTTAGTTTGTCTCCATGCATAGATGCTTTGAGCCACTCTTCTAAATATGGACAATGCATGGCACGCACATCTCTGCATCGTTGATGTGTTCCGCATGCCATCTTCCAAAAATAGATCCTCATGCCCAAAATTGGCTAAGTCCTGAAATCTGAACTTGCCTTTTGTGTGCGGGTCCTTCTTATCCTTTCGCGCCTTCGATCCTGGCCTTATATCCCACACAGACTCCTAGTGTGATCTTTGCCAATTATTATTTGATAAACATTACCCCACACTAATCTCATTGTCATCTCGATAATGGTTATCTCCAAAATTTGAAGGAAATAATAAGAATGAAGAATGTGGACAAATAAAGAATTTATATGAGGTTATTTAAGCAACCTCCTCAATCGGTTGTAGCATCAGCTCTGGATACTCCTCTTTTATTGTAGCCTCCAAATCCTATCATTCAATGAGTGTCTCTGTTTCACTTTCTTTGGGATGTCCACAGATATGGATTCCAACTCATCCCATGTAATTTCCCCTTTCTCATTCTATAAAACCAACACAACACTGGACATGGATGTCATCCTTCCTTCCAAAAGGTCCATTTTCTATGCAAAATCAGCTTTCCAAGCTCTTCTAGCCAAGTTTTGTGTGGCTCTTGTGCTACTGCCAAGGCCTCACACTTTTGTTTAACCATGGACAACCTTTCTGCAGCCCAAGGTCTCATCTTTCATGGCCTTTTGGACCTCATTATTCTCTTCCAAGGTCTTAATGTTGATGAGCACCTCTGGAGTTGTGCATATATTTAAAGCTTGATCTGCTTTCTTTAAGACTTCTTGTAATGCCTACAACAGACCCTTCATATGATGTGATTTTCCTCATCACAGATGATTTTTCCCATTCTGCATCCTTCTCTGATTATTCTAGCGCTTACACATACAGAGTTTCATCTTTGAGCACCAAGTCCACCAACTTCCCCACATAGTGTATCACTGAAGGAAATGTTTGTGGTACCTTGGGTTCCAAGTGTGGCCTTGTTTTGATCACATTGTCCCCAATCTCCTCTGTGATGCTTATGAATACTTCATTCTTATTCTGCATGAAGTCCCTTTCTGCGTTATGCATGCTATCTCTACATCCTTCATCTTCAGCTCTTCACACAACGCCTTGATTGTGGTAGATTTATCCATGTTCCTTCTAGCCACCTCCGCTGAAACTTTTACTAGTGCATTACTGACCTGATCGTCTGACATGACAGTAGGATTTACCGTCATGTGTCTAGCTTGGGGTGCCTTCTTCAATCACCTTGACACACATGACTCTTCACATACATCAAAATCAAGCTCGTCCATGTGGGTGTGCATCGACTAGGATAGTTGCTTTCATGTTCGCATGGTCGCCATATCTTCATCCATCAACTCCCAGCCAAATAGATCCTTCTCGTGCTATTGTGCTCTGGAAGTGGGTGTGGACAATCTTTCCTGTGTCCTCTACATACCCCATGGCTAGTGGAATGTGCTCTCCACTCACCCTTCTAGACCTCTTCGCTTAGGAACTCTAGCCTCCAAATTTGGAGCTTACGTCTCCATGTCCTGTGTATCTTTTGCAGTTGTTTCCTCTGGTCTTCTCTCTTCTTCATCCTTCTCCTTTGATGCCTCACCCTTTTCTTCTATGTGCTTTGGGGGTGTAGGAGATGTAGGCACACTCTCCTCGATTTTTTCACCTCCTCACTCAAATTCAGCTTCCTCCTTCTCTCGCATTGTCGCTTCCTTCCTGCAAGGAGAGTTGAGGTGATCTGCGTATAGAGGTTGGGGTAACACCTTGGGTCCTTATTCTCCTGAATACCCTTTTAAACCTGTGCTCCCCTTAGACTACATTCAAGTCCTCTTCATCCCCCTCTTGTGGTTGGGGTGGTGTAACGGCGTGCTCAGCTTCTCTCTGACTTGTAGGATGTTTCCTACCCCTATGCTCCAAGCCGCCACTATCTTCGCACTCTTCCTCCTCATCCTGCACTTCGATTTTCTCTGAGGGCTTAGGTGCTAGGACATTCTCCATTGTATGCTTCCCTTTTGGTGGTGCTGGAAGTGCAAACTCACCTTCCACATATTTTTGTTCTCCATCTTTGGCTTCAACTAGAGATACACCAACACTACCCCCAAATCTGCTACAACCAAGCTTATTGGCTTGATGTTCAACACTTTAGAAATGATTCTCTCTATGTAGGTGCTCCTACTAGGGTATACATACTTCTTCCATAATGTATGGTAGTCATAGTCTACCTTGTTTGCATTGAAGTTTAATCTGTGCATGTCGGTAAACCTATGAACAAATTCCTGAAAATACCTTACAGTGAAGGCATAAGGTAACTTGCACTAAGGGCTCCAAGTTCCATCCTTCATTGGAAAGTGCATGATGTAGAAATGTTGGTATACAGCAAACTGAACTTATTTTCCTACCACTGCTGGTAGGTCCTTCGGAATGCACCACTCTTCTCCAAATGTCGTGCGGAATTTACAAGATACCACTTCTTCGCCCTTTGCTTCACCTCTTCTATCATAGTCCCCTTGCATAGGTATTTGCTGAATCTTTCAGTTGGGGACTGTTCTCCATGGGGTATTCCCATATTTTCTCCTTTGGTCCATTTGGTACTCCAATTTCCATGAAGACCAGTGATAGGAGAACAGCCCCAAAGCTGATCTTCCCTCCTGTGTGCGCTTCTTCGACTATTTTTCCTGCAATATAGCCAGCAATGTTGTATACTATCCCTTTTGACATCTTCCACACCACATGCAACCACATGGTGTTTACCTACGACCACCACTCCTGATCATTTAACTTGGTAACCAAGTGTGCAAAGCGACTTGTACAACTGGACAATTCTTAAATTTGTCAATGTCTATTCCGCACGGACCCTTCAAGTATCCCAACTCATGTTTGGTCTTTATAATTGCGGATTTATCTATGAGGTCACTCTTTATATCCTCTCTTGTGGCCTTCATATACTGTCACTAATGAAATAAGCGTAGATGAAATTCTAACTCTGTGTCATACAAAGTAGAAGCAGTCTTCATGAACCCTGCTCATGAGCCACTGGTACAAGGGCTCATACTTCCTAAAATATGGCAGCTCATACAACTGATATACCTAATTTTCTTCAAGAGCTTTTGACCCGCATCATTATATATGGGTATGTCATCTACCGTGTGTTTGTTGGTTCTAACCATGAGTAAGGAGTCGAGTACCTTTTGTTCTCTGACATCCTATGATTATATTCACTCACTTTACTTTCTCTAATGGGTGAATCACATCCTTGGCCAACAATAACTCCTTTTGGGTATTGCATCTCCAAAAATGACTTTCGGTGCCATCTCTTCTTCCTCAATGACCACCTTCTTATTTTATTTTGTTGTTGCTGTAGATGCCTTCTTTGGTGCCATTTCTACCTTGCAAATGTCTCCTCTTCACCCCTACAACTCTACAAATAAAACCCTTACTCGATCCAACTTTTTGTTAAGTGGAAACCTTGTAACCTAATCATTTTCTATCTCCCCTGCTTCACTCAAACCCTTCACCACCGAGGACGCAGGTGTCTTAAAGCATAGATTTGGTTGTCACTCTTGATTTCACACACTTCGCACCTTAAATCGATCACTCGGCTCTTTGTACTTGGCTTTTCTAAAAAAATATTCTTAGTTACAATGGTAAAAATGAATTCGCATCCCTTATATAAATATTTCAAATTTTGATGCATTTATTGCTCCTCACCTACCAAATATCCCTTCATTTATTGACCAAATCCATTCATTCCACGTGGTACATCTTCGCACCTAGCTATAACCTTCTAGCATGCCTTCCTACCTTCTGGTCGAAACTTCTCTTTAGCGTGCTCTTGCGCCCAAGTACCTCGTCATTGCACCTTCTCCTGTAGCTATCATGGCCTTCACTTACCTTGCATTATATTGTTCCTTCATCCATCTTCATCCTTGGTCACCTTTTGAGAAGCAATCCTCTTTAAAGCACACCTCAGCTTATTTCTTTCACCTTTCAAGTCCCTCAGTCCTTTTCTTGGATAATGACAACCACCCCACACTAAAGGTATGTGCAGTCCTTTGTGCATAAACATTCTTCATACAGTAATTAGCTTCATACACGCAAGCATGCTTATTACACAAACAACAACTAAATTGATTCATAGCGACAATATACATTAAGAAATAAAAGGACTTAATGGCAAATACATTAAGGGACTATACCCCGTATACAAAAGGGCTCAAAAGCTTAGTAAAGATGAGAGAAGCAACCCGTAGAAGGGAAAATAGTAACCAAGGAAGGCTCAATACCAAATATTACAATATAGGAGAAAAAAGGATCTAAACGTACAAAGATCCATAAAAGAAGGCAAGATCAAAAGAAACCAAAAGAGAAACAACATGAAGAGCTCCGCCAAAAACAGCTCTAGAATCGCCCGATGACAGCAACATCGCAGCCAAAAATAGCATCACAACAGCCCGTTACTTGATGGCTCAGTCAATTTTGGTCTTGATAGCCTCAGTGACATGAAGAAGGCAAAAGGCAAAGTGGCTCGAGAGGAGTCTTGCAAATCTGCTTGGGCAATTGCAATGTCCCTTTTCTCTTTAGGGCCCCATATGTCCTCATTAATCCCACTTAAACTACAAACACTGTGGACATGTTGTTCAATGAAATTATAAATGCTTTTGAGGGCGTTAATATGCAAATTTTGGCTTTTAGATTCCCAATCTGCATCTAAGGATCAGAAGTTTCTTGAAGACTTCCCAATAACCCCTCTTCCTCCTCACTTTGAGGATCTTTTACCCTTAGCTTTTCCATGTTTTTTTCTAGCCCTTGAGCTCTTGTATCTCCTTTTCTAATCTGACATCTAGCATTCCTCACTTCTCCTCCACACGGCTTTGCTAATATGTTTTTCAAATAGTTCCAAGTCTTTTGGGGAAGCAGGGATTTTAGCTTTGAGGCTCTTGCTTTTCTTGCTGGAGACAACATCTTCATTCTTTCTTTTTAGCAGGGGGAGTGGGAGCAGTGTGGGCAGGTGGAGGTATGGAGGAGGGAGGTGGGATAGGATTCATGGGAGGGCAGCTGGAGAAATGGCGGTGAATCAAGAGGATAAGGCCCTGGTGCAAAGGGACAGCCCTAGAGTGGCTTTGAACTTCCCTTATAGATTTCTCCAGAGAGTTAATCAGATAGTGAGGAAAGCTGATAATGTTATTTCTACGAAAATGATTCAGAAAAATCAGATGCTTTTGAGGTATAGTCACATATCTTCCTTCAAGGGTAACATACCTTACCACCATTTTGGCCAGTTCATCAAAAGGTTCAGGGATCGACGCCACCTTGAGGCCAGCAGTCATGAACTCAAGATTCTCCCCCTCTTCCAGAAATTTCTTGGTTTCCACCTCCCTGTCTACCTTCTTATTGAAGAATTTTGTGCCTTCCAGGCTGAGGCCCATGATCTGAGCTATGAGCTCTTCCGTGATTTCCATTTTCATGTTACTATATTTGACTATTCTATTCTTCCAACCCTGGGTGAATTTGATAGAGATGTCTTGGTCGAAGCCTTGGATCCTTTCAATGAAATTAGACAGGCCCCCGATTTGCAGGTAATCCCAAAGCTCCGTGTTCTCTTTCCACTCAGGATTGTGGGTCGGTTCGGTTTACATGGCGGCCCCCCATGTTTCCTCTGCTCCTTTTCCTGTTCTCAATGGTAAAATAGCTACCAATGTGCGGGATAGGCCGAACTTTGATTTTGGTATTTGAATCTTTCCTTCCCGTGAAAGCTGGTTTAATTATTATGCTACACTTGTTATTATTGCCCCACTCCTCGCTTTCCTCCTATGCCAAGAAATGATGATAGTCCAGCCCACACAGATCGCAACAATCATCCAAATCTTTTGTGATGTCATCATCATGTACTTGGGGATCCGCACATTAGCGTCTAAAATACAGCCATTAGTTATGATTTTCACTGCCATGTAGATCAATGATAATGGTTTTATTGACATGAGTGGCGTAACGTCCCCCCCAATCCAAGTTTGAAAGGGATTATTAACACTAAAGTTAGCCAAACTGTCAGCGACCCTATTTCCTTCCCGGTAGGTGTGGGTGATTTGGACCTTTTCAAATATTTTGCATATATCAATAGCTTCCTCAATATAATCCCTGATAGACCAGCTGGGGTGTTGCTTTTTATTCAGAAGATTGATAATATTTAGAGAATCACCTTCAATTATGATATTTGGAATATTACAATCTCTGGCAAGTCTAATACCCCAAAGATCCGCCATGGCTTCGAATAATGATTAGTTTGTCTCGCCCATTCTCCCGTAAAAGCGAGCAACAACATAACAGCCTCTTTGATCCCTGATGATTCCCCCTCCTCCAGAGTCACCCGGATTGCCCTTAGAGGCCCCATCAAAATTTAACTTGTGCCAATCAATGGGGGGTTTAATCCATCGACGTGTTTCACAAGACTATTGTTATTTCTATTGACAAAGGCAATATTCCATTCAGTCATAATGCATTCTTCATTCTCCGGGTAGAGTCTATTTTTAGGGGGTTTAAATCTAGCAATATTATCTTGCACAACAATGATAATTTCCTTATATACTTTGTTACAAGCCTGTCTATTGTTTCTGAAAATACTATCATTACGGGCCTTCCAGATTCTCCACATAGTGTGGGGCAGAACAAGTTGCCATAGCCTTTTCACCATGCAATGTTTAAACGGAGAGCTCCATTGCTCCCAAGCCTGAAGGCAGGTAAGGGGAAAAATCCATCTCAGATTAAATTTTGCAAAAACAAGCTGCCAAATTTTGGAAGCAATCTCACAATGAAGGAATAAATGCTTTATATCTTCAGCCTCTTGTTGACACATGCAACATCTATTCGGCATGATGAATCCCTTCTTGATGAGGTTGTCATTAGTTAGGATCTTGCCATTAATAATTAGCCACCAAAAGAAGTTCACTCTAGGGGTTAGCTCCGGCATCCACAACTTGTGCCACTTAATTTCACTTTCCATGGATGCAAAGAAAGAATTATATCCTGATTTAACAGTGTATTCCCCATCAAAAGAATCTTTCCAGATGAGCTCATCCTTAAGATTTTGATTACTTATATGGATTAGGGAAAGTTGATTCTGGAGAGATATAATATCAGCCTGAATATTATCATTCTCCACTTTTAGCTGCTTCCATTTTCTTTTGTTTCCATCCCTCTCAATGTATCCCTGGATTTTGTGTCCATACTTTGCAATTAATCTGTCTTTAATATGATCATAAGCAGAAATCCAGTTAGAATCCATCCACTTATCAGTCCAGAAGTTTATGTTTTTCCCATCTCCAAGCTTCCAGCTGCACCCCTGAGAGAGAATGTGTCTACTGTGAAGAAGGTTGTTCTAAAAATAGAACCACTCGGAAGGGACTGATCATAAATGAAGGAAATATTGTTTTGATTTGAAAGATATTTGATCTTAATCAGCTCTATCCAAGGTCTGTGCTCTTTTATAAGCCTCCATCCTAATTTTGCAGTAAGGGCAGTACTCATATGTTTGATATCTTTGATGTCTAACCCCCCTAGTCTCTTAGGTTTACAAACTTGTTCCCAAGCCACAAGATGATATCTGAATTTGTCCTCAGTACCGTGCCACAGAAAGTGTTTTTGAATCTTCTCAATACTGCTCATCACAGCTGTAGGCATGCTGAACATTGACAGTATGTAAATAGGCAAGTTTTGAAGCGTGCTTTTAACCAAAAGACACTTACCTGCACTTGAAAGAACGGCTCCTTTCCATCCAGCCAACTTTCTTTGAAATCTCTTAATAAGATCATTCCATACCTCCACTGAAATCTTGCCAGTACTTAAAGGTAACCCTAAGTAAGTAGCTGGTAGAGAATTAATAGTGCATCCTAGAATATTAGCAATCTTTCTTTGCCTCTCCTCAGGAGTATTGAAGAAATAAATAAAGCTTTTGTCAAAATTAACTTTTTGTCCCGAGGCTTCCTCATAAAATCTAAGGACAGTTTTAATGGCCTTTGCCTCAATAATAGAAGCCATTAGTAGTAGCAAAGTGTCATCAGCAAACTACTAATGAGAGGAGATCTGATTACCAGTAGTTGGAGGGAAGCCTTTTATCATGCCAATGTCAATAGCTTTGGAAATAGATCTGCTTAAACTGTCAGCCATAATAATGAATAAAAGAGGGGAGATTGGGTCGCCTTGCCGTATACCTCTATTACTGGAAAAAACCCACAGGTTCCCCATTAACAACCACAGAGAATCTAGAGGTAGAGATGCAAGAGTGAATGATTTTTCTGAATTTGCTTTGAAAACCAAATTTGGATAGGACCTCATCCATGAATCTCCAGGAGACTCTGTCGAAAGCTTTATGCATGTCAAGTTTGATGGCCATCCCCGCCTTTTTACTTTTATCCATAGAATGTATAGTTTCATGAACCATGATAATGCCATCTTGGATAATTCTTCCCTGGATGAATCCGCTCTACTGTTGAGAAATGATCTCCATGAGTATAGGTTGCATTCTAGTGGTGAGAATCTTTGTGAAAATCCTATAAATGACATTAACCAAACTGATAGGCCTGAAATCTTTGAAGTCTTTTGCATCCAACTTTTTCGGGGCAAGCACAATGTGTGTATTATTTAGTTCTTTAATAAGATTTCCCGTTCTGTAAAATTCATTAACAACTTTCAAGAGATCTTCAGAGCATATTTCCCAACATCTTTGGTAAAAGTTAGCCGAGAAGCCATCTGGACCTGGAGCCTTATCCCCTTCTAAAGCAAAGACAACCTTTTTTAATTCCTCAATGGTGACAGTTTTTGAAAGACTTTTAAATCTCTCAGCAGGTATTAGATTATTAGGAATGGAGTCTAAGAGGAAAGAGACCTCTTGTTCATTGTAGGAGGTATCTTCAGTGAGGAGGTTCTTGCAAAAATTAAGCGCCTCTGTTTTGATATCCTCAGGATCCTTAGTAATGTTTCCATTTCCTTTAGCAACCTCTGAAATTGTTACAAGCTCTATGTTTGATGGCTGTCAAATGAAAAAAAATTGTATTTCTGTCTCCATCCTTAAGCCAAAGGGCTCTAGATTTCATTCTCCAAAAGGTTTCTTCATGGCTATTTATATTATGCAGATTTGATAGGAGTTTTTTTCCCGCTGATGATCCTCTAGGGTCATACCTTTCATGGAGACATTTAGCTCAAGCTCTTCTAGCTGTTGCTTAAGTTCTTTCTTCTTTTCAAAAATGTTTCCAAAAACCTCTTTATTCCATATTCTAACTTTCTGTTTAACATTCTTTAGCTTCTGAAGAAGCCTGAATTGGGCCGTCCCTGTGCCTTCCCAAACCCACCACTCTTTAATTCTGTCCAGAATGTCTTCATGTTCGAACCACATTTTCTCAAATTTGAAATTACCATGAAAAGGTTTTGTCCAATTGAAGAAATTGAGGACTATTGGATTATGATCAGATCCCGTTCTGGGAGAGTAGAGAGATGGAAATTCTGGTCCAGATCCAATTTGCAGAAATAAGAGCTCACAAGTTTAACTCCGAATTAAGCTCTCTCCTAATCTTCTCGTTGACCATGTAAATTGATTGCCATGAAGCTCTATGTCCATAAGATTAAGAGTCGAGATGAAGTCAGCAAATTCTTCCATACCAAGGGAGAATTCAGAACTTCCTCCAAAATTTTCTCCTGGATTCAAAGGAGTATTGAAGTCTCCCATAACCAACCAGTTCATGTTTTCAACCTTGCTTCGGAACAAGGTTAACTCTTTCCATAGACTTCTTTTACCAGTAGCAGTATTGGGTGCATAAATATTAGATAGGATCCAACTATGATTATTTTCAAGGCTTTTAAAGATAATAGCTAAATGATTCTGGGTTGAGGAGAGTACCTTACCGTCAACCATCTTTGTATCCCAAAAGATCGCTAAGCCTCCAGAAGCCCCTTGAGAGTCAACAACGCAGCAAAGGCAGCGTTCTGCCAAAAATGTCTTTTGAAGTCTTCAACTGCTTTACTTTTCATTTTAGTTTCTGAATGAGAAGAATGTTGGGTTTGTTTGCTCTTTTAATTTCCTTAAGCATTCTTTGCTTAGGCCCTCCATTGAGGCCTCTGACATTCCAAGAAATAACCTTCATTAAAAAAATTTGGAGATGCATTTGTCGATGGCTCAGAATTCTCTGTGTACCATCTGCAATTTCTTTTTCAGTCTCTTTTTCTCTTGCTTCTCTCTTAGATGGCCTACCTTTTCTAAAGGTTACTCCAAAATTTGCAGTTCTTCTAAGCAAAGGGCCCTTGTGATTCTTGAGGTGGAAGCTTCCCAAACTTCCAAGCTGCTTTTCTTCCGGACTTTTTGAACCTCTTTTCTTTCTTTTCACTAAGATGAATCCATCATTATCACAATCATTTTCCTTACTAATTGGGGTAATTTCCCCATCCTCCTTTCCTGTGGTAATATCAGCCTACTTATCCATTTTAGGAGTCAGCTCCTCCACATCTATGTCCTCTTTCTCTTGGTTTATATCTCGTGCAATGGATTCTAGATCCACTTTGCCACTTTTCTTGTCTCATTTTTAGTTTCTCCAATGAGCTGCTCCTTAGCAAGCACTCTTGATGGGCACCTATTTTGTCTTCCTCTTCTCCCATGTATGAGAGAGAAATGTTAACTTTTTCATTTTCTTCATCAATCTCCATGTTCAAATTTACTGATTTGGAGTCAAAGAGTTCAAAACTGAATCCACTGACATCTCCCTTTTGTTTTCTTCCTCATTCGGACCCAGATCTAATTCTTGTTGAGACTCAATCAACTTCTTAGGTTTCCAAAGTTTTCTGTAAACCGGTGGTCTCTTTGCCTTAAATCCTTTTTTCCTTTCTTTTAGCTTGGAATGCCTCTCCAAACACCTATTTCCAGTAGCTGGTTCAGATATCTGCTCTTTATCCGCCTTATCTCTCTGATTCTGTCCTTGATCTTCAGGAATATCTGAGAAATCTTCCAGCTTTTGAACTGTATGTTCAGGACATTTGCTGGCAAAATGCCCTAATCTGTGGCATTTGCTACATCATAACTGAAAGCTTCATATTCTATTTGCTGATTCCATTCTCCAAATTTGGATTGCAGAACAATGTTATCGGGGAGCTCCAGATCCATTTCTATGGAGACACAGAACCGAGAAAATGCCAGCCTAGACCTATTTCTCGTGGGCCCATCCAGGCCAATAGGTGAACCAATCGATTTGGCAATGTGAAGGAGGATTTCATCATCCCAAAGATGTAGAGGAAGCCCTGGGAGTCTACACCAGATGGGTATGGCATGAATATTTTCAACAAATGGATTAAATCCGAGGTACCATTTTTTTAAAAATAGTCCCATATTACCCAGACACCAGGGACCACCCAACAAGACCGAGTCAACATCAGATTGGAGATTAAATCTGGCCAAAAAAACCTTTTGCCATAGTGGTGATTATCAAATCCCCTTTTGGTTTCCATCTACGAATGGCCCATTTCCTAATGATGTCCACATTGGGTCGTGATCCCAAAAATTTTCCGATAAGTGCCAGATTAGTTTTCTCCAGAGCTCTTTGCAGACATCCATCGTGCACTGTAAGTGGGTCACCCCTTCAGCATCTTTTGTACTTTTAAAATCACATGCAGCCTGAGGTCTCGCATTTTTGTTAGGAGGAGTCTTAACAACTTCCGCCCAGGCTCTAGACCCGAAACTGTCACCAATGATCACATTTTTCACTTTTACCAGTTCCTTAGCGGCTACATCACAGTTCTTTGTAAGACATTCAGTAGCCAGAGCTATTAAAACAACGCTTTTGAAACCCTCACACAACCCACCTGAATTTTCAAACTCGCAGCCCGCCATAGGACATCAACTTCTAATATTTACACTACCTTATTACAAACACCAAGAAGACTTATTTATAGTAGGGCTTCAGCCTACTCCCGTTAAAGTAACCAGGTAGTCATGCTCCATCAAATGCTTCTAATTGGCATGCACCTGATTCAAGTATAGAAGTTATAATATACGCCCCAACCAATGTACTTTGAGCTTTCCTGGATGGCACAAGAACTTTGAGTCATAAAGAAGAACCATTTGTCCAATCTCAAACTTCTTATCTCTTATGTTTCTGTCATGCCATGCTTTCTACCTGACCTTTTCCTGCTTCTGACTCCACAATCCTATGGCTCAGTGCTCATCCAATTGAATCATCTTTTCAATCCATTCTTCTAAAGCCTGTTCATCAACTAGACCTCCAACGTGTGCAATACACAAAGAAGGTAACATAAATTCTATAGGAAGAATAGCTTCCGTGCCAAACACCAATTGAAATGGTGTGGCTTTATTCAATCTCTTGTAAGTTGTTCTATATGCCCAAAGAACAGCTGACACCTTTTCATCCCAATCCTTTCTTCCAACATCACATATTTTTGTCAAAGTCTAGCCCAAAATTTTGTTGAAAGTCTCAAATAGCTTCCATTTTCCTAAGGATGGTAAGGTGTAGTTTTGTGGTGTGCAACCATAAACTCATCTAATAGGATCCCGATTATCTCAATCAAAATTGTGTACCTCTATCACTTGTCAAGCTTAGAGGGCATCCATATCATGTAAGAACATTCTCCCATAGAAACCTAGCTATTGTAGTTTTCGTATAGTTTTTAGTAGGTGTTGCTTCTACCGACCTTGTGAGATAATATGTGCAAGTAATGATATAGCGCGATCTTGTCTTGCACGCGGTGGTGAAATAGGTCCTACAAATTCAATGGCCCATTTCTCAAATGGTTCAGCACTAATAATTGGTCTCAAAGGTATCTCATCTCTTTTCCCTGGTTTAACTAGGCACTTACAATGATCACACGCCTTACAATAGTCTTTACTGGTCTTTATACGTGTCTCCCACCATAATCTAGGAATTAATATCTTTCGGGAAGTGATATCACCTACATAATGGCCTCCTACAATACCACCATGAGCTTCTTCCATGATATCCTTGAATTCATGCTCTAACACACAATGGCGTAATACTTCATCTTTACCTAACTTGTAAAGGTCACCACTGATCAACATAAACGGTGTCATGCGTATAGCAAGCTGCTTCTTTTCTAATGATTTCATTCCTTTTAGTGCCATACTTGTTCATAGAAATACAACAATGTCTTCTAGTTCTCAGGTGCACGTTGCTGCAACTCCGTATAACCGTGCTGCATCCGGCTGTGTTTCTTCAATTTTCTGTGCCTCCTCTCCTGTATTGATTCTAGATAAATGGTCTTGTCCAAACTTACTTTTCCCTAGCTTTACCACAACATGAAGTCAAATTCTTGAAATAGGAGCACCCATCTGCATATGCACCCCTGTAAAACTGGCTTATTTACTAAGTACTTTAATGCCATGTGATCTGTATAAAACAAAAATGGTTTTGTTAACAAGTGCTGTCAAAACTTGTACAATGCATAAATCATTGACAAAGCTTCGCGCTCTATAGTTATATAATTTCGTTCAGCAGGAGTCAGCTTCCTACTAGCAAAATAGATTAGATGATCAATAATACCTTCACCAGGTTGAGCTAACACAGTGCCAATGGCCATACCAGAAGCGTCCACATGTACATGAAATGGTTTATCCCATGATGGAAAGCGCAAAATGGGTGCGGTAGTAAGTCTCTCTTTTAATATCTCAAACACACACTGCTGCGGTTCTCCCCAATAAAATGTACCTTTCCCTTTTAGTAATTCTTCCAAGGGTGCTGCAATTGCATACCCTTTTATAAACTTTCTGTAATACCCTATATGACCTAAGAATCCGTGCACCTCACTTTGACTAGTAGGCACTTCTAGGCCTAAAATGACTGCAACCTTGGCTGGATCAACTAACAAACCTTCCTTGTAGATGATATGTCCTAACAGTATCCCAAATGGCATAGCAAATATGCACTTCTTGATATTCAAAGAGATACTCAATTGTCTGCATCGTTCAAACATTAAGCGCAGATTGTCACAATGGTCTTTCACAAGCCCATATACTATCCAATCATCTAGGTAGACTTGTAAGAAGTTGTGAATAAAATCTTTGAATGCCTGAAAAACTATTCACGAGAATACAACAGGTGCGTTCTTAAACCCAAAAGGCATCACAGTATAGGCAAAACTGCCCCATTCAGTTTTAAATTTTGTCTTTTCTTGATCCTCCTGAGTGATCCTAACCTAATGATACCCAGAAAATCCATCTGTGAAAGAATATATTTCACGCCCTACAACTCCTATTATTTCCTCAGTGAATGGCGTAGGGAAAGGATCTATGATGCATGAAGCATTCAGCTCCTTGTAGTCCACACATATCCTAATCCATTCGTCCTTCTTGATACGATCACCATTCACCGATCCATTCGACTCATCAAGGGGCTTGATAATTCCATACTTTAACATTTTATCAATTTCTTCCTTTACCTTTTCACACAAATTAGGATTCATCTAGTAATGTCTCTTTCTAACTGGTTGTGCATCATCCTTAAGTTTGATCTTCATTTCCCCAAGTGATTCATGTACGCCTTTAATTTCATGATATCCTCTAGGGAATAAGTCCTGATAATCTCTGAGTAACTCAATGATCTTTGTTACCTCTAAGTCTCGACCACTAATCTCTAATTATGGCATCCTTAGCTTAGCCTCCGAACCTATATTCACCTTCTTTATCTTCATAAGTTCATGGTAGGCACACGTGTCCTTTTTTGCATTGTCCAAGACCTCGCGCACCCCACGTGAACGCTCAATATCCAAGTTTTCACATTCCTCGTCATCCACGATGTAAACCATCTTTCCTTTTTCTCTCTCAAGGCAAGTGCACTCAAGTAGTTTGGAGTCTATTTCTTCTTCCTTTTAAAAACATGCTCTGAACTCTGTTTCACCAAAGAAATTCCTGAATATGCTCTTCTGCTTTTGCACTATCTCCCATAGTTAAGCGCTTGAAAAATTTTAATGCCTCTACTACCGGAGGTTGATTCGAGAAATAATCAAATGTCTAGATCATACTTGCAGTCAAATTTGACAATTCCTAGTTTCTCTATGTAGTTTTTCATATACATACCAAGCATGTGTGCATCTTTGGAGTGTGGAATACAATTTATGCACCCATAGTGATGGTGGTAATGCTTCCTGTCCTACTATCCAAAGTCTCTCACACTACTGAATGTGATGTTGAACAGGTTGATTACTATGATAAGTACAAGTTTGCGTAGGTGCATTGTTCCTTATAAACCTGGTAGATAAAGCTATTCCAATCTCTTCCCAGTGTATAAGGTTATCTCTGTGGACTACCCACCAATGGCGTTGTTGTCCCGCATAGTGTATATACTAGCATATCTCTCCTTACAACTGGATCTACCCATTGCATTTCCATAGCCTTCAGAAAGGCATGCAGAGCTTTTGTCCCTGTATACCAAGGTATTGTACTTCCTATCCATCAAATTAAATGAAATCTATTCATGCGTGCAACCACACTTTTCACCTTGTGCCCTACTAATTCATATGTACCATGAGCCCAATTGTCACAAGCAATACTCGTAGTGTCACTAATAGAATGAGAATCCTCCCACTGTAGAATGCCTTCTTTTGATGGCTTGTTGACCTCTAGGTCCTGAATAGCGCATACATAGACTCTGTTTAAGTCCTCCTCACTTAGAGGCTCAACATAGGGTGTGGATTTCCCATCTGTCAAAGGTATCACAACCCTCTCCTCCTTTTTTTCAAAGTTGATATATCCCTTATTGAATCTCAAGTCAGCATTATTCACATAACACCAAGGGCATCCAAGCAAGGATGGAAAATTGTCTACTTCTGCAAGTGCTAATACCTCAAAATCCCCAGTAAACTTGGCCCCTTATATAGTTATAGATGCATCCTTCAACACTCCTATGGGAGTGGCCTTAGTCTGGTTTTCCATAAACAACACATTAGATGATGGCTGCAATGGAGGCCTCCCCATTTGTACCCAAGCATCTAATGTCAACACATTTACTTCCACGCCTATATCAATAAATATATTACTCAACAGCCACCCATCCATAACAGCATTTAGATTAATTTCTTTGTCATAATCAATGCTATCAGGGGGAATATTTGCATGTAGAATCTGTCGTCTAGTCTCAAGACTTGCGCGCAGAGTGTTCCCTTTCAACCAACTTCCCAATAGTGGAATAATGTTCTCCTGGCGCAACATCTTGCACACCTCCCGCAAATCATTGATACCAGTTTGGACTATCTCTGATGCTTTCTTTTGCTCCTTTAGGTATTGTATCTTTCCCCTGAAGATTCCTTATCACTTCCATGGTATCCTAGTAAACTTCTTTTCATATGAGCAGGATCTGGGTACCTCGCATGCAAAACTTCCTCCTTGGTAATCGTAGGCTTCTGATGCAATGCCTCTCGCACGTGTGCAGCTTCAGCACGTGTAGTGGTCTTTACTATAAATGCCTCAAGTCCTTTTGTTATCTTGGGCATCCATTGGTCTTCTACTACACACTGGATTCTAACCATCATGGTGCCCTTTTTTTCTTGCTTATGTTATTTAATCAGATGCTCATATAAGTCCGGGCACTCTTCATAGCTATGGTTCTTCCCATAGAAATAACATGCATTATTCTGAGGAAATTTGCACCTATATTGATCAGGGGATCCACACGTATAACATGTTCAACAAGGGAACTCTCCTCTTCCTCCACCATGCCCTCGTCCTCTATATCCACCATGATATTCATGTCCTCTTCCACAACCTCCTTCAAAACGCCCCTCATTCCTATCATAGCGCGTTTGATTATGATCCCGATCCTGGTGCTCATTCCTACCCTTAGAATTATTTTTATACTTGTCTATCATACTCTAATGTCTATAGCATCATGGATCTGAGCAATCAACTAACAATCCTTAGTATCATGGGTTATGGACCTACAAATCTTGCAAAAGCAAGATACATTCTTCCTTATCCCGTGCTTTGTAACAAAGGACAGTGACTAGCATCATGATTCAAATGGTAAATTTCACAATCTAGTAATAATGAATGTACAGATTTGTGAGGACAACTATCCTTGGTGTGACCTTCCACTTCACAATCTGTACACCAAATTCTGAGCGCGTTTCATGGGCTGAATTTGTCGATAGCTTTTCTAACTGTTTGTCATAGCTGTAATATGTGCCTCTATAAATGGACTAATGTCATTATCAATGATCCCAACTACCTCATCATGCAAGGATGCTTCCAAAGATTGCTTCACGTGGACCCATGTATGTCTTATGTAACAATTTCCTCCTAATAGGTGTAATCAATCCTCCAACGAACCACTTTGTGTATGTTATGGCTAGCGTGAATATCATAAGACAACTTAGATAGAAGTGTCTTAAAATAAGCATCATACTCATGTACACTTTCAGTAGTGCCTTGCTTGATATCTTTGAGCTCACTTATACTCTTCTGCTCAAACTCAGGAATATGGAACTCTTTTAAGAAAGCATCCCTTAGTGTTTCATAATCCACACAAGTTTGATCAGGGTCAAATTTCCTATAGCAGCTATACACGTGCCCCTGTAATGTAGTAGTGAATTAACTTACCTTTCACTCAGCAGATGTAATCCCTTTAGCACGCCATAAGATTTCACACATATGCACATGTTCGGCAGTGTCCTCTATACCTCTATATTATGGGAGACGAAGGGACATCTCCATGTAGATATTCTATGGTTGTTGCAAACCTTGACCACCTGATCCAGAACCCCCTGGGTTCCCTCTACCTCCAAAACCACTAGATCCATTGGAACTAGAACCACCTATACCTCTTGATCCTCCACCTATAGTTGGAGTAGGACCTGTAGATGTACTTCCCTATGTGCCGACAAGATTACTATATGTAACCCCTATAGTACGTGAGGTAGCTCCACTTCTAGAGGTGAATCCAACATTCTCACGTGCTTACATTATGGGGGATGATGCACCTAAGAATGCTCCTCCATATAACATTGAGGTTTTCTATCCTACCATTGATGTACTTGATCCCTGACTTACTCCTGCTCTCCTACTTCCCAAGTTAGCTTGTTGGTTACTTATCGTACTAGATACTGAAAAACCAAGCGCAAAAGCTAGGTCACCAGTGGATTAAGATGTATGCTTGTATCCTAAGTAATCTCTCTGGAATACTTCCATGCGAGGCCGAGAAGGGATCTCTATCATTCTTTCCAAGATGGGGGAGTTCCTGCTACTCTGGCTCCATGTCTTCTATGTGAGCCGTAAATCCTTCATGAGCCATCTCTCTCCTCAATGCCATACTTTTTGCAATGGAACATTGCTTCTCTATTTCCCTCTCGCGCACCTCATTATACTTAAGTTGCCTTTCCTCTCTCTACTTTTCTGCCGCTAGGTCTGCCATCTTAATACCAAACTCTGTTCCTGCCTTCACGCGTGGTGAAGTTTAGCTAGCCATCGGTTTACTCTCTAGGTTCAAAGTTACCATTAATATCTTGATCGCCATTGGAATACCATGCAAATATGTTCCTCTTGGATACCTCAAAAACTAAAATTCAGCGACCTCTGGCAAGAGTACATCGAAATTGAGTATTCCGAATATAACTGTTTAGAATACCATGAAACCACGTATCCACCGCATGATTCCAAATCAGATCGGCATCATAGAGAGCCTGAAATTCTTCTTGTGTCCAAACAAGTGTGTGATATCTCTAGTTCCACTAAGATGCATAAGTCGCAAGCCACTTGTAAATTTCTACTAGAAAGATAGTGAAAAATATCTCATACAAGCTGTCGTATTGGTTCTGTTCTACCCAAGTACATGCATTAAACTCATATCCACTGCTTTGAACCGTCATGCATATTCTTCCTCTAGTTCGTGTAGCCACTCCTCAATAATTTCTAGAGTTAATCGGTACATCTTCATTGCATGAACCATCTTGAAAACAATCTGAAAAAGAGGTCCCAAAGAACAAAACCAATGATGTAGCCTAGAATTTGCAAGATAACACCCTAGTCGCACTGGCACATCACTCAGCCTAGATTGAGCACTCACCCAAAGCACGCAAAGGTACCAGTCCTCTTTAGGGTTGTTGTAACAGGATGATAACATGATGAAGGAAGATACATTAAGACTCATGACTAATCCATCATTCTACAGTGCATGCTATCCACGGATCCATTAAAGAACAAACTTAAATAGTAATCATGATTGAAACACTAACATGCACTACTCAATTACACATAATGACACTTAGATTCAGCCAATATCCTCCATCTATTAATAAGTATAGAAGCTCCTTACAGTATTGTCAATTCATCTTAAGGCGCATATGAATCTGATACACATATTCAGAATCATACATACATATCTATATATCTTTTCCACACACATACAGATCTCTCTTTCACTATGCACCTAATCATCATATATATAGGGTGGGGACTTTCCCTTCACCACTTAACTACTCCGAAATAGGTCACATGCTATTATTAGCCATACACCATTTATAATTATAGCCACACATGCAAGTGCACTATCTATAGTCCTCTTATAGTTAACTGAAGTGTCCATTCTATTCTTAGCTTGTCTCCATGCATAGACACTTTGAGCCACTCTTCTAAATATGGATAGTGCATGGTGCACACATCTCTACATCGTTGATGTGTTCTCGCATGCCATCTTCCAAAAATAGATCCTCATACCCAAAATCAGCTAAGTCCTGAAATCTGAACTTGCCTTCCGCACGCGGGTCCTTCCTATCCTTCCGCGCCTTCGATCCTAGCCTTCTATCCCGCACGGACTCCTTGTGTGATATTTTTCAAGTATTATTTGATCAACATGATGTCTACAACATCAACTTCATCATTAGATTCAGTGGAAGCGTCATTATGTGCATCATCAATTTGGGTAGCACTATCAATGACATTAGGAGGTGGCATGGGAGTAGAAGGGGAGCAAAAGCATAAGATGGTGGATGGGGAGTACCGACAAGGACAAATATAGTGGGCGAAAGGATAGCCGAAGTGTGAGTAGTAATGGGAGGAGAAGTGATGTCAGGGGTATTGGAGGTGGGTATACTAGATTGACCAACATCATATTTATCTAGGTTAGCATACGAAATGGGCTGAGGTGGTGGGATAGGCATGGAAGTGGCAGGATCAATGTGACAATATTTGAATGGTTCTGGGGTCGCGGTGATAGTATGTTCATAACCATCATGGAGGAATTTGACACATTGATGTACGGTGGAGGGCACAAATTGCATGGCATGGATCCAAGGTCTTCCTAAGAGGAGATTAAATTACAAAGAAGCATTGAGGACGTAGAATTCCGTAAGAATTGTTTTAGGTCCAACACAAATATGGAGAGATATAGTGCCAAGACATGTGCAAGTGGATGAATCATAACCACGGATGAGGGTGGAGTTACAAGAGATGAGACTATCATTGATGCCTAATTATTGTAAGAGAGAATGGGCGCAAAGATTAATAACAGAATCATTATCAATGAGGACACGCTTGATATAAGTAGTGTTAACGACAGTGATAATGAGCAATGTGGCACAACGTTTATGTTTGGTGGTGGGTGATATGTCATCATCTGTAAAAGAGATAGAATGAGGAAAACTACAAAGAGACTAAATGAGATGGGTGAAAGCTTTAGTAGAGTGGTCATGTTTGACATGAATAGCGTGGAGGGTAACCTCTAGTGTGGTCCAAAAATCTAGCGCATTGCACAATAAGTTGTAAAGTGATATTTTAGCGGGTGTATTCTTGAGCTGGTCAATAATATCATAACCTTTGGAAGTAGCTAATGGATCGATGAGGTGTGACAATTGGAGGAATCAAAACCGGTGGATCAACCGGTGGCGTAATGCAAGTGTGGCGGTGTAGTAACGACATTGATGGATGGGTCGAGAGGAAGGCGTGAGAAAGTGAGGGAGTTGTTGGGTATGCACATGCATGAAGTTGGTGGCAGTAGTAATGACATTAGTGATCTTGGTAGGTGTATAGGTAGGATACAAAGATTGGGCCATGACCGGATAAGGAGATGACATGGTGGAAAAATATGGGAATACTAAACCCTAGAAGGGGGTAGAAGGGCACATCGGGTTCACCAAAATTATT
Source organism: Taxus wallichiana var. yunnanensis (assembly GCA_018340775.1). Classification (NCBI taxonomy): domain Eukaryota; kingdom Viridiplantae; phylum Streptophyta; class Pinopsida; order Cupressales; family Taxaceae; genus Taxus; species Taxus wallichiana. The sequence goes on from CM031238.1 coordinate 865,379,794, forward strand.
AATTAAAATAAGACTTATTTACTAGGAAATAGTAACCCTAGTTAATCTAATTAGGAGGACTAAAACATTGTAATAAAAGACTAAAACAATATGAAATAAATGCAAGTAAACTACTCTAAGTGAAATGAAACCATAAATGTGCAAGAGAAGAAAGATAAATAGCTTAGTTGATTAGCGGTGGTGTCGCAGTTGTTGCAGATCTAGAAATGAAATCAAGAAGTATAGAAAAACACTCAGGGACCCTGTGAAGGATAGATCTAGAGGATCTGAGATGACTGTGGCACCTGGGAGTGTACTAGAGTGCCCTGGAGGCACCCCCGGTCTGTAATATGGGTGCTCGGACACTTTGTAAATGCTCGAGAACCTAAGTCGATATGGTTGGAAGGTGTCTTTAATAAATTCATGTCTGCATGCATGTAGGATCTATCGGGTGAGCTATGTAATGACTTGCAATGCAAAAGGAAGTATCAAAACCCTAGAAAAATAAAATATGTAAATGAATGGGTTGGACTGACCTCAGCCACCAAACTTGTGGTCTTATCACTAAGCATTGCACTACATTTCGGACCCGGATGTAGTTCTGGTGTGTATGTACATATCGTACCCTAGGTGCTCTCGTATTAGTTACACTTTGTGAAGTAGCGAGAAATAGTAACTATAGAAAATGTAAATAGCATGTGTGCATGGAATAGAATAGAATCCCTCCCCTATGTAGTGTGTGTGATGCATATCTCCTAGCCTTGATGCATGGCACTATGTGGATGCAAGTGATGCAATGGATGTAACTCTAGATGGAGTGATAGTAGTGTATAATGTTATAACCTCGGGACCGTCATTATGGTATTATAGCTTTATATTTATAGAGCTCTCAAGCTTAATTTCATAATTAATCTCGACAAGGTCGACTAAGAAAAGATAAAGATAACAAACGGCTATAAAGGCACCAAAAGGAAGTGGAAAAAGATGTGCATAGCCCGAGGCACCCAGTGTGGGACTGGGCACCCCCGAGGCACCCTAGTACGGATGGGGTTCCCTTATTTTGGGCTAGAATGATGGGGAAGTTGCGAAATGGGTGGATAAGTGCAATAAAATATGTGGGAATGATGAAATAAAATATAAAATAAAGGTGGCCAAAAGGTGGGATTAATTAATATTTTATCCACTTGATAACCTTCTAAATAATAGTATAAGACCGGGCTAAATTATGTGTAAAGTGCATAATTTTGTGTCTACATAAGGTCATCAAATGCTAGTCGATTGAAAGATGAAAAAGTAATCTTCATGGTGTTGCAAGGTTACAAAGTGTAGCTATTGGTATGAGTAAAATGTTTGGTGGATTAAATATTCTTTGTTATGTCTCAAACAGAGTTCATAGGTCTCGTTAAACTAAAAATATGAGAATAATGCATGGTATACGATCTATAGAGTCTTACAAGGTCAAATTGGAGATTGATGGTTGGTGCACTATCAATGTGTGTGAAGATAAAAGTAGATAGATCCTATATATCAAAATTTGGTGTGCTCAAATCTTATGTTCATTATTAAAAACATTGATTGGTTTATTGAAACATGAGAGAAACCTTTTGAATAACTAATTTCATTTACTTTATCGAATTAGAAGTTTATTATAAATTCAAAAAGTGTAAGAGCATGCTAAAATGGTATTATACACTCAAATATCGGTTTAGGACAGTGGTGAAGTTTTAAATCCACTTTCATGCCATGCAACCAAGGTAAGATGCTTAAATTGTATGTTTTCCATTAAAGTAGCTTGGTACAAGCTCAGGGAAATATAAGGTTTAATCCTATGATGTGTATGGCTTCTTATGGATTGAAGAAGTTTGGCTCGATGGATGAGAATGCTATTTAGGGAAAATGGTCCTAAAGAGAGTTTTGTAAACATTAGAGGCAAAACAAGTGATTTCAAGTATGGAATATACCTAGAGGATGATGATTAGTGTAGACATATAAAATGTCGACATGCTTAATTATGATTAATTTGTCCCACAACATCATCTAAATCCATATAATAATTAATCGCAAGATTAATTATTATTAATTTCATCATTAATCCCTTTATTCTAATATATTTCATCATTTATCTAAATATTCCATTTTATCATTTATCCCATTAAAAATCTCTTTTATCACATTTACCCTTTCATCATTTATCATTTATCTCATTTCATCCTTAATCCCTTTTATTTCATTATTATATCCTATTATAATCCCTATTAATATTTTCTAGGAATTTAATATTCCTACACCCACCTACCAACCTACTCTACACATCCCTACACCTAGCCTTTCCATGTAACCTCACCCCTAATCATCATTAATCTAATACTAATCTAATCACATCCTCACACCTATAAATCTAGAGGCTTATAAATCTAGAAGCCTCTCTAACCTTCTCCTTCCATTGAATTTTTAATTCAATGGAAGCTTCTTCCCTCCATGGAATTTGAATTCAAATTATAGAATTATCCATTCTAGAATCCTCCAATCCTCTCATCAATTTCCAACCATTGATCCTCATCCTACTTGGATCAATCTCTACCCTCCATTCTCCCATCCACAAGCTATAAATTGAGCTCTCCTCCTCCATGAGAGCTAGTTGGAAGGTGTCTCATAATCCATAGCAATCTCTTTGTTCTTCAATCATTCAATATTCAATCATCCAATCCAATCAATCCATCCTTCATCAAGCATCTAGCAATCAAGTTATCAAGGGGAGGTGTTGCCCAAGTGTCTCCAAAAATATGAAGCAAGCACATCCATCTTTCATCCATAGAGAAAATCCAAAACATCACAAAGGAGTCTTGGACTTGTAGGTAAGTATAGGTATTAAATATCTCCTTTCTTTCCATCCATTTCTCTATCTAAGGTTTTGTTTGAAAATATTATATTAGGGAAGTAATTTAGTTATTTTCTCACACTTGAATTACATTTTGGTGCCCACCATGGGGCTTACCCCCAAAATTTTGATTGTTTTTAATAGTAGTTCAAGATGTCCAAATTTCAAAAAATATCGTGATCATTTGCACTTTAAATTTTCAAATTTTCATGATGAAATCATCCATTTCAGCACATTTACTTTGTAAACAGTGCATTTTCTCTCAGTAAACAACATATTTTCTCTTAAAACAATGCATGTTCACACGAAATAGCACATTTACACACGTGAGCGGTGCATTTGCACACGAGAATAGTGCATTTACATACATAATGCAGTGCATTTTCACATAGAATAATGCATTTTTACTGTAACAACACACATTTGTCCATGTAACAACGCATTTGTTTTGCATTTTTTTTTCCTACCTTTCAAGAGCCATAAATTTTGACCACTGAACTCAAAATGACTCCATTTTTTTAGAAAGGTATTGAAAATATCTATGCATTCAAAGTGTTAATTTAGTATTTTGGAAGATAATTTATTCATGGTTTTCATTTTCCTAAATATATTATTTTAACTACACATTAAGTTATCTTTTCTTGTTCCAAACTACTAACACTTTGTGTGCAGCTTCCTACGCTTACCAAAGATAAAAAATTAATCTAAAACTACTAATCCTTTTTGTTTTGCATCTTGTTTAGTCCAAGACATTTGGGGTTATAATCAAACTACTAATCTTTGTTTTATAGGGCCTCCTCTTGAAGACCCCATTACATAATTTTTTAATCATTTTATTTGTTGGTTGTGGATCACGATAAAGGGGTGAACCCCCACGAGGTCTGGGGGATATCCCCTAGCGGGGGTTTGAGGGCCACGTGCCCCAACGGGGCTTTGGGGAAGCGCCACCATAAGCCACATTTTATATGTATTTATGCATTGTGAAATATGGACCATTCCTTATTAGGTCATAGATCTAACGGGTGGTTTTCTATGTTTCTCGAAATGATAAAAACCTAATATCTTTAAAGGGTCATTATGTATGAGGGTCATTATATTAGTGGTAGCACTGTGAGAGAGTTTTTTTCTGGAATGAATAAAAGTATTGGCTATTTCTAGTGGACGTAGCCCATTTTGGGTGAACCACATTAAATCTATGTCTCTGTTTTATTGTATTCTTTTCTATTTTACGTTTTCTACATTATTCATTGCATGCTTGTTTATCTGTACAACTGGTATAATCCTAACATTATCTTGTATCCATTTTCTTGAATTTATCATCCTTTTTATTTGTTTTCCTTTGTTGTGTGTTCATTCTGAAGGAAAAACTATGTATGCTCTCCTCTCACATCGTAGGACAATCTTGATGATCAAAAAGAGATAGTGTTCCCTTTTTATTTTTGTAGGGGAAATGTGATGTGGAAGTGATATCCACACACTTTTCATAGTCCTAGGGGTCTCGTGACCGTGGGATTCATCTCTATGCACATAGACACGCCCCATGTTTCGGCGACGTATATAAATTCAATGACAATTGTTGTTATTGGCTAAACACTTGATTTTTGTAAGAGCAACATGAAGTGAGGGGATTCCATGTCCTAATACCTAGGCCTTAGACAACATCCTTACAACATGAACTTGGGCCCCATGTACCACAAGGTATATCGAGGTTTCCCCTAGTGAGCTCATGCATCCTACACTAGACAACCTTTTGGCCTCATATTAAGCTATAGGTGCAAGAAGGTTGCACTTCCCAAGATCACTCGCTAGTTGACCCCACATTGACACATAGGTGGAGAGACAATTGTGGCACCACCATTGGTGTGTGGTATTAAAAGTGGGATATAGCTTGATTGTAATCCCACTTGACTAGTTAGGGATCATGTTGCATATTTTTGCTTGTTTGCGAACACCTTTGACCAGCCCATTACTTGAAAATTTTAATCAATTAAACATCATCATAATTAACTATTCTTGATCACATGATCCTAATCCTAATCCCCTCAACATCCTTAATCCACAATCCTAATCCAAATCTAATCCCCCACACATCCTACCTAACAATGGCCTTTGATCCTCAATCCACATCCTCTCTAAACCAACATCCAAACCCTTACCTCTTTTCTAAATCCATCAACCAATCTATCCCATCATCCCCCACCCATCAAAGTCAACCATATCACTTTGACCACAAAGTCCCACACACCATCCAACACATTAACAAAAAAATCTCAAACCTAACATCCTACCTTAACCAATCCTCTCCTCGTCATCCGAATCAACCATCACATATTGATCCTAACATCCTAAAAACCATCCAACAACTTAACCAAAAATATCCAATCTTCAATCTTCAATTAACTCCTAAACCATCATCCCCTAACCAATCCCATCCAAATTTCCCCCTTTCTATGATCCCTACCCTCACCCCATTGACCTCCTCCTTGAGGAACCAAAACATCCCAATCCACACCTCGACCTAAACAACATAAATCACTATCCCCATAAGATAATTACATCGAATTTGACCACCTCACTAACTTTGACCTAGACCAAGAGGACCTCCTTTGTGTCCTTGTTAATCTAGCCACCAATCCCAAACCCACACAACCATCCCAAACCCCAACCTCCAAATCCCCTATCAATCATCATGACCTACACCTTCCTCCCATCAAAAATCATACAAATAATCCACCATCATCCAAAACCTCAACTCCTAAATCCAATCATCATAAAACCTATCATCGAGTCCCATTCACATATCCATAACAATCACAACAACTTAATCCTAAATCAATATCACCCACATCTCATCTTAGTCCTCCATCCTCATCACCTCAATCAAATCCTACATAATTTCTCCTATATTTTCCCACAACCTATAATCCACCATTAAATTTAGCCCATAATCCTATTTCATCCCCTCCATCACCTACACCCAATTCCATCAAAACTATCTCATCCACTGTGAATCCTAAGTCACCCTCATCCCCTTCTACCTCCAATCCTAAACCATATAATGTGGATCCTACACCACCCTCTTCATCCACACCTAATCCTATCTTAACCCCTTCATCACCTAAACCTAACATTATCCTATCCTCTAATCTATTTCAATCCACCATCCCCCAATCCTAAAACATCTAACGTAACTCCTAAGTCACTAACTCCTAAACCTAACAAATCCAATCCCAATCCTACCCAATCCAATACGACTCCTATGTCACCTTCATCTACTTCATCCCCTAAATCGACCAAATCCAATGTGGTACCTACACCACACCCATCTCCCAAATATCCTTCATCCCCAACATCAACCAACTCTAATGTGACCCCCATATCACAACCATCCCCTTCATCTAAATCTACCCCATCCCCTTCATCTAAATCTATCAATCCCAAACAATCTAATCCTAAGCCTGAACCATCTACTCCAACCCATCCAAAATCACCCAAATCTACTTCGCCTCCAAGCCCAAACCATCCACTTCGGCACCCAAGTCTTCCATCCCCTTCATCTTCTAAACCACACCAATCCAATACAAATCCTAAATCCAAATCAACTAGAACATCTCATCAATGACCTAACCATGCACCATTACTTCCTACTCCCTCTAAACCATTACTCCATACCACCTCCAAACCATTACTTCCTACTCCCTCCAAACCATTTAACCTAAACCACTTCACTCCTTTAAGAGAATCCTTGACCACCATCTTCCATTATTTAAAAACCTTTAACATGATCATCCACCCCGATAAAATCATATAATCATAGCCTCCCAAGCCATCTTGGTATAGGGAACACTATTATTGTGACTTCCATTGCACCCATGGACATTTGACCAATCGTTGCATGTAATTTAGGTCTTATGTCCAAAATCTCATTAACCAAGAAATTATTATCCATGTACCTCTTTATCCACCACATTTCTATCCCAATCTTATCCCTAACCATCGCTCACCATCCCAATCTCATTCAAAATCTAAACATCATGGTTGAGTCAGGTCATTCCATGCTTGTTTCTAGCCCTAGAGCATGCAGAATGAGGTATAGGTGTGATATTTGAACCAACTAATTCAAGGTGGAGCATGATGGCACCATAGTGGTAGTGTACCTAAGGTTTATGGTGATTTTTAGGTCAGAACTTAGAGGTTTGGTGGTGTTTCAAGGTCCTTGGAAAGCAAGCAGTGAAAAACATGTTGTTTGGCATAGGTAAGTCACTATGGCTAGAGAGTTCCATGCATATTTTAGATAGATGGTGATTATGGATAGGTAGAGGATGTTTTCATTATGCTTTAGGACAATTTTCAGGTCATTCTATAGTGGTAATTTCAATATATGCAAGTTTTGGCAAAATCAAGCAAGTAATGAAGTGTTTTTTAAGAAAAAGTTGGACCTTCTGATGCTCGTTGTGAATTGTGTGATTTACATGGGGACCTGAAATATTTAGAATATATTCTTAGGTAAGATATGAATCTTTCAAAAAATAATGAGGTGATTTAATCTTCACATTTTTATGAACGATTGTTAAGAATGCAAAGTGATTTGAAACCCTAACTAGGAGCAGCTTGCGAGAATAGTGAGTATATAGAGCCTGCTTTTGATTGGTAGTGCAAAAGTGATGATTAGATGATGTATAGTACTCTTACATATTTCCATAAAGGTATGTTAGATCATGTGGGGATATGTGGGCCCTACCTGAATTTTCTTATTTCTAAAGAGTTCCATTTTAAGAAAAAATTGTCTAAAGAAGGTGATGATTAAATTGAAATTGTTTTTATCCCCTAATTTTTCTAGATTTCCATGATAGTTTCATTTTATTTTTGTGATGAAAATTTGAAAATCATACCCTCTTTATTTTTTGGATTGAGGGTAAATTGAGGGTGTTTGAAAGGACCCACATCCTTGTACATGTGAGGATTTTTGAGAGGATCCACAACCTAGTTACAATGAAGGGGACCACTATTAGGAACCCAATTGAAGCAACCATGAAACCAAAGTGAAGATGTAGCGACCATCAACAATGACCGCAGTGAGTGGGACAACTATTAGAACAACCACCAGCGTCGGCGGCAAGAAGAGAGCGCACCACCAGATCGCGAGCAGAGTGGAGCAGCCACAAGTGTCAGCAGCGAGAGGAGCAGCCATGACCACAGCGAGAGGATCAGCAACATTGAACGAGTAGCCATTAGCATCAGCAGCGGTGAGAGGAGAAGGAGCCACCAGCATCGACAATGAGAGGAGCAGCCACCAGCGTCAATAGTGAGGAGTAATCACCAGTGTCAGCATGAGCAGAGATGCCACCTCTAGCGGTGAAACCACCTCCAAGGAGGATCGTGCCTCGGGGGGATTTAAAACCAGGTGGGCAAGCACACAACCATGTGACTTGACCACACCACTCCCACCACATCGGCTAAAATCATACCCTCTTTATGATGACTAGTTTTGGGGCATTTTGGAGTAGCTTTCAAGAAAATTGACATTGCATGAGATACGGGGGACTTAGAAATAAATTAAAGTTTTTTTGTGAATATTTTTTAGATGTATTTCCATTGGTATATCAAACTTGATGATTGTATAAGGTATGAAAAAGTTATGAGCTGTTCTTTGAGGGTCAAGTTTGAAGGATGCTTGTTCTAGCAAGGTGTTAAGTGACTACAAGAAGTAAGGTGATGATTCTAAGTTTTTATTACTTGGTGAAGGTTTCTATGTGATTTTACATCATTTTTAAGTGTGATACATGATTTGTTTGAGTGTGGAAGTGTGGTTTGGTGTGATAGAGTATGTTGAGCCTCAGTGTCAGTTCTTAAGACCTAGAAGGCATAAGGAGCAGCTTTCGATATTGGCTTGGTGAAGGCCTTCCAATTAAATTTGGAAGGAGTTACAATATGTTATGGAAGTATGATTTAGAGATATTTCCAATGAGATATGGATTTATTCTTTTTACATTTATATGATGGCTCTTTTGGGTTGAGTTTTGAAGAAGAAGGTAACTACATTTTCAGACAGTTTGCTTAAATTAGGTGAAAGAATGAGTTAATCAAGCATGATATGAATGATTTAATGTTTTATATCACCTGGATAGTGAATTAGGATGAATTTTTTTCCCATTTAAGGCCTTTTAAGGTCTTGAAAGTGACAGAAAGAATGTTAATCACTAATTTTAAAAACTGGTTTTTGGCAAAACTTGTTTTTGTGTAGAGTAAAGTAGTTGTGGTGTGATCATATGATTATTTAATGATTTATATGATGCATGAAAGTTATGTTAATATCCTATGGTTTTCATAGATTTGTCACATGTCATAGTTTAGTTCATCATGAGGGGTCTTAAGGCCCAAAGGTAAAGATAGGGTGTTGGAAACAATTGTTTTGTGAAGGATATGAGCCAGTGGGCCCATTTAATGAAATATTTTATTGATCCAAGAAAATTTAAAACCATGTATGATGGTTTTATGATATATTACTCATGTGTGGTGAATTTTGAATCTTGACTAAGCATGATTTTTATATGAGTGGATTTTTTGCATCCTAGTGATGGGATTTTGAGGCTTGTTGGTGCATGATGAGTGGGTTTTGGCATGACCAACCCATATGGGTCATATGTGACCAATAATAATGCATTAATTTGAATGTTATTAATTTTTATGGGTTGAATTAAATGTTTAGGACTGACCTCACTTGGGTTAAAAATAAGAAATGCATATAAAAGTGAAGTTTGAGCTCATTTTGTGAGCTAGTCTTACATGGGTGAAAAGTGCGATCTAGGAGAGATTGAATTGCATGTATGAGGGAATGTTTTTAAGGATAATAATATGTGTTTCAGGTTGAATAATCATTGAAGGAATGAGAGTAAGTGTTTAGATCCAAGAATAGTTTAGAAGGAAGAAGATAGAGCAAGTTTGAAGACCTAGGGTTTGAGCAAGGATTTGCGAGCTGAAATTGTGATCTCCATCGGTTGTGGCAGCAACTAAATTCAGAGATCATATTCATTAGGTGGCTGATTTGGTTCTTGGTCATATTTCGGGGTTGTATATTCCTTGTGGAGTGGGTTCTTCACTAAATTAGGGGTTGGTGTTTTTTTAGGGTTGGTGCACTACTAAACTAGAGGTCAGTGCTCCTTGTGGGGTTGGTTCCTCACTAAATTTGAAGCATGGAAATAAAATGTTTATGTTTCAGGTGAATTTTCTTCCCCATGAAATTTTCCCACTTATATATGGTGTTCTTGTGTACTCTCTTTCTCTTTCTCTTGTGAATGGTTGTTTTTATGTTTAACTAATCACACATATGGTGCATGGTTGATTGGATGGATGTATAAATGATCATTAATGATTAATGGTAAATGAAATAAGGTTTTTGTAGGATTAATTTTCCCTCCCCCTCTCTGTCCATTTTTCTTCCAACATCCAAATCATTTTCAACCCGACTTAACCATTTTCCATAACAATGAACATGTTGAGGGTATGTATTGCAAGTTTCAATAAGATAATACATAGAATTGGGTACTTCTAGATCCATTTTTAAATCATACCTCCCTAATTTGAGGCTTTTAAGTTCCTAAAAGATTTAAATACTTATGAGGTACAGAAATTTATTTCCCATATCTTCTCTAGAATACCACTTGGCCTTGGAAGTAACATGAGCTTTCAACCCAATCAACCGCTTGTCGTGTATTCTACATATGTGTTGTCCTCTATTTTTTTGTAATACCACATCTTCCTCCAATTCCAATTGAATTTCAGGAGCAATATCCTCACTAAATGGTATCAAAAATACCTCTTCCTATTGATCCAACATGGAGGGCTCAAAGAGACGTACATTCTCAACATTCACAACTGAATATATTCTCATATAATGAGAAAAATCCAAGAAAAATTCATTCTTACTAACTTGTTCTAGAATTTCAAATAGGCCATATCATATATGTTTGAGTTTATTATATTTACCTTGTAGCATATCTCTACTTAAGTACAACCATACCTTCTCACCAATAAGGAAAGAATGCTCAATTATATGGTTATCATGCCTTCCTTTGTAGTTAGCATGTGACTCTTTCAACCTCTCCCCGTCCATGGACGTGTGTCTACTAAATTTTCACACATAAATTTTCAGATTTTTGGACTTTCATATCCACTTTCCCATTTTATTTGCATGGTAATCTCGTAACAACATCAAATGCACTCTTAGGAAAATAACCAAAACATGTTTCAAAAGGAATCTCGCTTATAGAAGCATGAACTACCCTATTATAAGAATATTTTATATACACCAAATTCTCATCCCAAGTCCTAGGATGTTTCTTGTTGTACAGATGCCTCAAGAGCTTAACCAAGGTATGGCTCGCCACTTCTATTTACCCATCTCTGTCTGCAAATGAAAATTGGTAGACCCTTTCAACTTATTATCCATCTTCTTCGACAAAGTAGACCAAAACTTTCCTATGAATTGTGATTCCCTATCTAACACAATAGAATTATGAAAACCAAAATGAACCCACACATTAGCAAAAAAATACTTCTTTTGTATCACTTGCTTTGATGGTATTCTTGTAAGGAATGAGAATAGACATTTTACTGAATTGGTCCACTACCACAAAGATATAATCATTTCCTTTCTTGTAAGTAGGCAAACCATCCAAAAAATCCATGGTGATGTTTTCCCATGGTCGGGAAGGAAGTGGTAATGGCATATATAAACCCAAATTTATATTAGTAGGCTTTCTTCTACTATATAAAACACAACCCCTATTAAATTTGGCAATTATTTCTTGCATGTTTAGCCAATAAACATACCTTTTTGAGTGCATAATATTCTTTTTCACACCAAATTGACCAACTACCTTAGAATTACATACATCATCAAATGAACTCTTTCCCCTCGGGCTCACAAAGTTTTTGTTCCTATAGAGTGTAGTCATAAAATAAAGCACTTACTACTCTAATTATATCTCCAAGTATGTTGTTTTATATATGGATCTTGCGTAAGAAAAGTATTCACTAATGGCTCATCCCCTAGTCCTATCATCAATTTATTCATTCATTGTCATTAAGTTTCTTGCACAGTTGTCAATTACTCACATAGTTTTGGTCATCTCTCATGGAGTCTCAGATGTCATTATTTACTCAATGGTTGTCTCTAGTCTTTAACTAGGGAACCTAGGAAGGATTGGGGCACTTGTCACCACCTCGGTCCTCATTTTAGGCACCCTGGTCCCAATTGCACTTGGTTCTCATTTAGAGTTCTCGAGGTCGGTCTTTGTTGTTTCCCCCTCATTCCCCTAGGTACTAGTCGACATATCAGTCATGCTAGAAGTGTGTGTCATGTGTGTTTTCATTGATGTCAATTTCATTGATGTCACTATGGTCTAGGTGATCTAGGTATGTTGGCTAGGTGATATAGGTATGTTTTCTAGGTGATCTAGGTATGTTGGCTTGAGTCTCTCAAATGTGTTATGAAGGTCAAACAAGGTCCATGAGGTGAGTGAGATGTTTCAATGAGTCTGAATCATGTCCACATGGTCTAACCATGAAGTGTATGAGTCAAGTTAAGTCTTTCTTGGTCTTGGCCTAGTGCAAGTACATAGTGTAAATCAAGAAAACATGAGAATTAACTTAAACCAAATAAAGGAAAGTAATTTTTAGCACTATGAGGTAGCACATGAGGTGTAAAAATAGATCCAATATACAAACTAGGTTCATGAGGTCAAACAAGTCAGTATAGAGCTTTCTTAAGCCAATCCACAAGCAAGTAAGGTGTGAAATGTTGACCCAAGGTGTTATTATGAAAAATAAAAATGGTGTGAGAATTGGATGATGATATATGGTGTGTACAAGTCTTCTCATATAGTTTTGAGGTGTTTTAGGCACTTCGCAGGTCGAATAGTTCAACAACCGGGAATCGAGACCAAAGGGAACCTAAATGAGACGGGATGGAAAGATACAGGATGAATCAAATAAAAATATAACTTGGATGTGTTATATGGATGTTTCCTTAAGGTGTGATAAAAAAGGAATTGAGTATGAATATTTTGCAAGTTATGCAAGTTTTTCCAAAACTGGGTTTTTTTCAAAATATGCAAAATGAGCACCAAACTTCTTAGTTGTCAAGTGAAATTGTGGAGCCTCCTTCAAATAATTCATAAGATAAAAATGGATTAAATTTGGATAAAATTATGGTGCAAAATTTATTTTGGTGATTGGTTTAGTATTTTAGAAGTTTTATCCATTTTTGTGAACATGTTTATAGCCCTCCAAACCCCAGTTTGGACCATTTTTGGAAAATTGAGTTAGATAGGTGTCTTAACTAAAAAAAAATTCTTGGAAACCTATTTTAACATTAATAGGACTCTTTGGAGCACATTTTCATGTTATTTTTATTCCATGATGCGAGGTACGCCCCACTAAAAACATGTGTTTTGTGAAAAAAATAGTTTACAGGAGAAACTTACAAAGGAAACCCTACTAAAATTTGAGGTGGATGATGTTGGTAAAGTTTTATTCCAATTAATGAAGTAACTTTGGTTACTCTTTTGTATAAAATTGGATTGATGGTTACATATTTGGGCATACTGACAAAAGAAGCTTGTATTGAGAAGCTAGTGAATAAGAATGAAGGTAACCATGTTGAATTGTATTTAATTGATGTTGTTTCTTTCCTTGATCCATATTTTAATGTGTCATATGATTTTTGTAAGTTCTTGGTTCATTTTTTATAAGTCATTTCTTGTTTAAAGGTGATTGAGCCAAAATTGCTCTTTTAGGCCTATTTGAGAAGCATGTCTGAATGGGTATGAAGATGAGACTCTCTCCATTTAACATATGGGTCTTAATGTTTGAACATGGTTTATACATACAAATTTAAGTGTTGGAGGTGATAGAGAGCTCTGAAATTTTCTTTGGATGTGTTTGACCACATTGTATGGAAGACTAGATTTTGTCTTTTCAGACCAGCCACTGATTACAAAGATACAAGTTTTTGGAAGACTTATGCCATGAATTATAGTAGTATGAGACATTGATGAGATATTATACTTCTTGATATTTACATTGATAGGTTAATTTCCTCATAATGAAGAGATCTGAGGTATGTATCACTCAATCTTCTAGGACCAAAATCGAGAGATTCTGAAATCAGCCAGGAAAGTCTTGCAAAGTGGTGTTTATTGAAGTGTTAAGTCTTGTTTTGGATCTTTCTGGTAAATTTTAATGAAATTAGACATCCTAAGATTCATTTTTATATATTACTTGGGTCATGAAGCTGAGTGGAAGTGGTCTAGTTAGATTTTTTTAAGGACTGTATTTGTAGAAGTTGATTTAGGCACATCTATGAGCCTAAATGAATGTCTTGGCTAATGTGGCAATTTTCTAAGCATACAAGAGAATTATTTGAATTTTGGGACCATGTACCATGTGAATACAAATCTGGAATACTTGTGGACAAGTTTGAGAGCAAGAAGACAAAAGTGGAGCTCATTTTGAGAAGACTAGGAAGTTGAAGAGTCAAGTGGAAATTGAAGTGCTAGAGTCCTTCTCATGAAGGATTTGTTCTTTAAAAGGGTGTTTCACATTTAGGTGGATTGAATTTTGAAAAAAAAAACCTTTCTCTTCTTTTGAAGAAAACACTTTCTACAAAGAAAAAACCCCTGAAAATCTCTTCTAGGTTAGTAGTTGGTTGGAGTTTCATGAGGAGGATGTGAGTAAAGCAAAAATGGTGAAGTCTATGTTGGTTGTAATATTATTTGAAGAGTTGTAATCAAATCTGAATTCCAATATAGAAGGTTTTTTATTACATCTTGTGTTCTTGATATGTATGCATTTCTTGATGAACTCTATTTAATTGTGATCCAACATTAATGCATGAAAGTGTATGTTTGATGTTTGAAATATAAAAGTAAAAAAATTATTACAAGATTGATTCACCCCGAAATATAAAAGTAAAAATTCTAACAATTGGTATCAGAGTGAGACCTTAGAAGCATCTTTAACAAGCTAGAGGGAGATATTTGGTGACAAGGATGGGAGATATTTATCACTTAAAGTGGGGAGTAGAGTTCTGTAAAGAGAAGTTGGAAAAATTGATTGAATCACAAGAATAAATTCTCAAGTGTGTACAGACTCAACTCAAGGAAGCTCTAGCTGAGAAAAATAACTGAAGAAAGAGAATGAAGAACCTAATAAATAACTAAGCATCATGAAAATTAAGGTATCATCTTTTCAAGAGAGCTCTTAAAAAGCTCGAATAAGATGTTAGAAAACAAAAGGCATATGGTGATAGAATGGGCTTAGGTTTCATAGAAAATTCATGCATTACAGATAAAAGTGAAGGTGAATCAAGTCAAGGATCAAATGGAAAAATGTAGCCAAGCAAGAGAAATAGTTTAAATCTTACATCTCATGGAAGATCATCTGTTAGGTAGCCAAATTATTTTAGGCATGTTTCTTTTCATGGTAATTTCTACAAGTGTGGTGCTTATGGACACATGGCTAGTATGTGTAATCCTAATGTGGAAAAGAAAGAAGAAACTCAAGAACATCACTCTGAAGGGAAGAAGGAAGAGAAAAAAGTCAGACAAAGATATGGAGTTGAGTGTTATCACTGTCATGAGAAAGGACATCTTGCAAAGTATTACAAAAATGAGTCATCAAACACAAGGTATGTAAGAAAATTTAATGGCTATTTCTATGCTTGTGATGAATTTGGACACAGGGATTTTGAGTGTAAAGGAAGGCAAGTGGAATGTTTTAGGTGCCACAAGGTAGGGCACATTGCAAGGTTCTCGTGATGCGGATAATTGAAGAAAGTGACACATGATTCCAAACAACGAGTTCAAGTACAAGAAGAATGAAGAAGTTAATCAAAATGCTCAAAAGTATGCCAAGAGTGTGATTAATCAAAAGGATAATTTGTTGTGACAAATGAATAATAAATGAAGAATAAATCATTCAATAAATCAAAAGAATGGTTGATACCTTCTTAGGTCTCTCATCAAGCTCCTTCATGATAAATAGGTGAAAATGAAGCTTTGGAGTGAGGGGGAGCTCTTGGTCAACATGTGTCTTATTCATGGTGTTGAGGAATGTTTCTTCAAGTTAGTTTTCATGATTCTTATGGGTTGGTAATGTTAAGTGTCATGTCTTAATATTCTTTAAAGAATAAGTTTGTGTTACATAGTTGGTGAGCTCTTGAGGTCCGAGTTTGTCTTATCAAGAAGAAATAGCCTAAAAATATGTATCGGTGAATATGAGTCAAACTGATGTCTTTGAAGGGAGCCTATTTGTTTTGGAAATCATACATGAGGCCTTCATACATGTGATCATGATCAAGGACTCTATGGCCATGAGGGATTATATGTGAGAAAGATACTGTGAAGTGGGCCTATATGTGCCATGGGTAGTGTGTGTCCTAAGTGAAGACCTATTCCTACGAGATTGATGTAATTGGCATGAGCAAGGAGCACAAGCCACAAGTAGAGAATATCTAAGTGTATGTGTAAAAGTAACACTAGGAGCAAGATATGTGTCGATTCATATGGCCATAATAGGCATATATAGGAGTAGGTTCACTAATGATAGAAGTGATTAAAGGTGTAGTAGTAATAGGATCCAATGATAAAGGGGTATGTGGTGGGATGCCTCAAATAGTGATGATGTGATGCTCATGTACAAACTTAAGGCACAAGTGAACTATGGATGGTATGAATTTGGTAGCCCTAAGCCAAGGGATTCCTAATACCATGTCACAATGTGCCATTATAGATCTAATAGGGAACTACATAGAGATATGAGAGGCCCAACAATGATAGGAAGAGTGACATGCCCATGAGAAGTAGGAGACCTACGGGTCATATGAGATAATGGAAAACTGATAGCTTACAAGAAAGATATAGAACATGCATTATGCTTGTAAGTAGGATGTACCATAACATTGTTAATAACATGAGGACCAATATAAGCATCAATGTGTAATCTATGTGATGAAAAAGAGGCATGAAAATCAACATCAATAAAATTAATGATAAGTGAAGGAATATCAGTAGTACCAAAAAGAAATCCAAGAGGATGATCTGAATATGAAGGAGGAACAACATGATAAACATGATTTGAAGAGGATTCAGGAGCTAATTTTTTGTGCTTAGGTAAAGGATCATTGAATATTTTAAGCTTGCCATTATCATTGGTAGATTTAGGAATAGAAATAGTAGATTTAGGAAACTCAATGTCATGATTGTCAATCAAATCTTGGATTATATGTCTAAGCTTGAAACACATGTCAGTAGAATGGACATTGCATCTATGGTAATCACAATGTGCATTTTCATCAAATTTCTTTCCATGAGGCCTATTAGGATCGTACTCAAGAGGATTCAAAAGAGAAATTAGATTACTTTCTAGAGTTGAGGTAACAACATATGTGGTGGATATGGAAATTTAGTAAAAATGTGGTGTGTAGGTTGCAATTAGAGCTTTGTAGGTTGAGATATAACATTGATAGTAGGATTAGGTTCACTAGGATTTCCTTAAAGGAAAATTTTCTTGGGAGATTTTTAGTAGATGAATCAAATATTAGCACCGTATTTAAGCTTTCCCAAAGAAAGTAACTTGATTTCACAATTTTTGAGAGTGTGACATAGATGATCAAAAGAGTGAAAAGAATCAAAGAGCACACATTCTTGCAAAGGAGGTAATAAGATTTGGATAAAAAGATCTTACAATTCAGATTTAGCCAAGACATTGTTCATTTTAGAAAGATTGGTCTTATAACGCAAAACATAGTCACTAAGATGCTCATTAGTTCCTTGCCTCATTTTGGCCATTTATGCATATGATATATTTGTTCCAATATTCATAGAAAAGTGAGTAAAAATCAGATTTTCTAAAGGAGTAAAAGATCTAATGGAGTGCAAAGGAAAGTCATAAAACCATCACAAGGCATAGTCTTGTAAGCTCCTAGGAAACAACTTGGTCAAGAGTGTGTCATCACAAGTATAATCCAAGCATGCCACATGAAATGATCAAAGGTGCTCTTAGGGATCTCCATGGCCATCAAAGAGAGGAAACTTAGGTGAGGAAAAATTGGGAGGGAGTGGATAAGAAGAAACCTTGATGTGAGAGAACTATGGAGAAGAATTGAAGAATCAAGAGGTTGGGAGGAAACAAAAGAGGCGTGTTGTAATTTAAAATTTTGAGCTTGAAAATCACGATACAAAGACTCTCGAGCATGGGTTCCTAAAGAAGTGTTGGTTGGACATGGAAAATAAGAGTACAATAAAGATGAGTGTTAGGTTTGGAAATAGGAATTATATGGTTATTTAATTCCCTCACATTGGTGAGAGGAGAGGAGAGTGCAATAAAATATGAGGGATCCATAGTGGGGATAACAAGTGGTGCTCGTAGGAGTAGAGGAAGAGATCCATTGGGATTCTTCATGAGCATCAAACAACAAAAGATAGAGGTTTTTAGGATGATTAGCAATGTATGTATTTAGGTCATTAATATTTTTGGTTATAAAATCATGAGAGGTGCAAGCCATGATAGAAAACAAGAAGATGTGATAAATGGTGTGCAAGGAATGGGTTCACCAAATGATTTAAGGGGGGATGATATAGATACATGTCGAGGAGGCCCCTATCTAGATATGGTTGTTGGCCCTCTATATTGAAAAATAAATACCCTTTGGATTTTTAGGGGTTTGGTTAAATATATTACTCGAGTTGAGCTCCTTTGAACTAACCCCATAAATATCCATAGAGGGTTCATATTAACCTAACACATCCCCCAAAATCTATTTCCTCCGAATAAGCTTGTGAGCCCACCGCCTATAGATATAGATCACATGCACACTACCTTTCATATAGATGAGATATAGCTCACAGCCATAGGAATTAAACCAAATGAATATAATAGTAACAAGCATGATCTAGCATGCAAAGTAAAAACAAGTGTGTAAGATAGGAGATAAGAGTGACTTATCTTGTATCAAGAGATCTAGATTGATCTTGGGCTAGGAAACATGGTGAGAAGGATGGATCTAGAATGTGCAGATTCTATCTAAGAAATTGGAGTCTAGAACCTCTTCGGATAGATCCACCCAAAGGGGAACAGAACTACCCCGAACGCTAGCATTCGAACTTGGTGCTAGTGTCTTAGCAAGTACTCTACTTTTGGTTTTTTTAAGGTATGAACTTTCCTTCTTCCTTTCATTGTTTGTTGTATCAACTTTACTCAGTAGGGTTCATGTTTGCACTTGTACCTGTAAAACAAACCCTAACTACATGCACAAGGCTCAAGCACATATTAGATGAAATAAATAATGCATATGATTGAGTTGGACTAACCTCAAAGCAATCCCCTAATGTGATTTTCACCAAGCATTGCACAACATTTCATACTCCATATAGTTATAGTGTGTGTGTGTGTGTGTGAGTGAGTGAGTGATTGAATTATGCCCCTTGAAGCTAGGTTTACCTTGTGTCAGTCACACTAAGATAGTGGACTACAACTACTTTTCCCCCAAGATGAATGTATGAGATGAAATTAAAAAATAACCCCTCTTAGGCAGTGAATATTGCAATCTAAGTGTAATCCTTGAATTTTGTTCTTTTCCCAAGTAGTAGATAGTAAGTATTAGCCCCCAATTGTGTCCAATAACTAATAATGGTAAGTAAGTCATGTATATATATATGATTCCCTTGTTTAAATTTCATCATTGATAACTAGAAAGGCTGATCCAAAGTAATAATAATATTTTTATAAAATGTACCAATGATGTCACATTTGAAATTAAAGAAAAGGAGGGAAAGTGACAGAAGCGCTCAAACATGAGAGTAACATGTGGGTGCTCCTATCTCTAATGGGTGGTACTGTTAGGAATTTTGGATAATATAATGGTTAATATAGAGATAGGTCACATGTTATTCAATGTCCAAAAGTAAAGTGGTCAATCCAGAAAAGCAAATAAGAAGAGTGTGTAAAAGATAAAACAATGTAAGAGTAAAACAAGTGTTCTTAATGTCTAGTTTTCTTACTTAGGAATCATACATATAATGACCTTATTAGAGGTGTAATGTAAGTAGTAAGTTTGTGATATAATGACCTTCTTATAGGTGTGATGTAAGTAGTAAGTTTGTGATATAATTGTTGTCACTTTGAAATGCACCCTTGGAGAATGGTTTGATAACTCTCCTTTCAATTGACAAAATGGAAACACTCCTAGGTTTTGGGTGACCTGTATGTTGGAGTGAGTCTCCAAAGAGGGTTGGTTCCCCTAGTGCAACACCTAAACTATTTCTATCCTCTAATGCTAACTCTACTCTACCAAAACCTATGAGGAAAAGGGAGAAGGAAGAAAAAGAGAAAAACTGACAATATGGTGATACACCAAATGTTTTGAGGATATCATACTTATTTAGGTCACATAGATGAAGCACAGGAGCCACACACACCATACACTAACTATAATTGATTGTATTAAAGAAAAAGTGATTCATATAAGGGTTTGGAATGAATTTTCATGAAACAAAAAGGGTATTAGATGGCTCCACAACAAAATCCTGCAAACAACTTGTTAAACACAATCTATGTGCAAATTGACATAAGACTCGCATAAAGGAATTAGAGATTAAATTTATAAAACAAGGATAAGCATGTATCACAATATAAAATTAGTCTAAAACAAAGTATGCACTAGATACATATTGTGGGAAGGTAAAAATGACTCCTTTATTGCTCTAAGATGTGGAATAAGCATAAAAAGTCACTCATGACCCTTGTTTTCTCACTCGAAAGGATGAATTACTCCAGAAATATGAATGAAGAAGCGAATATAATTTTTTGAAATGTGTTATGAAGCTTTTATAGAAAACATGAGAGAGAGAGAGAGGAAGAAGGAGATCTCGACATGTAAATATAGCTTCTATAAATAGGAAAAAAACATGTGCGCCTTGTTCTTGCTTTTAAAATAGCTTTCTTAGTTTGATTTAAATAATCTTTGCATTAAAAATAGGACTGTACTTCCAAAAATAGAAGAAAAATCTCTTCTTTTGCTCTTGCATGCTTTGGTATATTTTTAACTTTGTCATTCATCATCTTGAGCGATCTGTGTTAAAAATAGCTTCATTCTTCTTCTCAAAAATCATTTCTAAAAAATTTGTGATTTGTCCCCGAGGTGTGAGGAAGCTTTCTTATTTTCCTCTCACACATGGACCTTCGCAGCATTTCTCACTTTTTTATGTAGTGCACGGAAGTTCATCACCATTCATCTTGGAGATGTGAAAGGCATTGTTTTATTTGCAACCCGTGATTAAATATGGTCCACTCCGAAAGAATCAATTTTTGTGTTTTCCTAGTTTAGTTCTCTCTTCATCCCATTTGATCATAATTTCTCCTTATCTAAATGTTCTTGCAGTTGATTTCTTATCAAAATACCTTTTGACCTATGTTTGATGAAGTTCCATTGTTTTCATTGCCTTGTTTCTGATTTCTTCTAACTCCATCAACTCTACAAATCTAATTTCCATTAAATTTTCTTCCATCTTTCCATTTGTTTAATGAGGTATAGAGCTAGTTGGTAAATCTTTGGAAATATGCAACCTTGCTTCTCTACCATAGACAAGCATGAAAGGATAATTTCCAATTGATCTTTTAGGAGTAATCCTATTAGCCCATAAAGCTGATTTTAACTTTGTATGCCATGATCTCTTATTTTATGCCATAGTTCTTTTGATGATTCTAAGAAGATTCTTGTTTGCTTTGACTTAGCCAAACCATTTCCCGAGGCTAATAATTGGATGAATTTGAGATATAAATTCCATGCTTTACTACCCATGTATAGATTTTGGTTCGAGGAAAGTCAAAGCATTATTTGAGATGATTGTTGTAAGAACACCAAATCTTATGACTAGACTTTCATAAAAGCCTAAAACCGAGGATTCATTTGCTTCTTTCAAGGCCATTGCTTTTATCCATCTTGTGAAGTAGTATGTAGCTATGAGAATCCATTTATGACATGAACTATAAGTTGGATTAATCATACCAATAAAATATAATCCCCATTACATGAAAGGTTGATTTACCTAAATAGGTTGAAGAGGAAGAGCAGCTAAATTTTATTTTTCTGAAAAAATGGCACACTTGGCACACTTCCTTACCCATGCATGAACATATTTGAATAATTTTGGCCAATAATATCTCGTAATCTATAAGGTTATAGCTCTTGGTACAAAATGGCCACTACATGAACCATCATAGAATTCCTCCAAAATATGTTGAATATGATTTGAATCTATGCATCTTAAAAGAACTCCATTTACATCTTTTCGAACAATATTCCATCAACAAGAACATAAGGAATGGATCGCATCGATATACCTCCTTTTTCTTTGTCTAATCCTTGTGGGCATTGTCTATTCTGAAGAAAATGGAACATATCCTAATTCCAGATCTAAGGTGATGAAGGAGTAGCTGAGTTTGAGTCATCTTGAAGTAATAAAATCTGATTTTTATCATCATGTAAATCTGAAGCTAATTTTTCACACAATCCTCTTCCTCTAAAAACTTAGTGAATTTTATATCAACATCATATTTAATCACTTTGGTGATCTAACCTACTATTTTTTCATTCAATTCTTTACTTAAAAGAAATTATTTAATGCTTAGATGAGAGACCATCAGATGAATATTCTTGTTAGAAAGAAGATGTCTAAATTTCTTGAGGATTCTAATAACTAAAAGAAATTGTTTCTCAACAAAGGAATAATTCACCTCATAATCATGTAATCCTCGACTGAAGAAGGCAATTAGTTGTTCTAATTTTTCATCATTCTGTTGTACCAACATAGCTGAGATTGTATCAATTGCTCCAAAAGTGTATAAAATAAAATCTTTGCTAAAATATAGATTGGCAAGTGTTGGAGCTTGTGAGATTGTGTGTTTGATTGCTTCAAAAGAGTTATTTCCTTATGTATTTCAAATGAAAACTACATTCTTTTTTAGCATTGAAGTTAATGTCTTTACAAGATTTACAAAATCTAGAATAAACATTCTGATAAAATTAATCCTTCCTAAGAAAATTTGTAACACTTATTTGTGATTAGGTAAATACAAGGATAAAATTCACTTACGTACTGTGGATAAATGGTCCAACCCATCCGTCCAACCCATCCATCCAACCCAGTCGTCCAACCCAGTTGTCTAACCCGATCGTTGCCCAACCCACCGTCCCAACCCACTATCCAACCCAACCATCCAACCCAGGTCGTCCAACTCACTGTCGTCACCCTGCCCATCCAACCCAGCTTGTCCATCCTGGGTTTGATGATTTTCCATCATCTATCGTCCAACCCATCCATCCAACCTAGGTTGGAAAATCGTACATTATCTTCCATCCAACCCAGATTAGAAGGCTAGGTTGGACGGCGACATGGTTATCCATCCAACCTAAGTTGGATGGACAGTCACTCTTTGTTGGATGTCATTATTAAACAGGCACCCCCTAGAAGCCCCAGGCTATGTATTATACCTTGGTGAATACATGTATAAGTTAATTTTTACATATAAATAGTAGGTGAACTGACCCATACAAATGACTTATCAGCTTGAAAATTTTGGCAAAATGGGCGGCAACCGACCACTGAAAATTTGCCATTTCCAATTTCTAAAATCCTTAATATTCATGAGTTTATGAAAAATTCACCACTAAAATTTTCCCTGGGATAAATTGTGAGACCTTCTTTGGATATAATATAACCAAGTATATTACCTTTGTGAACTGAAAATACAGTGTTTTTGGATTAAATGAAATACAAAAGTGTCTACATCTCTCAAAAATGAGTCTGAGATGAATCATGCGATCTGTAACATGCTTTGAAGAAAAAATTATATCATCTAAATAGACAAGAACATGAGTATTGATTAATCCTTAGAATGCTAAATACATTGCTCGTTGAAACATGACCCTTACATTTGACAATCTAAATGGCATTTTTTTGTATGCATATGTACCCCATTTTGTAGTAAATGTTGTTTTAAACTGATCTGATTCCTGTACCAAAATATGATTGTAACCAGAATAGCCATCAAGTAATGAGAAACGCTCTAAACCACTTACCATTTACAAAATTTGCTCCATTGATGGAAGTGGGTACTTATATTTTAAAGAAGCTCGCTAAGATCTCCGAAATCTACACACAATCATGTTTTCCCATTATTTTTCCTTACGAGAACCAAATTGGTGACCCATGATGAGTGTTTGATAGGAAAAATAATGTTAGCCTTGATCAACTTGTCCAACTCTTGTTTCATTAGTGGTTCAATTTTAGGATTGAAAAGCCTTTTCTTTTGTCTGATCGGTTTTGTTTTTGATCTAATGTTATGATATGCTGAGCTAAATTTGGTTTGAAAACTTTTAGATCAGCATAACTCCATGTAAAAACATCATCAAATTCTTGATCAAGTTGAACAAAAGCAATTTTTTCATTATTATTACATACCTTGCCCACTTTGAGTGCTTTTTCATTACCAATGTTGATTGCTTCATAATCCTTTTATTTAATCATCATATTAGATTTCTCTTCTCTAACTGGTCATTTGTATTAAAGATAGACTCAAGATTAACCAATTCTTGAGGAATCTTGTTAGAATTCAATTGGATAATCTGGTCACCATACTTCGCTATTGCAATCTTTCTTGATTTCTTACCGAAAACTCAACTTTTTCTTGTAAGAAATTAACAATTTATTTATCTCGATTCAAATACTTACTAATTTACATTGTTATCCGGGATAGAATATCTTACCATTATTTGATATATTGTTGATCTCTATCCTTCTTGATCCGATCTGGAATATCAACTTGAGCATCAATGACAACTAGTCTATTTATATGTTTGTTCCTCACTCTAGGAATAGAATGGATATTGAAATAATCAAATTCTTCAATTAAGTCCCATACCATGTTCTTGTAAGATCTCAACAATTTGTTCTTAGTTGCATCTTATCCTCTGACTTGATTAACCACTAACTCACTGTCACAAAAAATCGCAATTACTTTACCCCTTTCCTCCTTGCCCACTGAAGACCATGCACAAGAGCTTCATACTCTGATGTATTATTTGTGTAAGAAAACTGAAATCTTAGAGCTGAAAAATACTTTTTCTTTGTTGGGGAAATAAACATGATTCCTCCACTTGATCCTTTCTTGCTTCTTGATCCATCAAAGTATAATTTCCACAAACCTTCTTCTTGCTGATCTATTTTGACAAGGTTAGGAATAATAACATTTTCCTCATGCAAACAATATGTTCTAAGATCTAATTCTTCAATATAACCATGTGGATCAGTAGCATGATTTTGAGTATCCCATTCATCAAGCAATAAATTAGGAATTCCCTCAAGAAGTGTGGTTGGCTCTTGGTCAACTAGTGGTATTCTTCATCAATGATTATGCAATTTGAGTTAATGACACTAGGAACATAAGGCTCTATGTGGTGTACTGAGATTGGTTTAGACCTTATGGTAACTTTGGTGTCATACCTTGTTCTAAACAACATGTGAGACTAGTCTGATGATAAGTAACCTCCAATTTTGGTCGTGAAATCTCTAGAAAGGCATAAGGAAAAAAGAGGAGGAAGATTAATGATAAAAATATTTTAAGAAATTGAGAATTTAGGGGATGCATGTAAGATTAAATTAAGTCCCTTAATGACTCCAAGAGTGGCTACCGGTGTTCCATCAAGTTGAACTACTCCCTTAGAAAGAGGCTCATAATCTAGACCAAGTTTTTCAACAACGTTTTTGGCCATAACTAAGCTAGAGGCTCCATAATCAATGATGCAACAGAACTAGATTCTAACCTCCGATCAATGATACATAGAAAGGAGGTGGTTTGATACTCTTGTTTGTTTGAGATTCTTTTGAATCAGGTGTATTGGTGAGCACAACCTTAGATGGTTCTTTGGATGGTTGGATTGAAAGACTAAGATTTGACAAGACTTCTTGCAAGAGGTCCCTTTGTCTGGAAGAGACAAGGTATCCCATAATATAGTTTGGTTTGCTTCATATGCTCAAGGATATTAAATGATGGAGTACTAACCTTCTATTGTAATTTGCTAACAAAAACACCTTCTTACATTGGAGGCATGGAAAGTGGAGTCTCTTTCTAATTTTGAGCTTTCATAGGCTAACCTTTTTTATTGATTTGCTGATTTAAAAATGGAACAACATTTTGTAATGATGAAGAAGGTTAAGAAATGATCTTACCAATAGGCTGATCCACTTCTAATGCTCTTTTCTTGGACCTTGTGTTGGTTGCCACAAAATTATAATTCTAAATTATCTAATTGTCAAGCTTATTCATTCCATAGAATTTATCTTCTTTCCAATTGAGGAATGTAGCATCAATTTGCACTGATTCTTTTAAAACTTCATGTTGTGGTGGAGTCTTAACTAATATACAATATGGGTATGTTTTAATAACCAAATTATTCTTGTATGAGTTTATTTTTGTTGTAGAGTTATAACAATATTTTGTCTCGTATTATTTCATACGGGGTTTTTAGTTGCACCTATGCAACTTCTGTTTCTGTCAGAACCGGCATGTAATATCTATAAATATTGTAGCCTTCCATCGTAATTCTAATTTTCCTGAATATTAATAAAAGTATCGAGCTTCGCCTTATTTTCTATGTCACAAAGTCTATCGGTTTATTTTTGTGCATACCTCTTTCTTTCTAGTCTTTCTTTATACTTGTATATGGTCCCATTTGCTTTGTACTTTATTTTGAATATCCGTCTGCAGCCAATGGGTTTCTTCCCTAGTGGAAGATCAGCAAGCTACCAAGTGTTGTTTTTCATCATTAACTAATATTCAAAATTTATGGAATATTTCCAAGATTTTGACTGTAGGGCTTCCTAGACTATAGAAGGCTCATCAGATTCAATAACTCTACTCATCAAAGCAATTTTTACTTTTTCTCATGCTTTACTGTGAGTCCTTGGTCCAGTGGTGGATGTATCCGGTAGAACATCCAATTTTGCATCTCATATCATGTTAGTATACCACTTGGGAATATGTTGAACTATTCCCATGGGTCATGGTTCTATCTGATCATCACCATCATCCCCATCATCACTATTGTTATCTGCGGAACATTA
Source organism: Taxus wallichiana var. yunnanensis (assembly GCA_018340775.1). Classification (NCBI taxonomy): domain Eukaryota; kingdom Viridiplantae; phylum Streptophyta; class Pinopsida; order Cupressales; family Taxaceae; genus Taxus; species Taxus wallichiana. The sequence goes on from CM031238.1 coordinate 865,406,836, forward strand.
GCTTTTGTTTTTACATCAGGTGAAAAATCTACATCAGGTGAATCTGGAGGAGGATTCTCTACTTCCTTCTTCTCAAAAAATTCAACATATTTTTTAGTGTAGAATTTCCTGGTCTTTGGATCCATCAATCTATACCCAAGAGTCTCTTCACTGTAGCCAATGAAGATGAGTTTTTGTGATTTCATATCCAACTTCTTTCTATTTTGCTTGGGTATGTGCATACTTGCTTTACACCCAAATACTCTGAGGTGTGCAACAGATGGTTTCCACTTCACCATGCTTCATATGGCATTACTCCATCAAGAGAAACTATGGGCACTCTATTCAACAAATAAACTATTGTCTTTGTTGCTTTTGCCCAAAATTTCCTCGCTAGTCCAGAATCATTGATCATACATCGCACCATTTCCATGATAGTACGGTTTCTTCTCTCAACAACACCATTATGTTGTGGTGTGTGTGGAGGAGATATTTTTGACGAATCCCGTGAGATTGTAGGTAGGATTTGAACTAATTATTGGTGAATTCCCCCATCTAAGCAAATAGTTTTGATGTGATGACCAGTCTCATTCTCAACAGCCACTTTGAACTTCTTAAAATTTTCAAAAGCTTCACTTTTCTTACAAAGACAATATATCCACATTTTTCTCGAATAATCATCAACACAAAGCATGAAGTACTAAAATCTAGAATGAATCGGTTGCATTGGACCATAAATATTGATATGAACCAAATCAAGCTTACCATGAGCTTGATAAGTAATCTTCTGGAATGAAGCTTTGTGTTGTTTGCTTGCTAGGCAATGAGGACACTTATCTGTATCCTTCTAGAGATGGTAATCCTTTTACCATATTGTGCCAGCGAAGTGTTTCAAGATACTTGAAACTGATGTGACCAAGTCTCTCGATGCCACAATTATGTAGAGGTAGAATTCTTAGCCAAAAGTGTCGATCATCTCTATGGAAAAAATCAAGATGGAACATACGTCCCACATTGGATGCTTTTGCAACTATTTTGAGCCTCGTGATTTATCTCAAATTAAACACATTTTCTTGCCGAAATGACTATCAAGTCAATTTTTCAAATTATGATCTAGGAGCTTACTTGATTGATAGCAGATTCTTTTCACAACCTGTGGACACATATAGTACATCCGAGATTCTACGGTTTGTGAACCAAGAGGTAGAGAAATGTTCCCAATCCCCTGTACTATGTATGAATAATCATCACCTAACAAAATATGGTTTTTCAAAGGTGTCTCCCTCATTGTGGTAAACCAATCTCTATGGAAGGTCGGTGTTGAGTGTCTACCGAATCAACATACCAAACATCACTAGATGACCTAGAAGGTTAACTTGAATGAGTAGTGTACAAGAAGTTTTCATTATCCTAATGTTCTTCTTGGTTAGCTATATTTCCTTACTGATGGGATCTACGTTTCCCATTCCCCTTTTTGCCCTTGATTGTAGTTAGAATGTCCCTTGTGAGATTTTCGGTGTTGAGATCTAGATTTGCTTAATGAACCTTTCTTATAAGTATTATACCAATAATATTTCAATTCATGTCCTCTTTTGCAGATAGGACATTTCTTCTTTTGTTGTTTGTCCCCTTGATGTTGATTTTGATTTTGGGAATTTTGATAGGAATGAGGTTTTCCTTTTCCTTTTCCTTTCCATTTTTGATGAGAAGAAAGTGCATGCTCCTCTTCATCATCTTTATTGTACATTGCTTCCTCTTGTTGCAGTAGGTTTACCAACTTGTCAAAACTCATTGTCATTTGATCTAACAAGTTGAGTGTTGTCACAAAAATGCGATATGAAGGAGGGAGTGCTCTCAAAATAATGGGAACGAGAGCTTCATCAATGACCTCCTCTCCTAGGGCTAGAAGTGAAGCCCTTAATTCTACAACTCTTCTTAAGAAAGCTTTTATTTCTCATTTTGTTTAAACTTCAGTGTGTGTAACTGACTTTGTAAATTCAATATTACATTCTTATCCTTGGCCTCATACATTGTGATTAACTTATCCCATGATTCTTTGGCTGATTTGGCATCATGAATGTGGGGTTACACGTCATCGACACTACAAACAATATTATCAACTTGGCCTTCTGATCGAATCTATCAAACTATTTTTGTTGTGTTGTATTAGTTGCTGATCTGGTTACAGTACCATTCACAACAGTCCAAATCTCTTCAAACTCAAGTTGTGTCTTGATTTTTGTCTTCCATGTTGCATAGTTATTTCCTCTAAGAAGTTGTGAATCTGGAAGAAATAATTTGGGGGAATTGGTGCCCATTTTGTAGAATCAACTAACAAAGGGTAAGGATCTTATCACTCTAGGTATATGGTCTCCCAATCTATATACCATCAGTCCGATATACCAAACCTTTCTATATACGCACCCTTCTGATATACATGTTAGTATGTGGAAGAATCTCACCCTTTCTATATACTCGTTAGTGCATGAAAGAGGCGTTAATGTACGTGAAATAATCGATACGTGGTATCAAGACAAAGATCTTGAAAGGGGTTTGTACAATTATTGATGATGACTCACGAAATATCATCATACACGTGCGTAACTTTTTATATACTCGAGATAATTTCTCTATCTGGATTTAAGTCAAGAAATCATTCACGAGAAGGATATGAGGCCTCAAAGTGTGTGTATTGTGTCATTATTACTCCCCGTCAATTTAAAGGGTTGATGTTTAGACGATGTTGTTGCAGTTTGTATTAGGCATTAATTGCAATAATAGTTGTGATGGATTTACTCGTAAGCACTTCCCAAAGGAACTGTTTATAGTGAACACTGTGAATGAGATCTGAAGATCTCGTGAGTGATATAGAACCAATTTTTTATTATTTTTTAGCACAAAATTCTACCAATTTTACAGCAATTATAATGGTTTGTGGTTGAATATGGCAACCTACAAATTAGTACAATACACTGAAATATATAATTACATCCAAAATTCTGAAAAACTTGAATGGCAAGAAAAAAATTGTTTTGCAGGGCCTTGGTGGCCTCTCGGAGCTCAATACGACTCTCTGAACAAAAAACCACAAAAAAATGGCTGAAAATGTAGTTTTAAAGTACCCCTCCTTTGGCAAAAAATGCTCAGAATCAAAAAATAAGCTAAGTGGGATAAAAAAAATGGCCCTAACTATAGTGATGTAGCCTAGAATCCACCATGAACAACCCAGGTGCACTAGCACATCACTCAACTTGAGATGAGCGCTCACCTAAAGCATGCAAAGGTACCATGCCCCTCTTTAGAGTTGTTTGTGTAGGATGTTAACGTGTTGAAGATAGAGCATATTCAGAACCATAATAAGTACAAACATTCCACGAGCATAATCATTCAATAGTGCATAACCAAATCTAGATCTTAAAGAATCATGAATTGAACAATAACTATGACAAGATTAATCATACAAGAACCAATTACAGTCATGTTAATACTTTATCCACCCAATATACTCCATTATATTAAACACTACAAAACATAGAAGCTTCTTACATCATATAACATTACCATAAGTTTATGCATGCATCAGATCCGGCAACATAACTCTACAATAACTCATACACATTGTCTCCCCACAGACTAATACATACTTATAGGGGTGGGGACTTTCCCTTCACCGCTTATGTACTTCCCAAAATAGGTCGCATGCTGAAAATAGCCATGTGCCTTTACAATAATATGCACACATGCAAGTGTGTTAATAATAGATCTCCTACAATTAATTGACAATAGTAATCCTATTATTATCCCAAACTCATGCATGACGCTTAGTAGACATTCATCCTCAAAATAGCATTTGTGTGTCATGCAAGTCTCCATCCCGTTGTGTGCTCTGCACGCTATCTCCAAAAATATCCCATAACCATGAAAATGGCTAAGTCCCAAATCAGCTTGTCCCAACGCGTTTCCTTTCCTATCCTTTCACACGTTCAAATATGTCGTGTTCCCACACATGAATCTTATGTGTTCCCTCTCCTTAGTTTCATACTCTGTCTACTCAACATTACCCCACACTAATGTACATTTTCATCTCGAAATGGGGTTTCTCTTGATTGTCCCAAACAATAAAGAATAAGAATGAAAAGAATGTAAAGAATCATTGTACAAAGAATAGAATTCTATTTTGCAACACCCTCCACTTCAACTGGGAGGATCAACTCGGATATTATATTTTAAGCTCACCTCCAATGTTTGCTAGTCATCCAGTGTGATTCTTGTCTTCTCTGAATTTCGTGGCAATGGCTTCCACTGGCCGTCCGGGTTATCTCTTCCTTTTCATTCTGCAATACTAGGAAAACATTGGCCATAGAATACATCCTTCCCTCAAGAAGATACATATTTTTCTCTATGAGCCTTCTAATCTCATCCAACCTCTCCTTATGTGGTTTTTGTGTTGTTGCAAGGGCTTCACATTTTTATTTTACTAATTCCAATATTTCTACATGCCCTAAAGTCTCATCCTTCATTTCCTTCAGATCTTCATTATCCTCTATCATAGTATTGATCTTGATCACCACTTCTGGTGTTGCACATATGTTTAGAGCTTGATTTTATTTCTTCATATCATCTTGTAAAGTTTGGAGTAATGCCTCATAAGATGAAATCTTCCTAACCATAGAGGCCCTTTCTCTCTCTGCTTCCTATTCAGGATCCTTTGGCGTCGGAATTTGAATCGGTCCATCTTCTAGCACCAAATCAACTAATGTGTGCACATAATGCATAGCTGAAGGAAACTTCTCAAGTACCTTAGACTCTAGATGCATTCCTGCTTTCAGGACATAGTCACCAATTTCTTATGCCATGCTGATGAAGGCCTCATTCTTTTTCTACTCTAGATCCTTCTCTCTTTTCAGATGTATTATTTCTATAGTTTTTGCCTTGTTATCTTCAAGTAACGCTCTAATAATGGCAGCCTTATCGATATTCCTCTATGCCACCTTTGTAGATACCTTAACCAAGGCATTGCTCACCTACTCATCAGACATGAGAGTGGGATTTATAGTCATGTGTCTGCTCTGATGCACCTTCTTCACTCTTCTTGACACATAAGACTCCTCGCATACATCAAAATTTGGCTCATCCATGTGAGTCTACATGGACTAGGACAATTATTTCCTTGCGCGCATAGTGGCCATGTCTGGGTCCATCAGTTCCCACCCATATAACTCCTTCAGTCTACTATTCTTTAAAAATGGGCGCGAGTGATTTTCTTGTCTCCTCAAAGGCATAGCTCATACTCAATAATGTATTCTCCACTTGTTATCTTTGTTCTTAGCCCCTTAGGAACCTAAGCACCAAGTTTTGGAGTTGGCCCTTCGACGTCCTGAGTAGTGTCATGCGTGTGAGGTTGCTCATGCTCCAATTCTTCTACCTCCTTCACACATTCCTCTTCATCCTTCATGTCCTCATCTTTGGGATCCTCCATATTTTTGGTTGCACTGGGGTCCCAAACGCGCTCTCTGCACTCCTCCACCTCCTCATTCATCTTTAGCTTTCTCCTCTTCTTCTCAGTTGCCTCTTTCTGAGGGGAGAGTCGTGGTGATCTTCTTACAGGATTTGGATTTCCCACACCTTGGGTCCTTTTTCTTCTGAATACCCTCTTAAAGTGGCGCTCTTCATGGACTAATTCCATGTCCAAGTCCTCATCTCCTTCGTGTGCACGAAGTGGAGTACACACGTGCTCGGCTCCACTCTGTTTATAGGCTTCTATGATCCAAGCCTCAAGTATATTCATGTTCTTCTTCCTCCTCTTCTACCTCTATAGTCGCTGCAGGATTTGGAGCTGGCACATTCTCCACTGTATGTTTTCCCTTAGGCGGCCCTGGGAGCATGAACTCATTCTCCACATACTTTCTATTCTCTAACGTAGGCTTAAGCTGAAGATATATGAGCATGGCTCCACTCTCACAAATATCCAAGATTATTAGCTTCATACTTATGACGTCTGAAATAAGCCACTCAATGTAGGCAATCTGGCCTAGATACACATATGTCTTCTTGAGGGCTTGGTAGTCACAGTCTACCTTTTCTTTGTTGAATTTTAGACGGTGTGCATCAGTAAATATGTGAGCTGAGGCTTGAAAGTAGTGCATTTTGACGGCATAGGGAATTTAGCACCATGGGCTCCATGTCCCATCCCTCATGGAAAATCATGTGATACAGAAGTGTTGGTACACTATGAATTGTACTGCCTTGCCTACTACTGAAGGTAGCTCCTTAGGAATGCTCCACTCCTCAAACACTGCGTGAAGTCAGTCATACCACATTTTTTCCCTCTGCTTAAATGACCCACTCATTAATCCTTCACATAAATATTTTTCAAACCTCTCCGAGAAGGACTTCTTTTCCGAGGGGCACTCCCAGTTCTTTTTCTTTGGCCCATCGGGCACTCCAATTTATAAAAACAAAAGAGAGTGTAGGATAGTGCAAAAACTTATCTTTTCTCCCCGTGTGCACTTCCTTAACAATGGTGTTTTCAATATAGCCTGATAAGTTGTATACTACTCCCTGAGACATTTTCTTTGCAATATGAAGCCACACAGTGTTTACATATGATCATCTCTCTTGGTCATTCAACTTGGTGAGCAGATGCGTGGTTGCTGCACCATAGGAAACTTCTTCAGCTTATCTATGTCTATTCTTTGCGTGGACCCTTGGTATACCCCAACTCCTTTCTTGTTTCTATGACTATTGCTTTATCAGTCATATCACTAACAAGGTCTACCCATGTGCCCTTCAATCCTATTAGTGTCAAAACCAGCTCGTTCTGATCCTAACCCTTCATCCGGTGAAATAAAAGAAGTCCTCGTGGACTCATCTCATAAGCCATTGGTATAAGGGTTCATATTTTCCAAAATATGGGAGCTCATACAACTGATAAAATCCTACTTGCTTCAGTAATTTTTCCCCAACATCGTCATACATTGGCATATCCTCCACCATGTGCTTGTTGGTCTTTGTATTCAAAGAAAGCGTCCATCTCTCTCTTATTTTCAATGACCCATAGGGGTCCGAGAAAAACACACCACTTCATCAATTCCATCAACACCAAGAAGAAGAAACAATAAAAATAAGGTAAACAGAGATTTTGGAAGGAACTGCCACTCTGCGGATCGATGGTTTCGAACCCGCCGCCAGCCGGGCGACGGTCCCGAGACCACCGGTCTACTCGTGGTGGTGGTCCCGACATTTTCAAACAACAAATAAGAATGGAACATGAATGGACACAAATTTGAAGCACCCAATTGTGTCTCTTCCCCTTCCATGCCCTTTCACATCCTCCAGTGCATGGAGGACATGGGAAGGCCTATAAATGCATGAAAAGAGCAAGAGAATGATTATTTGAAGATCCAGAGAGATCAAGAAGCGAAGCGTTTAATAAGAGTAGTGTGCAAGATATTTAGTGCTGGAGTGGAATTGTAGGAGCAAGGTGTAGAAACATAGCAAGCAAGTAATTGGAGAGAAGGTTTACATTGTTGCTTCTTTTCATACTTATTGTAATCTGTAATTTTCTATATTAGACCAATAAAAGTGGGATGAAAGAGCAGTTGCCCTTCCCGACTGGTTTTCCTCCATTGAAGGTTTCCACAATAAAATTGTTGGCGTTGACGTTTTGAATTCTTTCCTTCTTTGAAATTTCTTTTCTATAGCACTAGATAATCAGTCACAAAGCTCTAATTTTTCAAGCAAATCTATCATTTTCCAAAGTTGAAAGTAGAATAGCATAATTGTGTGATTCGTAGAGTTCCAAAGTAGAAGTTTACGGATCATTTTGGTATCAGAGCTGATTATATATCCAAGACTGTGGTATTCGAATCTTTCTTGTGATTTTTATGATAGTGACAAGGTCCAAAGGTGAAGAATTTTACCTTGCGAGCCAAATATTTCTATGAAGAAGTGGAAACAGAGAATTTGAGCTCAAATGGAGGAAGAAAACTTGGTCTCGTAGAGTCGAGATGTTAGAGACCATGATGGATAGATTGCATAGAAAACAAGAAGAGCTTTCATATCTGCAAAAGATGGCTTTGGTTAAGAAAGATTCCATGGACTCGGTGGTTCGAGCACTAGCCAAAAAATTTAGTATCGAAAGAGCCACGAAGAGGAAGAATGGGAAGAGCATGAAGAGACGCCAATTGTAAGCGAGAAGGTAAAATCTACACATACACCTTTTAAAGTTGAAACAAAAGTGGAAATAAAGAATTTTGAAGGACAAGTAGATGTAGAATTACTTGGATAAATGGCTAAAACAATTGGAAGTCTACTTTAGTGTGCATAATGTCACTGAGGCACAAAGGATCACCTTTGCACGTCTCAAAATGGAAGATCATGCTCTGGTTTGGTGGGAAACCCATCTAGCCACTTGTGAGAAGAAGAAATGTCCTATTATCAGTATTTGCAAAGGTTTTAAAGAAGTGATTAGAGCTAACTTCTATCTTATAGGCCATAAGATTGACATGATGATTAAGTGGTAATACTTTAGACAGGGGCTACGGTCAAAGCATGCAAGACTGCACTACAGAATTTGAGAGACAAGCCATGTTACTTAATATGGACTTGGAGGATGAGGACATTTTGACCAAGTATTTGGGAGGACTTCACACTTACCTTTGAAGGAAGGTAATCTCCACGAAGTCCAAGGACATCAATGAAGCTTGTATACAAGCATACTACATTGATGACGAGAAGAAGCAAGGAGAAATAGAGCCAAAGGGAGACCAGTCAATAGAACAACAGACAAAGAACAAGGGAAGACAAGTAGCAGAGGTAAATGGAAAGGTAAACATGCCGCTACTGCTTTGCATACTTGTAAAGATCCTAAGAATTTCTGTAAGAATTGTGATATAAATGGACATACCGACACCACATGTTGGAAATTTCATCCGAATTGTACCCAAAGTGCCTCCAAGAAATCCATGGCCACTATGAAGATAGAAAGAGAGGTGGAGATTGAGGATGATTCAGATGTAGACGAGAGGTTGGGATGCATGGCCACTAACATGTACAGGGGCAATAGAAGAAGAAGAGATGAGTAAGCTATTTCAAATTAGAATCCAAATCAAGAAGACTAAGGTAAACACTTTAGTAGATTCTAGTTCTCAATCAAATTTTATTTTTGATGTGGTTGTAGAACAACTTGGTCTAGAAACTTACGCGCATCCACATCCATACCCATTGGGATGGGTGAAGAAGGGTGTAGAAATACAAGTTACAAGGAAGTGTAAGTTTTAGTTTGGGATAAATACCCAATACATAGATGTATTAGAGGTTGATATTATTCCACTTGATGCATTTGACGTTGTCTTCGAAAGTCCTTACTTGTATGCCAAGGATGCTATGTTCACAAGGAGGGAGAACCAGATACAGATGGGTCAAGGACGGAGTTAGTTTTAACATCCAGGCACACCAGAGAAAATCAAAGAAAGCTATGGTAAGTGTCAACCAAGCACCAAGACTTATTCAGGAAAATCATCGCTTTTTGCTTTCATTAGAAGAAAAATAAAATGCGTGTGAGAGCACAGATATTTTGACCAAAGGATGGAGAATTTGGATAGAACTTGTTATTTTTTATAGAAGAAGCCACCACATGAACTACTCATTCAAGGAGCAAAACAAACTTCCACTATGCAGTCACCATATCTACCTATGGATTCACTGCAACTGACCATCGGGGGCAGCAAGAAGAAGAGGAGATACAAGGAATGGTGGTGACTATAGCAGCAACATACTTGGAGAGGATTTGGCCAATCCATCTCAAGAGACAAAGATAGGAAAGGACTAAACCACTACAATATGGGACCTTCGCCATACTTGAGCAGGTTGGAGAAGAAACCTTCAGGCCATACTTCATGCAGATGCACGTGATAGCAAGTTGTAAGAGCTCACATCCACTAACACCATCTATGCATGACAAAGAAGGAAAGATACAAAAGTTACCTTCTAAAGAGGATTGTACTCAAGAAAACTCATAGGAGGATGTAGCACTAGAGCAACAAACCAGAGATCCACAAGAGTCTTGTAGGTTGGACAAGAGAAGACACCAAGGCAGACCTAGTGGTACTCGAATGAGCACGAGAGGGAGTTGATTTCTCTACCACTCCCCCACTAAGCTTTTGTGGGACCAAATCCTCCTAAGTAGGAAAGGTATGATCTATAGGGATCTAGAAAAAAACCACTTCATCAGTTCCATCAGCACCAAGAAGAAGAAATAAGAAAAATGAATAAAATGAGGTAAACAGAGGTTCTGGAAGGAACCATCGCTTTGTGAAGAGTGGCAGTTTCAGAACTTCTACCATGCAAGGGTGGCGGTCTTGAAACCACCACCCATCCAAGGTGGCGGTCTTGAGACCGCCATCTACTCAAGGTAGCAGTCCTGCACTTTCGAACAAAAAGAATAACGAAACATGAATGGACGTGAATTTGAAGTGCCCAGTCGTGTCTTTTCCTTTCCATGCCCTTTCACATCCTCCAGTGCATGGGAGGACATGGGAAGGCCTATAAATGCATGAAAGGAGCAAGAGAATGATCATTTGAAGATCTAGAGAGATCAAGAAGTAGAGTTTAATGAGAGTAGTGAGCAAGATCTTCAGTGCTGGAGTGGAATTATAGGAGCAAGGTGTAGAAATAGAGAAATCAAGTAATTGGAGAGAAGGTTTAAATTTTTGCTTCTTTTCATACTTATTGTAATCTATAATTGTCTATATTAGACCAATAAAAGTGGGAAGAAAGAGCAGTTTCCCTTCTGAATGGTTTTCCTCCATTGGAGGTTTCTAGGATAAAATTGTTGGTGTTGAAGTTTTAAATTCTTTCCTTCTCTACAATTTCCTTTCTATAGCACTAGATAATCAATCACGAAGCTCTAATTTTTCAAGAAAATCTATCATTTTCCAAAGTTGAAAGTAGAACAACATAATTGTGTGATTTGTAGAGTTCTAAAGTAGAAGTTTACGGATCATTCGGTGGTATGGTGGTTGTAGTCACTTATTACATCTGCAGATGTGAGAATCCCACTCTTGTCTAACTATTACTCCTTTTGAGTACTGCATCTCTAACAAATTTCTCTCAAGAGAAATTTCAACTTTAACTTCTACCTTCTTCTTTCCTTTCGTGCTTGTTGTAGGTGCTTTCTTCGGTGCCATCGTGAAAATCTCACCTTTTATTGTCTATAATGAGTAAACTCAAACCTTGGCTTGAATCTATGTATCCTAGCTTTAAACCGTGTGCCTAGCTCCTTCTCAATACTTTTGCTTCACTCAAACCCTTCACCAATGGGGACGCAAGACTCTTCTACACAATAGTCTGCTCTCCATGTATAGTTTCACAATGCTCTGCACCTCAACATGATTCGCTCGGCTCGATCACACTTAGCTCGCTCAAATACTTGTTATCACAAAGGTAAAAATGAACCCACATCACGTCCTTATATAGATTTTCAAAAATTTAGTGCATTTATTACTCCATCTACCAACAATCCTCTCATTAATTGACCATTTTCACAATCTCTGTGGTGCATCTTCACGCACCCATTATAACCTTATAGCACACCTTTCTACCTTCTCTGCTACAGACTTCTCTTGAAAGACGCTTCCATACACCCGAGTACCTCACCACCGCATCTTCCCCTATTATTCTCCATGATCATTGTTTACCTCACATTATATTGTTCCCTCATTTATCTTCATCTATGGTCATCTTTTTAGACCAATGTCCTTTCTAACAGCTCCTTTCCACACTTAACTAGAACTTGTAACAGATTTTGTTCTCATGTATACACATTTGTGAATAACCACCCCACACCAATGGTATGTGTAGTCCTCTGTGCATAAAAATACTTCAGATGGTAATTATCTTCCAACGCACAAACGTGCTTATTACACAAAACACCAAACTAAATTGACAAATCATAGTGATGAAGAAGGAAATACATAAATAAAAACCTATTCTAAATGACAACACTGCCTTATTACAAACACCAAGAAGACTTATTTATAGTAGGGATTTAGCCTACTCTTGTTGAAGTAACCAGGTAACTGTATTCCATCAAGCGTCTCTAACTAGCAAGCACTTGATTCAAGTATATGAGTGATAACATACGGTCCCAACCAATGCACTTTAAGCTTTCCTAGATGGCACATAAACTTAGAGTCATAAAGAAGCACCATCTGTCCCATCTCAAGATTTTTGTCCCTGATGTGCATGTCATGCCATGCCTTCTGCCTGGCCTTTTCCTACTTCTGACTCCAACGTGTTATGGCACGCCTCTCATCCAACTGTATCAATTTATCAATTATTTCTTCTAATGCTTTCTCATCGTCTAGACCTCCAGCACACACAATACGCAAAGAAGGTAACATGAATTCCATAGAGGAACTGCTTATGTGCTAAACACCAACTGAAAGGGTGTGGCCTTGTTCAACCTCTTGTATGTTGTTCTATACACCCAAAGCATGGAAAAAATTTATCATCCCAATATTTCCTTCCAACATCACAAATTTTTGTCAATGTCTGGCTCAAAATCTTATTGAAGGCCTCAACAGTCCCATTTTCCTAAGGATGATAGGGTGTAGTCTTATGGTGCGTAATCATAAATTCATCCAATAGTATCCTGATTGTCTCATTCAAAAAATGTGTACCCCTATCACTTGTCAAACTTAGCGGGCATCCATACCTTGTAAGAACATTTTCCCATAAGAACCTAGTTGTTGTAGTTGTTGTACAATCCTTGGTAGGTGTTGCTTCCCCACCTTATAAGATAATTTGTGCAAGTGATGATGTAGCATGATCCAGTTCTATGCACAAACTAGAGAAATAGGACCCACAAAGTCTATAGCCCATTTCTCAAATGGCTCTACACTAGGAATAGGTCTTAAAGGCATTTCATCTCTTTGCCCAGGTTTACCAAGGCATTGACAATGATCACATGCCTTACAATATGCTTTACAATCTTTGTAGAGGGTCTCCCACCATAATCCAAGTAGAATCTTGTGCATAGTGGCGTCACCTGTATAATGCCCACCTACAATACCACCATGAGCCTCTTCCATGATATCTCGTGCACTCATGCTCTAGTACACACTGGCGCAATACTTCATCTCGGCCTAACTTGTATAGGTCACCACTGATCAACATAAAAGGTGTCACACAAATTGCAAGTTGTTTCTTCTCTAAGGCTTTCATTCCTTCTAGCATACCTGTATGTAAAAAGATAGCAATATCCTCTAATTCCAAAGGCGCGTGTTGTAACCTGTATAATTGTGCATCTGGCATTGTATCTTCAATTGTTTTTGCATCCTCCCCTGACTGAATTTTTGATAAATGGTTTGGGTCATAATTACTTTTACCTAGTTTTACCACAACTGTGAAATCAAATTCTTGGAATAAGAGCACCCATCGATATATGTGCCCATGTAAAATCGGGCTTGTTTACCAAGTATTTCAATGCCATGTGATCGGTATAAAATACAAATGGTGTTGCTAGTAGGTATTTTCTGAATTTATGCAGTGCGTAGATCATTGACAAGGCTTTGCGCTTAGTAGTTGTATAATTCTTCTCTAGAGTCAACTTTATACTAGTAAAACAAATAGGATGATCTATAATACCTTCTCCAGATGAGCTAACATCATGCCAATGGTTGTGCCAGAGGTGTCCACATGTACATGAAATGGTTGGTTCCATGAGGGAAAATGCATAATAGGCATTGTAGTAAGTCTCTCCTTCAATGCCTCAAATGTGCACTGCTTTGTGTTGTTTCTCCCCAATAGAATGTCCCTTTTCCCTTTAGTAACTCTTCCAAGGGTATGGAAATCTTAGCATATCCTTTGATAAATTTTCTATAATACCCAGTGTGACCCAAGAATCCACACACCTCACTCTGACTGGTAGGCTCTTCTAGGCCTACAATAACTACAACCTTAGCTGATCCACTAACAAACCTTCCTTGTAGATGATGTGCCCTAACAAAGTGCCAAAAGGTGTAGCAAACACGCACTTATTAATGTTTAAAGAGATGTTTAATTGTCTACATCTTTCAAACATTAAGCATAAATTTTCACAATGATCCTTAATAAGTCCATACACCATCCAATAATCCAAGTAAACCTATAAGAAGTTGTGAATAAAATCCTAGAATGCTTGAACAACTATGCGCAAAAATATAGCAGGCATGTTTTTCAGACCAAAGGGCATCACAAAGATATGAAAAACTTCCCCATTTAGTGGTGAAAGTTGTTTTCTCTTGATCCTCCTATGTAATCCTAACCTGATGATACCCAGAGAATCCATCTGTAAAAGAATAGATTTCACGCCCTGCAATGCCTTATAATATCTCCTTTGTGAAAGGTGTAGGAAAGGGATCAATCACACATGCAACATTCAGTTCCTCTGTAATCCACACAAATCCTAATCCGACCATATTTCTTTATACTGATGACCATGGGGCTAACCCAATCTGATTCTTCTAGGGGATTGATGATGCCATATTTCAACATCTTGTCAATTTCTTCCTTAACTTTTACGTGCATGTTAGGGTTCATTCTAGGGTCTTTTCCTAACCGAGCGCACCTTCCTTAAGCTTAATCTTCATCTCTCTTAATGATTCATGCACTCCTTTTAATTCATGGTAGCCCCTAGGAAATAAGTCCTAAAATCACATAGTAACTCAATGATTTTTTCCACTTCAGATTTAGACCAATAATCCCCAATTATTACCTCCTTAGGTTCAACATCCATACCAATATTCACTTTTTTGTCTTCATGGGTTCATGATAGGCATGCACATTCTTATCCACATTATCTAACACCTCACGTGTACCCGTTGAATGATCTATATCCAGATCTTCTACTTCCTCATCATCCACTATGTAGACCATCTTTCCTTTTTCTTTCTCAAAGCAAGTGCACTTAAGTAGTGTGACATTTGTCTCTTCTTCTTTATCAAAGCATGCTCCTAAGTCTGTCTCACCAAATAACTCCTGAATGAGTTCTTCCACCTTTGCATTGTCTCCCATAGTTAAGCAATTTATAACCCTTAATGCCTCTTCCACTTTGGAGGTTTAGTAGATAAGTAGTCAAAATTCTAGACCATTCCTGTAATCAAATCCTACAATTTCCAGTCTCTCTATGTAGCTCCACATATACATACCAAGCACATGCACAACCTTATAAAGTGGAATAAAGTTTGTGCACCCATAGCGAAGGCGGTAAATATTTCTACCCCTCTATCCAGAGCCTCTCACACTACTGAACGTGGTGTTGAATAAGTTGATTACCATGATATGTGTATATTTGAGTAGGTACATTACTCCTAGAAACCGAGTTGTTAGAGAAATCCTGACTTCATTCCATTCTACAAGATTATCCCTGTGAGCCACCCACCAATGCATTGTTGTCCCACGTAGGGTATATGCTAACATATTTATTCTTTCAAAAAAAAATTTCCACTTGTTCCTCCATGGCGCACAGAATATCGTAGGGTCTCCTTCTCCAGTGTACCAAGGTACAAATTTGTTACCTATCCTCCTAATACAATGAGGTTTGCTTCTCCATGTAAATGCACTCCTTACTTCGTGCCCAACCATCTCATAAGTTCCATGAGCCCAATTATCACAAGCAATACTTGTGGTATCACTAATAGACTATGCATCTTCCCACTGGAGGATTCCTTCCTTAGATGGCTCGAGTACTTCTGGGTCCCGAATGGCGCGTACATAAATCCTGTTCAAATCTTCTTCACTCAAAGGCTCAACATAAGGCACAAATTTCCCATCCATTAAAGGGATAATAACTCTTTCCTCCTTGTTCTCAAAACTTATATATCCCTTGTTGAACCGTAGATCAACATTATTTGTGTAGCACCAAGGGCACCCAAGTAGAGCTGGGAAACTATCTACTTCTGCAAGTGCTAAAACCTCAAAGTCCCCAATGAACTTGGCCCCTTGTATAGTAATGGATGCATATTTTAAAACTCCGATGGGAGTGGCCTTAGTTTGATTAGCCATAAACAATACATTAGAAGATGGTTGTAATGGAGGTCTCCCCATCTAGTACCCATGCATCTAAAGTAAGCACATTTACCTCTCGCACTGTGTCAATCAATATATTACTCAAGAGCCATCCATCCACAACATTTAAAGTGATCTCCTTGTCATAATCTAAGCTATGAGGGGGAAGATTTTCATGCAGGATCTGACATCCATTCTCAATACCTACATGCAGAGTGTTTCCCTTTAGCCAATTCCCTAGTAATGGAATGATATTCTCCTGGCGTAACATTTTGCATACCTCCTTTAAGTCATCAATATCCGACTGGACCATCTCTTGTTGCCTTCTTCTTGTTCCATCTTCCATGATTTCTCCTTTAAACATTGTATTTCACCCTGAAGGTTTCTAAGTACCTCCATGGTCTCCTGATAAACCTCCTTCTGGTGCACAGATCCGATACCTTGTATGCAAAACGTCCTCCTTAGTGATGGTAGGCTTCTACTTGTAACGCTTCTCTGGTGTGCACAACTTCAACGCGCATAGTAATCTTCATAGGTAATACCTCAAGTTCCGGTGCCAACTTTGGCATCCACTAATTTTCCACAATGCATTGTTGTATTCTAACCATCCATGCACCCTTGTTTTCCTATTTATGTTGCTTGCTAAGATGCTCATATAGGTTTGGGAATTCCTCATAGCTATGACTCTTCCCACAAAATAACAAGTAATATTCTAAGGACATTCACACCTATAGTGGTCAAGAGATCCACATGTAAAGAACGTTCCACGAGGAAACTCACCTCATCCACCACCACGGCCTCGACCCCCAAATCCACCATGGTATCCTCGACCTCTACCATGTCCTCCTTCATAGTGCCCCTCATTCCAATCATAGCGTGCTTGATTGTGATCCCAATCCTAGTGCTCACCTTTACCCTTAGAGTTATCTGATACTCCTTTCTATCACACACCAATATCTATAACATCATGGATCTGACCAATCAACCTACAATTTTTTTGTATCATGAGTCATGGACCGAAAATTTTACAATAACAAGATACATTCTTCCTTATCACGTGTTGTAATAATGGGCAATGGATGGCGTCATGGTTCAGATGACATATCTCACAGTCTAGCAATAATGAATGCACTGACCTACGGGGACAACTATCCTTGGTGTGCCCTTCCACTTCACAGTCTATACACCAAATCCCAGTGTGCGTCTCATGTGTTGAATTTTCTGATAGTTTCTCTAATCTTTTTCCATAGCTGCAATCTGTGCTTCCAAGAATGGGTTGACTCCAATGTCTATACTTCCAACTACCTCAATGTGTAAAGTTTCTTCAAGTGCTTTGCATGGATCAATGTATGTCTTATGTGACAACGCCCTTCTAAAAGGTGTGATCAATCCTCCAAAAAACCATTGTGCATGTTGGCTTGCATGAATATCATAAGAAAGCTTAGACAAAAGTGTTTTGAAATGAGCATCATACTCCCGAACACTCTCAAGTAGTGCCTACTTAATATCCTTGAGCATGCTTATACTCTTCTACTCAAATTCAAGGATATAGAACTCTTTAAGGAAGGCATATTTTAATGTTGCATAATCTGCAAGTTTGATCAAGGTCAAAAATTTTTATACCAAATGTGTGTGTCCTATAATGTAGTTACAAATTTACTTGCCTTGCACTCAAAATTTGTGATCCCTTTTGTGTGCCATAGTATCTCACACATGTGCACATGTTCAACAACATCTTTTATGCCCCTATACTCTAGAAGATGGAGAGACATCTCCATGTAAATATTTTGGGGTTGGTGCGGACCCTGCCCACCTGATCCAAAACCTCATGTGTTACCTCTACCTCTAGAACCACCAGATCCACCAAAACTAGAGCCACCTATACCCCCTATCCTCCACCTATAGCCGAAGTGGACCAGAAGATGTACTTCCATGTGTCCCAATAGTAGTACTGAACTTGAACTCCTATAGTCTACGTGGTGGTACTACTCCCAGAAGTGAGTCCAAAATTTTGCGCGCTCAAATTTGTGTTGATGATGATGCCTAAAAGGTACCTCCAAACAACAATGAAGATGTTTTCCCTCATGGATGTACTTTTTATGTGACTTACTCATGCTTCCCTACTACCCAAATTAGCTTGTTGACTATTGGATGTACTAGATACTGGAAAACCAAGTGCAAGGGCTAGGTTTCTAGGTAGATTCAGATGCACACCCGTGGCCTAGGTCATCTCTACTAGCGCACTCCTTGTGAGGCCGAGGGGGTTCCTTTCATGCTTTCCCAAATGGGGAGTTCCAGATGCTCTGCTCCATGCCTTCTGCATGAGCTCCAAATCCTTCATGATTCATCTCTCTCCTCAACGCCATCCGCTCTGCAATATCCTATTACTTCTCCATCTCCCTTTCACATACCTCATTATACTTAATTTCTTCTCTACTTTTTTCTCTACCACTAGGTCCACCATCTTTCACCAAACCTACTCCTGCCCCGCGCATGGTGGGGTTTAGCTAGCCATCATTTTTCTTCTAAGTTCAGGGTCACCATCAAGATCTTGATCGCCAATGGAATGCCTTGCAAGTAAGTTCCCCAGATAACATAAAAATTGAACTCAACACCTAAAAATAAGTGGAAATTGAGTACTCCAAAAATATAGTTGCTCAAAACACCACCGGAAAAATCCATAAGTGTCCAAATCAATCAACATCATACAGGAGTACTTCCTACGTCTAAACAAGTGTGTGATACCTCCAATTTTGTTTAGATGCATAAGCAACCAGCCACTCATATAATTCTATTGGGAAGATAACAAAGAAGCTCTCATACAAACAATCATACAGATTTTGTTCCACCCACGCACATGCATCAAACTCAGATCCAGTGTTGAACCTCTGTGTGTACTCTTCTTCTAGATCTTTTATCCACTCCTCAACACTTGCTAGGGTAAACCGGTACATCTTCATTGCGAACCATCCTGAAAACAACTAAAAAAGAGGTCCCGATAACAGAACCAATGATGCAACCTAGAATCCACCACGAACAACCTGTGCGCAGCTAAGCACATCACTCAACCTCGAGTTGAGCACTCACCCGAAAGCACACAAAGGTACACGCCCCTCTTTAGAGTTGTTTGTGCAAGATGTTAACGTGTTGAAGATAAAGCATATTCAAAACCATAATAAGTACAAACATTCCATAGAGCATAATCATTCAATAGTGCATAACCAATATAGATCTTAAAGAATCATGAATTAAACAATAACTATGACAAGATTGATCATACAAGAACCAATTACAATCATGTTAACACTTTATCCACCCAATATACTCCATTATATTAAACATTGCAAAACATAGAAGATTCTTACATCATATAACATTACCATAAGTTTATGCGTGCATCAGATTCTGAAGCATAACTCTACAATAACTCATACATAGTGTCTCCCCACAAACTAATACATATTTATAGGGGTGGGGACTTACCCTTCACCACTTATGCACTTCCCAAAATAGGTTGCATGTTAAAAATAGCCATGCGCATTTACAATAATATGCACACATGCAAGTGCACTAATAATAGATCTCCTATAGTTAACTAGCAGTAGTAATCCTATTATTATCCCAAACTCATGCATGGTACTTAGTAGAAGCTCATCCTCAAAATAACATTTGCGTGTCATGCAATTCTCCATCCTATTGTGTACTCCATGCTATCTCTAAAAATAGCCCATAACCATGAAAACGGCTAAGTCCCAAATCAGCTTGTCTTGGCATGCATTTCCTTTCCTATCCTTCCACACCTTCAAATGCACCTTGTTCCCGCACACGAATCTTCTGTGTGCCCTCTCCTCAGTGTCATACTCTGTCTCGCTCAACATAGGTTTTTCGCTAAATTTAGTGGCGGGTCTAGTAATCACTAAGGGGTTTAGAGGAGCTTTTTCTACTATTTTCACCGCTAAAGTTGTCGTTCCGCTAAATTTCAATTGTGTAAAAATAAACAATTTCGTGGGGTCGAACCCCTCACCTCGAGGCCTGAGACTCTACAACTATCCACTATAGTGTTTATTGCCCAAGTAATAAGAGTTGAAGTAAATATTATATGAAATATTGAAACATTGATGACCTCTTCAATGTAATTAAACGTCCATGTGGCCTTCATTTGGAGTTGGGCATTAGGGTTTTGAAAATTGGATCTACCTCCTTTTGCTTTGAAACATTTATGTTCGGCCGCCTTATTGATTTCTCACCATTTTGTGATTGAAAACGCCACCGCTTCTCCTTTCCACCGATTTGGATTTGTTTGTTGATTGAATCCTTCATTTATTGTCATCGTTTAAAGATTGATCCTCTTTGTATTGTCTTATACTTGCTCTTGTTGTGATTGAGGATTTTGATGTTAGCATGATCTATTTTGATTTTTTTATTTTGACTAATCCGCTTTGTTTTGTGCAGTCGCGGTGGTGTCATTTGGGGATAGTTCAAATACAACTAAGGTAGTGAATCTCCAAAGGAACGGTCGACGTGGGCTCGATTAACCTCACCCAAAGGAGATTTAACTCACTTATAAGCATGGCCACTTGTTTTCTATGATGGATTCTTTGTTTGTGCAAAATATCTTTGCAAAATCTAATGACTCGAGTTGTAGCCAATATAGCTCGATCTTAGTTTAGCTTTGGCTTGACCTGCTGAACTTTGTGCAGGTCAATGGATGGCTCACCAACAATGTAACTCGTTGTTTCTTCTAACTCACATACTTTACATACAAATAACACTTATAACTCATGGTAGGGCTCGATCTCAATGTTGTGTAGAGCTCAATTGCAATGTTATCTTGAACAAAGTGTAAGAAAAAGCTTGCCTTCAAAAGAATTTAACTCGGTCTTAAGAGGAGCTTGAATCCTTTTCAAAATGACTCACCAAGAAGAAATGTATAGCTTGGTCTAGCAACTTTTTGGGAGCTCGGTTCCTCCAACTTGAGCAGAGACCCTTAAAATTTGACATAGTCTGCTTTAATTATAAAGCGGTAACCAATTATACTTCTAAATGTAGAGGGAAACCCCTAATGGGGGAAAAAGATATTTTTGTTTTTATATTTTTGTGCAAAAAAATTTCCTAGTGCCCCTGCACTTTTGCTTTAAAAAAATTGTGTTCCAAACACCTATAATGGAATAAGGGGTGTGGGGATGGAGGGATGTTTAGGAAGATGCTTTGGAGGCAATATTGGCTCTCTGAAAGTAAATTTCTTCTCCAAGACACTTTTGTCTCTCCAACCTAACTATGAGGCTCAACCCACTTCACAGTCCAGATACCTGCTTTGATACCAAATGAAAGTAGAAAACAGGGGTGAAAGCTTGATACTTTTATTAATATTTAGGAAAAATCAGAATTACAATGGAAGGCTGCAATATTTATAGATATTACACAACTGGTTACAACCAGAAAGAGAAGTTACACAGGTGCAACTAAAAACCCCGTATGAAATAATACAGAAAAAATATTGTTATAACTCTACAACAACAATAAACTCATACTGAATAATGTGGTTATTAAAACATAACCATATAACAATAAATCTAAATAACCTATTTACCTAATTAATAATGCAAAATTGCTATTTACCTTAACATTGTTTGCACCATTAGTGCCTAATTACGAATACCTTTGAAGCATGAATTCGATTATGGGGCCGACTACATGGTAACACCACTTATAATCTTAGATCATATTGTTTTGGATGAAAAAAATTTCTTTGGATGTCTTGACAACATTGGGATTGATTATTTGGGCAGCCTTGGATCAGCAAACCGACTTGGGCCTTCGCAAACTTGGTTGGGAAGGGGGTCTATTTTTTCATTACAAGGATAGTAGGGTCTAAAACTTTGATTTTTCTACCTTTTGATAACAACTATCTCATTCCCATACTCCTTTAATATGCCTTATACCTCTTGTAATTCATTTGATTGACTTGGAGTTGCACCGATTTGGTTCACAAGATGAGAAATATGCGTTGGAATTAGGGCTATTGTAGGTACTTAGTAAGAAGTGGGAAGAGGAAACTTGGGAAAGATGGGAATAGGATGCATTGTAGATATCTTCCTACTTATATAAGACTATTTTCAGCCCTAATTGCTATATCATAAGCATCAGGGAGTGTTCTTTAACCCATTGATTGTATCACCGATATATCGTAATTCAAAGCTCTTAGATAATACAAAAATCATACCGAGGAGTGGGCCTTAGCATCTATGGAACTTTACCCCAAGTCCTTGGAAATCTATAGTTAAAATCAATCGTGAACTGACATGGTGCTCTCTTGATAGTAGTTACTTGTTCGATTAATGACAAATGATCCGATTTATCCTCAAAGTGCTTGCAAAATACTTCTTCCAGCTGATCCCAATTGGTGATGGAATTTAGTGAAAGCCATATATACCATTGCAATGCT
Organism: Taxus wallichiana var. yunnanensis; assembly: GCA_018340775.1. NCBI lineage: Eukaryota > Viridiplantae > Streptophyta > Pinopsida > Cupressales > Taxaceae > Taxus > Taxus wallichiana. The sequence continues at coordinate 865,429,310 of CM031238.1, forward strand.
TTTCTCTTGAAAGAAGTTGCTAAGAATATGACCCCGACATCATCTTGAGTAACATGATAAATATAGCATATATTGGCAACATCTTTTACATGTTTTATGGGTGTAACCTAATTTTCACCAGTAAAGAATGGAATGCTCTTAAGGGTGGAAGGCGAGACGTCAGAGGCACATAAAGACGTAATGGAGGAATGTTTGCCATTAATGGAGGAATACGTGCAGACATAGAAATACATGCATTCATTCTAGCACATAAGTAAAGACACTAGATCTAAGCATATATGCACCATGAAAATAATATAAGCATTATAACAACACAAAGGAATCATATTTGAACCATGAGCATAAATATATAGAACAACCCATCATATATTGATTAACAAACATTTACAGTAGCCAGATTACATCAAAAGGGTCATAACAGACCAAATACATCAGAAAATAACATCCTAGTTCTTCAAAATGACTCTACTTAAAGGGTTCTAGCTATGCCCTCTCCTATGCATACTCCATAATCTATGTCTCTCACATCACACATCTATCTCTCCTCATATTCGCATCTTCTAGCTCTCTCACACCACACACATTTTTTTTAGATCCTAAACACACTTCTTTGAAAAACATTCTTAAATAGAGTGGGATCTCTCCTCCACCGCCTCAGCTTCACTCATGAGTAGGCCACATGCCAGATGGAATCATGCTCCTCCATAATCGAGTGCCTATGCCAGCTCACCAAAACCTTGATTAGCCTCCACTAACCATAATGATTACATCCTAGAATATTCCTTTCCTAGAATATTCTTTCCTTGAGCTAAGACTCCAAGTTCTAACCTTATCCACTCATCACGCCTACTCACATCTCCATGTGTTTTCCATGTAATACCATATCCCAAAATGTGGCCAAGTCTCAAACCCTTTTCTACTTCATGCGCAAACCTCTGCGCGCTCTCAGTTCCAACTCAAACCCTTCATTCCAAAATCGGTAACTCTTCTCAAACTATTCATGCGTGTGCTTGTTACCATGTGCTTTTCTTCAAGCACCTTCTTCCTTTACTACCTTCCGTGCATGTGTTGATCCTCTACTCTAAGACTTAGCCATTTTTGGGCTCAACATTACCCCACACTAAACATGTTGTTCATCCTCGAAACACTCTACTCTTTCAAAAAGAATAAATAATAGGAGAATGAAATATCTTGCATGGCTTTCACACCAAAGAACAAAATAATTTTTTACTGTTGTATAAGGATTGGGAAGTCTTTATTCAAGGATGCTTCAATCTTATTCCAAGCATCCACCTCACTTCTATGCACTATTGTTGAAATAAATCCCTATCAACATGTTGACCTCATCAAATGTCAACTCTTCACCCTTAGCCTTCAATGTATCCACAATATTTTCCATTTTCTTGCTAAGGTCACTCAACGCATCCATCCTTCATGTAACCTGGGGATATAATTATTTTACCTTATTTTTAATCGAGGCCCTTAAACCTTCAATTTCCTCATATTTATTTTCAACCTCTCTAGAGATCTTGTCGCATTCCACCCATATTACCTTTATTCTTGGCCTAAATTCCTTCAAGTCTACCTCATGTGTAGCAACCAACACACTTTCCACTCTGTCTCTATCCTCATAGTTTTCATAGACAACTTTGGCCATGTGCATTGTGGTCTTTACTGAAGCAAGGAGTTTAGAGTAATGAGTTATGGTTTCCTCAATCTTTGATTTCTCTTGTTCTTCTTCATGCCATAACTTCCTCCACTGACTCCAGTGCAAGTGGTTTCCTCTCCATCATGATTAAGCATGTCAAATCCTCTAGGTAGTGGAAGGATGACTCATACTTCTATTCAGGGGGCTAAATCTAGGTGCTTCAAAATAATGGAGTTTGAAATAGTCTCCACTTTCTTATATTTCACGCACCTTCCCTTTTCTTCTCTCTCAACTCAATCCTTCATTACATGAATTATCAACTCCTTCCCCTTTATCTCCTTGTCTCTCTCTATAATCTCCCTGTTCTTTTCATCCAATTCTTTTCTAATGCCCTAATCCTATTATTCCTCCCAATAACCTTGCTTTGACCTCCACCACCACCTTGTTTAGCGTGTTACATGCCTACTCATCAATTAGTTATTGTGAATCCACAATAGATTTATCTCATTAGGGTTTGTGTGGTTACCAATGCTCCTACATCGACCTCAATTTTGGTTCATCAACATGGGACTCAAAATTCCATGACAACATCTTCCTTGTGTGTGTGTACACACTATCTTTATCAAATGATGACCAATAAAAGAGTTGGTCTGTAGGCACCATGCTCTAGAAATGCACACAAGACCTTGTTTGGATCATTGACATAAGTCATTGAGGGTCCTTGTGTTTCCATCACCCTTTCCACATGTGTGCACTCCTTTGGGAAACTGACTACTAAACTAGGATCTCTACCCATGCTTCCATACTCTTTCCCTACTTCTTCCATGTTGCACTCCACCTCATGCCCTACCAAGTCCTTGATGATACCTCTACTTCCTTCTCCACCGTGTCATCCAACTATTCACTAGATAGGTGTGGGTCCCATGCACATTCATCCCCACTTCCTCTTCACTTGCTTCTTTCTCTTGAGTGCCCTCCAAAAATCATCCTCTCTTCATCAGATTCATGTATATCAAACACAAGGGGGTCATTTTCTTTCTCATTATCCTCACCCTCTCCTCCAATCTCATCACCTTCTTCACTCTCCATTTCTCGAGTCTAAACTTTGTGCTACCTTTTTCTTCTTCTTCTCACTGAGACTCTACTACTAGGGACTTCTCCTTCACTAGGGACTTCTTCCTATGAGCATAAGTACTCATGCCCATGCCAAATCTTATGCCCCTTATGGTCCGAACTACCCACATGCGCTCTTGAGCCCTACTTTGTAGGAGTTTCCTCTCTCTCTCTCTCTCTTTCGGCACTACTTCTTCTTCTTCGAGATGGGTCTTCGGATGGAGGATGGAGACATCATCCTCAATGTACATCCTTTTTTCAAACTTAGGCCTTAGGTGTATGTACACCCTTTTCATCATGTGCTTCCTAAGTGGTAATGTTACGGGCCTTAGCATATGTATGTCATGAGAGACATACTTCTCCACATATGCACACTTCTTAGGATACACCAATGTTCATGCAATGTGTGGTGCTCTGATCTACTTCACTTAGATCAAACCTCAACTTCTTAGCCTCCTTGAATCTATTAACCATGCTTTGAAAATATTGCGTTGTGAAGGAAAAAGGTAGTTTACACCATGGGATTTTGGTGCCATCAGTTAACATGAACCTTCCAATGCAAAAGTTCTGGTATACAAAATTCAGCCTCATCCCCTACCAAGGTTGGTAGTTGTTCAGAATTCTCCATTCTTCTCCAAATGCATCATGCATCCACTTGTACCACTTATCCAAGTGCACCTTGTATGCATATGTTATTGTCTCACAAGTATACACCTCAAACATCTTGGTTGGGGAGGTGTTTTCCTCCTGGGTACCCAAATGTTGTTATTCAGCCCATCGGGCACCCCAATCTCAAAAAAACACAATGGTAAGGAGAATATTACCATACATAATTTTATCTCCATCATGTGTGACATCAATGATATCCTCTATAATGAAGGCCGAGAGGTTGTAGATTGTCCCTTCTAAAACCTTCCTACAAATGTTCAACCATCTCTTGTTCACTTGCATCCATCATTCTTTTCCATTCAACTTGGTGAGCAAGGTGCATGGCCATCTTCATGATTGGTCAATGATCTTGGAAATATCAAAATAGTTCACCCCCTTCTTGTATTCATATTCCTTAGTTGTTTCCTTGATAGCCTCCTTATCACCCAAGTCATCATCCAATGAATCTCCTATGTAGATAAGTCTAGTGTATCTAGAGATCAACTGCATGGTTATGTGCATCCTCCTCCTTGCTAAAAGTAGAAATAATATTCATGTGCATGTGCGACATGAGCCATTGTATAATCTCTCAGGTTTTCTAAAAATGGAAACTCAAAAAGTTATAAAATCCCAGCCTTCTCCAATTTCATCTTCACAACATCATCATACACTAGTTTTTCATCATGTGTTCTTTCTCCTAGGGAAAAAACGAGCTCCAATGCACCATCTCCTTCTCAATGGTATTCCTATGGTTATAATCACTTATAACCATATTTCATAGATGTGAGATACCCAATCCATCCCCAATAATACCCCATCTGGGTATTGCATCTCCACATACCATTCTTCATTAAAAATTGTCATGATGCGACTAGTTTTCCTTTTCCCTTGCCCTTCCTTTTGGGTGAAACATTTGATCCCTTCCTTGGTGCATCTTCTCTATCGGGTCCCTATAAATCCTTGCTTTTATTTTTCTTTTGTACTACTCAAACCTTCTTGATTCCAATCCTCTATGTAACTTCTTTGAAACTCATGCCCTAGTTTCACAAACCCTAACCTAGAAATCCTTCTTCCACAAGACAATGTAAAAACTCATAGGAATCCTTCAAAAACCACTTCTATGCACACCTGTGTACTTTGTTCCAATCTGGTTCGTAAATCCATCAAATTCTTCACTTCACACACAACTTTCACAGATTTCTCGCAAGGATGCCCTAGTTCACAAGAGCTCTTCAAAAATAAATGCAAGGTGAAAAATAACATACGCCCGACTCCCTATTTATAGTTTTTTACTTTTTCCCACATTAATCTCCATGCCACCTACCACCATACTTCCACATTAATTTCATATTTTTCCAATGCTTTCATCCCACGCATTTTTTCTAGCACTTTTTCTTCCACATGCACACTTTGTGTAACCTCCTCAACCTTCTGGCACACAAACTATATCGACCATAGATCCTTACATGCATGCTCTTAGTGCCAAAGTCCATCTTCCTCTATGTCTTAAACCTAGTTTTCCTTACTACTACCTATTTTTCTTTTTTTTTCTATGTCATTCATCAACTTTACGTGGTTTTATAAAGCTTTTCTTGACACCATTTCATCTCTAACCCTTATCACCTTGTTACACGTGTTCCTTCTCGATATCTCATGCACACTTTTTTTTTCTCTCTGGGCCAAATAACAACATTTCTCCAACTGTGTCACTTCTGCATTCTTCTCTCCACTCTCCTACCCACACTAAAAAATATGTGTGGTCCTCTCATGCACATAAAACCTCTTTAGATAATAATTGCTACAAGGTGCAAAAACACACTTATTACACAACACACCAAACTAAAAGACAAAGCATAATGATGATGAAGGAAACACATATAAAGGAAAATGCATTAAGGAAACCTAAGCTAAATGGCAAACACTTCCTTATTTACAAACACCAAGAAGGCTTATTTATAGTAGGGGCTTTAAACCTACTCCATTGAAGTAACCAGGGAAAATCATGTTCCATCCAAGCTTTGTAATCGAAAGTGCCCTAATCAAGTATATGTGATATAACATATGGTCCCAACCAATGCACTTTGAGTTTCCTAGGGGCACAAAACTTTGAATCATATAGAAGAACCATCTTCCCAACCTCAAACTTCTTGTTTTTAATATGATGATCATGTCATGCCTTCTTCCTAGCTTTCTCCATCTTCTGACTCCACCTAGCAATGGCTCACCTTTCATCCAACTTCATAAGTTTATCAATGCACTCTTTTAATGCTTTCTCATCATCCAATCCTCCTACATGTACATAAGTACATGAGAGGATGGTAACATAAATTCAATGGGAAGAAACAACTTCTACACCAAACACCAATTGAAAAGGTGTGGCCTTGTTCAATATTTTATAAGTCATTTGATATGCCCATAATACTACAAAGACTTTATCATCCCAGTCTCTTCTTCCAACATCACAAATATTAGTCAATGTGTGGCTCAATATCTTGTTAAAGGCCTCAAAGTAGTCCCATTATCCTGAGGGTGATAGGGCATAGTTTTGTGATGGGCCACCATAAACTCTACCAATAAGATTCTAACTAGTCTCATTCAAGAAATGAGTACCCCTATCACTTGTTAAACTCAATGGCATCCATATATGTTGATTATATTCTCCCATAGAGAACCTAGTGTTGTAGCCATCGTGTAATCCTTCATAGGTTCCTTCCACCCCACCTCATAAGATAGTTTGTACAAGTGATAATATAACATGAACTTGTCCTACGTGCATGGGCTGGGAAATAGGGCCTACAAATTCAATTGCCCATTTTTCAAATGGTTCTACACTAGCAATAGGTCTTAATGACATTTCATCTCTTTTCCCCAACTTTCCAAGGCATTTGAAATGGTCACATGCCTTGCAATATTCTATATAATCTTTATAAATTGTCTCCCACCAAAGGCCTGCCAATAGAATCTTGTGTGCGTAGTATTTCCTACATAGTGACCTCCTGCAATGCCACCATGAGATTCTTCCATGATTATAGTATGCTCATGTTCCAACACACACTTGCAAAAAACTCATCTCGGCCTAGTTTGTATAGGTCTCCACTAATTAACATATAGGGTGCGATGCATATATACCAACTACTTTTTCTCTAAGGCCTTCATTCCTTTAGGCACCACACCCATTCATAAGAAAACAACAATATCCTCCAATCGAGGGCATGCATTAAATCTAAAAATTGTGCATCTAACATTGTGTCTTCAATGCTTTTGTCCTCACTTGAATTAATTCATGATAATAGATGGTCAGGTCCTAAATTACTTTTCCTAGTTTTACCACCACCAAAAAGTCAAACTCTTGAAATAACAAGATCCACCAACGACATATGCGCCCTTGCAAAACATGCTTGTTTACCAAATACTTGAGTGTCATGTGATCCATGTAAAAGATAAATGGAGTAGCCAATAAGTATTTCCTAAATTTATGCAACGATATAAATCATAGACAATGCTTCATGCTCTATTGTTGTGTAATTCTTCTCAACTAGGGTTAACTTTCTACTTGCAAAACACAAAGGGTGATCAATAATCCCTTCTCTAAGTTATGCTAACACTGCTCCTATTTCCATCCCTGATGCATCAACATGTACATGAAAGGGCTTGTCCCAAGAGGGAAAGTGCAAAAAATGGGTGCAATAGTAAGTTTCTCCTTCAATGTGTCAAAATCCACCTGTTGTGCCTCACCCCAATAGAATCTTACTCTTATGTTTCAACAACTCTTCTAATGGCATGTGAGATCCTGGCATAGCCTTTGATGAATTTTTATAGTAACCCATATGCCCTAAGAATCCACACACACTTTGACTGGTAGGCTCCTCCAATCCCAAGATAACAACAACTTTGGTAGGATCTACCAATAAGCCTTCCTTACAAATAATGTGACCTAGTAATGTGCCAAAAGGAGTAGCAAAGACACATTTCTTAATGTTTAGAGAGATACTTAACTACCTACACCTCTCAAACATCAATCTTAAATTTTCACAATGATCTCTTACTAACCCATACACCATCCAATCATCTAGGTAAACTTGCAGAAATTTATGGATGAAGTCTTGAAATGCTTTGCACCACAATGCGTGAAAAATACAATAGTGCATTCTTAAGCCCAAAGGGCATAACCGTATAAGAAAAACTTCCCCATTCAATGGTGAAAGTAGTCTTTTCTCTAGTCTTCCTTCATGATCCTTACCTAGTGATAACCTGAGAATCCATCTATAAAAGAATAGATCTCCCCCTACTACACCTTCCAAGATCTCTTTAGTAAATGGGGTTGGAAAAGGATCTATGACACATGCAACATTCAAATATCTATAGTCTACACATATCCTTATCCTCCCATCCTTCTTGATACTAATCACCATTGGGCTCACCCATTCAGATTCCTCAATTACTTCAATGATTCCAGATTCTATCATCTTATCAATCTCCTCTTTAACTTTTACATGTAAATTCATGGATTCATCCTATAAGGCCTCTTCCTAATCGGGCACACACCTTCCTTTAACTTAATTTCACATTTCTCCCAATGAGTGATGAACCCTTTTAACTCATGGTATCCACGTGGGAAAAAATCCTAGAATTCATGCAACAAATCAATTATCTTTGAAACCTCTTGGTCCATCCAATAATCTCCAATGATTGCTTCTTTTGGCTCTACTTCTATACCAATGTTGACCTTCTTTCATTTTCAAGGGCTCATGGTAAGCACACACTTTCTCATCTGCACTTTCCAAGACTTCACACGTACCTTCCATATGATTAACATCCAAGTTTTCTACTTCCTCATCATCTATCAAGTACACCAACTTTCCCTTTTCCTTCTCTAGAAGGCACACTCAAATTGTATCTCCTTTCATTTCTCCTTCTTCCTCAAAGCATGCACCTCCAAGCCAAGTTCCCCTAAAAATCTAGGATTTGGTCTTCACCATAACACAATCTCCCTAGAGTAAGGCACTTGACTACCTACAACACCTCATTCACCGATGGCTTAGGAGTTAGATACTCAAAAGTTTGAATAATATTTTATCAACTCTTTCCAATTTCCCATCTAATGATGTAACTCAAATGGATATACCATGCACACACACAACCCTACAAGGTGGAATAGAACTTATGCACCCATAGTGAGGGAGGTAAGGCTTCTGGGCCTACCATCTAGGATCTCTCACATTCCTGGACATGAAATGAGGTGGATTCCTTCCCATCATAGTCATGTATTTTAGAGGGTGCATTTCTCCAGAGAAACCTAACAGAGAATGATTCTCACTTCACGTCATTCTAGAAGATTATCTCGATGAGTCACCCACCAATGTGTTTTTTGCACTGTAAAGGTATAAGTAAGCATATTCCTCCTCTCTACTTGACATGTCCATTAGACTTCCATCACATGTAGAAAGACATCAGGTTACCTTCCCCAGTATAACTTGGTAACTTTCTTCCTCCCAAGTGCCTAACTGAGCACGCTCTAGCACTTGAGTTATAGTTCCTTCAATTTTCTTCCAACCAACTCATAGGTCCCATGCACCCAATTATCACATGCAATACTAGTTGTATCACTTATGAATGAGCATCTTCCCACTAAATGACTCCTTCTCTTGATGGGTGAATAGCCTCAAGGGTCTCTAATGGTGTGCACATATATTTTATCTAGGTCCTCTTCTCCTAAAGGCTCTACATAAGGCACAAACCTCCCATCTATTAGTGGAATAATGACGTGCTCCTCTTTGTTCTCAAAACTAATGTATCCCTTGTTAAAGTGTAAGTCAACATTATTCACATAACACCAGGGGCATCCAAGTAATGTTGGGAAGTTATCTACCTCGAAAGTGCTAAGACTTCAAAATCCTAGTAAACTTATCCCCTTGAATGGTTATGGAAGCATCCTTCAAGACTCTAATGGGCATAGCCTTTTTCTTTTTTCACCATATACAACACATTTGAAGAGGGTTGCAATGGAGGCCTCCCCATCTAATTCCATGCATCCAAAGTAAGGACATTGACCTCTACACCCATGTCAATTAGTATGTTTCTTAGGATCCATCCATCAACAACCACATTTAACATAATTTCCTTTTCATAATCAAGACTGTGAGGGGGAAGATTAACATGTAAGACCTACCTCTCACGCTCATCTCCATGTGTACCTTTTCTCTTAACCACTCTCCTAATAGAGGAATAATGTTCTCCTACACAAACATCCTACACACTTATTCTGACCTCATCCATGTCTTTTGAGGGACCTCAACATTCTTCTTGCTCTAACTTCCATGATTTCTCCTTCAAACATTGAATCTCTCCTGTAGGCTCCTAATCACTTCCATGGTTTCTTGGTAAACCTCTTTCTGATGGGTCGATCAGGATATTTCCCATGTAATACTTCTTCTTGTAATGAGAGGCCTCTTCTTTGGTACTTCTTTGGCATGTTGCAGCCTTAGCACGTGTAGTTACTAAAATAGGTTCTAACTCAGGTTAAGCGCTACCCTAGGCATCCATAGTGGGTCAGTTCTCTTCACACTAACCATCCCCGTGCCTTTTTCCTTCTTCTTTTTTTGCTCATGTGGTCATACAATTTAGGCACTCCTCATACTTGTGTTTCTTTCCGCACCATGAGCACTATAGAAAATCTGACATTCACGCTTGTAGTGTTTAATAGATCCACAATTGTAACAAGTCCCACGGGGGAAGTTCACCCTTCCTCCGTGACCACTACGACCTCTGAAATCCTCTACGAAAACCTCTTCCTTGACCCCCATCATCTATGTTCCCTTCATATTGATGACCTTCACCCTTAGAACTTCTCCCAATGTTGGTCTGGCGCACACCAATATCAATGACATCATGAATTTGGTTCTATCAATCAACAGTCCTTCATATCGTGAGTAGTGGATGTGCAAATCTTACAATAAGAAGACACATTCTTATGGCGTGCCGTTGTAAAAAAGGGAATCTACTTGGATCATGATCCCCATGGAAAATTTCACAATCTACTGACATAACACACATCAACTTTTGAGGGAAACTATCCTTGGTGTGTCCTTCTATCTCAAAGATGTGTACACCAAAGTCCACTACAGTTTCATGAGTTGAATTCATAGATAATTTCTCAAGTTGCTTTGCCATGACAGTAATTTGTGCTTCTAAAAATGGACTTACCCTAGTGTCAATGCTTCTTAATGGCCTCAACACATAGAGCAGCCTCCAAGGCCTCACATGTGATCCGTGAAAGTATTATGGGAGAGTGCTCATCTAAAAGGTGTTATCAATCCTCCAAAAACCACTGAGCATGCTATGAGGGATGGATATCATAAGATAGTTTTGAAAAAAGAGTCTTAAAGCATGCATCATACTCCCACACACTCTCTGCCATACCTTGTTGAATCTCCTTGAGTGCACTTTGATGCTCTTTTTCTCAAATTTAGGAATGTGGAATTCCCAAAAAGGCATCACGCAACGATATAATCCACCACCATTTGATGTGGGTCATACTTCCGGTACCAACTATGCACGTACCCTTGCAACGTGGTTGCAAACTAACTTGCCTTCCACTCTGGGGGTAGTGATACCCTTAGCACACCATAACAACTCACACTTGTGTACATGCTCTACAACATCCTCAACACCTTTATAATTAGGTAAATGCAAAGACATCTCATAAAACACCTGTTGAGGTGGTTGAGGTCCTTGTCCACCAGATCCAAAACCTTGGTTCCCTCTTGTGTTTCCTCCACCACCAATGCCACTAGATCCACTAGCTTATTCCTCCAGATCCACCAGATCCTCCTCCCATAGCAGGTAAAGGGCCTAAATTAGTTCTAATCTGCATCCCCACCATTGTGTTGAACTTGTGTGCCAATAATTTGACATTGAACCACTTCTGATGTGATACCCAAACTCTATGTACCCACACCTTTCCCAAATGATGTGCCTGATAGGATTCCACCAAACACTAGAAATGTTTATGTGGCCATAGATGGATGTAATGTAAAATGATATCTACCTGATGTTGTTTTCTTACCAATGCCAACCGAATTAGAAATACTTATCTCGAAAAATTTAGGAAACTAAGCACAAGGGTTTGGTCACATGGTGGGTTTAGATGCACACCTACAATTCTTCTCCTTTCTTCATACAACGAGCTCTCATCAAAATATCGAGGGGTTCTTCTCCCACACTTTTGCCAAGATGGGGTAGCATAGACTGCTCAAGTTCCACGTCTTCCATGAACCTCAAATCCTTCCTACAATGTCTACCTCCATAATTCCATCGATCCTACAACTTCACGTTGTCTTGCCAATTCCCTCTCTCACACTTCATTATACTTGAGCCATCTCTCCTCTCTCTCTACTTCTATCATAGGATCCACCATCTCTCACCACACCAGCTTCATGCCCCACACCTAGTGGGAATTTAGCTAGCCATAGGAAATGCTTCCAAACTCAGAGTGATGATCAAGATCTTGATGGCTAATGGTATAACACACAAGAAATATCCTCTTGGTTCTCACAAGAACTCAAACTCAACAACCTTTGGAAAGAGTACGTAGAAACTACGTACTCCAATGTATATCTATTCAACACACCACTCCACCAATGATCAATAACACGAGTCCAGGTCAAATCAACATCATGAAGTCATTGATAATCTTCTTGGGTCCAAACACGAGGTTGATAATACCAACTCTTCCTCGATGCATATGTTGACAACCATTCATACAGTTCTACTAGAAAGAAAAAAAGAACATCTCATAAAGCTCATGATATAGATGCTCCTCTACCCATTTATGTGCATCAAACTCAGGTCCAGTGTTGAATCACTATGCAAACTCATCCTCCATGTTCTTAAGCCAAGTCTCGATGTTGTCCAAGGTCAAGTGTTGTCATCACACACCATTCTTACAAAAAGCTTCAAAAGAGGTCCTGATAATGGAACCAAAATGTAGTCACCTTTCCCTACTCCCTTTAAACCCAAAAATGTGTCATCCTATCACCCAACATTAGTTAGGCACTCACTGAGGCACGCAAGGCATCGAGCCCCTCTTTATGTGAGCCTTGTATATGAATGTTTTTCATTAATGGAGGAATACATGCAAACACGAAATACATGCATTCATTCTACAAGACAAGGAGAAACACATGCCTCCACATCAAAATCCTACAAACAACCTGTTAAACATAATATATGACCAAAAATTGACATAAGACTGCATAAAGGCATGAAAGATTAAATTGATAAAATAAGGATAAACATGTATCACAATATAAAATCAGTCTAAAACAGAGTATGCACTAGATACAAATTATAGGAAGGCAAAATAAAAATTTTATTCCAAGAGGTGAAATAAGCACAAAAAGTCACTCATGACCCTTTCTTTCTCACTCAGAAAAGTTGAATTGCTCTAGAAATATGAATGAAGAAGTGAATATAATTTTTATAATGCATTCTCAAGATTTTATAGAAAATCTGAGAGAGGGGAAGAAGGAGAGCTCGATATGCAAGCATAACTTCTAAAAATAGGAAAAAAGCATGTGTGCCTTGTTCTTGCTTTAAAAATAGCTTTCTCGGTTGATTTAAATCAGTTTTGTATTAAAAATAGATCAGACTTCCAAAAATAGAAGAAAAGGTTCTTCTTTCACTCTTGCATGCTTTGATTTTTTCTTAACTTTGTCATGCATCATCATGAGAAATTTGTGGATCTGTGTTAAAAATAACATCTTGCTTCTTCTCGAAAGCATTTCTAAATAAACGGTGATTTATCATGGGCACACAAAATCTTTCTTATTTTCCTATCATGTGGACCTTCGTGGATTTCTCACTCGTTTGATGAAGTGCGTGGCTATCACTTCTATTCTTGCTCATTTTAGTATTTTAATTTCACCTTTTTCATTACTTGTGCATGAATTCTCTTCCTTATATCAAACGAATTTTCAATTTTGTAGGGCTAAATGACTGTTAGGCCCCATTGTTTCCTACTTTTTTACCGCTTTTGGAGGCTATTAACCACTCGGATTTTTTCTACCTCTATTCTGGAGGCTAGTGAGTGCTAGGATTTCAACCACTTGAATTTTTCCTACCTTTGTTCTAGAGGTTAGTGACCATTAGGCTTTTTCTACCTCTGCTCCAGAGGCTAGTGACCGCTAGGCTTTTTCCTACCTCTGTTTCGGAAGCTAATGACCACTAGACTTTTCCTACCTCTGCTTTGAAGGCTAAGAACCGCTAGACTTTTTCATATGATATAAATAAGTGAGGGAACTTATTTGATAACAATAATGACCTTCTTAGAGGTCCGATGTAAGCGATAAGTGTGTGGTTTCATGATTATAAGTCCCATTAACTATTTTGTTCTTGTACACATTATTAAAATCTATATCTATCTATGTTTTTCTTGTCTTGCTTCACCGCAAAACTATGCGTCCTTAGTCTCGTAGTTCCCCTTGGTCCTATCATAGTGTCTTCCAACTTTTTTCCCGCCGTTAAGGTGGTGTCACACCTATAAATGGCCAACTCTCCTTCCATTGCAATGACTGTTGCAACTGGTGAAAATGGCTCCCAAGTGCACAAGGAAGTTTGTGCCAAAATTTTACGATGAGGTATGGACTCTAAACCCTCTCCGAGATGTTATAATTTCTTATGAATGCTTAGATCCTATTGTCAAGTGGTATCAAAACCATTGTCTTATTTCCTATTTCGTGGTTGTATCCCGTCTGAAACCTATTTGTAGAACTGGATGAAAAACCATTAGAGTCTAACAATATCCTCATTTCTGGGGTCCATAACCTCACTAAGGGTTTTTATTTGTTTACTTTTCATGAGCCTTCTCAGCTTCAAGCCCTTCTACTTAAGGTGACATGTTGGTATTTAGGTAATACCATGTTTCGTTATCCCCATGGACCTGTGACTTCAAGATTTAATAGCCAAGTCTTGCTCAAAATACCTGTTTGGATTGAGCTCCTGGCCTTCCCATTCACCTCTAGTCCTTTTTACCAGATATTGTTAAGCCCATTGAAGGGTGATTTGTTATGAATAAAGCATTTTTCTTTACTCATCCTAACAAGTGAGTGTTCATGTCGAAGTGGACTCGGCGAAAAACCTACAGTCCATATGAATATTCAAATTGGGTCCCTGTGAATCTCTCAAAAGGTGGTTTATTTTAACCTCCCCAACATGTTCTTTTGTTGTCGCCCCTGACCATCACATTCAAGACTATCCTCTTTAGGTCCTGCTTCAAATCCGCACCTACTCAACCCGCAGTGTCAAATTCTAAAGTTGACCCTCTTCTTTGATGGTCGGACTGCCCTCGGTTCTAAGAATAAATTGGGGGCAAAACCTTATGTTGAAGTTTTGTCCCCATATTCTTCCCCTCCACTATCCAGGATGAGCCTAAAGTGGTGAAACCTAGTCCTTTGATTTCCATTCCTTCCAAGACCTCACAAAGTCAAGTTGTCCAGACTAATTCATGAACCCCGAGAATGTTGCTTTAACCTCTCTTCCTCTATGACGTTCACACAGTCCACCTCAAGAGGTTTCACATGACGCATGAGGAGTAAATCGGGCTAAACATCGCTCCATTCATGTTGAGCATACTAATTCAAACCAATTTCTTCTTGCCAACAATCAAGTTGGCGTTAACTATATAACAATGTTGCACATATCTAAAATTAGATAAAGCATACAAGTAATGAATGTAAAAATAAACCAAAAGATAAAATAAACAAAAGAAAGATAACAATAGATTTAACATGGTTCACCCAAGATGGGTTTCATCCACCAAGAAACAACCAATATTATTATTCAAAGTGCTTTACAGAGGAAATACAATGAAGATATTACATCTTCCAACACCTCACAGGATGTTCAATGCTTTTCCCTCACTCAGCTACTCTATCTTTCTCACCAAGGAAAATCTCATGTAAATAATTACTTCTTACTTGCTTACATACCCTCATATAATGCTTCGTATGCATTTATAACTATTCTCGAGAAACTAATTATGCTTTTAAAATCAAGAAATCAACTTTAAAGAAAAAGCTCTATTCTAATTCTCGGCCAAAAATAAACACGGTCGCACAGAGTCAACCGATGTCAATTCCTCCTGCGACCCTTGATGATGTTGGTTATTGCTTGACCGATGTTGGTCACCACGACCGATGTTGGTCACCATGTAGTTCAAAGAACATTGTAAAACAAGATTTCGTGAAGCAATTAATCTCCACACCCAAAAATATCCCACTTGGAAATCAATTGTTACACCAGTATTATACATCACCATCCTTGGATCCTTTTCCTTGGCCCATTTCTTCCTCTTCAAGTCTTAAACTCAAAGACCAATAGAAGTGAAGTGAAGCTCTAACTTCTCTTTTGCCAACGACTTCATCAAAGATATCTGCAGGGTTCTCATCTCAGATGGATCTTATTCAACTTTAGCTACCCCTCTTCCAATACCTATTGTATGAAGTGATATCTTAATTGAATGTGTTTCATTCTTGAATGAAACGCTGAGTTCTTTGCTAGATGGATCATGCTCTGACTATCACTATATAAGTTGCAATCTTCTTGATCCTTACCAAACTCTTCCATGAACATGCTCATCCATATCATCTCCTTGCTAGCTTCTATAGCTCCAACATACTCTACCTCTATAGTAGACAAAGCCACAACCTTCTACAATCTTGAAATATAGCTAACTTTCGTTCCACCTACTTTGTGAAAACATATCCAAAGTGATGTTTCTCCCGCCATCTAAATCTCTACTAATATCTCGAATCAACATAGCCATGTAAAGAATTATTTGACCCTCCATAGCATAACTCCATGTTAGGATGTCCCTCTCAAATACCTAAGAATCCATTTGATTGCTTTCTAATGTTCTTTACCTGGATTAGCCATAAACCTCGCTCACAACTCCCACTTTGCCCGTGCAATGTCCACCTGATACAAACCATGCCATACATAAGACTTCCTACTACTAAATCATAGGGAACATGTGCCATGTACTCAACCTCCTTGTGTGATGTAGGACACTGATCTTTGCTCAATTTGAAGTGTCTAGCCATAGGTGTACTAACAGTTTTGAATTTTGCATGTTAAACCTTTCCAACACCTTATTGATATAAGTCTCCTAAGACAAATACAACTTCTTGTTTTTCCTATCTCGGTGAATTTGCATGTCAAGGATTTTCTTTGTAGTTCCCAAATCCTTCATTGCAAATGTGTGAGATAGTTTTTCTTTAAACTCGCTAATGTCCTGCATACTAGATCTTGTAATCAACATATCATCCACATACAGTAACAAAATAACATAGCTCTCATTTTCAAACTTCTTGAAATAAACACAATGGTCAGATTCACATCTCATATAACCATGCTCATGCATAAAACTATCAAATCTCAAATATCATTGCCTTGGAGTTTTCTTGATCCCACATAAGTTCTTTTTCAATTTGCACACAAGTTTCTCCTTACCCTTGAATTCATAACCAAGAGGTTGTTGTATATAAATATATTCCTCCAAATCACCATGAAGGAAAGTCATCTTAACATCAAGTTGTTCTAAATGCAAATCCTTTGTTGTAACCAAACTTAGAACAATACAAATAGAAGTCATCTTAACTACAGGAGAAAAAATCTCATCAAAGTCAATACCTGCTTTTACGTGTAAATCCCTTTACCATAAGCCTCGCGTTATACCTTTTCAGTCCACCCTCTTCTTCCTTAATCTTTTAAATCCATTTATTCTACGGTGCTCTCTTACTCCGCTGCAACTTGGCCAAATCCCACATTTGATTTTGTTCCAAGAAGTTTATCTCCTCATTCGTGCCATGCTCCCACTTTGCTCGTGGGTATCCACTGCATTAATTCTTCAAATATTTTTGGTTCACCACTATCGCTTTAATAATAAATAAGAGAAGGAAGGTGAAAATCTCTCTAGAGGTCTACTTACCCTTTGTGACCTTCTAACTAAGATCTGGGGTGTCATAGGTTTAATCTCATGTCTATTGCACATTCCTATCAATCTCTAATAGTTCAAAGCTGGTCTCCTACTATCGACAAAGTAGTTATGTAATTGATCATGGTTTCTCTATCTACCTACCGAATGTGGTTGTCTCACCTCCACCGGTTCCAAAAGTGCCAACATCGATTCATGTAGGTGTTTATCCTGAACTTGATCTTGTCTACCGATACCATTATTCTGACCGACACCGGCTTCTATGAACCAAGGTCGGTGTATGTTTTAGATCCAAAAGTTTATTTTCCTTAAAAATCTCATCAACTTGTTCATGTTTAGGCACCAAAACCCGATCCCTGTAGATTTTCTTATCATTCCAATCAATGTCACAACTCCTAATAATCTTAAAATATTCTAAATCCCAAAAACGATATCTGAAATCACCAGAGCCATAACCAATGAAAGTACATCTCTTTGATTTAGCATACAACTTCTTCCTATTTTCCCTATCAACATGCACAAAATATTCTCGAGCCAAAAACTCTAAGAAAAGAAAGATCTACCTCTTTTCCGACCAAGCTTCTTCTACGTATTCCACCATCCAGTGTTGTTGAAGGACCACATGTAATGCCCACTTCCCTTTGACACTTTTAGATACTGATCTTGATACTGTTGATCATATTATGGACACTATTATGTTTTGTTTTAGTATGATGGTTAGATGTTAGATCATGGATTATTATTGATCTAGATTCAGTTATTATGCATGATGGTTATTAGAGACATTTTTATATGTGGATGATGATATACTATTTGACATGGACATATTATAGATGTTGATTTGGACATGTGACATTGGATATGTTGAGTAGACCTAGTATGGTAGATTATTGATGATGATATAGTTGATTAATTAATTGAAAATGATAGTGTTGATTTCTTGATGTTGTTGTGATTCACATGTTTAGATGATCTTGAAATGTTGTTTATATCATTTTGGATGTTCTGATATGGCCACGAGGCCGAAGGAGGTATTTACGTTTTGCAGGTTAAAATATCACAACAATGTCGGGGGACTGGAGACTAACCGCATTGGAATTCTGGGTGAATTCAACAAGGTCACCATGGCAATTGTTGTTTTGTGTGTGTGTGTGTGTGTGTGTGTGTGTGTGTGTGTGTGTGTGTGTGTTTTTTGTTGCTAGGAATTTCCATGGGGGGATTTCCATTATATGTGACCATGGGTTGTGCATTTATTAATGCGGTTTCTTTATTAATGTTGTATGTGTTTATTTTGTGAGGTGTTACCTTTTTTCTTTAGCATTGTATGTTGTGTTAATGTTATGGATAATCATGTGTAAAAATAAATAAATCAATATCTCATAAGAATGTAATTAATGGAGTTGTTGATCTTAAATGTAATGTTGTAAGAAATGTGTAAGGTGTAAGAGATATGTAAGAGAATGTAAGATAGATTTTGGAGTGAAAGACACTTCATCCTCTTAGGAATTCGAATTTGTCCTTGGAGGCTAAATTTGGAGGCTTGTGGGACAAGTTAAGCTTGTCCCACACCTCTTAAAATGATTCACCAACCATACCTATGGTTTGGAGGTTAAATTTAGGCCTTTTATTGCATTTTGAAATGACTAATTGTAAGTTTTAATTGCACTTCTCTTACATGTTTTTAATTCAGTCCCTTTGGAGTATGGGTTATTTTGGAGTGTGTAAGTGAATTTGTCATTTTTATTTATTGTGTTTAGGTGCATGATGTTGAATTTCCTCTTGGGGTTGAGGAAGAATGATGTGGCATCCCACATGGATCCACATCATCCTCTTCTCTTCCCTCTCCTTTAAATTCAAAATCCCTTGCTTGTTTGTGGTTATTGAAACTTTGTCTATTCCTCTTGGGGTGCATTTTTGCTTGTTGTTTTGGGAGCTTGTTATGGAAGGAGTTGGAGCCTTTTTGCATGCTTGGACATTGTTTATTTTGGATTGTATTTGGCTTTTGGGAATCTTGTGAGCTTAGAACAAAATCCAGTATGGAGAGGTAGGAACTTGAGCCTTTTTAGAATGTTTTCTTTCTCTTGCATGCATGTATGAAATGGTGAATGTGTTATGTGTTCTTGGCTAGTTGGGTAGACTGCTTAGGACATGGTGTAGGAGAAGGCTATGGGGATTTCAAATGGGGGGCATAAGGGAATGCCAAGGGCATCAATTTTATTGTGGAGGGAGTTTGGATTGGGATCCACCTTGGAAAAGAAATAGCTTACATTTCTTACTCTTGGGGGCATAAGGGAGAAACTTTGGGGGCATAAGGAGGGGTTGGGAGACATAAGGTTTATGGGATTTGATATGTTATATTGGCGGTATGATTTTAGGTGGATGCCCAATTCCAAATAGGGAGGCATAAGTAGTTTCCCCATAGTTCCTTGCTCTTGTTGGCTTGCTTAATCAAGCCTAAGTTTTGTGTGAATGTTTCCAAATGCAGTTGTGAACTACTATTTTTTCTTGGGCTATGTTTCTTATTATTTTATGCATGTGAAGGAACATTGTATTTTTGTTGTGGAAGCCATTGTTACCATGTGTTGATTCTCATCTCTTATTTCAATATGGTTGGGGCTCGGGGGCCAATGAGGAAGGATGGATTCTCCCTTCTCATTGGATGTCTTGGTTGGGTGGAGAGCATTGCCTTTCCCCCTTCCTTGTTGTGATCAAATGAAAAGATGAAGAAACTAGCATGTTGTTGTTTTGGAGCAAGAAGAATATACAGTTTGACAGTCCCTCCCTTTGAGAAAGTTCTTTTGTAATCCTTCCCCACTTGAAGTGGATGAGTTGTATAATATTTGTAATGTGAAACAATTTGTATTGATAAGGAAATATTGAAAGTGTAATGTGAAACGTAAAGAGTTGTATTCCCTTCCCTAGTTTAAAAGGAATGTGAAGCATATATATATATATATATATATATATATATATATATATATATATATATATATATATATATATATATATATATTGCATATTGTATTTTAAAGTTAAAAGAAGGATTTAAGTTGTAAAGATGTTCTTTGTTCAAATTCAATAAAGGAATTGCAAACTCATTTTATTCCCATGGTTGTGATTGAAGTGGAATACCTAATGATGATCTCAAGCTCGTATATTTGTAAAAGCAAGAAATACGTAGGAAGGAAGTATGTTGTTTGCATCCTTGGAAGTATATTAAAATTAAAATTAGGACTGTAATTTAACTTAGAAATGAATGGTTGAATTAGTCAAGCAAATGTATTGGACTAGTTAGGAACTATATACACTTTTGAATGATAAAATTGATATACCGATTTAAAGGAAATAGTTCACTGATATAAATTTCATTCTGGCAATTCATTTTCATAAAAACGTATAGTTCAGACCTGCACTTAGTAATCAACCTAAAAATGTTATAAGTTAACATGCTAAGACATTAAAGAACTCAAATTGACCCTAACATTTAAGAATGAACCTTCAAAACTTTATAGAATCCAACTTGAAACTTGCAGTCATTTTTCTGTCTATTGTCGGAGAAATAAAATTTGAAATCAATTGGATAAATCAACTCTCTGAAAACACATTAAAACCTTTCTCGATCAATCCTCCATGTCTTCTTGACATGTTGAGTGAAGGAGGAGATCTAATTTAACCAAATTGAGAAGTTAAAAATTGCCAGTTCACTAATTAAAAACCCTGCAGATTAGTTTCTCAAAATTTACCACTTAAACTTCATCAAATTTCAAAATTGATGACTCTGTGTAAAGAGGGCATCGAGAGCTTTTCAAAAGTCCTCGTTTTCCCAAAACTAAGCTTTCTAGCTCAAGTTATGGCCATTTGAAGTTTTACTTCAATTTGGCATTCAAAAGGTAATAAAATTTAATCTAATTGTTAAAAATTTAAATTTTAAACTTTGGAAAATTTTCCTAAAAATTCTGCGGCCCCCACCATCCCACAACCAATCGGGATCTTCCATGTGGCACCTCGAAGGGGCGGACCAAATTTAAACTTATCCATTTTAAAAAATTTGCCTTGGGAAAAATTTCCTTTTTCCTCTACCACCCACAACCAATCAGAGGGCGCCACGTGTCCTCTAGGGGGCTGAGGCAGAGGCATGGTTTGTTTTTAACTCTTATCCCTTTTGAAAATTTTTGGAAATTTTTCACTTTTTCCTCTCGCCGGCCCATGACCCAATCGAGGCGCCATATATTCTCTGGGGCTACGGCGTGGGCGTGGTTCCTTTTGAACTTAACCTTTTTGAAAATTTTGGGGAAAATTTTCTATTTTGGCCCCGCGGCCCGTAGCCAATGAGGAGGTGCCACATGGCACCTTGGGGGTGGCGCGGGGAGGGCGGAACCCTTTGTTATTTTGGTTTTTGCCTTTGGAAAAATTTCTAAAATCTTCCTCGCGGTCCGCAACTCCGCCTTCTCCCTTAGAATTCTCCTCTTCCATGGGCACGTGGACCCACGTGTCCTTTCTTTCCTTTTTCTCCCCTTGGAAGCAAGGTGCTAATTTCTTCCACCACCCCGTCCCTTTCTAGTCTTCTCCGACGTTGACTCCGCGGTCGCCACTTGTCCTTAGAGGACCCGCTGTGGCACAGGATGTTTTGAGACTTTGAGCCGTACAATGGGAAAAATTCCCTAAGCTGCCCCGTGACCCACCAACCCGTTCAATGTGTCTTCTCCTCTTTTAGACACGTGTTCCCCTAAGGGAAAATTTTCCCTAGGAACTCCGCCCACTCATAACTTGAGTTCCACAAGGAGTTAGGAGGACTTCTTTATATCATCGGAAAGGTGAGGAAATTTCCTATCCATTGGCAATAGTTTAGGAAAATTTTGGAAGTGTTAAGTAGGATAAAAATCTAGTTGAATCTATGATCCTGTTAGAGAGTAGGCATGGGAGTAAATTACTCCTTGAACCTAACTAAAACATATAACCCTAAAATTTGAACCTTGTGAACTTGAAATTGTTAATGAAGGAAAACATAGGTTGTAGTAGTTTGGTCTTGTTCTGGAACCTATTAGTGTAAACTGATGTCTTGCAACCTTGATTGTAGACACTTCAAAAAAAATATATCCCCTAATTTTTCTAGCTAACCCTAGGTTTTTTCTTGGGTCTCAAGTGGTTGTTTAAACAAGCATTACATTTTGGTATCGTAGCCGATAGTTGGTGACATGGGACGCAATCCACAGGATTTATGTAGTAGTTGAGAACCGCCACGGGCAGAGCACGATCAATGAGACTACAGGTAGCATTGGTGGTATTCCCACCTCTGTATTGTTTGATTCTGGTTCTTCTAATTCTTTTATTGCACCATCTTTAGTAGAGCGATGCAAGCTAGTGGCAGTTAGGTAGGGTCTTAGTTGGGATGTCGAGATGGCTTCTGGAGCCAAGATCTCTGTGGACTCCTTAGTTAAGGAGTGTGTAGTGGATTTGGGACCTTTCACCACTACCTCAGATCTTCGTATTCTTCCTTTGGGCTCATATGGAGTCATCTTAGGTATGGATTGGTTATCTACACACAGGGCTAGGATGGATTGTTATCATAAGACTATAGCTTGTGCAGATGATTTAGGAGTTGATTCGGTGTTCTCTAAGATTGATATCAAGTCTGCTACCATCAATTAAGGATTTGAGAGATGAACATTCATAAGACCGCTCGTATGAGATATGGGCACTATGAGTTCAAAGTGGTGCCTTTTGGTTTGACTCGAATGCCCCCGCAATGTTTATGAGTTTGATGAATGGGGTATTCAGGACCTTTTAGATCACTTCATGCTCATCTTCCTTAATGAAATTTTGATATACTCACGTACACGTGAGGAGAACGAGGGGCACCTTCACCAGTTCTTCAAAGGTGTCTTCGTGAGCAAAGAACTTTACAGAACTTGAGAAGTGTGCTTTCTTTTCGAGTCAGAGGTATAGTATTTGGGTCATGTTATTCCTAGGAAGGTATCACAATCGATCCTTCCAATATTAGAGCCATTATGGATTGGCCAACACCCACTACAAAGGATGAGGTGAGCAACTTCATGGGATTAACATGATACTACAGGAGATTTGTTCAGGACTTCTCTCGGATTACGCACCCCATCACTTCCCTTCGATGAAGGAGAAGAAATTTGTTTGGTCGGACAGGTGTGAGCAGGCCTTCAGGACACTGAAGGAGTGCCTCACTACAACACCCATTCTTATAGTGTCGGATCCACAGGGTGAGTTCTTTATTTGCATAGATGCTTCGTTGGCAGGACTTGGAGGTGTGTTGATGCAGGATGGCAGAGTAGTGGCTTTTGAGTCTCACAAACTCAAGGATCACGAGCTTAATTATCCCACCCATGATCTTGAGCTTGCAGCAGTTGTGCATGCTTTAGTTAGATGGAGACATTTCCTTCTTGGACAAAGATTCACACTTAGGACTAATCATTTGAGTCTTCGCCACCTCTTCACGCAGCCCAATCTCAATGCTCGTCAATGGCGTTGGATGGAGTTGCTTTGTGAGTATGACATAGAGATCGAGCATGTGAAGGGGAAGGAGAATGTGGTAGCATATGCTCTCAATAGATGGAGACATGTGGCTATGGCCACCTCAGTGAGCACATATTTACGAGCAGATTCTTCAAAGAATTCCTCTTGACAGCCTTCTACATTGTAGTATGAGCAAAGATTGAGTCATAGAGACCCCTTGAGGGAAGTTTGATGGTTTTTCCTTAGAGGTAGATGGTCTTCTTAGACATAGAGGTAGGATATATGTTCCCAAAGAGGGAGGCTTGAGGCAGACATCTTGGTAGAGGCACATTGTTCACCCTATTCATCCCATCCCAATGTGAAGAAGATGCACGCTACCTTGTGATAGTTGTACCTTACCGAGAGGACTTCGTTGGGACGTGGCTCAGTTTGTGTCATGGTGTTTGGAGTGCTAAAGGGTTAAGGTCAAGCATCAACATCCAACAGGCCTTCTTTATCCTCATGCCATACCGGAATGGAAGTGGGACACCATTTCCATGGATTTCATTGTTGGGCTATCGATGTCGAGATATCACCATAATGCCATTATGGTCATGGTTGATAAATTGACAAAAGTGGCTCACTTTTCTCCGATGAAGACCACTTATACCACTAGAGCAATGGCACGAGTATATTTGGATGAGATTTTCAGGTTGCACGGGATTCCATGGAAGATCATTTGTGACCACGATCCATTGTACACTTCACACTTTTGGACTACCATACAGTATGTTCTCGAGACGAGGATCAACTTCAGCACAACAAATCACCCTGAGATAGATGGACAAACCAAGTGATTGAATCAAATTTTAGAGGATATTATCAGGATGTACGTGATGGATCAACAGTCTAAGTAGGAGGGGTACCGCACTTAGTGGATTTTTCCTACAATAAAACAGCTTTCAAAGTTCTATAGGCATGGCTCCTTTTCAGGCATTATATGGTAGAGAGTGTAGGACACCTCTTATTTTGGATAGGTTAGAGGACGTAGTATCTCTTAGACCAGCTCTTTTGTAGGACATGGAGCAAAGCAAGTAGTGTTGATCAGGTAGAGATTGCAGGAGGCTCAAGATAGGTAGAAGAAGTATGCGGATTAGCATAGGATTGACCGTAGCTTTGATGTGGGCATGAAGGTGTTCCTTTATGTCAGGCCTCACAAGAGCCCTATATGTTATGGAAAAGGTTCTAAGTTAGCTCCTAGATTTGTTGGTCCTTTTGAGATCTTGGAGCGTATAGGCCCTTTGGCCTACCGTCTAGCATTGTCACCCATCTTGTCTCGCGTACATGATGTGTTTCATGTTTCTGTTCTTAGGAGATATATTACAGATCTATCTCATGTACTGGATTGGACTTCATTACAGGTACAAGATCAGGGGCAGGCGATGGTGGAGCCCATCTGTATCATAGATCGTAGGACCCCGGGGCTTTTAAGGTAGAGAGATTGATCGATGCACGGGTGCAATGGGACAGATATGATGAGACTACAGCCACTTAGGAGGATGCCACAATATTACGAGTGTAGTTTCCACATTTATTCCAGTGACTTCCAGGAGGAAGTTGAGTCTAAGGGGAGGGGGATGTAGTGCCCACTTCCCTTTGACACTTTTAGATACTGATCTTGATATTGTTGATCATATTATGGACACTATTATGTTTTGTTTTAGTATGATGGTTAGATGTTAGATCATGGATTATTATTGATCTGGATTCAGTTATTATGCATGATGGTTATTAGAGACATTTTTATATGTGGATGATGATATACTTGTTTGACATGGACATATTATAGATGTTGATTTGGACATGTGACATTGGATATGTTGAGTAGACCTAGTATGGTAGATTATTGATGATGATATAGTTGATTAATTAATTAAAAATGATAGTGTTGATTTCTTGATGTTGTTGCGATTCACATGTTTAGATGATCTTGAGATGTTGTTTATATCATTTTGGATGTTCTGATATGGCCACGAGGCCGAAGGAGGTATTTACATTTTGCAGGTTAAAATATCACAACAATGTCGGGGACTAGAGACTAACCATATTGGAATTCTAGGTGAATTCAACAAGGTCACCATGGCAACTGTTGTGTGTGTGTGTGTGTGTTTTTGCTAGGAATTTCCATGGGGGATTTCCATTATATGTGACCATGGGTTGTGCATTTATTAATGTGGTTTCTTTATTAATGTTGCATGTGTTTATTTTGTGAGGTGTTACCTTTTTCTTTAGCATTATATGTTGTGTTAATGTTGTGGATAATCATGTGTAAAAATAAATAAATCAATATGTCATAAGAATGTAATTAATGAAGTTGTTGATCTTAAATGTAATGTTGTAAGAAATGTGTAAGAAGGTGTAAGAGATATGTAAGAGAATGTAAGATAGATTTTGGAGTGAAAGACACTTCATCCTCTTAGGAATTCGAATTTGTCCTTGGAGGCTAAATTTGGAGGCTTGTGGGACAAGTTAAGCTTGTTCCAAACCTCTTAAAATGATTCACCAACCATACCTATGGTTTGGAGGTTAAATTTAGGCCTTTTATTGCATTTTGAAATGACTAATTGTAAGTTTTAATTGCATTTCTCTTACATGTTTTTAATTCAGTCCCTTTGGAGTATGGGTTATTTTGGAGTGTGTAAGTGAATTTGTCATTTTTATTTATTGTGTTTAGGTGCATGATGTTGACTTTCCTCTTGGGGTTGAGGAAGAATGATGTGGCATCCCACATGGATCCACATCATCCTCTTCTCTTCCCTCTCCTTTAAATTCAAAACTCCTTGCTTGTTTGTGGTTGTTGAAACTTTGTCTATTCCTCTTGGGGCACATTTTTGCTTGTTGTTTTGGGAGCTTGTTGTGGAAGGAGTTGGAGCCTTTTTGCATGCTTGGACATTGCTGATTTTGGATTGTATTTGGCTTTTGGGAAGCTTGTGAGCTTGGAACAAACTCCAGTATGGAGAGGTAGGAACTTGAGCCTTTTTAGAATGTTTTCTTTCTCTTGCATGCATGTATGAAATGGTGAATGTGTTATGTGTTCTTGGCTGGTTGGGTAGACTGCTTAGGACATGGTGTAGGAGAAGGCTATGGGGATTTCAAATGGGGGCATAAGGGAATGCCAAGGGCATAAATTTTATTATGGAGGGAGTTTGGATTGGGATCCACCTTGGAAAAGAAATAGCTTGCATTTCTTACTCTTGGGGGGGCATAAGGGAGAAACTTTGGGGGGCATAAGGAGGGGTTGGGAGACATAAGGTTTATGGGATTTGATATGTTATATTGGCGGTATGATTTTAGGTGGATGCCCAATTCCAAATAGGGAGGCATAAGTAGTTTCCCCATAGTTCCTTGCTCTTGTTGGCTTGCTTGATCAAGCCTAAGTTTTGTGTGAATGATTCCAAATGTAGTTGTGAACTGTTGTTTTTGCTTGGATTGTGTTTCTTATTGTTTTATGCATGTGAAGGAATATTGTTTGTTTGTTGTGGAAGCCATTGTTGCCATGTGTTGATTATCATCTCTTATTTCAATATGGTTGGGGCTCGGGGCCAATGAGGAAGGATGGCTTCTCCCTTCTCATTGGATGTCTTTGTTGGGTGGAGAGCGTTTCCTTTCCCCCTTCCTTGTTGTGATCAAATGAAAAGATACGAAAACTAGCATCTTTGTTGTTTTGGAGCAAGAAGAATATACAGTTTGACAGTCCCTCCCTTTGAGCAAGTTCTTTTGTAATCCTTCCCCACTTGAAGTGGATGAGTTGTATAATATTTGTAATGTGAAACCATTTGTATTGATAAGGAAAGATTGAAAGTGTAATGTGAAACGTAAAGAGATATATTCCCTTCCCTATTTTAAAAAGGAATGTGAAGCATATATATGTATTGCATATTGTATTTTAAAGTTAAAAGAAGGAGTTAAGTTGTAAAGATGTTCTCTATTTAAATTCAATAAAGGAATTGCAAGCTCATTTTTATTCACATGGTTGTAATTGAAGTGGAATACCCAATGATGATTTGAAGCTCTGTATATTTGTAAAAGAAAGAAATACGTAGGAAGGAAGTATGTTGTTTGCATCCTTGGAAGTATATTAAAATTAAAATTAGGACTGCAATTTAACTTAGAAATGAATGGTTGAATTAGTCAAGCAAATGTATTGGACTAGTTAGGAACTATATACACTTTTGAATGATAAAATTGATATACCGATTTAAAGGAAATAGTTCACTGTTATAAATTTCATTCTGGCAATTCATTTTCATAAAAACGTATAGTTCAGACCTGCACTTAGTAATCAACCTAAAAATGTTATAAGTTAACATGCTAAGACATTAAAGAACTCAAATTGACCCTAACATTTAAGAATGAACCTTCAAAACTTTATAGAATCCAACTTGAAACTTGCACAGTCATTTTTCTATCTATTTTCGGAGAAATAAAATTTGAAATCAATTGGATAAATCAACTCTTTGAAAACACTCTAAACCCTCCCTAGACTAATCCTCCATGTCTTTTTGACATGTTGAGTGAAGGAGGAGATCTAATTTAACCAAATTGAGAAGTTGAAAATTGCCAGTTCACTAATTAAAACCCTGCAGATTGGTTTCTCAAAATTGACCACTTAAACTTCATCAAATTTCAAAATTTATGACTCTTGTGTAAAGAGGGCATCGAGAGCTTTCCGAAAAGTCCTCATTTTCCCAAAACCAAGCTTTCTAGCTCAAGTTATGGCCATTTGAAGTTTTACTTCAATTTGGCATTCAAAAGGTAATAAAATTTAATCTAACTGTTAAAAATTTAAATTTTAAACTTTGGAAAAATTTCCCTAAAAATTCCGCGGCCCCACCATCCTGCAACCAATCGGGATCTTGCCACGTGGCACCTTGAGGGGTGGACCGAATTTAAACTTATCCGTTTTAAAAAAATTTACCTTGGGAAAAATTTCCTTTTTCCTCTGTCAGCCCACAGCCAATCAGAGGGTGCCACGTGTCCTCTAGGGGCTGAGGTAGAGGCGCAGTTTGTTTTTAACTCTTATCCCTTTTGAAAAATTTTGGAAAATTTTCACTTTTTCCTCTGCCGACTTGCAACTAATCAGAGGGTGCCACGTGTCCTCTAGGGGCTACAACGTGGGCGCGGTTCCTTTTTGAACTTAACCTTTTTGAAAATTTTGGGGAAAATTTTCTATTTTGGCCCCACGTGGCCCGCAGCTAATGAGGAGGTGCCACGTGGCACCTTAGGGGTGGTAGCGGGAGGGCAGAACCCTTTGTTATTTTGGTTTTCGGCCTTTGGAAATTTTTTCTAAAATCTTCCCGTGGTCTGCAACTCTGCCTTCTCCTCGGAATTCTCCTTTTCCGCGGCGCGCGACCCACACGTCCTTTCTTTCCTTTTTCTCCCCCTCGGGTGCAAGGCACTAATTTCTTCCGCCACCCCATCCCTTCCCGATCTTCTCTGGCGTCGACTCCGCGGTCGCCATGTGTCCCTAGAGGACCTGCGGAGGCATGGGATGTTTTGAGACTTTGAGCCACGCAATGGGAAAAATTCCCTAAGCCACCCCGCGACCCGCCAACCCGTTCAAGGCGCTTTCTCCTCCTCTTGACACGTGTCCCCCTAAGGGAAAATTTTCCCTAGGAACTCTACCCACTCATATCTTGAGTTCCACAAGGAGTTAGGAGGACTTCTTTATATCACCGGAAAGGTGAGAAAATTTCCTATCCATTGGGAATGGTTTAGGGAAATTTTGGAAGTGTTAAGTAGGAGAAAAATCTAGTTGAATCTCTGAGCCTATTAGAGAGCAGGCATGGGGGTAAATTACTCCTTGAACCTAACTAAAACATATAACCCTAAAATTTGAACCTTGTGAACTTGAAATTGTTAATGAAGGAAAACATAGGTTGTAGTAGTTTGGTCTTGTTCCAACTTGTTAGTGTAAACTGATGTCTTACAACCTGGATTGTAGACACTTCAAAAAAAAAAATTATCCCCTAATTTTTCTAGCTAACCCTAGGTTGTTTCTTGGGTCTCAAGTGGTTGTTTAAACAGGCATTACACCACGATTGATCAAGTACACTATTATATCCACTTTTCTACCCAAAATTTCAAAGGTAAACCGACATGTATCCTCATACTTCTAAAGACGTTCCATGATTGTCATGTTCATTC
Source organism: Taxus wallichiana var. yunnanensis (assembly GCA_018340775.1). NCBI lineage: Eukaryota > Viridiplantae > Streptophyta > Pinopsida > Cupressales > Taxaceae > Taxus > Taxus wallichiana. The sequence goes on from CM031238.1 coordinate 865,459,384, forward strand.
TTTTAGCAAATCCATTCTCTCGCGGTGTTATAAGAATCGTCTTTTCTCTATGTATTCCATTCATCGAACAATAATCAATGAACGCCTTATTGCATAAGACTCACCACCATTTTCATATCTAAGGAACTTTAACTTTAAGTTTGTTTCATTTTTCACAAGGGCTTTCCACCTTTTAAAGGTCTGAAAAATATTAGATTTACACTTAATACAATAAATCCATACCTTTCTTGTGGCATCATCAATGAAAGTCACATAATATTGAGATCCTCCACTAAAAGCTACTTAGGCTGGTCCCCACACATCTGAGTGTACAAGCTCCAATATTTTCTCCTTCTTTGTTGACCCAACCTTGAGAAATCTCACTCTCTTATGCTTTCCAAATATGCAATGCTCACAGAATTCAAGATCTAACTATTTAAAATTTGATAACTTACCCTTAGCCTTTAATATATTCCTTCCTTTTTCACTCATATGACCTAACCGATTATGCCACATGGTTGCATCTAAATATGTGGTAGGTAACATAGAAAAGGAATTAGAAACACAGTAGATAGATATGAAGTTCTACCTTCTTACCTCTTGCCACAATAAGGGCTCCCTTGGTAACTTTCCAAGAATCGACCGTAAATGTAACCACGCATCCGATTCACCTAGTTTCTCTATAGATATTAGATTTCTCTTGAGGCTTGGCATAAGCCTCACATCTTTCAATACCCATGGATTTCCATTCTACAACTTTAGATGAACATCACCTTTACTAGTAATATTGCATGGCTCATCATCTCCTAAATAAACATGTCCAAAATCACCCTGAACATAATTTCTGAAATAACCCTTATTAGGGGTAGCATGGAAAGAAGCTCCAAAATCTAAAACCTAAGATTCTAATTTATTATCCAAGGAGAGAATAAGGGCATCTTGCTTTACCTTTTCACTTGCAATGTTTGCCTCTTTATCTTTTTCTTTACCTTTGTCTAGTAGATTCTCTTTGTTTTCCTTGGACCAACACTCCTTCTTTATGTGTCCTCTCTTTCCACAATTCCAACAAAGTAAATCTTTGAATTTGGATCTAGATCTACCATTCCTTGACTTTGATCTCCCATTCTTCTTGCTCTTTGATGATCTCTCCTTAGATCTTCCCCTGCTTTCTACATTTAAAGTGTTTCCAGATGATGCTTCTCCTAAACTTTTCCTGCATATTTCCTCATTAAGGATTACACTAACCACATCATCAAATTTCAAACCTTTAGAAGTAGACGTTGTATTACTAACAATCATTACCAAGTTATCCCAACTATCTAGAAAAAGAATAAGAATAAAAATGCTTTCACTTCATCATCAAACAAAATTTCTACGATTTTAATTGATTTACAATAGACTGAAATCATTCAAATGGTTAGATACAAATCCACCTTCTTACATCTTAGAATTAAACAATTTCTTCATCAAATAAACCTTATTCGAAGCACTAGGAATTTCATACAAATTTGCTAAAGATTTAATCAACTCTACCGTGGTTTTTACATCTGTAAAATTTGAAGCCACCAATGCTGCCAGACTCAGTCTTATAGATCCCAGAGCCTTTTTATCAAGAACATTCCATTATTCATCAGTCATCGTGTTCAGCTGTGCATGCTCATCCAACGGTAAGTATAGATCCTTCTGATACATATAATCCTCCACATGCATCTTCCATAGTTGATAATTACGACCGTCAAATTTCTCCACTCTATATTTGCTATCTTTTGCCATTGTTGTGCTCCCACTCAATTAGAAAACCCTCTGTGAGTAAATCTTGTCAACACACAAAACCCTCAAGCAAAGCTCTGATACTAGTTGTTGGGGTTAACCATATAACAATGTTGCACATATCTAAAATAAGATAAAGCATACAAGCAATGAATGTAGAAATAAACTAGAAGATAAAATAAATAAGAGAAAGATAACACCATATTTAACATGGTTCACCCAGTGTGGGCTACGTCCACCAAGAAATGACCAATATTATTATTTAGTGCTTTATAAAGGAAATACAATGAAGATCTTCCATCTTCCAACACCTCACAGGATGTTCAATGCTTTTCCCTCACTCAACTACTCTTTCTTGCTCACCAAGGAAACTCTCATACAAAGAATTACTTCTTACTTGCTTACATACCCTCATACAATGCTTACATGCATTTATAACTATTCTAGGAAACTAACTATGCTTTTACAATCAAGAAATCAACTTTAAAGCAAAAGTTTTATTCTAATTCTTGGCCAAAAATAAAACAACATTGCACAGACTTGCCCAGACGCGCCGGTTCCTCCCTACGACCCTTGACCGATGCCAATTGTTATTTCCTGATCGATGTCGCCAACCCGGACTAATGTCACCATCATTGTGTAGTTTAACAACATTGTAAAAACAATCTTTACGTGAAGCAATTAAGCTCCACAACCAACAATAATTTCATCATTCTCGGCTTTGAGGATAGAATTCTGGCGAGATGGGACGAATTTGATATGTCTGATTTTTCATGAATTTCATGTCATGGAATGTTCGAGGTCTGACAGAGCCCTCCCAAAAATTCTCTGTTCGTTTAGCTTGCCAGTTAATTAGTAGTTTAGATGTGATTTGTTTACAGGAAATCAAGATTTCTGGTTTTTTCTTCAGACTACTCTGACGTGTATTGCCCCTGATTTTGCGCATTTCCATACTCAACATATTGATGGTAGAGGTGGTGCTAGCATTTCCATTGTGCCAATTTTTGGCATTAATTATTGCCTCGGGCTAGGACCCCAGTAATAGGGTTGTGTGGGTGATTATGAGTATTAATGATCTTTCTTTTGGTATTCTAAATATTTATGCCCCTAATGAAGGTCCCAAAAGAACATTATTATGGAAATGGTTAGGTGATAACTTACTCGTTGCTTATTGGTTGGTGTGTGGTGACTTTAATATGGTGGAGCACCCAGATGATAAATGCGGAGCCCTTCCTATGTGCTTTGGTGTCTCGGCGAACGTGTGGCCTGGTATTACTTTAAAATTCATTAGGGCTTTTTTGATCCATTGTTCAGATGACGACAGGGATTTAAAGACCAAGCTTGGTTCACTTAGACCAATATTCGAGAAGGATATGGCCGGGTATTAAAACGCCTCGATTGTGCTCTTATTTCACAATAGCCTTGTTTTGATTTCGACACACAAGGATCCTCCGTTATCAAGTTTTGGTCAGAGGTGCTTTTATTAGATCATCATCCGATCACATTTAAGGTTGTTTGGTAGGGGGCCTTCCCAAGGTGCCCACAACTCAATTATTTCTTAATGTTTCTCTGTTGAGTCATCCTAGAGTGATCCCGCTCATTGCCAAGATCTAGAATATGGTGCCACATCTGCCTTTTGCTGCCAATTGGATTTCATGGTGGGAGGAAGCTATTCATCGCACCACCAAGTTCCTCCACTAGTTCGGTAAACAGGTTACCCAGGCTCAAAGACGAGCCGACTCGACTCTACACAAAGAATTTAGAAGAGTCTCCCTACTTCTTGAGGCCAATCCTTTTGACTCTCACCTTCAGAGCCAGTGTGATATTCGACACAAACTTAAACTCATTGAATCCCATTCAACCCATGGTGCATAGATCCATTCGAGAATTCATTGGCTTAGGGTGGGAGATAAAGCCTCCAAAAGCTTTTTTTCAAATCCCTCTGGGTCAAGCATGCTCGACAACAGATCAAATCTATTTATGATTCTCACCAATGACTTACAAAGCTCCCAGAGATCATTGATGCTTTTGTCAAGCACTATTGTTTGGTGTTTCAAGCTCAGGAGGATTCAATTAAGTGTGTTTCTACTTTACATAAATGTATTGATGTGGTGCCTACTCAACTTATGCCCAGAGATCGTGTTCACTGCGATGCCCCTCTTACTTTGGAGGAGCTTCATGCAACTTTTCTCTGTCTTGTAGATGACAAGTCTCCTGGGTTTGGATGATTTCCTTGTGAGTTTTACAAAGCAACCTGGTCCTTTGTTGGACCTGATTTGCTTCGGGTCTATAATGAAGCTCTTCAAACTCGCTCTCTTAGGAGTTTCATCAATCAAGGCAACATCAAATTCATTCCCAAAGCAGGCAATCCCAACAGATGAATAATTGGCGGTTGATCACCTGTTGAATGTTTCTTACAAAATTCTTGCTAAGGCGTTGGCTCCCGCATTACAAATATTCTCGCTAAGATCGTTTGGCCCAAGCATATTGGTTTAGTCAAAGGCCGATACATCATAGACAATCTTATTATTTTGTATGCGGGAAGGCATGGAGTAGGCACGAGTTTTGTCATGAAAGCCTTTTTCCTTAAGATTGACTTTGAGAAAGCTTACGATCACATTGAATGGCCCTTCATTCTGGCTATGCTTAAAGCCCAGGTTTTGGATTCTTCTTCCGTGACGGTTGTTAGCATGCTCTTCTCTAATACTTCTGCTCGACTCTCCATTAATGGTCGCTAATTTATTGCCATTGGCCTCTTTCGCTCTATCAGACAGGGGTGCCCTCTTGTCCGACGTTGTTTGTGCTTGTTGCCGATGCCCTAGGGTATTTAATTGCCCATCAAGCTACTCAGGGCCATATTTGGGGGATTATTCTTCCAGATCATGAGACACAACTTATCAATGGGCACTTTGTTGATGATTCCTTTCTTACTCTCACCAAGTTAGAACAAAATGTTGCTACGGTCTTTGAATGTCTTGACACTTTTTGCTTGGCTTCAGGTTCTAATATTCAAATGGCTAAAACTTTGGGCTATTGGCAGAGTTGTTTACCTCCTCCGGATTGGTTAAAGGCTTACCCCTAGAAATGGATTGGTCGTGGAGAGCAATTCAGATTTCTAGGCATTCCCTTTGCTTTTGATAGTGACTCTGCGACCTTGTGGAATTATGTTCTTAACAGAGTGGAGCAGAAAGTTACCAAATGGTCTTCCAAACCCTTATCTCTGGTTGGTAAATTCCAGGTTTGCACCAAAATCCTTTCTGCGCTACTCATGTTTATTATTCTTCTTGTTGGTGTCCTTCTCACACTTCGTTCAATCGGCTTGCCAAGCTACTTGAGACTTTTTATGGTGTAAAATTTTTGGTTCAATTGGCTTTCATAGAGTTTCTGGGATGTTTGTTGTCTTCCTCGTGATCAAGGTGGTATGGGAGTCATTGATGTTTATCGACAGTGTGACTTTATGTGCCAAATGGGTTATCTAGTGTCTTTCGGGTAAAGGACACTGGGAAATTCTTCTGCGGCATTATATAGATTAAGAAGCCCCTTACGACAAGAAGTGCTTGGAGCAGAATGGGTTGCATTCTCTTATTATCACTTCTGCTCCTATCAAAATTACAGGTACCTTTGTCGCCAAGAGTATTTGGAAAGCCTTTGAGTAGGTGAAGCCTTTAATGAGGTGGATTGGTGATGGATTTCATGACTTGGCCTTTCTTTTAATTCACAAAACATCTGGTGGTCTCTTATTATCATTGAAGGCACTCTTCCGCTTGCTGAAACCCTGGGCATTAAATCCATTCGACTTTACCACAAGGGCATTCATACCATTCAGGATCTTGTGCATCGCAGAGATTGGATTCCTTGGCCGAGCTCAAAGTTAAATTCAATTTGAACAACTCGGACTTCCAATCTATCTGCAAAATTCAGGAGCTCCTACTTGGATGTTATGCTTCATAAGTTGGGGCTCCAACCTCCAGCTGCGTGGTGGCGTGATTGGCGGTGGAATCGTGAAATTGCTTTCCTCGATACAACACTTGGACCATTTATCAGTTGTTATGTCCTCTCTCGCCGACCATTGATAAGCTCAATGATCGGTGGGGGTTGCACTCTGCGCAGACCACTTGGCTTCGTCGACTTTCTCGTACTTGGAACCCTCTTCTCGAGCCTAAAGTTAACCATTTTCTATGGTGTCTTGTTTACCAAGGTTTTCCTGTGGTGAAAGGCTTAGGCATATTGGCATTCCTATTCCTAATTGTCCTTTTTGCTCCAACCCCAAGTCGTTCATACACCTCTTCTGGTCTTGTCCTCGTGCTCAATCTATCTGGAGATGGATCCATTCTCTGTTCCAACCCTATCACCCCGAATTCTTCCCGTGGTGTCTGGCTTTATTTGTGACTTTAGCCCTTGGCCTAGTTATATTGCTAATCTTTGGCATTTGTTTCGTGCCTATATTCTGTTTCATATCTGGAAAGCTCGCAATGCTTTAATTTTCAAGCAAGATCATTTTGTTATATGTTTTTCCACTAATGATAAGGTGGTTATTCTATCTATTGTTCACATACAGATTCAAGCTCAAGCTACCAAGGTTGCCTTGGAGTTTTCTCATCTGCAGGAGCTTCTTGATCACTGGGAGTGCGCCATGCACTATGAGTTGAGTTCTGCCAGATCCTCAGCTGCCGCCACCTCGGCCTTTGCCTACTCGATGACAGCCTCCCGTGGGTTTGCGTTGGAGGAGCCGCTCGTGCAACCACTGTTTCACCTCCCCTGGGGCTGCCCTTTTGCCCCGTCCTCTTTTGGACCAGGTTGGAGCCCGCCCCCGTGGGGGAAAGGTGTTGCCATCACTCCATGGTGGGGATCTCTGCCGCCAGCCATGCAGACTCTTGTAGGATCTCTCGCCCCCTAGTTGGGGAGTTATGTTGCCTCTTCAAATGCAAGATCCCGATCACGACGGCCGGGCGATAGGTGGATCCTCCGTCCACTGAGCCTAACAATGGAGCTTTCATCCCTCCTCGGGATGATCCTCCCACTCTCTCCAGTGCGGCGGTGTGTGTGCTTGATGGTGGTGCTTATCTTTTGCTCTCTGGTTGCCCTATGGGCATTTTAATGTAAGCCTTTGTGGTGTTCTATGTTACCGATCCGGTGCCATCGTGACATTGTGTGGGACTCTGTGTTATTTGATCACCCCTTTACTATGTAACTTTTTTTTTTAAAATTAATATAAAGGGCACTTCCAATAGTAAATCTATATCTATCTCTCTACCTTCGTAAGAGCTCTTCATTATTCTTGTGGGCATTATTAAAATCTCGAAAACGCAAAACGACAGTGACGGAGAATAAAAATCTAATAACATTCGTTGGGCCCATTCCCATTTTAAATATTTGAACTTTACATTGCAGACCAGAAAAGCCCTCATTTTGATTGAGTGCCTAAGATTCTTTGAAGCTTGGAATCTACATTGACATGGCGAGTTTCAACTACGAAGAATTCGAAGACGACGACGAAGAAGAAAACATGCTGAATTCCCAATCATCAGATAACAATTACATGGTAGGCTTCATCACAGCCAACATTGTAGGCCTCCAGTACTACACAGGCACGGTCAATGGCAGAGAAATGGTGGGTCTTATCCGCCAACCAGAAAACCCTTACGACCCCAACGCCATCAAAGTGCTCAACATGCGCGGCCAGCAGGTTGGTCACATTGAGCGCTCAGCTGCAGCTGCATTAGCTCCTCATGTGGACCAGGGGCTTATTCTCATTGAAGCCATTGTACCCAATGGCGGGGGTACAAAAAGGGCTACAAAATGCCCTGCCAAATCTATATTTTTAGTCAGAGGGAGCTTATGGCTGTAGCCCTCGATATCCTTACAGGGGCCGGGCTTAACGTTATTACAGTGGCTGATCAGGAATTCATGACTACGCAGTCGATTGCTGCGAAGGAGAAAATCCAGGAGGAGCCGAAAAGGGCGAAGAATTTAGATGAGATTTTGGGGCGGCAGTTCACGGGGAGGGTAAAAAGAGGCAGCTCATGGAACCGGGGACTATTGTCGTGGCGGGGCTTTTGCAGCACCAGAAGGAAGCGCTGGCTTGGATGGTGCAGAGGGAGAATTCGATGATGCTGCCCCCGTTTTGGGAGGTTTGTGCTAAACTTGGTAAGAGTAAAGAAAAAGTTTATAAGAATGTTTTGACAAATTTTGAGAGTAGTGAGAGGCCTAGTCCACTTAGGGGAGGGATTTTGGCGGATGATATGGGTTTGGGGAAGACTTTGGCTTTGCTTTCGTTAATTGCGACGAATAGGCCTGGTGCTGAGCTTCCTCCTGTTGTGGACATTGAGCCATCCTCCCAAAACCCTAATACGGACAACTCAAATCTTGAAAACTCTTATATTGATAAACCAAAATCTATAAACCCTAAACTCTCCTCCCAAAACCCTAATTTCGAAAACCCCAAACCCTCTTTACAGAACCCTAATCCTGAAATCCCCACACTCTCTGATGTGAATCCTAATCCCGAAAGTCCTAAACCCAGGGAACGCAAGAGAAAGAGAGATGGCTCTAGAAAGAAGCCACAGGCTCTTGCAAGTAGTGAATTGGCATCGTCTAGCAGGGATATGGAGGAAAGCGGCTTTGATCCACCTAATCCGCGGGGACCCAAGACTACCCTTGTTGTCTGCCCTCCTTCGGTAATTTCCAACTGGGTCACTCAGCTTGAAGAGCACACTAAGCCAGGAGGGCTGAAGGTTTATCTGTACCATGGTGATCAGCGCACCAGGGAAGCTAAGGAGCTGTGCAAGTTTGATATTGTTTTGACAACTTATAGTACTCTTGGTTCAGAATTGGATTATCTGGGTTCACCCATGAAGGAGGTGGAGTGGTTGAGAGTTATCTTGGATGAAGCTCATTTTATTAAGAATGCGGGTACTAAGCAGGCCAAGGCGGCGATAGCATTGAAGGCACAAAGGAGGTGGGCAGTTACTGGTACTCCAATTCAGAACACCTCATTTGATCTGTTTACTCTAATGTCTTTCTTGCACTTTGAACCATTTTCAATCAAATCTTATTGGAATAGCTTGGTTCAACGTCCTCTAACTCAAGGCCGTTCCAGTGGACGCCTTCGTTTGCAGGTCAGTTGTCTATCCTTAACCCCTGTTTGCCATCTTTTTGGTTAGAGGCTTTCTACTCTCTGTTTGATTTTTATGTTCGTAGGTTATCTTGGTCTGCCAATTATACTATTACTGCTACATCAAATAAATTTGAGGAATTATTGCTTATTCTTGCCTCAAATCGAATTACATGAATGGACAAGTCATTGTTTTTACACTGATGTGTAAATTGTGGGACATTCTTTGATGCCTTCCTTCATTTCTAGCTACAATAGTAATTAGTTAATTCTTTATATTAGTTTCTTTGTTGTGTATCTGATGCCTTTCAGCAGAATACACTTCCAGACCCGTTGGGTATAACCTGTTCAAAGACAAAACGCCTAACTGCCTTCAGCAAAATGATGATAATACAACAAATAAATTGCATGTACTATAAGCTACTTGTTAATTTTAAGTGATATTCATGTGGATGTTATGGAATGTCTTACCAGTGCCTATATGAACTAGTGAAAATAATAAAACTTCCCTAGACTGGTAGTGGGTTTTCCTTGAAAACCCATCCTTGAAACAGCCGACAGGGGGCCATTTAAGCTGACACGGTGATCAATTGCCTTCTGGAGTCCCAAGAAAAGTGAAGATATATGTGCATTGCAAATACCATTTAGAAAAGAGGATTTAAAAATTCAAAACTTTACATATTGATTATTTGCAGAATCCATTTTAATTAATGTTTATAAATACAACCGCCTACATGTCCAAGGGTACAAATAACAAATGTAATTTTAGTATACTGGGAAGTTAATAACTTACCCTCTTGATATTAAAATATTAATAACTCAATAAGCAATTGCGATATCTTGGAGCATATCCAAGTAAGTTTGGAGATTTATACAACTTCAATAAATTTGGATGCTTGGATCTTCATTTGTATTAGATTATACTCACAGGTCCATAGTTGATCAATAGTGAAATACTCCAAACAAAAAGAAGGACGACAATGCAATTATTTGGTGGTGTCGAAAGACACCTAAAAATGAAGAATAATTGAATATATTAGAAGAGAAACGAATTGGTCCAATTGATGGAAGACATTGTTGTTAGATACACCTATCAATGTATGACAAAAGGATAGGTCAACCTTTAGTAAGCTGCTAATCCCAACACACTCTTATTACACTTGCAAGGTACACACATCAGTAAGCAAGGCATGCATCACAAGTTGCACATAGCCCAATGGACCTCATGGAACCAATATAATACCACAAAATTTGACAACTTTAATGTGCCCTTTAAAACCTAAGATACTGTTATGGCGGAAAACAGGGCAGGATAATGTACAGATACAGCCGCGGATACGTCCTGGATGGTCTGGCTACTGGACTGTCGAGGTCGTATTCTGGGCATATCCAAGGCAAAAAACAAGTTTTTGAATTTCTTTTTCAAAATTAAAACATTAAATGACCTTTTAATCTGGAAAAACACTATGAAACCCTAAAAAATCAGCAGGGTCTGAATCTTCACATGATCATCCTATCCATCTTGGGAACAAATCTGACCAAGAGGGAACAAGCACAATTGACCCAAATACTCTTTATCTGATCACTTACAGGCAGATATTCAATTGAACAAGGAATGATTGTGAGAGTAAATCTAAGTTCCCTACAAATCTGATTTTTAGTTGTGTGCTGCTTAAAACCCAAAAATAAGATCAGTGGCTCCTGCTGTACATGCATAATTTGTTTTATTGATCACATGAAGATTCAGACCCTGCTGCATTCTCCCATAAACAAATTAAATCCTAATTTTGATGTAATAATAAAATTTAATATTTATCATGGCATTTGTGACTTTTCATTTGGCTTTTGGTTGGCATTATATAAACTATCAATAGTGTTGTGTGCTTACTTTGTTTTTTATATGCATACTATGTGGTTATCTCCTATATATCGGGCTAGAATTTATTTATTTTTTATTTTTAAAATATTTTTTTCTGCCGTATCCAAAGATGTATCCGGGGTGGGGGAGTGGCAGGGGAATAAAATTTGCTATATCCACGTATTGGATTCTTTGTATACCTTTGGCATCATCCAAAACATATCGGCTACTTAGCCTAAAATACAACTTGGAGGGTCAAAAGAGGGTGGCATTAACAGGCCAAATCATCTAGAGAAAAAGAAAGGTTCTGACAATTTTGATATTCTTTATTGATAAGTTGCTATTTGATCCATTGTTTTCCAGTTTTACAGCTTTACCAATTGTTTTGCCTTTATAAAGTCCATCTATAAAGACTTAAAAGACATGTACTTAAATAGATGCTGCATAATTTCCTGTATATTCAAGTCCTAAAAGCTTCGACTATATTTGGGAGTATTGGTTCTCTAGAATTGGTACAAGTTGGGAGTAAATTTTTCTTATAATTTGATCTCTCTTCTGGGTATATTTAATGCAGGCCCTGATGGAGACCATTGCTCTCAGAAGGACCAAAGACATGAAAATCAATGGACAGAACCTGGTGGAACTTCCATCTAAACTCGTACAAATCCATATTGTAGAACTGTCAGATGAAGAGCGGCAACTTTACGATAGCTTGGAAGCAAAAGGCAAAAAGTTGTTCAACATTATATTGATTCGGGCACCGTGTTGAATAATTATACCACTGTGCTTCAAATACTTTTACGGCTACGCCAACTGTGTGATGATCCAGCTTTGTGTCCATCTGATGTCGAATCACTAATGATATCTTTACAAATGGAAGGTAGAATGTGTATTTTTTCTGTATTTCTTTAATATTTATAAGCATTCCACATGTGGTGCAATTGTTTCAATAACCCAAGCTTGCAATATTTGTAGGTGCATAAAGTGTATTTATTTCCCTTGTATTTCAGTATCTACTAAGCATGTATGGGTGGATATTCTGTTATGTATGCTATCTTGTAATTCTTTTGGTAACATTTAAAACTCGTATATATTTATTACGAAACATAGGATACAATTTGGTTCACAGCCATTCACTTCTTCCCCTCCTAGCTGCAAAATTGCTGCGGGAGCTTAGTTTCACTTGAGCAGATTCCATTCCTGCAAACATTGTGCATAAAATATCTATTGTAGGGGATGAGGTTGACCCTTAAACATTTGCATTCAATATATGACTTTCTTAGATGGCCCCCTTGTCAGCTGTTGCAAGAATATCAACTGAAGGACCCACTTTCAGAATATGGGTCCTTTCCATAGTTTTTCCTTTCTTTGGAAGTCATTATTTACATTAGAACATTTATCAGAACATTGAAATAGTCAAAGTTCTCAGGGATCAAATGACTAATACTTAGTATAAATGCGGATAAATACAAGAAGGTGAGGGTTGGTGCCATCCCAAGATTTTTTATGCATGTAGGTCTTGATTAAGTTGCATTTGTATGATTGTGATGATTGCATTTCACAGAACAAAAACCCATGCTTTAGAAAACAATTTTAAGGGCAAACTCAAAATGCCAGCAAAATCAAGTATGTTGAGCTGTTGACCATATTAGTTTGCTTACGGAAGGTTAATATATTGCTTACGGAAGGTTAATATAGTTTAGATTTTGAAATGGGAGGTTAAACCTAAGCCGGAGATTTGAATAATTTAAGAAATAACAGTGTTTTTGACATATATCGATATTTTGTTTTTCTGGGAGGGTAGCTAAATGTGTTGTTTTTGATGTTATAACTCAGAAATTGGCATTCTTAGCGGGCTTCCTCCCTTTTCTGTAATTATCTTGAATCCTTTTCCTAGATGGCAACCCTTGTTTTTGTCTTTCCATAAAGGTCTGCTGTTCTTCATTTGTGGTAAAACTTCAACTGCTGGTATTTGCTTTATTTGTTCAAAAGCTATACCATGACTAGATGTTCTCTATTGGTTATTAGTATGTTGGGGCTCCTCTTTTGCATTGAAATTTAATACAAGTGTCCTTCCATTTGGGTCTTAATTTTTCCCTCTTGCTTGTTGCTGAAACTTGTAATTGTCTTAGCAAATATACTTGCTATTTCTAGCATTTCATTTTGAGGTGACTTCTTGACCACCTTCTTTTCGATAACTTTATAAATTGTCACCATTGTATTCCGGTTCATGATTCTGTCATATTTCCTCCACAATTTCTGATCCTTGTATGAGTGTAATTTTCCCAAGTCTTATTATAAGTCAATTGTCGTATTAACAGACATCTGTGTGTTATTTGTTTATATTATATAATGTAACTCTTTTTTTTATAGAAAATTTATTTCTAGCTCTAGATCTGATAGATATTGGCATTTGAGAACCCAGAGACTAGAACTGATGTTCTGACAACTCCTACAACTCCTATATGTTTTCACCTGCTGGAATTATGCGTTGAACATTAAGTGACAAGAAACATAGGAAGCATTAAATTTGTATGCATCAATAACTAAGCTGAGCTAAAATAGAAAATGATTATTTCCAGTTTTTTCATTTGCCAATCTTAAAATTATATATTGAATAAATGAGAAGATGAAAGAATAGCAGTGAATTCTGCAGGTCAACAGTCGCAAGGAGATAAAAGCAAAGGGCTCCTGTAATGACATTTGTACATTATACATCCAACATTAAAAAATAAAAGGGCAGGTCAACAGTTGCATGGAGATAAAAGCAAAGGGCTCTTGTAATGACATTTGTACATTTATACATCCAACATTAAAAAATAAAGTTTTCTAAATCTTTTGAACTCACAAAGTTTAATTAGTGCTTCCGGTTTAGTGCAAATATTTACTTGATCCTTGCTTGGTAAATGTGATATTACAGTTGTGCTTATGCCGGAGCGAATAGAATGTAGTCTGACATTGTTTTGGTTTCCATGCTGTTGCAGATGCTTCAAGCAATCCTGATTTGCTTAAAAGCTTCTGTCAATTTTGCAAGATGGAGATGATTTTGACTGTCCTGTGTGCCTATCACCACCAACAGAGGCGATTATAACCATTTGTTCACATGTGTTCTGCAAGAAATGCATTGAGAAAACACTGAAACATGACAAGCCACGGTGTCCAATGTGCCGTATGCAACTTACAGAATCTGATCTTTTCAGTTCACCAAAGTCTGCAGAAGATGAAGTAAAACCAAATAAACAATTGACAAACAGCTCAAAAGTCGATGCATTAATCTCTCTTCTGAAGGAGACCCGCAATGATGATCCAACAAAAAAATCTGTTATTTTTTCACAGTTTCGGAAAATGCTGGATCTCTTGCAGGAACCGTTGGAGAGAGAAGGCTTCAAATTTGTCCGATTAGATGGGTCTATGCCTGCAAAGAAGCGTGCTGCAACAATTACAGCATTTGCATCAACCGAACCAAGCAGCCCAACCATTCTCTTAGCAAGTTTAAAAGCTGCAGGAGTAGGTATAAACTTAACTGCTGCTTCTGATGTGTACATGTTTGACCCATGGTGGAATCCTGCTGCTGAAGATCAAGCAATGGATCGAGTACATAGAATTGGTCAGACAAGATCCGTTAAAGTGTGCAGACTAATTGTAAAGGACAGCGTAGAGGAAAGCATATTAGAAATGCAAGAAAGGAAACGAAGGCTAGCTAGTTCTGCATTCAATAAGTCTGAAAAAGAGCAACGGAAAATGCGAGTGGAAGATGTGCAACACCTTATGCGCTTATCATAAATTAGTTTCCTATACTATAATCTATGTACAGTTTTTGTAAGTGTCAGAGATTTAGATTGTCTTCTGCCCCGAATAGGACACCAGAAAATTTATCTCCGTAGTATTTTGTACCAAGGCGGATATTCGTTATTTAATATTGTCTCTAATCTCAGAAGCAAGGCGGTTTATTTGATTCAACTGGTATTAATTTTTAAATGACTAGTTATAGCATTTCTTCCAAGCTGAAATTATTTTACGTCCCGTCTAGAGATTATTTCTTCCTGCGTTTTTGGCTTTTAATCAATTCCTTTTTCTATTTTTTTGGCATTTAAAAAAGCATCCACTATTTTAGGGCTGCCATGGAATCCTAACTATAGGAATTATGTATATAACTGGCACCCACCAAATCAGTGGCATGATTTGCATCTGCAGCTCAGAATTTACCACTTAGCAAGCATTAAAAATGCACTCTTTTTTAATCTTGTATGTTTCCTAGTTGCTATTTATTTTAGTTATCTTCTTATTACACCGAGATGCTTTCAACAATAGCAGTAGGGAGTGGAATGGAAGGACACGATGCCACGAGCTGTGCCCATGAAATCTTTATTTTAGACATTAAATTTGGCATTCATTTGACCGTTGCAAAGCAATTTCAACTTTTCATTTGACCCTCATTTAGCTTTCGTTGGAAAGCTTTTTCTTTTGTGTTGAGAAGTCAATTGGAAAATAGTAATATCTTGACCATACGATTGAGTTTGGAGGCAATGCGGTATGAGGATTTTAGAGTCATAGAAACAATTTCAAAATGTACTTAAAAGACATATCCTACTTGGTATGATAAAGTATAAGAAAATTTTAAGATAAGAAACTTGAAATTGATATATCTCAGCGTATTTTAGATAGATGTATTTACGATATCTGTACAACTACCATGTTTTGATACAATGATGCGAGGCATTGGAAGGACGCTAAAGATTCTTTTTGTTGCTTAGAAAGTGATTATGATGAATGAATGCTTTGACAAGAAATATCCGCAATCTACTGCAATAATGGAGTTTGCTAATGTTGTATGCCATATTGAACTCATGAATCTGTGTTTTTGTTTCTATGACTTAAATCCAAATCTTATATTTGATAACATTAACTTTTAATTTTCAAAAACATTTTCATTTGAGGTACACACTGGAACTTGGGGGACGTTGGAAGCCATGATTCATTAGCACCCCATATCTGCTAATTTATGATTTATACGTGTATCTAACATGAGATTTTTCATTGTGAAACGACATTTAGGGACCAGTCTACACTGTCAAGCTAAATCACATAATTAGCATCACAAAATTTGCTGAATTTCAAACATAAAATTTGAAATTCGGCAATTCCAAAGAAAATACAAAAAATCACTAGAATTCAACGTTGATTTTTTTCAGGAATTCAACAGAAAGTCCACATAAATTGTGAAGTTCAGCCAAAAAGGACTAAAAATTTGTTGAAAAGTATGTTTATATTATTATGATCAATGTAGGCTAGGGTTAGGGTTGGCTTAATCTCTCTATTTTCGTCTACGATTGTGGAAGCCAATTTTGAAACAGAACGTGAGTTTGAGTACTGAAAGTCTGAAACTGCAGCTGTTTGAAGATTCAAAATGCAGCGCGTCTGAATTTGCCTGGGCCTGAACAACCTGCATGCAACATAGTATAGTGTTGATAGTGCTCCCCCAGCATTTGCAACACCGTCTTATGGATCCATTGCAGCGTCCCCCATAGTACTTCACTCTTAACTATAAGTTCAGCGCAGACTACATTTAAGCTTTTACTTTTAGGTTATTTTTAAAAAAGTTATGAACATATATAATTTATGCCTCTGTTTGGGATTTTGATTTTTAGTTTTAGTTTTAGTATTTTGTTTAATTATGCTGAAAGGTGTTTTCCAAAGGGTAAGTGAACCCTTTCGTTTTGACAACTATCAAAATGATCGACGGTGATAAAAGCAAACATGTAGAATGCGGCGATGTATGGAGAAAAAATTGTTGTTGATCTCCTGGCACTGCGTAGAGATGTTCAGGATGTAGGGATTCGGTCTCCGATGAATTCGTCAAGTACGAACTGATTGCCCTCTTTTTTGATTTGTCGAAATGAATGCTAATTCCAACACAGTGGAAGGTGTCTCCCAGCGGAAGAGTCTGTTGGAGATATCTCAGTTGGACCCTATTTTTGCGTTGCTGTTGAATGGCAAGGAAGGAGATCGGGGAGCCATGACCGGCTGTCGGCTTTGATTTTGACGGATAATTCGTAGAATTTGATGATTTTGACCGCTACTTTTACTGTTTTGGTTGCGGGTGTATTCTCTCGAGGAGCAAATCCCTATTTGTAAGTTGAGCATCTATGATTTCCTTGGTCGTCGATCTCGCTGTTATCATCATTCTCACCTATCCTATTTATACTGTATTTACTCATCCCATTACCATCTCATATATCACATTTCGATTGTCTTGGCACAACCTCGAGAAGTCAAGTGCATATAAAATCATGCATTGATTTTCAAGAGTACACAATTGGCGAACCCGATGTGAAGGACTAGTTCCAATTCGTATCCATTTTCTTTTCTTTTCTTTCATCCATCTTCTTCCTCTCCCATTATTCTGTGGATGTTTATACACCCCGAATATGTCGGGTCAGGATTATAACATGCCTATTTTAGGTCTTGAAGCCTATTATAATCAAGTGAGTATGCAATAGTCACCCTCATTATCTGGGTGGGTTGATAACTATTCCCATAACTTCCTATCTCCTCATACATCCCCTATCTAAGGGGTAAACACTAATTCAACTATAAGAATCGAGGAGATAGACCAACCAAATCATGCCCGCAACTAGAGTTCTCAAGCTCTAACAATATGACCTTCACAGGAGAACATGGCCTTTATCCACGAGTTTTATCAAGACCCCAAATTAGTATGCAATTTGAGTCCTTTCCATCCTATTTGTAACCAAATGATGAACTCTTAAAGACGACTCACCCAAAGCAAAGTGATTGCCTCAATGCTATAGAAAACCTTTAGATAGGATACAAGGATACACAAATGTCCTTATTCAAAACAACGCTGATCCTACCCCACCTAAAATAGAAAGCAAATCTCAAAAGGGGGAAAAACCAATGACTAGTTTATAATAGAGTATCATACACCCTCACAACCAAACAACGTGCAACATGCACCTAAACAAGGTCAACATCCTTCACCCGACGATGTTATTTCAACATTAGTGGGAAGGATTAAAGAGATAGAGATCGCCCAAGCTTCACAACTTGTATAATTTGTGGGGCAAGATAACATTCCCTATCACGTCTGTTTGAGCTCAAAATTTCACCCGTCCCAGATCAAGATGAACTGGGGTTTTGAGGCAACATGGGATTGTCTCCAAGTTGTGGGACCTTGCACTTGAGACAAAACTCCGGAGAAGGCCGGCTTCCTTTATCTATTTCTATGGCTAAAACTACTCCAAAGAAGGGAAATGCAGATACCTAACACTACTCTATGATTCTAAGGGACTAGGGTGAGAAGGAGATGCATGAAAGGAGAAACCTAAGCTAAGGGGAGGTGATAGCACTAGAAAGAGGGGGATGAACAATCTCGGTTGAGTGAAAGGAGGGAAAATGCGCACATGGAGAGTCGAGATGTGCCACAGACTGGAAAAGCCCTCACACACTCGTTTTCATGGAGCACAATAGAAGAGGAACCTACAAGAGACATGAAAATGCACAACAAACCAACAACACAAGGGGAAAGGCAAGAAGATGCAATAAAAACAAGCTAGGGAAGAGAATAACCACAAAACAAAGATTTTATTGCTTCCAAAGATGCACAATTGATTACAATGGTGGAAGAGGAAAGTATCCACATATAGAAAACTAGATCTGAGGCTTGCAACTCAAAATGCAAAGGAACTACTCTAAATAATACTCTTGCAAACCAAGAGAGTCTAACCTTTTACAATGAGAAATGTTTTACAATTTATAGAAGAATGGGAGAGAAGGAAGGGGAAAAAGAGAGGGAAACTCAGATTCAAACTTCCAACCACCAACAAGAGGTATTAAATGCCCGCAAATGCACTCCGAAGTAGTGTTAGATCCGCCTCCCCATGTTTGTTTAGCTTGTGGAAGAAGGAAGGAGACTAAATCGATTAAATGGGTAGTTGAGTTAACTGGATGTGTGCATTAATGGACCGATTGATGTTTCCCTATTTTTTGCCTACCAAATCCTACCAAAATCTAATTTTGAATAGTTCAACCTGTAGCCCATGTCAACAACTTTCCAACGAGACTAAAAGTGCACGAATATGATCTTTGTAGTAGAAGTTTTGACGATCTAAAGATCTACAGTACAAGTTGAACACACAAGATACATGGTGCACTCGATCGGCTAAAGAATTCGGCCGATTGTTTGTTTATTTTGTCTTTTCGCCACATGTCATACATTCATTTGACGTGAGTATTTGACATGTAGCTAGCATGTTCGATAGGTTGGGTGTTGTTCACTTCATTTGATAAGTTCCACGTGACATTCAATGATCGATGCAAAAGATTGCACTTGGCGCGCGCAAGAACAAGAGGCGCAAGAGGGAAAAATGCAGAGATTTGCGAGTGCACGTAAGGGTGTGCGCGAGAAGTGGGAATAAAAGGTGCATATCCGAAAGAGTATGAAAGTATGCGCAGAAGAAGAGGGGCGCAAGAAAAGGATGCGTGTAAGTAATTACATAGGGGAGTGCACTATGCAAAAGTGGAAGAGGAATGAGCGTGTGTGGCGAAGTGCGCGGGCTTAGGAAGGAAAGGCATGTGTGGGAAAATATATCAAGGATTTAGCCAAAATGGAAGGAAAAAATGTTGGAACGAAAGCGGGTGCGCATAGGCGTGCGCGCGCAAAGGGGAAGGAAAAGAGATAACATAATATAGAGGGAAGCGGTAAGCGCAAGCGTTGGTTGTAAATTTGACTCAAAAACAAGCAATCGGGGACAACAGTCCTCCTCTTTATGGGAGAGGTTTCCTTATTGAACACACAAACAAATAAGCAAATCTACTTATTTACAAATGTACAAACTATCAATCTTTTAATGTGGATTTTGATGCTTTAAATGTTTCCATTTCATAAGATTCTCAATACAGAAGAAAAAAGATGCAGAAGAATTAAAGGTTTAGAAAGTGAAGAAGGCAGCACTTTCAGATACACAGATTTCATAATGATATCTTACTTATGCATGCATGAAAAATAAAGCCTGAATCATACACATTTGAATACAGGACATATATGCAATAGACACAAAGTTCTAAGCATAACATCAACTGGGAGAACAAAAAGTTTCCTATTCAAACATATATAACCCACATGAATTAGATAGAAAGCAGAGATAGATAGAACACAAGAAAAGATGAGAATAGAACTTCTTCGTATTGATTACCAATTCAGTATATCTACATCAAAACATCAAAATCCAACCCCCTCGAATGACATGGAGAGCTCTTTAAATAGCCCCTAGGGCGGTTACAAATGAGTCTTTTCAGTTGCCTTTCTTTTAATCAAAGATTAAACTTAATCAAATGTTTATATTATTAAGTTGGCCCCACTTAAATATTACATGACTACAACAAAAGGTGGCCAACTTAATAGAAATACATTAGTTAAAAGAAACTCCTAAGAGCTAGCCATT
Source organism: Taxus wallichiana var. yunnanensis (assembly GCA_018340775.1). Lineage (NCBI taxonomy): Eukaryota > Viridiplantae > Streptophyta > Pinopsida > Cupressales > Taxaceae > Taxus > Taxus wallichiana. The sequence continues at coordinate 865,479,569 of CM031238.1, forward strand.
GAAGCACTTGAAGAGGTTTCCGCCATAGTCTTCACTTTCAGTATTTGATTTCTGAACTTCACCAATGCCCATGCTATCTCCATTCCTCAAGGAATAGTGGTGTTGGCAGTTGCATGAGTCCAACTTCCCAAATAGTCTTCCATATCCTTTCCAAACCCTGCATTGTCCAAGAATCCTTTATTTGCCTCTTTAATTGAAGTTTCTAGAGCACAAATTTCTTCCATTTTATCCTTTGAAATAGTGTTTAATCTGAAAGATCCTCCTTAACAAATGTTTTGAATTTAGCCTTGATTTCTTGGACAATTTATTTCTCCTCATAATTTTCTTTGTGAAGCTAGAAATGAAGATCTTGGAATTCAGATATAATACAAGCCTAAAATGCTTCTCCCTTTTGCAGCATGTTTCTTAGTTCATCAATTGCTTCATCAAGAACCTTCATCTTCCAATCAATGTTGAATACCCATTTCTTGGTCAAATTATTCTTCGATCATCAAACACTTTGTTAGCCAAGAGAACTTGCATATCTGTTTCACTCATGAGTTTGATGTCTTGAATACATTCAATCCACATTTTCAATTCCCTCGTTAGACTACTAAGTGTTGTAGTAAACTTCAACTATATACCTGTGATTTGATCATATGCCTTATAGGCTTCCTCAATGAAATTGAGCCCAGTGACTAACATTTCCTCCACCATAGCTTCCATAGCTTTTCCATAGGCAACATGCTTATGGATGTCCTTAATAACTTGAACTTCTTCATTGGTGAGGACAGTAGAGGAAGCATTGCATTCAAAGGAGTTGGATCAATCACCTTATCACTTGCTAGCAAGAGATTTGATAAAATCAGAGAGAGTTTGTATATGTTCCTCAAGTTGCTCTTGAGACTGTTTCCCCTTTTCCACTCTCTCAATCACCTAGACATTGTTTCTTTTAAGTTATGTACTTCACTCTCAGGGGTAGACTCTCCCAAAGGGATCCTTGTCAATTCCAAATCACTCAACACCAAATCTTTCTCATCTTTATCCATTTTAGGCTTAGCAATCTCCAAAAATTGCTGGCCTTGAGAATCAGACACCAATCTAGAAGTAGTTATTTCTTTCTTGGCAAGTGGAGCTGGAGTTGTTCCTAGGAGAGCAACCACTGCATCAAATTTGGGAGCAACAATCTTAGATGAAGTCTTCCTTTTCTTGCTATCCACAAACAGTTGAACCCAAGTAAAAGAAGTACTAGAATAAGGAGGAACAATAGGCCCCAATGCTAGAGTTCTCATTGACCTAAGGTATGTGCAACTGATACTTCCAAAACAAATGTCCCATGTTAGAAATAGTCATTTCTTTAGGATGAGTTTCTCGGACAAGTGGCTCTTGAATAACTAGTGTCTCAGCTTCTTTATTGTGGAATCTTTTGGTTTTCCATTTCCTTCTTCTTCCATTTCTCAATGTCTTTCTCAAGATTATCTTTCTCATGTTACCTTTCCTTCTTCTTCATCCTCACATAGATCAACAATTTGTTCAATTTATTTTGATTGCTTTGGAGAAGAAAATTGTTTGTTTTCTTCAGGGTCTTCCTCTACCTTTTAAATCTTCTTACCTTTCCCCTTTTTAATGTACACTAGAGTTGAGGGTTCCAAAGGGGAGGGGGTAGATTGTACATGTGCCTTAGAAACTACTACAGGAATCTCTTTCTAAGGAGTGGAGGCTTCTTGAGAGGAAGATCTTGAATTTTCTTCCCTGTATGTCCTCATTTTTCTATCAAACCAAACTTTGGTCCTAACCAAGACAGGGCTTATGAGCTCTTGCAACTCATCTCTTTCCTTCTAAACCATCAATGGTGTTATGGGGGTATGTTTGATGGATCTTTCAAATTCAAGAGACTGCAAATCAACATCATCATCTTGTAGTTCATCAGGAACCTTGTATATTGCAAAATCCTTGATTTGCTGTAGGGATAGCCTACCATAGCATCTTCTTCTTGCCTCATAGTTATCTAGAACAATCAGCCCAATAATCCTCAAGATCATGAAGATGGTAGTAAGACATTATGAAATTATTGGCAATAAACCCCTTGAGATCAAAGCAAGTTCTTGGCTTGAAATGATGGAAGGTGAGAGGAGCAATAGTTCATTCAACATTTTGGGCATCCAGAGCAGTCCTGCAGGTGTAATTACCCAAAGTGATTGGGAATTGAATGCCTGTTATTTTCTTATCTCTGCAGGTTCTGTGAAGTTTATCAAGTTGTCTACAAATCTCAACCAAGGCAATCTTATCATTGCAATACATTGGAAGTTTGAGGGGTGTGCCTTCAAAACCAGCCAACTTGATGTAAGATTTTTTTGAACTGAATAAAATAGCTTCCATAGATGGAAATCAACTGCATGGCTTCATCAAAGAATCTATTAGTTGTGTTTCCCTCCAAAAATCTGACAATGTACATGGTGAAGGCATCATTGACCCTTCTGAAATGATGGTTGTTATTCCTTAAAGTCAGCTATGGATAATATTCATATATTGGAGCATCCTTCTTATCCTCATTAGGAGAAATGCCCAACCACACTCTATAGGCTGCAATGGTATACATCAAGTATGAAGTCATGTAGAAATTCTTGGTTCTTTGCACATTTGCTAGCTATTTCAGTGAGACTATCACAAATGATTTCTCCCCAATTCAGGTTTTGCTTTCCTTCACATATGATGTTGAGATAAGGGCACATCCAGAACTAAAACTCATTGGTTGAGGGTAGGCCCATTATCCTAGCAAGAAGGGTGATGATATCTGAATCTCCTCTTTGAAATATGTTCTATACATGGTTTTAGGTAGTCTAGAGGCTCCTTTCTTTGGGTTCTTGAACCAAGACTTAGCTATCCTACTCTTGTACTACTCACTATCTTGATCAAATAAGGATTAGGCTGAGCTTTGGTGAGAATATTTGAATCTTCTACTACAAGAATTTTGAAAGCAAAATTTATGCAATTAACATCCAGTCGAGCAATTACCTCGTCCCCGAGAATATCTTATTTTTTTGTGGTGGGATCAAACAGGAGCCACAAGCTAAAACAGTGTCTGCAAATTGGATAGAGACACAAAAACCTCCAGCTTGAGCTATTCCACATTCTTTAACCATTTGGGCCAAGGGAGTAGCGTTTTCACAATTGAGATGTGCCCATAAATCATGGAGGTCAAGGTGTTGTGCATCACTTTCCCCAATATTGGGTATTGCAGTCTCCAAGGAAGAAAGATTTCGTGCCCCTTAAAATGAATCTTCATGTTTATTGATGGAATGAAGCATTGATGCTCGGGTAGAAGAAATTCACAACATAAGAAAAAAAGGGAAAGAGTAAAACCCACTCCAAGACTTCAAAACAAACTTTTCAAAGTTTAGATTTTGCTTCCGGATGAACAATAAGCTTCACAGGAGCAAACTACACTTGGAATTTTTGAAAATGACAAGGAATTCTCTGCTATGGTTAGAAATAAAAAGGAGTCACGGTAATGAAACTCAGATCGCAAGTTGTTTGGTGAACTAAACAAGTTTTCCCTACATATTTATATACATCTCATTTTAATAGAGTCGATGAATGTCATTAAATGATGGATTTAATGTATTGTGGAGAACGAGACCATTTATGGCACAAAATCCTTTAGCATGCGGGTATGGCAGAGAAAACTAGCACAAAAGGCCCATTTTATGAGGAAATTTGGGGCGCGAAAGGCTGAAATACCCGCAGTGGGTGAAGTGTGGAAAAAGAGGGTCCGTGGGGAAACAAATCCCGAGACACACTTGGGACACACAGACAGGAAAGCCAAAAGCTCAACAAGGCACTAATATTAACGAAAAGAGGGCAAGTCGACAAAAACTTGCACAAATGAATTGTTACATTGGGACACTGGTTCTTCGCCGAGCTGAAATGTCCACATAATAAAGGACTTAGGAAAATTTGGGATCAAGGTTACGGATCAATAAGGCTTCCGGCATCTTGTGAGAATGCGAGGAACCTACACTTAAGCAACACTAGGGACGTAGATTCACAAAAAGACCAAAACTTTGCAAAACAAAGGAGAACTAGTATGTTGTGGGGAAGGTGCGGAATTGAGGAACAGATGGCTCAAAGGCCCATGGGACGCATGGGACATTAAAACCCACAAAACAAAGGAAAAAAAGTCACAAACTCAATTTTTTTGAAAAAGTGTCTAATTGCTGAAGACTTCTTCTTTCTATCTCAAACTTCACAAAGGAAAATAAAGACTTTGCAAAAGACATCCTACCCAATTTTTTTGAAAGGTCCCCAAAAATACACACATTTTGGTGGGGGTGACAACAACTGGCTCTTTTTGGGGATGGACTGACTTGACAGAGAAGAAGAGCAAGGCAGGAAAAAGGACCTTAGAATCTCTGGTTTATGACAAGTGCAAGACCATTGGGAAATAGAGTCAAGAATGAGGCAATACAGAAGAGACACACACACAACAGGAAACCATAAAGCAAAGACAAAAAAATAGGGACTATACAAGACATATTTACAATTATGTATAAAAGGACTACTTGTTTTACTTAGGACCAAAAAAAACTTCAAATATTATCCACTATATGGAAATGGAAGAGAGGTTCCATCCATATAGCTTAAATAAAATGAATTTTCACCAGCAAAGTGTCTAATTTTGAAAGGACCCAGCTAGAGAGAATCAAACTTACCATGACTTCCTCAAGGTTCTCATCTTTTGTCCTAGAGTAGGACAATATCTCCAACTTAAAGTCCCTGGATCTGGCTTTCTTATCAAACAATTGTTTCACCTTTTGTTGATGTGCAACAATTCTATCCACCACCTGCAACTTTGTCCTCATCCAACTTTTGTAGGTACATAATCCTTTTCTCCATGGCACTGGTGAAATTTGAATCCTCAATAGCTTTCATCAATTGCAAGGATGACAATTCCACTGTTACTGGTAATTGAGCTTTTGTCCCATACACTACCTAAAATGGAGACATCCCAATTGCTCTTTTAGGTGTGATTCTATCTACCCAAAGAGCATCATAGAACTTTTGTGCCAATTCCTTTGAGATTCATTTACAAGCTTTCGAATGATAGTCACCAAATTTTTGTTTGTTGATTCTTCTTGTCCATTCCCTTGAGGATAGTAATCAGAAGAATGTGCAAGAGAAATTCCATACCCATAGCAAAAATCCATCAATTCATATGAAGAGAAATTAGGGGCATTGTTGGTGACAATTTTGTTTGGTACTCCAAACCTGATCAAGGATGTTTTCTTTGATAAAATTACATACTACTTCAGAAGTTGTACTTTTAACAGAATAGCTTCTACCCACTTTGTGAAGTAGTCAGTAGTAGTTAGAACATGTGTATGCCCAACACTTGAGTTGGGATTGAGAGTACCTACAAAATCTAGCCCCCATTGTTGAAAGGGCTCTTCAATTACTATTGGCTTGAGTGGTAAGGTGGCTAGTTTGGGTCTTCCCACAAAATTTTGGCAAGCTTCACACTTGCTCACCCACTTAGTTGCATCTCGGAACAATGTTGGCCAATAGTATCCCTCTCGAAGGATTTTGTGAGTTGTCACAACAAACGAAAAATGTCCTCCATAAGCTTGGTCATGAAATGCTCTGAGAAACCTTTTCTGCTGTTCTTTATCCACACACCTGAGAAATCTTCCATCAATCCCTCTCTTGAACAAGGAATTGTCCCAAAGCACATATTGTGCAGATCTTAGTTTAATAACTCTCTTCTCTTTAGCATTCAAATGGGCTGGACACTCCCCATATGTTAGAAAGTGAGCAATATCTGCATACCACTCATTAGTTGAATTGAGAAAAATACATAGGGGGAATATCATCGTCTTCTTTTTTAGATGATTCACTTTACACTCATTAGCAATTAATTCACAGAGACCCTTAACCCAGACTAGTGTGGTTGGCTTGATATCCAAATCACACTCTTACACCTTTGCCACCCAATTTCCTCTTTTAGTCCCAAAATCTTGTTGTGTGAGGATTGATTTAACAATTGTATCAGGCATAAAAGCAACTGAGTGTGAATTGAGGATATAGAAATGAAATTGCTTAATTACCTTCACTACAACGAAAACATGCTTCTCCATTTGTGTATATTTCAATTCGTGAGATTTCAAAACATAACTCATAAAGGAAATGGGAAGTTCACACCCTTCAAGATTCTTCTGTACCAAAATGGCTACCAAAGTATTCTCAGTGGCATAACAATATATTATGATTTTTTTCTCAAAGTTAGGATAGAAAAGAATGCGTGTTCTGGCAATAGATTTCTTGATATTTTCAAAATCATCTTTCCCTTTAGATTTCCAACAAAAGGATTTTCTCTCTTTCATCATTTGAGCTATGCTCATAGTCAATTATGCAAAATCAGGGATAAATCTTCTTAGAAAATTTATTTTTCCAAAGAAAGAGTGCACACCTTTTTTGCTTGTAGGGAGAGGAATCTTCTAAATAGCCTGGACTCTCTCTGGGTCTATCTTGGTCCCTTATTTGGAAACAATATGTCCAAGAAACTTTCCTTCTATAACACCAAAGATAGAATTCTTTGGATTTAGGATATTCCATGCTTCCTACATTTCTAGAGAACAACCTCAAGATGTTGGAAATGATCCTCCCTCTTCTTGGAGAAAACAATCAAGTCATCAAGATATATTACAATGCACTTTCCCTTCAAATCACCAAAAGCTAAGTCCATTTCCCTTTGAAAAGGTGGCACCAACATTGATGAGACCAAATGACATCCTTCTATATGTAAAAGTACCCCATGGAGTTGTGAAAGTTGTCTTGTGCTGATCCGGGACATCTACTTCAATCTGATTATACCCTGAGAAACCATCCAACATAGATAACATCTCTAAACCTAGTGACAACTTGTAGGATTTGATCCATCATGGGGAGTGGATAATTATCCTTGAGGGAATCCTATTTTAAGTTTCTAAAATCCACACAAATTCATGGATCTCTCCGCTCTTCTTCCTTACAAGCACAATGTTGGCTATCCAGGATGAATGATGAATAGGGAAAATTATCCTTGCGTTTAACAACTTCTGAATCTCTTGGTGAATTGTATCTGCAATCTTGGGATTGTACTATCTTTGCTTTTGTCGGAAAGGCTTGATCCTGGCTTTAGAGGAATGTAGTGCTACATTTATCTTGGTTTAAAAGATTTCAAATCATCATATGAACAAGCCAACATGTCAAAATACCTTTTTAACAACTCAACCATTATATTCTTCTCTTCATGAGTGCATTATTTTCCAATATTAACAAGCTTGGGCTCTTTCTCACTCCCAATGTTGATCTTCTCATGCTCTATCTAATTGATGAGCTCCATGTGATACTTTTGACTTGATATACCTATCATGTTTGTTGAACAGATCTTCTAGGATTACCAATCCTTTAGGTATCTTATTACCTTTTAGCCTTATACAACCATCCTTATTAGATTCTTCTTCAACTCCTTCCTTAGATACATAAGATGATACAACTCACGGGAGCAACCTCGCTTCCTTCAAAATACAATTGACTGAAGTTGTCCTTAAGCTCAAGAAAAGAGAGCAAGTGCTAATCATAATAGAGTATCTCAGAAATTATTCTCATTATCTGACACACTTGGTCTGTGTATCATCTCTTTTGTAAACTTCTCTTGGGAAAAATCAGGATGAGGAATCGACAGGGAACTTGATACAACTAAGGCATCAACTATAGTATTATTTTCTCTGAGTATAATTTCAATGGAGAAGGCATATAATAATTCAATTGAATCCCATACCATATTTTTGTAATGCTTTAGCCTTTTATTTTTTACCTAAAACCCCCTAACTTGTTTGACAACGAGTTCTGCATCTCCTCGTGCACAAATATTTTTTATTCCCATTTCTCTTTCCATTTCCAGAACCAAAAGGAGAGCTTCATATTCCGTTGTATTATTCATATTTTCAAATTAAAGCTAATAAGAGAAAGGATAAGATTTATTTTTAGGAGAAGACAAAACCACACTTGCTTGAACCAATCAAGAACAACTACCATCAAATTCAATAATCTAAACACCATTGGGATCATCTATCACATCCTTAGGGGTCTTCATCTCATCTTCTGACATAATCATGTAGTTACCATGAACAATGTATTCATAGAGAATATGTGATTTAGGATTGTCAATCTTCTACACAATATACTCTGTTTGTCTCTCAGGTAAAAAATTCTTCATTTTTCCATTAACCGAGATGAGAGCATGTGACCAATCCATTTGAATTTCTCCTCCCACTTCTTTACAAAAATTTCTACTCAACAACATACCATATGATGGTGGAATATCTGCCACCAGAATTGTAGCTTTGACTCTTTTCTTTGGGAATGAAACAAAGGCTACTTAGGCATCCTTGATCCTCCCAACAAGTGGCACCTCCTTGTTTTACATAGAATAACTAAATAAGGAAGTTTTTCATACAATTTGTTATACATTTTGGTTTAAAGAATGTGCCGGTGGTGTTCTTGTGCATAATGGTTCAAGTATTCCAAGACTTTATTCACAAATTATAGCAAGTATACTTAGATGATTGGACCGTGTATGGGTTGTTGAAAGATCATTGTGACTATCTTATATTGATGTTTGAAAGATGCTTTGGAAAATTAACATCTCTTTAAACATCAAGAAGTGTATTTTCGCAACCCCTTTGACACATTACTTGGGCATATTATTTGCAAAGAAGAATTATTGGTAGACCTAACTAAGATTGCAATTATCTTGGGGCTGGAAAAACCAAAAATCGAGTGAATTGCTTGGTTTCCTTGGGCACACTACTACTCAAGAATTCTTTTTAAAGGATATGCCAAGATTTCTGTGCCCTTGGAAGAATTGCTAAAGGATGGAAATTTTTACCTGGGGTAACACACATAACCTGATTTTGAGACCTTAAAGGAGAAGCTGACCACCACTCATATTTTACACTTCCCTTATTGGAACAATTCTTTCCATGTACATGTGGATGCTTCTGGTATGACAATTAGAGTAGTATTGGTGAAACTAGGAAAAGGTAATGTTGATCACCCTATCTGATTTACGAGCAAGAAGTTGATGTCGAATGAACAAAACTATACAAATACGAGTGTGAAGCATTATCCATGATCTATGTACTTCATAAGTTTAGATAGTACTTATTAGCCACATTGTTTATCTTCTATATAAATTACATATCATTGAAGTAATTGGTCAATAATCTGGTCTTGCAGGGGCACATCTACTGTTGGATCCTTCTCTTTTAAGAGTTTTATTTTACAGTTATAATGAACCAAAAAAGAATGATTTGGGGCACGATCACTTATCAAGGTGTTTTCTGTGTTTTGCAAGGGAAAAATTCAACTTGAAAATAGGAAAACTATACCTCAGTGTCTAAAAATTTCATTGTAAATCTCTCTCGACACCCCTCCGGATAGTCCATCCCATGTACCAGGACTATCCTACCCTATCAAGTGGTATTATGTGTTGTGTTAACCTTTTCCATAGGTGATTTAGGAAAAAAATTCATTCAAGTGCTCCTAGAGATGATACCTTTCAAGGCAAACTTTTTAAGAGACTTAGGAATGACTATTTTTAGCCTTTCTAAGACATGGTTCACCCCTGGAGTGGATTTGCAGGTCAAAATTCATCAAAGAGTAGTATTAAGGAGCCATGAACAATTTGCAACTAATTTTGGAATATTTTGGAAAGTTTTAGAGGTTTTGGGACAAGTTCAGCGAAAGCGGGTCTTGGAGGGTGAAGGAGCTTGCAGTACAAAACAACCCCTAAGCTTCGAGAAGTGATTCCGGGAGCTCCGTAAGGATTTAGAGGTCAAATGAGACACCATTGGAAAGGTATTTCAGATCTCTAAGTGATGATGATTTCACATTTTTCAACAAGACATAGTAAATTCTACTCACAGACTATTTTCATCATGCACAACCTATGATCCCGATAAAAATCCTATTTTTAGTGGATTGTAGGAATAATCAAGATAGGAGACCTATCCCATCCTTCTCCAAACAATTTTTTTAGTCAATATCATATAAATAATTTTTAAAAAATATCTCGAGCTACCCAATTTATGTTGTCGTACGTTTCTCCCCAATGTATGCTTTGGGACTTAGCCAATTTTCTGGGTGGACACATGTCACTCCCATGCTCAAAGAAAAATTTATCATCCCGACTATCTCATCCCCTTGGGACACAAGGGAATTTGTTTTCCCAACCCCAAGATAGCCTCTTGGACCCTCATGTGACCTTGATGGAGCTCAAACATGTAAGTTTAGCCCCTTTGCACTCATTCTCAGCCCTCACCATTGTGCAAATCGATTCGCCACTTTTCCTCACCGGTGAGGGTGAATTTTTTTGCACCATCTATCCAATCCCCTTGGGACATTTGGGACACAAAAATGTGCCCAATTCTAGCCATTTCTCTGGTCACCCATGTGACCTAGTTCCACCCCAAGTGCTTTTCACTCACCTTCACTCTCTCCTCCACTTGGTCAATCCTCATCTGCCATTTGTCAAGATGAGTGTGAGGATTTTTTTAACCATATGTCCCATCCCATTGGAATATTTGGTACACAAAAATGCACCCAAGCCCAAGAGGATTAAAAAATCCAAAAATTGGAAAAAACTTAATTGTCGTGTTGTTTCTCCATGAATGCCCGTGAACTCACTGCCGGAAGAAAACTTGTAGAATTCCATTTCCCCTCTCCATTTATTCATTCCTCCACCATTCCAATAGGTTCATTGCTGCAAAAAAACTCAAAGGATACTTTTTCTACATACACCATGTATGTTCTTTTCCAGATTGACTTCATGACCAAAAATGAAGAAAAACTCATATCTCACAATTCGGTGCATGGATTGAGGTGAGATTTTTGTAGGATACTCCATTTTCAAAGGCCATCAAGAAAAAAGGTTCAGTATTTTAAATGATTCCCTATATATTTAATGGCAACAAAACCCTTGTTTGGTGCCTTGGATTTCGTTCCTTCAATTTCCCATCACACCGACAGTGGATCAACCTAAAAGTGCGAGCACATGTTCCAGAGAAAAACCTATCACGATGAATTTGGTTTCATAGTGATACGAGGTGGGAAAGAACACTATAAAATATTAGTGAATCCATTAATGGTTGTTATGGTAGCTCTTGCCTAAAACTCCGTACAGAAAATTTTCATTTTTTTATTTCCAAACATTTTGGTGAGTCAAACATAGTAAAATTTGGAGCATGATCTTGCGACAAAGAGCTGAATCTAAAAATATCACCCCCATCACAAATAAAGGCCATTTTTATCACTTACTAAAAATATCATATCCCATGCTCCTCCACATGCTAAAAATAGTAAGTTCCCGAATCACAAGTATAGACAACCCAAAATGATAAGAAAAGATTCAAAATTAAAGCCAGGACAAAATGACAATTTTTCCAAAATAGTTGGTCCCAAAAAAGTAACCTATTAAAATAGAAAGTCTTCATTTTGAGTCTAGAAAGTTACAAATAGCATCATTCTCACTCATCTTTGCACTTTTGGGACTCTTCACGGATTGTAAGATGACCTCATGGCTCAAACAAATAAATGTGAACTCCATAAGTATCTTGGAAGCATCATCTAAAGCTCAATAGTGTCCCAAATCAAGGAAAATCTTGGAATATTATAGCATAGTGTGCAAGAACATGGAAGTGATCCTCACTCTCAAGGTGAGATCAAGAATGCATCATCATGGGTGAGGATTGTTTTCATCCCAAAGCTCACTTTGTGGGGTCTTGGAACAATGTTTTTAAACACTCATTTGGTGGTTCGAGGAGTCTGTTTACCATGTACAAGGGGTAGCTTGTGATCATCATTGGTGAGGGAAATTGTTCAAAATGAAATTCATTGGAGCTTCATAGTGTTGCAAAGGTTATCAAGGGTCAAGATTGTCTCAAAGAGTCCATTGGCAACAAGGTCTTCATCACAATAGTTCTCTCTCTCTCTCTTCTTCCTCTCACTGCTCCTCCCCTTTCCTCCTTCATTGGGAGTCTGCACTTTTAATTTTTTCCTATTACTATTGTTCCTTATTCATTTAAATACGGCTTTAGTTTGTAATGTAATAAGTCACCCTTGTTTTATAAAAGGGGACTTAATTCTATTCCTAGGAATATGAAAAGTCACATATTGTGGAGGACAAATGAAAGGTCATGTGGGGGTAGGTGAGGAGTCTTCTCAAGGTATATAAATTGTAATGGCACCCTCATTCTTAAGGGTTGTCAATTTTGTATGCTCATGAGATATTAATACTTGTGAAGAAGCAAAAGAGATATCATTTCTTCTAATTCCCTCCTTCTATGTTCTTCCATTTCCTATTATGTATAACTTTGTTAAAACATCAATGAAAGAGAAAGGAGTTTCTTGCCTTTTTTTATGAGGAGATTACTGAAACTTTTTTTTCTTAATCTTGTCTTGTCTTTTTCTAGTAGCAAAGTTGTGTTCTTTCCATATATGTGTGTTGAATTATTCTAATTAATGGTTGTAGGAATCTGATTTTCTACCTACAATATTAATCCCCCTCTTTTCCCACTCCCTTTCCTACTCTCTCAAAAAATTCCTCCCTTGTAAGAAATTGCAAGATTTTTCCGTATGGATCCCCGGACCTTAAGGCCACCACATATTTTCATTTCATTCATGCATGATAAATGGATATGCACCATTCAAGAAGAGGGACCTAGAGTCTCAGAGCATTGGTGGATACCCATCAATTTGTCCACCTAATAAATTTTCTCACCAACACAAGGATTAACTTTGGAGAGGATGCGTAGAGCATAGGTGATATTATAATAGATGCTAAATTGTTTAGATTTAACCACGTGCCAAAAGACTTAGAAGATATTTCCATGTTCTTACACACTTTGGAATTGTGCTTAAGGGAATGAAGACCTTGGAAAAGAAGCAACTTGCAATCCATCTATCTCCTTATCAACTTATTGGAGGATACTTGTACAAGATGGGTAGAGATGAGGTATTACACATATGTGTGTTAGAGCATAAGCGTGAAGCTATCATGGAAGAAGTGTCTGGAGGAATATCTAGAGGACACTATGTAGGAGAAGTGATCATGCACAAGATCTTGTTGGTAGGTCTATAATGGGAAACATAATATAAGGATACTAAGGCCTTTGTTAAGGCATGTGATCATTGCAGAGAATAAGAAAGCCTAGAAATAGAGATGAGATGCCATTGCAACCTATAGTGAGCTTAGAGCCATATTAAAAGTGGGTGATTGAATTTTTAGGCCCCATTATATCACCAACATGCGGGAAAACTACGCAATATATCATCACATGTATAAATTATACGACAAGGTGGGCGAGGCTGCACCTATAAAGGATTACACCATAACAACAATGGATAGATTTCTATGGGAGAATATTATAAGTAGGTATGGATGTCCATTAAGTCTTACAAGTGATAGAGGGACTCATTTTCTGAATGAGACTATTATAATTCTACTAGCAGATTTTATGGTGGTTCACCATAAGACTTTCCCTATCACACACTAGCTAATGGCATTGGCTTTGAGGCCTTCAACAAGATTTTGGGATAAACCTTGACTAAGATATGTGATGTTGAAAGAAATGATTGGGATGACAAGGTATCAACCGTGCTTTGGGCATATAGAACAACTTATAAAAGGTTAAATAAGGCCACACATTTTTCATTTGGTGTGGCACGAGGCTGTTTTACTGTTGAATTTATGTTTCCATACCTACATATTACATGTGTAGGAGGATTGGATAATGAATAGGCGGTTGATGAGCGCATTAAAAAATTAATACAACTAGATGAGAGGTGTGCTATTACATGTTGAAATCAAAATTCGAGAAGAAAATAAAAAAGGATTGGCATGACAAACACATCAAGAACAATTCCTTTGTTGTGGGAAAGATGGTGCTTTTATATGACTCCAAGTTTTCGCCATCCTAGGAAGTTGAAAGTTCATTGGTTGAGACCCTTTGTAGTAACTAAGATATTGGTATCAAGTGTGTGTCAATTACAGGCATTGGATGACACCATGTTTCCTGGTTATTTTAATAGGAGTAGGTTGAAACCCTACTATAAATAAGCTTCTTTTGTGTTTTTAATAAGGCAATATTGCCACTTAGATTAGATTTCCCTTTTTGTTGTGTTTTTCTTTGTTGTAATAAGTACGTTCATGTGTAGGAGATGATTACTTCATCTTAGATTGATGCATAGAGGACCACACATACTTTTAGTGTGGGGTGAAGCAAGTACAAGAAGAAAAATTGGGAATCTAGTTATCCTTGAGAAGCTTCAGTATGGGACAGGTGTGAGTTAAATAAGAATGTTAGTAAACGTAATGGTGTGAAAGAATGATGCACGATAGTAGTACATGGTGGAGTGAAGATGATGGTGTGATGAAAGACTAGATATGGTGCGAGGGTGCTTAAAGATGATGGTACCTAGAAGACATTTCTTAGATTTGGAGACACACGAGAGAAATGGTAGTACATTGTAACACAAGCGAGGCAGTAGCAAGATAAACTAATTGGAAAATGGCACAGAGGAAGATAGGGTGTGGTGTAGGAAGATGCGTGTAAGGAGGACTATAGCTGGGATGTAGTAGCATGCCCGAAGGTTATGACTGTCGCGCGAGGAAGAGAAGTGTGAGAAAAATAAAAAGTTCTTTTAAAGCAAAAAGTGGTGGTAGGTGAGGAGCAATAAATGCAAAAATTGTGAAAACCTACCTATAAATAGTACGTGAGCAAAGTCATTCTTACCTTTCTTTTAAAAATTTGTATGATCAAAGAGCTTGTGCGACTAAGTGCTAAGAAGAGTGCAAAGTGCAAAACGAGCCAAGAAAATAAAAAAATAGAGTAGAATAAGAAAGTATAAAAACCTTCCCATTCAAGATTTGTTTGTGAGAGTTAGTAGCTAGGTCAAAGGGTGAAGAAGCAAGACATGAAATTAGGGTTCATGAGCGAGGACGAAAAAACTAGGGTTTGTAGAGCTACGACACGTAATATTGAGGTTGAGCATGAAGTCAAATAAAAAAAAGTAGGGGTTTGAGAAAGTGGAAGGATTGAATGAAGAACTTGGATGATCGAACTAAGGTATCAAACTTGAGTAAGTGAATTTAAGCACTGAGGGGACACATTTTTTTAAATTTATAGTTTGAACAATTGAGAAATTGAACATGGCACTTAAGAAGGCACCCACAGTCAAGAAATCACCCAAGGAAAATGCAATAAGAATATTGTTGATGATGCACCGAGGACTGGTTTTATAAGATGCGATGCTTGTGTAGAGGATGTAGTAGGGGAATCGTGGGGTTTTCACTTAACAAAGTGAAAAATCGGTGATTATAATCATTACACGTAATCCCACGAAGGAGAGATAAGGACGTTATGAAATACCCGACCTAGAGGATGGTAGAAGGGTAACCAAATTGACGATACAATCAAGAAGGACCTAGAGAGTAAAGGGGTGTTGCGGTTATATGAATTTCCATACTTTGGGAAACCATAACATCTTTACCAATGGTTTATCTCAAGAGTACATGAAGATTTCTTCTACTTTGTAGGAAGGAAAATGCACATCACCGGTGTTGATCGGAAGAGTAACTGGTCTCGCACAAATCATGAGTCAAAATTGGGCATGACTTAGAGGATGATGAGGTAGTAGAGGCCACTGCCACAAATTTCAACTATCAATGGGGAAATTGTGTGTTTATCATCACAAGTATCGCTAATCTTGGTATAGGAGTTGCAATGCACCTCAGTAAGTCAAATTTGGCGCGTCTAAAAGATGGCCATATGTAAATAAGAAGTGGTTGTATATTGCACATAAGATGGTGCATAAGACCCTATATAACATTGTTCTTTACATTTTTAAGGGATAATTAAAGAAGAAAGGGTTCGGTAAGCAAAGGTGAGAAGATAACCTAGGCGCAATCCTACTATTGATTGTATTTTGGGAAATTGGGGTACTAGATGACCTGGAGAACAAAATGTGGATCTATCTAGTGGATCAAAATTCACCCACATAAAATAGTAGAGTACAAGTCATTGTTCACAGAGATTAAGAAGGCCATGAAGAAGGCAGAGCGCGTGTTTGATAACTGCCAATATTTTGACCCCATACTTAGAGTGCATACCACCAAGGAAGAGGGAGATCCGAAGTAGATACATGCCATAATGAAGGAAAATAAGGTCGACATGAGAAGATCATGGTAGAAGTTGTGTAGAAGAGAGATTTAATTAAGGTCGTGAAGGATGCTCTTGAGGTAAGGCTTAAGGATCTCTATCCCTAAGTCGCATGCAGAATGGATACTTTGGAGGAGTGTCGTCATACCTTGATGTAATAGTCAAGGAGTTGAAGGAGAATGTTGATGAGTTGACACCTGAACAAGTGCCAAGTATTGTTGAATTAGTGTTGGAAAAATCATGTTAAAGGGCTCATAGAATGGAAGGAGCTAGAAAATATTCTAAACAAGGAGTTTCTAGAGCTTCTCCACCACCTCAAGCCTAAGTTTAGATATGCACATAGATGGCGATTCTTATTCTATAATTCATTGGGTATAATATACCCTACCATTCTTTGTTCTTCAAATTATTTAATCTTTCATTCTTCAATGATTATTTTGTGGAAAATTCTTGGTTTGTAATATTTCTAAAGACGGAAAATATCCCTAGTGTGGGGTAATGTTGGTCGGAGAAAGTGGCTAAGAATTGGCCATGCCCGAATGAACGCGTATAGGACAACTTGTATAGGGTAAAAAAGGATCACACATATTTAAATTCCATGTAGAACCACACACATAGGAAGAAAAGTGAAACAGAGTAGTGCACAAAGGTATGTGCCATGTAGAGGAACATGTCAATGCGTAAAGCTCATGCACATGCATATAGGATAACTTGGACTTAGAAAATTTTGGAGCACTAGTTACAAATATACATAATGAAGATGACCTAGAGGACAAGCAAGATCTATTAATAATACAAATCACATGCAAATATAGACAAGGGTGACACATGAAGATGGGATAAACATAGGATTAAAGAAGGATAAAGCATGAAGCTATTTATAGCTCAATCTATTGTTAAGACAAGTTGAAAAACATGCAGGTTATTATTAGAGCATGCATATTATTAGGAATTACATGTAAATGGTGAAGGGAAATTCCTCACAGTGTATATATAGGTGACACACCCTTGTATTTACTAGTTCTCGAGTTTGATTAACCAAAGATGTAGCTTTTGGAGTCCGTAGTTAAGTCCGGTATGTGTGCATGGTCCAATCCCTAGTTTTAAGCATTTTTATGTAATCAACATTCTTATTATGTAATCAATTGTGTTTTTCCATGGAAAATTATGTATGGGTTGCTAAGGTAACTAGGTCTGAATTTGGTATTTTGGAAATTCAAGTGTTATTGATCATTTTGTATGTTGATTAAGATTCCTTATTATATGTGTTTCCAATTTGTTATGCTATGATGTATCTTTTTGTATGTATGGTTATGATGAATATGCATGTTTAACATCTTGAGCATAAAAACCTTGTCTAGATGAAGTGCCAATGCGCCTAGCTAGATATTGATAAACAAAAGACTACATCCACTTTTTCAATCTCTAGGAAATTGCTTTCCTCACTTTCTTATTTTGATCCACAAGTTCTTCCTCCTCCTCTTGAGTGTCACAAGTTGCATTTATAGGAGGTTCTTCTAGAGAAAATATCCAAGGTGGGACTATAATTATTTTTCTATTCTATAAGTTCTTTCTTGGGTCCTCTTTGAGAGTACTATTGGCCAATGGTTTCTTTATAGCAATCAAATCATTGGCTAGTTTTTGTACCAAAGGGTTGGTAGGAGTAGAATTTGAAATTGATGCCTTTTCTTTACCTTCCTCTTTTGATTTTTTCTAACACGATTAAGTTTTCTACCACATCAACTTCCAACATTTGAGATTCCTCAAGATTACTAGGTCTAGATCTTCTAAGAATGAATCCCACTTTAGGAAGTTGTGCATTTGTGAAGAATCTCAACTTGTTATATTCAATTGGTCTTTCAACCTCAGGAATTTTATACAGAAATCTATTGAACTTTGCAAAAAAGTATCTCATTGACTCATTAGGGTCCTTCTTCAATTGTGACCATTAAGAAAGTAGTGCATGGGCATATTCCACCAACTGGAATCTAGCTTCGAATTTAGCTTTCATTCGAGCCCGATCTGTAATGGAACCTCTTGATAAACGATAACACCAATCAACAACGACACCTTGAAGTGACTCAAAAAACAAATGGATGGATACATCTTCATGAGAAAATCCCAACACATCACACACAATTATGAATGCGGAAATATGCTCATCCGGGTGTTGTTTCCCATCACCTCTACACTTGGGGAAATTTTTCATCGAGCCTTTAAGAAGTTCATGAATTTGATTTAAGGCCAACATGCTTGTATTTTGCCACCGAGGGAGAGGTTCTTGGACTTCTTCATCTGTCATCTCAAATTACTCTTCTTCTTCTTCTTCTATTACTAGGAATTCAAAGTTCAATGGTGGGTGAAAGATAGGATTATCAAGATGATTTGTAGGAGTATTAGTAGGAGTTTGGATAAGATTTATAGGGGTACCAATTGATGAATCAGATGGAGATGAAGCTTGAGAGAATTAATATAGATTATCTCTTACTTATTCTTTCTGACTTTGCAAAGCTTTAAAAGTAGGGTCAATGATTCCTCTCAATCTATTCAATCTGGTATATCTTCTTTCACCAATTTTGGGAAAGATTGGAAGTAGAACACCATTAAGACATGAAGGGTTTCTAATAGAAAATTCTTCTTAAATGAAATTTTGATTAATCATATTTTTGAAATTTTAGATTTCTAATTTTTGTATTTTAAAATACATATTTTTGTATTTTGTGGAATCTTAATGGGTTCGAAGTGCTAAATTTTCCCCATGGTGGGTGCTAAAAATGTTGGCAAAATAATTTGTCACATGGGAAAATTTAGGGCTTTCACTAATAGTATGGGACTAGGTCCCTCTAATACTGAATGGGTAGATCCATTTTATTGAATGCACGTCATTATGTACACTATTACAATAACCAAGGGTGGCCTTTGGGTGGGGATCACACAGAGGTATTTCCTATACGTATGAAAAATTATTGTAGATGCTACAAGGAGGAAATAGGTCGAGAGAGAGTGTGAAGACAATAGTGAGAGGGTTTTACATGATAAATAATATAGTAAACTTTATTTTTAAAACCAAAATGTTTCCATACACATCAATTATAAGAAACCATTAACATAGAACAAGGAACAAGACATAAGAAGCAAAAAGTCTCATTGCATTATGTTGCACAAGATTACAATGCTCATGGAGTGTTGTTGAGAAGGAGAGGAATGCATTAGACTAGAAAATGGAAGAAATTAGCTACTTTGTCTCTAGAGAGAAAATGAGAGCTAGAAAACAAGAATAACCATCCTCTTGAAGTGAGGAGGTCACCTCAATTTATAGCTTTACATGACAACTCTTCCTCTACCTCCCACATGACCTTTCAAGTTCTTATTCCACTTGTGAATTTTCATCTTCCTTAAAAGTGAGGAAATAAGTCCCCTTTTTATAAATAAAAAGAAATTTTACAATGAAACATTAGAGAGTCACTTAAGTGAATAAGACAAAATACCATGATCATACACAATGAAGGATTAGAAAGAGGAAGAAGAGGAGAAATAATGAAGAGAGGGGAGAAAAGATGCTCCCAAACATGGATGAAGGTTCCTCCACCCTTGATGGAGATCATATCTGATGATGACGAAGATGAAATATTGATATATGATGACCCTCCACTATGATGCTCTATCGATGAAGATTGATCCTTTGAAATCTTTACCCCTCTAAGGCCTCCCTAGAATGACACACCTTCTGTAGCACATATAGACTCATTTAAAAGAGAGGTGATGAACATTTGACCACTGAAGACAATGAAGGATGAATTACCTCTCTTGAAAAATCCTTCCAACCTTTGAAACAATGGCATGCCTATAAACTACCAAGTTCTTGAAGGAACTTGAGACCATTGCCCGCACAATTGAACCTAATAATCCTAACCCTTAGGAAATGGAGCAACCAATGAGATGAGGTGAAGAAAATTATGACCATGATATGAATAAAGGTGGGATTTTAGATGGAATATTCTTATAACCTTTTATCAAACCATCTAATGAAGTGAGAAGCACAATGAGACCAAAACACACCATCGTGACCAAAATTGGGGATCGAGAGGGCTCCTCTTCTGCTTGAGACACAATGCCCTTGTCCACCCTTTGTAAGCATGATTTTTTACCCCATAAATATTGGGATTATTGAGGAATATAGAGGATGAACAACCATGACCATATTGAGCATTTTCGTAGACTTACCTTTTTATTAAGTTCTTCCCAGGTGACTAGTTTTGGCAATTTTGTCGAATTATCACTTTTGAGTGCTTTCCTCTTGGGGAATGGAACGAATAAAGAGAATCCATTCATTATTCATACTTAATATTATTAGTAAGTATATTTAATAGGAAATTAATAAAAAACATAAATTGGCCACGGAGTGTCGGATCAGAGTGAAAACATTTTCCAAAAATTGTATCTCGCACCAAGATGCTCTACTCAATTTTTTTGGGGGTTATCTCATCTAGATCTCTCGTGAAAACGAAAATTAAAATTGCAGGTCTGAGATTTCACCTTCAAAAGGGGAAAAATGTAAAAAATAACAGTCATACATATCTTCAAGAAAACTCAATTTCATGGAGCAATAAAATTATCAAAAGAAAGCTGATTGTTTGTAGATCACATGCTCCGATTTTGAGGCAATTTGGATCTCTGAACTCCATAGATCTGAGGAAACATTTTAAATGGATGGAAACGTTGGGAGGATATAAAAAATGAATGTGATAATTAATGGTGAATAATAATTCCAAATGTGTTCTCATGGGGAAGCCATGGTCCGAGTTTCAAGGCCATCGGAGGTGGGGTTTGCAAGCAACGAGAAAATGAGTGTTTTGGCTATGGTGGATGCCTAGTTTTTATTGAATGGTATGAAAGTAAAAATATAAATTGAGGGTGGTTGAAAATGATGTAGAAACATTGATAAATTGATAAGTGCTGATCCATGTTGGTATTTAAAAGTCTTGATCCATTTTCAAATGGATTTTCCCCTTAAAACCTAGTTAACTCACCCTATACCCAACCCAAGTAAATAAAATCCAAGTGAAAACAAATACTCAAGTTTCCCCCATAAAAATAGGGGGAAAAGGGATAAGGGACACCAAAATATTATAATGTGCCATGGGTGAGGGAAACATGAGAGAGGGGCATGCAAAACGAGTTTGTGAGGATCTCCTAGTGCACAAATCATGAAGTTCAAGTGACAAAAGAGAAGGCTGATTGGGGAGTGAAATTTTGTGTCCCCCATGTGCCATTGGGAAGTGGAAATGGTTACAAAGGAAATCCAGCCCTTAAAAATATTCCATGGGGTTTACCATCATGAGAAAGGGTCCAAAAAATATGAGAGAGAGAGAGAGAGAGAGAGAGAGAGAGAGAGAGAGAGAGAGAGAGAGAGAGAGAGAGAGAGAGAGAGAGAGAGAGCTCTCATATGGAGAGAGAGAGAGAGATTATGTGGTGGAAAATATTATGTCCCTCATGTCCCTTTGGAAGTGGGTATAAAGGTACATGAGCATGTTAAAAGTGTGCTAATGGTAAAAGCATCATGGAAAGGGGGTATATGGGCTTTGTTGAGAGGAAGACTTTTCCTAACCATGCAAGTTGTTTTCAAGTGATGAAAATTCTATTACTAATGCGGTGGAAAACATTTGTGTCTCCCATGTCACTTTTTAATTATTAAAAGGGGAAAAAGGTACATAAGGCTCTCCAAGATGCACTCCTTCCATTTTTAGAACCTGCTCTCACCATTGCATTACTAAAAATAACATGTCAGAGTGCTTTCTTTCCCTGAGATATTCCCTTGGTATTTCATAGGAATTTTTTTTATAATTTTTAGTGTAAAACATACAAAGAATCCAACTAAATAATTTTAAGGACTTTATTCTACTTTATCTTTGAAATTTAACCCTTTTTCAATTCTGGTCACGGGAAGTTCCCTGAAGGTCAAACTTCCACCAAAGAAAAATATGTATTTTTGTATAACTCAACATATGGAACATGTATAGAGGGTAACCTTTGATATGATATGTATTTTTAATCAGATTCCAACTCTCTATGGAAATCTCAAAATTCTCAATTGAATCTCCACAAGGATCAAAGGTCTTTATCTGATCATAGGCCAATATCTACAAATACTCTCCTCGTAATCCATTGAAACATTTTTTAGAATGAATTAAACATCCTTAGCTTTCTAATGAGTATCTTATTGTTTTCCATCGCCTCCATAGGCTCCCGATATATCCAAAACAAGCCAAGTATCTTTTTCACCGCTTTTATTTCCTTATACCATGTTAAAAATAGATCGGCATTACATAACTTGTTCCTACACCTATTTTTCTCGCATAAATTTCCTAAAATGCCTCAGATGATTTCATAGATCTTCCACACACTTCTTGGGTGCTTTAAATTTTCCCGTACGTTCTGAGGGTGTTCAACAGTGCAAAAATGCCCAAATAATCCCTTTCAAGCCTCTGGAAGCACTTATCTTCTCCTGGATCTAGATATATTCATGAATAAGATTGAAAAAGATCCCTTACACATGAAATACACTTGAAAATCACATTATAAAATTCCTCCTGTCCATTATGAGGGTAACATGGTAACTGAGTTGGCTAGAGGACAGGTTTGCATTGACCCGAAAAGGGATTTTCAAATGAGGGCTAGGTTGTCATGACAAAAAATGATTTTTAATGCTAAAAATTTCGCATGAAAACAAAATTTGAAAACTTATGTACAATAATAATGACAAGGTTCAAAGACGCTTGAGTTTTTAACCAACTTATTACTTAGTTGGATAAATTATCCCAACACATTGATGCAATAGTGAATAAATTATAGGTCTATGAGGACTTGATCTGATTGAGGTGTTTGAGTTGTTCAAGGATGTCCAATAACATTGACTAATGATATACAACCAAGTTATTATAGGGTGATGTTGGGCCCATGTTTTATCATATTCTTTATTCCTTTATTCATAGTTCACCATTCTTTGAGGCATGCAAAAATGTTATACAAAGGGATCTGCAGGGGGAGTGCAAAAAGAAGTAATTACGTGAGGAAAAGGGAAAGGACGTATGCACATAAGGAGGAACATAGAAGTGTGTAAGAGAAACCACAAATAATATCATGTAGTATAGGATAAGATCAAGGAAAGGACATGCAAAGCAACAAAGGATAAGGATAAACATGAGTCTGAAAGTGGACTTAAAATTCAATTCTTGACATCTACATGAAGGTGACAGGGGATTGATAAGACTAAAGATAAGTAGTGTATTACATGGAGGATCAACATGCATCACATGTTTAAGGTGGAAAAAGGATAATTTTGGCTACCAACTAAATGTAATAGTTAACTGGAGTTGTAAACTCAAAGGCTATTATTAGCTCTTGTAAGACTAGTGAAGGAAAAGTTCCCACTAGTATAAATACCCATGAAGGGGTCTAGTATAGATATATATGTACTTGTATGTGAGTGTGTATGAAGTTATATGTAATTGGCATAAAGGGATAGAGGATTAAGGTGTGAATGACTTGTACTTAAATTTTGGGCTACTAGATGGCCAAAACTTGTAACGAGTAATAATTGATATATGAGCATTATGTTTGGTATATGCATGGTTGTGTTATATTGTTAATATATTAGGAATAAAATTCTAATTTCTAAATTAACAACTCACTCAATTCACTTCACTCTTACTTAATCACAATGGAATTTGGAAACCTCTCATGCTTCGGGTAGGTGTGTCTTAGTTTTACTAAGCGTGATATGCCAACGCGTCGGTGAGGAAGCTTGACGCAAATGATATAGAAATGACATGGACATAAGGGAGAAGACTACTAGATTCCAACACTTTATAAATTTTTTTTTTTTTATAACAATCGACAATCCATACATTTGCATGGTGAAGGAACAATCAAGACTAGCTACATGTTGTCCTTGCATGAACATTGTAATTTATGCCAAAATGTATTAGTTAATTGATACCTATTGAATTCTTCATGGAGATTGTCATTTCCTATTGAATTCCACACATTATGTTATTTTTTATTTAAAACAAAGTCACTTGTGCTCATTTTCTAAAACTTTGAAACTGAGTCATGTTTTGTTAGAATTACTTCATGTTAGCTTAGTCAGTTATGTGTCAAGTAGTCTACATGTAGATGATGATATGTAGCGTCTTTATAAAACTTATTATGTAGTTTGTTTAAGTGTTATTTGATATTCATAAGATGTATTTTAGGTTTATTTTTGAAAATGTCTCATTATTAATTATCAAATAAGTATGTACGCTTACTTTTCAATCTCTATAGTGTCAAACATAGTGTTTACCCATGTTGTATTGCCACTAAAGTTAAGATTTATAGTTAACATTGTTTGTGTCAAATTTAATAAGTGGTTCAATTAAGTTTTTAGTGAGTCTTTTAAATCACTACTAAAGTGTATTTTATATTCACTTATTAAATCCAATATTCAATTGGATTTTGTTATTGGGTGTTAATGTCTATAGTCATTTTTAGGGTCATGTCAATAAAAATAAAGTTTTTCAAAAAAATACAAAATGTTATTGTTGTATCGTCAATCTGAATAGTCTTGTCATCATTGTAAAAAGTATGAAAACTATTTTTTCCCACAATTGAACTAGATGCATTATCACTTGCACCTGACATCCAAATTGTGGGGGTATTTTTTTAGCTTCATGATTAAATACAATTGAGTTAGTAGCGTCGAATGGAGGATAAAGGCATTAGAGGTTGGAGGTGAACAACAACCTCTCGTCAAACACCAATGATGGGGCCACATGAAGATTTAGTGGCATATTTTTTAGGATTTTCTTTCTGTAGTTCCATGATTTCGGTGTTCATGTTTTGAATAAACGAAAATTTCACATTTGGGGAGAATATAACACCAATATTCCATTTCCATTTTGCACCAAATTGGCTAAAGTAAAGGGAAAGTAAAGGAAACTTTCGGTGGCGGTGGAAATTTACTATGTTGTTTGAGATCGAGTGACAATAATAGACAATAAAGGCTACAAATGAGAAAATTTTATTCTTACGTGATGTAATGCGATTTTTTTTTTTTTTCGGTGTGAGATATTCCTATATAACATCTTGATGTAAATTTTTCAGAGATCAAAAGCACCAAATGATGCAGATGGTTTGTGGAAATCCAAAAACCACATGAGGTGAATAGTTGATGGGTCATGTTCATGTCTAGGTTTGTGGTAAACCTACTAAAAAAATATATAAGGAGATGCATCTCATTTTTATCAAGGTCATGAGCCACAAGAATGGGCAAGCCACCGAGAGGCGAGCATACTATTTTTGAATGTGTGAAGCTTTTTTTTTACCATTTCGCACTAAGGGGGAATGTTAGGAATATAGTACTCTCTAAAATTAATGTGTTATCATATGATAAAATAATAAGTAACATTATTATTATTTAGGATATTATTATATGGTTTGTGTATTATTACGTGAGTGATAATCACACTTAAATAGAGATTTGGGGGTTAATAGGTAAAAACAAACTCATTATTTATAGGAGTGTTATTTCCTATTTAAATGTATTGTATCCCAAATGGGATCAATTAATAGTTTTTTTGTTGGTGTGAGGGATTTCATTTACCTCTTATTAGGGTTTTCCCTCACACATTGTGAGTCGTCTCACCTTAGGTGATGTCATAGGTCTAGGTTTTCATTAGGAGTTTATGACGCATGACATATTCCATCATAGAATTTGTCATTCATGTCAATGTGTTTTAGTGCATTATACAGAGTCACATTCCATTTTTGGATCATAAATCCTTTCTCCCTTGTGGAGGTATGATGGGTATTGCATTGGGAGTTACACAACACTCTTAGTTTTACTTCCTTTTTGATCCATGAGGATGAGAAAACTTTTTCTTGGATGCACAATTTATTGGCGCGCTACTTATTTACTTACTACTTGGAGCTACGTCATGGTTCCGTTTGAGTGAAAATTAGTTGATGTACCCATATTCCATCTTGATCCTCATGCTCACATTCTCTCACATGGTATTAGAGCACAAATCAAATACGGGTTAAAAAAATTACACAAGAAACTAGTAAAATCATGAAACCAAGAGTAGTAGGTAAAAATGCAACGAGTGACACAATTCTCAACAACGTAGATCCGATACCATGTGAGAGAATGTAAGCACCAGGATAAATCGGAATATTTGCACATCAACCAAATTGTACTTGAATGGAATTGTGACATAGATCTAAGTCATAAGTATGTAATTTACCACCATGAAATTATGCATACAAGAAAAGGTATGCTCATCCTAATAGATCAAAAAGTAATTAAAAATAGGAGTGTTGTGTAACTCGTAATTTAAGACCCATAATATCTCCACAAGGAGAAATAATTTATGATCCATAAATGAAATGTAACTCCTATATGATGCATTGGCAAGACACTAATACAAATGAAAGATTCTATGATAGAATCTATCATGCGCCATAAAATCCTAATGAAAACCTAGAATTATGAACTCACCTAAGGTGAGATGACTTACTATGTGTGAAGGAAAAACATAATAAGAGGTAAATGAAATCCCTTACACCAACATACCCCATTCATCATATCTTAGGATGAGTTATGGAAAGTCGAAAGACAAATGGGTCATGAAAGCTATTCTGATGAGGTACCCATTGTATAATAAGTATCTCAAGTGATGGAAGAAAAACTAATGGGAAACATGTTCACTTATAAGGGATATAATACTCCCTAAACAACCTAGAAAGATGTGTCATATGGGTCCCAACAAAAAGGCTCGATAAGGTACCCATGTACAAACTGTAATATTTCTAAAAGAAGAGGAGAAGGATACCGAAATATTGAAGTGATGTATAGCCTCAAAGTGGACCTCACCCACGATGAGATAACAAGTATGTATATTTGGCTTAAATGAAGGGTTCAATGAAGAAATATGCAACATGATCTGAATTCTCGCAACTCTATGAAGTCTCCAAGAAGAGTCTCGATGATGTGGTCCTCTGATTATATATTGAAGAAGGTCTACCTACATCCAACAATTTTTTTCCTTAGGAAGAATAGAAATGGTGTAATAAAGTTTTTCCCACTCCAAGAAGGAAACCGAAGGTAACAATATAAAGAACTCCAAAGCTTGTCCACAACTAAAGTGTGACATAGGTCTGGAAAATAGGTGCTCAAGAACTAAAGGTAATGCCACTAAAGTAGAACTATCAGAGTATGGGTATGGATCATTCATCAAAAGAATGTCCATATGAAGTGAAGGCACAACAACCCCCACAATGGTAGAAAGAGGATCCATAAGAAGAGGTGGATTAGTGATGATCTCTAAAATAGTGGAAGTGATGAATATCCTAATGATTAAACTAAAATGGAATATTGTAGTCTAATATGATGTTATAGAAGTAGTAAATAAATAAGTAAATGCAATGCTAAAAGTACCCAAACAACCTAAGCAATGAAATGTGAAACCCTAATGTGCATAGAGGGTTAAAAAGGCTTTAGTTGATTCAAATATATTTTAGGAATGTGTCGCAAAGGAGTCCAATTGAATAGAGGAGCAAATGACTACACAAGAGATCGATAAAATGTAGATCTAGATTGTCTAACCAGATTGGGAGCATGGAGAAGGATAGGGGTTCCTGGGGCACCAAAGTTTGAGATCTAGGCACCCTGGTTTGTAGAAATGACCAAAAAACCTCCTTTGAGGTGTCACGAATGATTTCTTGTGTTTTCTTCCTGTCTCTTGAATGTCACTAAACTTTTCTCGATGTCGTTGTAAATCTGAGATGGAGGAAACACCTGTAAAACCCCAAGAAAAGCATCAAAACGATAAAAAGAAAGATGTGTATGAAGGGGTTAGAATGTCCTCAGCTTCCAAATGGATGGAATTATCACTGAGTGTTGCACTACATCTCAAACCCAATGTAGTTCTAGATGTGTGTGTGTGTAATTGTGCCCTAGGTGCTCTTGTGCCAGTCACACTTTGTGAGTAGAGAAAAATAAATAGATGTAGAATGTAAGTAAATGGGGCATGAAATAGAATTAACGCCTCCTACGAAGTGTGATGCGAGATGAACTAGCATTTTCCCCTTGTGATGGAGCTAGATGGATGCAAATGGAGACATATAAGCCTTATATGGAGATACTAGTGCTTAGTGCTTTGTATTTCATTATAGTATCATAAATTTATATTTATATGGTTATGTTGTTCTAATTTTTCAATTAACCCCAAAATATGGACCACCAAAATA
This sequence comes from Taxus wallichiana var. yunnanensis, assembly GCA_018340775.1. Classification (NCBI taxonomy): domain Eukaryota; kingdom Viridiplantae; phylum Streptophyta; class Pinopsida; order Cupressales; family Taxaceae; genus Taxus; species Taxus wallichiana. The sequence continues at coordinate 865,508,098 of CM031238.1, forward strand.
CGAAATCTCAAATGGCTAGAAAGTGCCCAAAAAGTGAGAGTAAAGTGTAAAGAGGATCAAGGTGCCCTAGAGGGGACCGGGGCACTTGAGTGCCATCAGCCTGGGCCGGTGCCCCGATTAGAGTAGGAAAAACACAATGTGATAGAACCAAATGGGAAAATATAGGTGAAAGATCAAAAGTAATGAAAAATTAAAGTAAAATGGCCAAAGACATGGGTTAATTAGTACTCTTTTTCACTCAAGAACCATATGAATAGTAGTATGAAACTGGGAATAAATAATTACCCAAAGTGCGTGATTTAATGTCGGCACCCAAAATGGGCATTCCCAACAAAGGAGATGAAGGAAATACTATTAGAAGGAGCAAAAATGAAAATCTCTAAAGGGTCTTTTAAAAGGGCCGAGGAATGCTCAAAACTGTGTGAGGACACTCTGCATTCGCCACAACCTTGTGGAAAGGGATCCCCCATATGTGATGTGAGATGTTGTTTCTCACACAAGACTTTGTATTTCCCCCTTTTTCTTGCTTCATCCTTGTTTTGTGCTTGTTATGGTGTTGTTTCACTACTTTCAACCGAAACTTACTTGTCATCCATACTTGTGCAATTTTTTCCCTACTGCAAAGTGAGTGGTCAGTTGTTTCACGTCGCACAAGCAAACATTATTGTAATCAACACACTATCTATAAATTTCTACAAACAGATGGGTTATAATATTATTATGGGGTGTTGTAATAGCATGGAGATGAATTTCGGTGTTGATTCCAACATCTTGTAACCTTGAGTGTATTATTGCACCCTATCTTTTCTTACATTCTGACACATATTTGGTTGAATTTAACGTCCATCTAAGCACTTATTATTTTTTACGATGTACTATAGAGGATGTTCTTTCCGTAATTACACTTCCCAGAATGATATTGCATCATAGCCTTTGTCTCTTCTTGGTAGAGATTACTATGCATTGTGGCATCCAAGAATGGAATGTTTTCTCATTCAAAACGACCTCTATCCATTATTGTATCGTCAAGTACCTTCCCTGGTGATCCCGATCAACTTGAAGACCTGGATTGAAACTTGTAGCATGGCCGTTTGTCATTTGTTGACATAGATTTCCAGGTCTCTCCACCAACATGTGGTGTATACAAAGTGTCCTCACACAATTTGGAGCATTCTTCAGTCCTTATTTGGAGACCCTTTAGATATTGTCATTGTTCCTCCTTTTGATACTATTGTTTCCAAACCCACTTCATGTAATGATAGTTTTGAAGACAAAAATTTTCCTATTTATATTCATGATGATGAGGATTTTTCTTCTAGTTCTAATGATGAGAATACCTCTCCTCCCTCTCCCAGTCACCCTTTATAGAATGTTGAACCTCCTCTTTACCTATTAGACACCGGGAATAAATGTTACCAAATTGATATTTTTAGTGCATCTTCCTCCATTCCACATTCATTATATGAGGATTATCCCACTCCCACTTCTTGTGTTAATGATACATACCCGTAAAAAAAATTCTCTTCTATTTGTTGTGAAACCATTTTGGGACATGTTTCGCAATACCTGAATTGTCTTTTCATAGAGCCTAGTTGTGTTGCAGTAGAGGGAGTTTCTATTCCTTCTATAATGCCTTCACACATTTATACTTTAGAGGATTCCTTCATCTCCCTTTTTGGGAGTGATCCTTATAGGATATTCATCACTTCCAATATTTTGAATATCATCACTGATCCACCTCTGCTTGTGGATCCTCTTTCTACCATTATGGGGGTTGTTATGCCTTCACTTCATATGGAAATTTTTTCGATGAATGATCCATACCCATAATATGATAGTTATACTTCAACGACATTAACTTTACTTCTTGAACACCTATTTTCTAGACCATGTCACACTTTAGTTGTGGACCAACTTCACAATTCTCATTGCAGCCTTCTGGGCTTCCTTTTCGGAGTGTGTGGATCTTTATTACACCATTTCTATTCTTCCTAAGGGAAGAAACATTGTTTGATGTAGATGTACCTTCTTCATTCTATAGGCGAAAGACCAAATAATTTAAACTCTTCTTATAAACTTCATAGAGTTTGAAAATTCAAATCAGGTTGCAAACTTCTTCCCCAAACCCTTCATTAAAGCTAAGGTGAGGTACACTGTAGCTATACATCACTTAAGTGTTTCTAGTATCCTCCTCTTCTCCTAGAAAGATTTTTTTTTACATGGGTACCTCATCATGACTTTTATTATCGGTATCCATATGATGCATATTTCTTAGGTTGTTTAGGGGAGTATTCTATCTCTTGTAAGTGGAATTTTCCCATTAGTTTTCTTCCATTAATTGAGATCCTTATTGTACATGGGTACCTCATTAGGCATAGCTTCTAGGACCCATTTCTCTTTCTAACTTTCCATGCCTCATCCTAAGCTATGATGAAGGGGGTGTTGGTGTGAGGGATTTCATTTACCTCTTATTAGGTTTTTCCTCACACATGGTGATTCATCTCACCTTAGGTGAGGTCATAGGTCTAGTTTTTCATTAGGAGTTTATGACACATGATAGATTCCATCATAGAATATTTCATTTGCATCAGTGTGTGTCAGTGTGCCATACATGAGTTACATTCCATTTCTAGATCGTAACTCCTTTCTCCCTTGTGGAGGTATGATGGGTCTTACATTGGGAGTTACATAACACTCCTATTTGTAATTAATTTTTGATCTATGAGGATGAGCGGACATTTTCTTGCATTCACAATTTCATGGCGAGTAATTACTTTCTTACTACTTTCAGAGCTACACCACGGTTCTGTTTGAGTGTAACTTGGTTGATGTGTGCATATTCTAGATTGATCCTTGTACTCACATTCTATCACAATTTTAGTGTATAAATTTACTCATACCACATCATAGACTCATTGGAATGGTCTTGGATTTATCCTTATTTTTGCTAAAAATAGTTCATTGAATTCTTTCCATTTGGCTAAGTAATCCTTTCTCAATTGACATGTGTTCATGTCTTCTTATTCTCTAGTAGTTTATAAATATAACATCTTTGTTTGTATCACAGGCTGGAAATTTTGAATTTTGAGAAGTTTTATACTGCCATATTTTATATAATTTATTACATAGATATTCAATTCTCTATCTTTCTTCCATGCTGCTCACATTCCAACTACGTTCCTTGCACTAGACTAGAAATTTGATTTTATTGATTTCTTGTTGTCATATATTGTCTTGATCAATTAGAAATCACAATTTGGAAGGAGTATGAAGATGAGGAGATAATGGATACATCATCAATAGTACTGAGACAAGCTACCACATCATTATAATGACTAGGTTGGGGATGTAATTCATTTCTTTCAAAGTTTTAGTATAGGAATTGTCTATTGAAATCAAAGGAAATTATTTTTATTGTTATTAAAAGTAAAATATATAATCACTTCTTGTGTATATTTTCCATTCCCGTATTTTTTCAAAATATTTATTCTATTACAATTTCTTCCCTGGATAAATTCTTCTTGTCTTATCCATGTGGATCTCGCTTTAGGAAATTGGTTAGAAGAAGAAGTGAATGTTATCACTTTGAAATGCACTCTTTGGAGAATGGTGTGATAACTCTCCTTTCAATTGAAAAAATGGAAACACTCCTAGTCATGGGTGACTTGTATGTTGGAGTGAGTCTCCATAGAGGGCTGGTTCCCCTAGTGCAACACCTAAACTAATTCTATCTCCTAAGGCTAACTCTATTCTACCAACTGACTGGAAAAGGGAGAAGGAAAGGAAAGAGAAAAATCAACTAAAAGGGGTGGTGATACACCAATTTTTTTAGAACCTCGACTTATTTGGATCACATAGATGAAGCAAGGAAGCCACACACACCATACACAAACTACAATTAATTGAGTCAAATTGAAAGTGATTCACAAAGGGTTATGGAATTGATTGTTATTGACAAGAAGGGGAAATAGATGACACCATAACAAAATCCTACAAACAACCTGTCAAACACAATTTATGACCTGCAAAATTGACACAAGACCACATAAGGCATGAGAGATTAAACTAATAAGACAAGGATAGAAAAGTATCACAAAATAAAATCAATTTAAAATAGAGTATGCACAAAATACATATTATAGAAGGTAAAACACAACTCCTTTATTACTCCAAGAGGTGGAATAAGCATAGATAGTCACTCATGACCCTTGTTTTCTCACTTAGAAAGACTGAATTTCTCTAGAAATATGAATGAATAAGAAGAGATCCTTTTACAATGTTTTTTTGAAGTTTTAATAGAAATTTTAGAGAGAATAAGGATAGGAAAAGCCCTGGAAATGTAAGTCTGTCTTAAAAATAGAATAAAAGCAATGCAATTTGTTTTCTTGCTCCAAAATTAATTCCTTCGAGTAACAACATGTGTTCTTCCTTATATTTTTTTTTCTCTCAAAAAATAAACTATGTATGTTTTAAAATATATTTTTTTTTTGCATGCTTTGTTCTACTTTATTTAACTTCTAGATGAAAAACAAGACTTTCTTGCATGCTTTCATCTATTTTTGAACATCATTACACGTCTATTTATTTTTGTTACATGAATTTTCATCTAAATGTCTTCAATCGCTAAAATAAATGATTTCAAATTGTAGGTCTGGTCGAGAGCTTTCCAACGAGACCAATTTTATAATATTTAGAGTATAGAACAAAAGTTATGGCCTTCTAAAGCTCTGCCTATCGTGATGCACAAGAAGATGACACGTCTCAGCTCTTAATTGGCTCGAGAATAGCTCCCCGATTACGTGTCTATGGAGTTGAAATTTTGAAATGTGAGCCAATGAAAATATCTCACATATGTAGTGTCGAGATTAATAATTTTTTAACTAAGTATGAACTAATTAAAATGCTCCACCAACTTTCGCAATGTCGGTTCTTGATTTGCTTTGATTGATCTTTACGAAACTCAAACCAATAGGATAGTTCCACAAACGTATCTTTGGTGTTAGTATGTCTTTATCCCTACTAAAAATTGTGAACATGAATGAATATGGAAGCTCCACACATTTGCAACGTCGGTATTTGGTTTCGGTATATCCAAGTTTTACGAAATTTGAGCCAATAAAATAGCTCCACGAGCTTCACAATTTTCTTTATTTAAAACGAAAATTTCATTTTGTGAAACAAAACCAATTAGAGCATCCCATGAAAATTTTCCTTTCACTTTAAAATTCTAGACCCGAAATACCTTCATTCATTTTAAGTTATCTCGGGGACTTGATGTCCACCGAAGTTCATCACCTCGAGCTTCATCGAAATGGTGACATGTGTCCTTTCTTTGCCCTTTGATCTTTTACGTGTGTCACTTGCCTTGACTCTGCTACCTATCCTATTGACCATGATAACTTCCTTGCCTTCTCCCACGGAACCAAACACTTATAAATTATAACTCATTCTAGGGTTTTGACGTCCATCGGAGTTTAAAAATAATGAGGAGCCTAGAATCCTGCCACATTGCCTCTAGTTAAACCGTTGATCTTCTACCACATAGCTACTTGGCTTGATCATAAAATTTGACAGCCATTTGAACGTTTGTCGCCTTTTATAGAACCCGCTAATGATTTTAAACTTAGTCTCTTGTGGATTTGAATGCCAACAACTTATGCATTTGGGAAGTATAATTTGTGACAATTGTCTATATGTCTTTATTGTCACCCATTCCGAGAATGGTCAATTTTTTTGAATTTTTTAAAAATGAACCCTTCGCCCCAATTTGTTTGCCTTTGTGAAGTCTAAAAGTGAGAAAATCCAACCAACATTTTTGGCGACTCTATTGGGGATTAAACTTCACATTTGTTCACTTGATTTAGGAACCTTCCTAGAATGAAGGCAAGATGAAAAAAACTTATTGGCTCACACCAATAAGTGATAATGATAGTGATGGTGACAACAATGAAGATATCCCCATTCAAAATTTTTAAACTCCGAGAAAATCCAGAATAGGCCTAGTTTCTGTAGAAATTCTATAGAGGTATGAATCCAAGAATGATTTCACAAATGCTGCTGCAACCTGTTGAACATAAAAAAGTTAGAAAGATGTTTACAAAATGTTCCAATATTCCATATACAAAAAATAAATCCACTATTGCACCTGTGTTATCTTTGAAATAGAAACTAACAGTGCAAGAAAGGAAGGATAGATTGAAAGAAATTGTTGCATGTGATGATCCAATGATTAAATATTTATGGCTTAAATATTAAGAGAGTGCTGTAAAATTCGAAGGATGAAAATAACACCTACATATGATAAAAATTTCATACAAATGATGCGAGAAGTGCAAATAAAATACGAGACAATCTGCCCAGACTCGTGAGGAGGAAAAACAAATTGAAGAACAATTAGTTAATGAATATGAGACACTTTATAATAAAGAGGAGAACATTCAAGTTCCAAAATTTCTCATGATAATTCCCCACATTACAAGGTATTTATTCTTGAGCACTATCTCAATTCCACCAATGAATGTCTTCTTATTGCTCCACCTAGTGCATGCCAATTTGATATTCCCTCAAATGATGAAGAAGACAAACAACTTGAGGCTTCATTTCAACCTAAAATAGAGTTCTTAGAGATATTTCATGCACTGGGATTGAATGTCCTTGGTTTGAAATAAATGATCCTATGTTGGTGGAAGTTGAAGTTCATCATGAAAATAGGGACAAAGCTGATTTTTCTCTTATGTTGGAAGAATTTCAAGACAATGAAACCCAGGTCATTGATGATAACCCTCTTGTTGTTTTGAGTTATTTCAATAACAAACAAGTGTCTAAACCTGAAGAAAAACAAGTCAATGAGCTCACTAGTCCTTCTATCATATTTGCTAATGAGCTCAACACACATGAGCCTTCTTGCGGTTCCTAAAAAAATTGAAAATGGAAATTTGTGCTTGGAATCTTTTCTTCACAATTATGATTATGGAAGTCCTATTTTAGCCCATTCTTTGGAATGTAAGAAAGAGGTAGATGATAATATTGTTGATCAATTTTTACCTAGACTCACAACCTTTAAGCTCCTACTAATCATGAAGGAAAATCAGGATGTAGTTTGTGCTTAAGAATCAAGATATTTTGGAACTAGAAAGTAAGAAAGATGATATTACAAAGACAATAGGTGTGTTTTCCAGAGTCAAGATAGAAATTACAGAGATAGAAGAAAATGTATATAAAAATAATTAGGTGATCATTTAATAATTCCTCTTAAAATTAAAAATCTTGTGGAAGTGCATGACTTTTGTAAATAGTACAATAATTTTCACACGGATGATATCAACACTTCATTGAAACAAGAAAATGGTGATGAAAGGATCGGTGTTTCCCACAAATCCAATTTTTAGAGTTTAGTGGTTTGTAGAATTCAATAAGGAAGTGAACAAGGTTCATACATAGTCTCATTCCTCCACTTCCTTATGGTTGGAAAGGTTGAAGTTTCAGGAAGACATTCATTTTTCACCGCACCGTGATATTTTATAGTGGAGTGCCATTATGTGGATGGTCTAATTGCTTCCGTGTTCTTCTTTAAGCCACACAATGCTCCCATGATGTTTTGGTGTACTCAACTAATCATTTTCAGTTCCTGGGTGCCTCATACTTTCAGTGTGTTGTTTCACAAAGGTACCTATTTCTCTCACTGTTTCTAGAATTGTGTAAATTTTGTATAGTCTCTTTCCTTCCCCTATAAATATCCTCTTTCTTATTTGTACATACTTTATTAGTTTTGGCTCTTTTCCCTTCATGTTCCTTTTTGTGTGTGTCTCAGTGTGCATTGGTACAAAAATATATTGAGAATGTCTCCTCGTATTAATCCTTGGCCCAATGGATAAGACACTGGTCTATTTCAAACCCCGAGATTCTAGATTTGAGCTATGCTTTGTTTGCACTTCACCCAATCAAAGCCACGCTCCCGAAAGAGCCATATTGTCACCCATTACGAAATGGTCAAATTTTTCAAAAATTTCAAAATGATCCTTCACCCCAATTTGTTTGCCTTTGCGAAGTTTGAAAAGTGAGAAAATCCAACCAACGCATCCCAAACTTGTAAAATGGATAAGTCCATTTTATTAAAAATAAAACCTATGCTCACAAAAAAATTATTCTATGTTCGATGATTTCCAACAAGACCTTCATAATTATATCCCTCAACTCGTGTAATCTATCCATATAAGTCATTCCCAAGAGCTCGTTCTTCCTCAAATGGCTCTGTATGTCTTTACCAAATATCTCGTTAATATGAGAAACAAAGCTTTGAGTTACTTTCTTACACATGTGCAAGTAATGTCAATAATTATGGTGATTCTATGGGGTCAGCTTACTATTAGCTGAAATGGTCTAGTGCCTTGATGAATCCATTAGGCACGGAGTCAAGTACTGAATATTACAACCTGTTTGGAATTGTAAGGGCTGAAAATACCTTCTAACAAAGAAAACATGTGCCTGCAAGAACTTACTAGACAACATGCCATCAAAGTGCACGAGGTACACAAGAAAAGAAACTACAAATAATAATGTGCATGAAGCACTTTTATTAAAAATTAAACAATACAATCTACTACAAAGGAAGAACATCCCTAGTAACAGTGATCCGGAGGAAAATTTTGGACCTTTAGATATTCCCAAAATTGTCCAAAACATAGTCAATATGGAAGATATTTCCGATAGCCTTCCAACGCATATTGGAATGCGTAAATCAGACATCGTATGCTCTCAGTATAGTTAGTCAAAGTTTGGGTCAAAGTGTGGTCAACATTTGGTCAACCTTGGTCAATGGCAAAATTGATAGTATTGAAATCATTTGGAGTTAACACCGTTGTGTATATCTCGTCAAGACCTTTCCGACGCATTTTAAACGGACCAATAGTCAAAGTTTTGGTCAAACCCGACAAAAATGATGACGTGGCATTAATGTGGATACTCCCAATGAGTGACATGTGGCACTGCTATTTATGGGCACGTGGATCTGTTGTTTTTGGACACTTGGCAGATTTAAAGTGGCATGGGTTTTCTTTAAAAAAAAGAAAAAATTATATAATAAACAAAAAAACAAATTTTGTTTTTTAATGTGGGAAACCCACGTGGGATTCTCCATCCCTATTAATGTGGGATATTCCTACATCCCATACAACACCAAAGATATAGGATTAATCCTCCCATATAAATGCAACATGAAACATGGCCTTAAATAAAGTAAAGGTAATGTTTATCAACAGGTGGCCCGTGAGAAATGAAAGGAGGGCGGTTTATGTGGATTGAAATCCATGTATATGTGGGATGGGATTTTATCCCAAAAGCTATACATAACCTATTTAAAGGTTATGTAACTACATTTTAATATTTGGATCCAAATATTTCAAAAATATTGTGGGATAAGTATTATCCCGAAAACCAATGTAATTTGATTATCCCTCATACGTGATGTATAAGGATAAATAAGATATCCTTAGGAATCGGCTCACATGGCCTATAAAAGGCCCCTCATACACATTCATTCCACACAACGAATGCGAGAGATTCTAAGATAATTAAAGGAGCTTGAGGAGGATTTTGTAAAGCCTTTTAAAGGCATAGTGTGAGCATTGCAAATCCTTATTTTTAGAAGGTAATTTTTGTAATAAAGTCCTATTAATTAAATAGGAAAATATTGTGGGAGATAAGACCTATTATTTTTAATAGGCAAATTGTAATTGGGAGATATTGCAAAACTACCCAATTGGCCCATAGTGCCACACTATCTACTTGCAAAAGCCCGGAGTATTGACCGAGTGCTATAGGGTGTCTTTTGAACGTTTGGAAGGCTGATCGAGTTCCGTAGGATTATTGTGCACCAGGAAGGTGGAGGATGGGACCGAATTAACATCGGTGTTCTTTGAAGGTCTGGAGTACTTTGTAGGCAAGTAAAGTTCCATTAGGTTTTGTTGTAAAATTCATATGTACTTGCAAATTTTGACTAGTGGAACGGTTCGATAAGAACCCAAAGATGTAGGCTATTTCCAAACTCCGTAATCAATCCATGTGCAGTGTGATTTATGTTCTTGCATTATTTTGGATTGTTTTACTTAAAATGGAGTAATTTTTATCGGTAATTTTTAATAATCCTATAGGGGTCTGAAGGTCATAATATATATATATATATATATATATATATATATATATATATATATATATATATTGGCTTGAAAACTTGATAATCTCTGAGAAAGTTTGGTATCGGATTTAGTTAATTTGACCTTGTTATTTCTTTAGTTTGTGCAGTAGTTTAGTGTGATTGAACAAGTACAAGTGCACCATGGGCAAGATGTCCAAACATGTGAATATTGATGAAATTAAAGCTTATAATCACCAGATCCAGGAAGAGAACTCTCTCCTGAGATCAATGTATTACTCCTTGGAAGAGGAGAATGCTCACTTGAAATCAGAATTGCAAGCCAAGGATGAGCTCTTGGAAAGGTTGCAATGTGGTGATCAGAGAAAGGAAATACCTTCAACTTCAGATGCGAGACCATGCTAGATGATTGCATTGTAAGTTGTTCACCACATGAATATTATTGCTTGAATTTAGTTTTGGATTTAGGTAATGAAGTCTTTGGTTTGTTTGAAAAGCATACTAGAGGCATTGGATCCAAATTATTAGATAAAATGGGATTTGATGGAAGAGGCATTGGTAAAATGGTCTAGGCATTACTAACCCAATACAGTCAAGTATTGTCCTCGTTTTGCAGGTTTGGGTTTTTCTAGTGTGAGAATGGATATTGGAGATTGGTCTAAGAACACGATGGGAGACACGATTATAAAAGAAAAGAGAATACCCCACTATTCCTGCAAGAATATTTTGAGTAGGAAAATTGTGCTTCATTGTCTCGGGTAGGATATGGTAAGAAGAATCAACAAAGAGTTAATGAAATTCAACCTCCCGTTTCTTACCATAATCATAAGCATAAAAACTTCTAATCCACTTTTTCACCTTAAGAAGTATGGTTGTGATTTTCAAAAAATTTGGAATTCCTTTCCATGTAATTTTGGTGGATTGCATAATGATTATGTGGAAAAATGCTGGAAGAGGAGGAAATTGATGTCATTCATCAAGAACACGAAAAACCAGAAAGACCAATCTTGTCATACAGAGTTGAGAAATGATAGAAATATTTTGTCATCCCAAAAGAAGGAGATTAAGAAGAATTTTTTTGCTCATTTCTAGAAGAATGAGCACTAGGTGGACACTTGCTGGAAGCTTCATCCATCTCACCATCAGAGTAATGGCAAGCCAAAGATGGAACGGAGACTTGTTGCAAAGGTAAGAGAGGTCCCTAATCCACCACCAGTTAACAATTCAACCTAAGATCAGGTAATACCTGAAAGTGAAAGTCCTTTAAAATGGGTAAGTCAACAATTTTTTAATTATATATTGCATAACTCAGATTGATGAATAGTATGCAATATTTGTTTGGAGTTCAGATTTTGTGAGAAAATGTTGAGAGAAAGGTTTACCATACTCAATGGATTTTCTTACTTGGAAAATTTGATTAATACTCCATTTATATCTCCTAATCAGCTTTTGAGTGCATGTTACAACTTGAATACATGATTTAACTCATATTTATAAGCTTGGAGATTTTTTAGCCATTTGTGCAGACATTTGAGTTCACTAGTTTCAGCTCAGATCTTCATTCTGTGTAGAGGAATTGTGACTGTGTAACAAAATGGTAGTTGATCACCATTGGCATTTGACATTAAGTCGATTTTCATTCTATGAAGAGGCCCATTATGGCCATGCAACAGAGTTGTACCTAATAGTCATTATCAACAAGAGACTTTATACCATGTAGAGGCAGTAGCCATGCAATGGGGTTGAAGTCACCATTATTGATCTCATGAGAAATCACCTTGGATCGTCGTTCTATGTAGAGGCATTATGAGCATGAAATAGAATGGTAGCTGACCATCATGGATATGATATATTCCAAAGTGTAAGACACCTAGAGGTCAAATGTGGTGATGTTTTAGTATTGTTGAAGTGTAAGACCCCTAGAGAGTAGATGTGGAAATATCTACTTCCATGTAGACTATATGTTGCTGAAGTGTAAGACCTACAGAGGGAAGATGTAGCAGTATATTCCTTCTGTGTTTCGAAGAGTAAGAACTTAGCAAGCAAATATGGAAGTATAAGCATCTAGGATTGTTGAAGTGTAAGACCCTAGAGGGAAGATGTGGAAATCAAGACAAAGGAAAAAACATGGTGGGACCATAACCCACAAGACCAGGATCGAGACCAAGTTGTCAAAGTGAGAAGAATGTAGAAGAGTATACCAACATTTCCACCGCATTAGTACTTCAAATGTGGTCAGAGAGTATTTAGATTCAAGACATGGTGCCAAAATTTCTAGTAAGCTTTTGGTGGAACAAAATCCTTTCCCATTGGGAGGTGTGATCTGGAGAAAATTTTGGACCTTTAGATCTTCCCATAATTTTCCAAAACATAGTCAATATGGAAGAAATTTCCGATAGCTTTCCAACACATATTGGAACATGTAAATCGACATCGTATGCTCCTAGTGCAGTTGGTCAAAGTTTGGGTCAAAGTGTGGTCAACATTTGGTCAATGTTGGTCAATGGGAAAATTGATAGTATTGAAATCATACGAGTTAGCACCATTGTGTATAGCTCTTTAAGACCTTTTTGACGTATTTTGAATGGACCAAATCCAAGTCCGTATGCGAAAGATATGAGCAGTCAAAGTTCTAGTCAAACTCGACAAAAACAATGACGTGACATTAATGTGGATACTCTTGGTGAGTGACATGTGGCACTACTTTTTATGGACACACACATCTATTTTTTTTTCGGACACTTGGTAGATTTAAAGTGGCTTGGGTTTTCTTTTTTTTTTTAAAGAAAAAAATTATATAATAAACAAAAAAAAAATTGTTTTTTATGTGGGAAACCCATGTGGGATTCTCGCATCCCTATTGATGTGGGATATTCCCACATCCCATACAACACTGAAGATATGAGATTAATCCTCCCATATAAAGGAAAACATGAAACGTGGCCTTAAATAAAGTAAAGGTAATGTTTATCAAGTGGTGGCCTTGAGAAATGAAAGGAGGGCGGTTTATGCGGATTGAAATCCACGTATATGTGGGATGGGATTTTATCCCAAAAGTTATGCATAGCCTATTTAAAGGTTATGTAACTACATTTTAATAGTTGGAGCTGAATATTTCAAAAATATTGTGGGATAAGTATTATCCCAAAAACCAATGTAAGTTGATTATCCCTCATACGGGATGTATAAGGATAAATAAGATATCCTTAGGAATCGGGCTCACATGGCCTATAAAAGGCCCCTCATAGACATTCATTCCATAACGAATGCAAGATATTCCAAGCTAATTAAAGGATCACAAGGAGGATTTTGTAAAGCCTTTTAAAGGCATAGTGTGAGCATTGCAAAACCTTATATTTAGAAGGCAATTTTTGTAATAAAGTCCTATTAATTAAATAGGAAAATATTATGGGAGATAAGAACTATTATTGTTAATACGCAAATTGTAATTGGGAGATATTGCAAAACTACCCAATTGGCCTATAGCGCCACACTATCTACTTGCGAAGCCTATAGTATCGAATGGAGTGCCATAGGGTATTTTTTGAACATCTAGAAGGCCGATCGAGTTCCGTAGGATTCTTGTGCACCAGGAAGGTGGAGGATGGGACCAAATTAGCATCAATGTTCTTTGAAGGTCTGGAGTACTTTGTAGGCAAGTAAATTTCCATTAGTTTTTAATGTAAAAGTCATATGTACTTGCAAATTTTGACTAGTGGAACGATTCGTTAAGAACCCGGAGACATAGGCTATTGCCAAACTTCGTAATCATTCCATGTGTAGTGTGATTTACGTTCTTGTATTATTTTGGATTTTTTAACTTAAAATGGAGTAATTTTTATCGATAATTTTTAATAAGCCTATAGGGATTTTTAATTTTTAATAAATATATATTAAAAATTTTGAACTAGATTTTTGGATCAAATAGGGTTTGAGATACATCCCATTAATTGGGATGGGTAGTTCATCACCATTCAACTTAGAGAGCTGAAAATAATTATGTTGCTTGCAACCTGTAATCAAGTATGGACCACTCCAAAAGCATCAAACTTTGTGTGTCTTCCAGGTTTTGTTCTATCTTCATCCCACTTAAGCACAATGTCTCCCTCTCTGAATGTTCTAGTAGATGATTTCTTATCAAAGTAACTCTTGACTTGTGCTTGATGAAGTTCCATTGTTGTCATTGCCTTGTTCCTTATTTCTTCCAACTCCATCAACTCTGCAAATCTGACTTCCATCATCTCCATTTGTTTAATGAGGTCTAGAGCTGGAAATTCATTAGAGATAGGAAACCTTGCTTCTCTTCCATAGAAAAGCATGAAAGGAGAATTGCTAATTGATATTTTAGGAGTAATTCTATCAGCCCATAAGGCTGATTTCAGTTTTTTATGCCATGATCTCTGGTTTTCTACCATAGTACATTTGATGATTTGAAGAAGATTCTTGTTTGTTGATTCAACCAAGTCATTCCCTTGAGGATAATAATTGGAAGAGGTTGATATATGAATGCCAAGCTTGAATTCCCATGCATTGATTCTTGCTCCAAGGAAATCAAATGCATTATCTGAGATGATTGTTGTTGGAACACCAAACCTTGTGACAAGACCTTCATAAAAATATAAAATTGATGTCTCATTTGCTTCCTTTAAAGCCACTTATTCTGTCCATCTTGTGAAGTAGTCTATATCTATGAGAATCCATTTATGACCTACACTATAAGGTGGATTAATCATGCCAATAAAATACAATCCCCATTGCATGAAAGGTTGATTTACCTAGAATGGGTTGAAGAGGAAGAGCTGCTAGCTTTTATTTTTCTAAAAAAATTGCACACTTTTCACACTTCCTTACCCATGTATGAGCATATTTGAATAAGCTTGGCCAGTAATAACCAACTCTCATGATCTTTAAGGCTATAGCTCTTGGTGCAAAATGGCCACCAAATGAACCATCATGAAATTCCTCCAAAACATGTTCAATTTGATCTGAGTCAATGCATCTTAAAATAACTCCATTCACATCTTTTCTGAAAATTATATAAGGAATGGACTGTAATCTGAAATACCTCCTTTTTCTTTGTATAACCCATGTGGGCATTGTCTAGTCTAAAGAAAATGGATCATTTCTGGGTCCAACTTTGAGGAAATGCAGGAACTACTAGATTTGGGCCATCTTGAGTGACTAAAACTTGATCTTTATCATCATGAAATTCTAAAGCTAATTGTTCACACAATCCTCTTCCTCTGACCAACTTAGTGAATTTAATATCAACATCATATTCCATTACCTTTGTGATCCACCCTGCCCTTTTCTCATTCAAATATTTGCTCAAAATAAATTCTTTAACACTTGGGTGAGAAACCATTAAATGAATCTTGCTATTAAAAAACAGATGTCTGAATTTCTTGAGGATCCCAATTACTAGAATTTATTTCTCAACAAAGGAATAATTCACCTCATATTCTTGTAGCCCTTGACTGAAAAAGGAAATTGGATGCTCCATTCCCTCATCATTTTGTTGCACTAACATAGCTGAGATTGTATCATTTGACCCAAAAGCGTAAAGAATGAAGTCTTTTCTAAAATATGGATTAGTGAGAGTTAGAGCTTATGAGATGATAGGTTTAATTAATTTAAATTATTTCTTTCCTTCTTTTTCCAACTGAAAACCATATTCTTCTTGAGCATTGAGGTTAGTGGCTTTAAAATATTTGTAAAATATGGAATGAATCTTCTGATAAAATTAATCCTACCCAGAAAACTTTGTAATGCCTTCTTATGATTTGGAAAAGATAAGGACAAAATTGCACTTACTCATTCAGGATCAATTGTGAGACCTTTCTTGGAAACAATGTGACCAAGTAACTTACCCTCATGGACTGAAAATACACACTTCTTTGGATTAAGTGAAACACCATATTCCCTACATCTCTCAAAAACGTGTCTAAGATGTATGATGTGATCTGCAACATGTTTTGAAAAAATAGTTATATCATCCAAGTAAACAAGAACACAAGTATTGATTAATCCTTGAAATGCCAAGTCCATTGCATGCTTTGAAAAGTAGCTCTTGCATTTGACAGTCCAAAAGGCATTTTCCTATATGCATAAGTGCCCCATTTTGTGGTGAATGTTGTCTTAAATTGATCTGAATCTTGTACCAAAATATTATTGTAGCCTGAATATCCATCAAGTAATGAGAAACATTCTGAGCCACTTACTCTCTATAAAATTTGTTCCATGGATGGAAGAGGGTAATGATATTTTAAAGAATCACTATTCAAATCCTTAGATTATACACACAACCGTATTTCTCCATTATTTTTCCTTACAGAACCAAATTGGTGACCCATGATGAGTGTTTGACAGGAAAAATGATGTTAGCCTTGATTAATTTGTCCAACTCTTGTTTCATCAATGGTTCAATTTTGGGATTGACTGGTCTTTGCTTTTGTCTAACTGGCTTGGATTTTGATCCAATTCTATGGTGTGTTGAGCTAGATTTAGATTAAAAAAATTTAAATCACCATATTTCCATGCAAAAACATCATCAAATTCTTGAGCAAGTTGAAAAAAGAAATCCTTTCATCATCATTACATACCTTGCCCACTTTGAGTGTTTTTTCATTTCCAATATTGATTGCTTCATAATCCTCTTGTTTGATCATCATATTGGATTTTATTTTCTGACCTGATCATATGTGTTGAATATAGACTCAAGAGTAATCAATTCTTGAGGAATTTTTTAGATTTCAGTTGAATATTTTGATTATCATACTACTGCTGCAACCTTTCTTGATTTCTAACTAAAAAATCAGCTTCATCTTGCAAGAAGTTAACAATGTTCTCATTTGTTTAAAACACCTACTAATTAATGTTTTTATCTGGAATAGAAGGCCTTACTACTATTTTCACATATTTATGATCTATGTCCTTCTTTTTCTGATCTAAAATATCAAATTGAGCACTACTGGAAGCCATCCTATTTGCATGTTTGTTCTTCACTCTAGGAATAGATTGAATATTAAAAGCATCAAAGTATTCAATTAAATCACATACACTTTGTTTTTGTAAGATCTTAACAAGTTGTTCTTAGTGGAAGCTTATTCTCTGATTTTTTAAGAACTAAATCACTATCACCAAAAACTTGCAACTACTTTTCTCCTTTCTTCCTTGCCCACTAAAGACTATGCATAAGAGCTTTATACCTTGTTGTATTGTTTATGCAAGAATATTGAAATCTCAGAGCTGAAAAATAATTTGTCTTTGTTGGGGAAATCAACATGATTCCTCCACCTACTCCATTTTTGCTTCTTGGTCCATTAAAGTATAATTCCCACAAACCTTCTTCTTGATGATATATTTTGACAAGGTTAGGAACCATAACATTTTATTCATGCAAACAATATGTTCCAAGCTCAACTTCTTCAATATGGTAGTGTGGATCAATAGAATATTTCTGAGAAGCCCATTCATATAGTAATAAATTGGGAACTATCTCTACAAGTGTGGTTGGATTATAATCAAATGGATGGTGTTAGTCATCTATGATCATGCAATTTGAGTTAATGGAACTAGGAACATAAGGCTCAAGGTGGTGTTCTGATATTGGTTCAGATCTTATGGTAACCTTGGTGCCATATCTTGTTCTAAATAACATATGAGACCATTCGATGATGATTAAATTCCAATTTTTGTCGTGAAATCTCTAGAAAGGCATAAGGTAAAAAGAGGAGGAAGATTAATAATGAAAACATCTTGAGGAATGGAGAAAGTGGGGCATGCATGCAAGGTTAAGCTCATATTTCTAATGAATCTAATAGTGGTTATTGGTGTTCCATCAAGATGAACTACTCCCTTAGAAAGAGGCTCATAATCTAAACCAAGTTTGTCAACAACTTGCTTGGGCATAACTGAGCTAGAGGCTCCAGAATCAATCATGCAATTGTGAACTAGATTCTGACCTATGATCAATGAAACATAGAAGGGAGGTGGCTTGAAACTCTTATTTTTGAGATTCCTTTGGATCGATGCATTGGTGAGCATAACCATAGATGGTTCTTTAGATGGTTGGATAGAAATATTGAGATTTGACAAAGCTTCTTGCAAAAGGTCCTTTTTTCCAGGAAGTGACAATGTATCCCATATCGACATACTAACTTTAGTTTTCTTCATATGCTCAAGGATATTAAAATATGGGATACTAACCTTCAGTTGTAAATTTCTAATAGCAAAAACTTCTTATGTTGGAACCCCTTGTTGATTTGGAAACTTTGTAGGTTGATTCCTTTGATTACTTTGATTGCTTTACTGATTTGATGTTGAAAATTCAACCTTAAAAAATGGATAAGATTGAGAACTACTCTTACCATTTGGATACTCCACTTCTAATGCTATTTTATTAGACATTGTGTTCGCTACTAAAAAAGTAGAGTTTTGATTGTCAAGTTGATTTATCCCACAAAATTCATCCTCTTGCCAATTAAGGAATGTAACATCACTTGGCACTAACTCTTTTGAAACTTCTTAATGTGGTGTAGCTTCAATTTTTGACTTTGTGACATAGCAATTGTTTGCACCATAAGTGCCTGATTCTGAATACCATTAAAGCATGAATTCTGATTATGAGGCTGATTACATGGGTAACACCACTCATAATCTTGGATCAGATTATTTTGGACTAGAACAATTGCTTTGGATGTGCTAGCAATATTGGGATTAATTGTTTGAATAGGCTTTGGATTAGAAAACTGATTTGAGCCTTGTGAATTTGGTTGGAAAGAGGGTCTATTCTACTTATTAGGAGGATAGTAAGGTCTGAAACTATGACTTTGTTGCCTTTTGAGAGCAACTATCTCATTCCCATAATATTTTAAAAGTCCCTTTATATCTTGTAAATCACTTTCTTGGACTGGGAGTACATTGGTTTGGGTTAAAGGAAAAGAATTAGTCACAGGAATTGGAGCTATGACAAACTTGATGAGAATTGGGAGGGGAAATCTCTAGAAACATGGGCATATGAGGCCTTGGAGATATCTTCCCTACTTGTATAAGACTAGTTTCAGCTCTAGCTACTATATCATAAACATCAAGGAGTGTCTCTCCACCCATCGATTGTATCATCATAGAAATATTAGAACTCAAAGCCCTTAGATACTAAAAGAAAGAATTTTGAGGAGTAGGCCTTGCCACTTATCGAATTTTATCCCAATTTCTTTGGAACCTATAGTCTAAATCAGTCATGAAATCTTGTGGTACTCGCTTGATAATATTCAATTATTCAACCAATGAAATATGATCTAATTTATCCTCGAAGTTTTCAAAAATACTTCTCCCAGATGATCCCAAGTAGTAATAGAATTTAGTATGAGTCCTCTGTACCACTACAATGTTTTTCCCTTGAAAAAAGTTGTTAATAATCTGACTGCAACATCATCTTGAGTTATGTGATAAATAGAGCATATATTGGCAACATCCTTTACATGTTCTATGGGTGTAATCTAATTCTCACTAGTAAAAATGGAATGATCTTAAGGGAATTAGCTGGAATTTCATTATGTTGGGCTAGCAATAATGGGCTACCAACATTGAAAGGAAAAAAACCCGATTTCTTGGTAGGGCCATATTCAGAATGGAACTGTTATGGAAACCTTGGGAGATAATACCAGATTTTGTGGAGTGGGAAGATACTTAAAATATGGTTTAGAACTTGAAAATTTTCACCTCTTAATTGAATTTAAAGGTAATTCAATGAAATCAAAAGGAATACCTTTTGTAGATGATCTAGTTGTAACCTTTGGCATGAAATATTTGTTGATCTACTTTTAGAAAGTTCTTAAACCGATGGAGTTACTAGATCTTTGGATGAAAATGTTTGAAACACTAATTTTTGTCAAGAATAGCATCAACTTATTGACAAATTATTTATTGTGTCCCACTGGGCATGCCAAAAATATTGTCACTTTGAAATGTACCCTTTGGAGAATGGTGTGATATCTCTCCTTTCAATTGAAAAAATGGAAACAATCCTAGGATGTGGGTGACCTGTATGTTGGAGTGAGTCTCTAGAGAGGGTTGGTTCCCCTAGTGCAACACCTAAACTAATTCTATTTCCCAAGTCTAACTTTATCCTACCAACCGAATGGAAAAGGGAGAATAAAAGGAAAGAGAAGAAAAACCACTAGAAGGGGTGGTGATACACCAGAATTTTTTGAGAACTTCAAACTTATTTAGATCACATAGATGAAGCAAGGAAGCCACACACACCATACAAAAACTACAAGTAATTGAGTCAAATTGAAAGTGATTCACAAAAGGGTTCTGGAATTGATTGTCACTAGACAAGAAGGGGCAACAGATGGCACCACAAAAAAATACTTGTAAACAACCTGTCAAACATAATTTATGACATGAAAAATTGACACAAGACTACACAAGGAATGATAGACTAAACTGATAAGAAAAGGATAGACAAGTATCACAAAATAAAATTAGTTTAAAACAGGGTATGCACAAAATACAAATTATAGAAGGTAATGGTGAACCCTGGTCACTAGTGTTATCATTGATGTCAAGTGACATTAATGGAAAATCAGTGAGTGGTGAAGTGAAGTTATGTAATAAGAATGAAGGTTGATTGGCGCGTGCTTTCTCAATGGTTTAGTGTGCATTCAAGTTGGTTTCGAGTGTGTTACAAGCTTGGTTTGTGAGGCAGAGTCCAATAGAAGAATGAAACTAGTTTGTATTCTTGGATTAGAGGTTCTATAGGTCATATATGATGGTTTAAGCATGGGAAGTATCTCTTACAGGGTGTTATAGGTCATTTGGTGGAAGTCTTAGTTGAAACTAGCTCATTTAGGCCTATTTCTAGAGCCTAATGAGGTGTGAAAGGTTGGTACAGTCATGAAAATATCATGTGATCATGGTAGCATCCTAGGAATGTTTTCTAGGGCATGTGTGAGCATCAAAAAGGTGTATTTTAGCTCCTAGAGGCAAATTTCAAAAGTTCACCAAAGTTGTCCTTGAGGACTAGTAGTGATTGCTGAGGTAAATGAGATGGGTCTGAGTTGTACAAGAAAACCTATGACTAAAAACATATGGAATGTGTAGATGGGTGTCTTGTAGTTCTTCATGCCAAATTTCATCAAATTTTGAAATGGGGATTTTAAGTTATTCAAGTTTTTCTAAAACTGCCCTCTTAAAGAATGCAAATTGAGCACCTTGGATTCTTAGCATCCAAGAAAAATTGTTAATACTTCTTCAGATAAATCATATAATTAATTTTTTAATATAACTCCGAGCATAAGATTTTACAAATTTTTTGAGGAAGATTGGTTGAGAAATAAAGAAGTTATGAGTATTTTTCTAACATGGTTGTTTGTCTTCCATATTGTCTTCTTGGAACGGTAAGCACAAAATGAGTTATTTTTGACTTTAAATGTCCTGTAAAAGTTGGAAAAATCATTAGAATCCTAAAATACTCTCTTTGGGACAAAATTATGGTATGCGTGTCCTTCAAGCATGGGTGTGTAGTACTTGGTTTGGTATGAATTTGTATATTTTACATATCCATGCTATTCCTTAAGAATTTAGGGTGAATCTCCAGATGTGGAAGCATAATTTTGAATCCTATTCCATACTTTCAAAATATTTCAATCACTTTCCTTAGGAATATTGAAGTTCAATGTCTTTGAACTACCCCGCATCATCTCATCAAGGAGAGTGTACTCTTAGTTGTACTTCAATGTGTAAAGATAACCTAGCAAAAGTGAAATCCTTGTCTTTAAAAGTGTGTGATAATCAATAAGGTTGAGACTAATAAAGAGAAGTGAGATAACGTGTTTTTAGATAACATGTTGTTATACTATTTATTAGTAAGATTTAGGAATGAAATGGTGTGGTGAATTGTGAAGTTTGTCTACACTCTTGCATCTCAAACTACACCGTGTTTGATAAGATGACTGACCTCTGCTTGAAATTGCAAAGTCCTCATCACAAGATCTGTTTGTATTTTGTCAAAGGTAATGAATGTAGGTTGTTTGAGATATAAAAGTGAAATCAAGTATATCCTTAGTACTCTATTTGAGTAATATTATTTCATTCTCATTGAAATCAATGACTTAGTTCATGAAGACGAGATCAAGATGTTTCTTTAAGTGTCACTCAAGTATGGTAAGGTTAGTATGAGTCCATCTCAGCTCATGAAAATTTTCTCACCATGTTGATTAGGTACATAGACCATGTACAAGATCCATGCTAAGTAAAATTATAGTCATTATCTCCCTCTATAAAGAAATAATGTTTCAAAGAAGTCATATATATGGTCTCGTGATAATGTTTTCTCTTGAAAGATCAAAGTTTTGAACCTTTGTACAATTGTCAAAGTTTCCAAACCTTTTCTTATCAAACAAAACCCTATCATCAATGCTTACACACTAAATACTATCTTTCTCTTTGTCCGAGAATAAATTGGAATGTTTCAATCAATTTTATTGCACTTTGAAAACGTAAAAGGAACTTCCACAAGTGTACAAGAGTTGAGAATTTCAATTTTCTTTAAGATTTTGATAAGATATCGATTATTTAGTGGTCTCGGACTATATAGCTCGAAAACCTTGAAACTAGGGTTTGGAAGTGAGAAATTCTTGAAGCACGTAAATGAACCACTGGAATTTCCTAGAAACCTCAACAAAGCTCGTGAGATGATTATGTTCAATATTTTTAGGTCTTGTCCTTTCTCATCGAGGCTAGAAGGAAGATTCCTTGAATTTTTTTCAAAACTATATTGGTAAACCCTTTCTGAAGGTGCTTGGAATTTTGTTAAATGACGTCTTCTTCATTGGTTAAGTGTAACAACTTCATAAAACTTCTCTAAAAGCTAATAACTGATAAATTAAACATGGAATGTCCTTGTGTTAGCTTGATACCAAAAGCTCGTGTCGTGGTATGTGTCAAGTCTAAAACTCGCATTGAATTAGTTGACTACACAAGTATGTCATTCATTTGAGATATGAATCCAATGGTAAGATGAAGAGACATTACCCTCAGCTCAAATATTTTGAATCCTTGGAGAAAATTAAAAGCCACTAAGAGAATTTGAAGAGACCAGTTATGGTCAAGTGAAATTAAGAGTTAAAAGGGTAAACAAAAGAATACTTTGGATTTGAAGAGACAATTTTTTTAATTTGCTCGTGTAAGAAAATTGAAGAGGCATGAAAAGAAGTAGATGGTAGTTGGAAAGACAAAAATAAATAGTGGTGCCACTTCAAGAAAAAGCATGAAATAAACGTGGAAAGTAGTGAGACATTGAAAAATAAAAATGATGATCAAAAGGAGAGATCAACACAATAAGAAAATAAGATCGAGAAACAAGTATACTACTTGAAAGAAGAGTTAAGAAGATGATGTATGCGATGCCGTAGAATTAAAAAGGATGCATTAGAGTGAGATACATATTCCAAATCAGATCAATTGAAACCAGGATAAGTTGTTGGTGCATAAATGTAAAGTGACACAAAATCAAGGTGAATGAATTGAGTTTGATGGAAAAGACATGACTGTAACATATCATTTTGAATGTGAAAAATAATGAAAAGTTAAGAAGTGAGATTTGATGTGGAAATGAAGAGCCTAATTCTGCTCGAGTGTAAAAGGCATGAAATCAAGAGAACATCCGACAAAATAGTGAAATATGTTAGTAAAGACAATGAAACAAGAAGGGTTCTTGAATAATGAAGCGATTGTGTGAGTGTTGAATGTTTAATTGAAAACTATGAGGTTAGTGAAATTCAACATCCCGATATATTTGGGGTTTATAACTTTTACCAAATTTTTCTTCTTGTGAGATTCAACAAAGGATTCATGACAATTGACATACCAAAGCATTGATAGAGCAACTATGTTAGGTGTTTATGAAATTGACTTGGGAAGAATTGTGAAATCCAGCTTTAAACTGAATTGAGAAGGAAAAGTAGAAGAATAAATCTAGAATTTTGAAGAAAATCAGAAGTAGTAGATTCCTTAAAGGATCTTGAAAGTGCATAAGTAGTATGTTGAAGATAAAAGGAGTTATAAAATTCAATAAATTGAAGATATAGTTGAGGAATATTTTGAAAATAGTCTTGCCATCCAATACATACATACATACATACATGCATACATACATACATATGTGTGTGTGTGTGTGTGTAAAACTAAAACAGAGAGAAGCCTCATCGTAAAAAAAAAAAGTTTGAAATGTTCTTGTATGATAGAAGCTAATCAATTTAGTAGCAGAGAGAAGAAGAAGAAAAGTTTACTAATCTAGAGGTCCTTATCAATTGTATAAGACAAGAATAAAAGTGTGACCAAAACTCAAAAACAAGTCTAAGTAGCAACTTAAAATATAGGGGGTCATGCCTCCTTGTAAGTAGTTGCTTCATGAAGATCATTATGCCAGAATCGGTTAAATCACATGAGGTTGAATCCTCTAGGCTGAGTAGCAGATTGTTCAAACTTAGGAGTTTCAAATCCAAGTTGAGTAACCATTAAATCAATGTAACTGATACATGAAAAGTTTTTCCTAAGCCTAATTCCTGGTTTAAGTGGGTTTTTTCGTAGTTTGGGTTTCCCACATTAAAAATGGTGTCTCTGTGTACTCTCTTGCAAACTTCCTGTGAATGGTTTTATGTGTTCTTCATAGAAAATTTAAGAAGGTAAAATTTACAAGAGACTCGATTCACCTCCCTCTTAGTAACCTAGTTTCCAACAGTAAAACACAACTCCTTTATTGCTCCAAGAGGTGGAATAAGCACGAGATAGTCGGTCATGACCACGGATTTCTCACTCGGAAAGACTAAATTGTTCCAAAAATATGAATGAATAAGTAGAGATAATTTTTACAATGTTTTCTAAAGTTTTTATAGAAATATGAGAGAGAAGAAGGATAGGAAAATCCTAGACATGCAAGTTTGTCTTAAAAATAGAATAAAAGCAATGCAGTTTGTTTTCTTGCTCAAAGTAACTCCTTCTAAGTAAAATCATGTGTTCTACCTTATATTTATCCTTTTTTTCTCAAAAATAAACTCTGCATGTTTTAAAATAGATTTTCCTTTGTTTACATGCTTTGTTCTACTTTATTTAACTTCTAGATGACAAAATAAGCTTTTCCTGCATGTTTTCATCTATTTTTAAACTTCCTTACACGACCCTTTCTTTTTGTTGCATGAATTTTTCCTTTGAATGTATTCAATAACTGAAATAAATGATGTAAAAGTATAGGTCTGGTCGAGAGCTTTCTAATGAGACCAATTTTATAAGATTTAGAGTTGTAGAACAAAATTTATGGCCTTATGAAGCTATGCCTATCACGATGCACGGAAGATGACACGTCTCAGCTCTTAATTGGCTTGGGAATAGCCCCTGCTTTGTGTGTGTCTATAATTTTAAACTTTTGAAATGTGAGCTAGTGAAAATACATCACATATGCACTATCGGGATTAATAAAACCTTAACTAAGTATGAACCAACAATAACACTCCATGATCTTTTACAATGTCCTTGATTTACTTTGACCGAGCTTTGTGAAACTCAAACCAATAGGAGAGTTCCATGAACATATCCTTGGTATCACTCTATCTTTAGCCCTACTCGATAACTATGAAACAAGAATGAATAGGGAAGATTCATTCATTCATAACGTCAATATTTGGTATTAGTCTGCTTTGAGTTTTACGAAAGTTGAACCAATAAAATAGCTCCATAAGCTTCACAATTTTCTTTATTTGAAAGGACCTTGTCGGTTTGTGAAACGTGAACCAATCGAGCATCCCACACAACTTTTCCTTTCACTTTAAAATTCCAGGACCGAAATCCATTCATCCATTTTAACTTATCTCGGGGACTTGAGGTCCACCAAAGTTCATTGCCTTGAGCTTCACCGAATGACAACACATGTCCTTTCTCTACCCTTTGATCTTCACCATGTGTTGACCTCTAACCCTACCACCTATCCTATTAACCACCTTTCTGTCTCCCATGGACCCAACATATTATAAATTGTAACTCATTCCAAGGTCTTGATGTCCGTCGAGTTTAAAAACAATGAGGAGCCTAGGAATCCTGCCATATAACCTCTGGTTAAACTGCTGATCTTACACCACGTAGCTACTGTCTTGAATGATGAAATTTGATATCCATTTGAATGTTTGTTGGATTTTATATAACCTACCAATGATTTTAAACTTAGTCTCCCTCGGATTTGAATGCTAATGGCTGGTGCATTTGGGAAGTAGAATTTAACGGTCGTCTAGACGTCCCAAACTTGTAAAAATGGCTAAGTCCATTTTATTTAAAAATAAAACTCGTGCTCTGTCAAAATATGCTTATGTGTTCAATGCTTTCTAACACGACTTTCACAATTATATCCCTTAGCTCATGTAATCCATCCATGTAAGTCATTCTCGGGATCTCGTTCTTTCTCAAATGGCTCTGCATGTCTTCCCAAATCTCTATTAATATGAGAAACAAAGATTCAAGTTTCTTTCTTGCACATGTGCAAGAAATGTCAACAATGAAGAAATATTAACAACATCCGTGTTTATTCACAAGAAAAATGACATGGAATTTCTGTATAGTCGACTTCTCAAGGTCAAAGTGAGAAGCCGATATGTGGAAGATGTGATGGGTGTGATATATATATATATATATATATATATATATATATATATATATATATATATAAGATGATAAGTGTAGAATATGTGGGAAAGGCTAATCGTTAATATTTAAAGGCTAGGAAACTCATACAATATCAACTTGTAAGTACAAAACTTACTCGTTAAGGAGAATAAAAACTCATATGATCTCTGTGGATGGGATGTTATGATCAAGGATAATTTTTGTGCACAATTCATGATCTAAATATGTTAGGACTCAATATGCTTCAACCTAGCCAAGAAAGACTCATGCAAAATGTTCATTTGTCTCTAAATATTCCTCTCCAAAGAGGGTCATACAAGAACATAGATGATTCACAAAGAAAAACAAACTATGGATTTGGATTGCTAACTCAATTTTCTTTATTGGCCCAAAAAATTTTAGCTATGGATAATCATTCATTTAAAGCATTAAGATGGCTAAAAATATGTGATGGCAAGGTAATAAAGTGGAAAAATAATACACACAATCCTAAGTCTATATCTCCCTGATGTTGATCGTTGTATGGTGGGTGGATGATTGGTTTGAAAATCCTCCTACGAGATTGAGCTAAACCATAAATGATCATATATGGTTGTCAGCTCGTGAGTGAGAATGGAGGAAATCAAATAAATAATCAAAGGATAGTTAGAGGATACAAATTGGTAGAATGAATTCTTAATGACTAGGTTTATTGTTTTGATTTAGATTCCTATATTATATTAAATCCTAACAACAAATAAATAATATAAAGAAATCTAAATCAAACAAAAGATAAGTAAACTTAATCTTTTAATTTATTAAATTCCTTCCTAATTAATAAAATAAAATAAATACAACTAATTTATTCTATCTTTTTGTATTTGGAAAGCTTTTTGAAAGAAAAGAATTAAAATTAATTATTTAAATAATGTTTTTTTACTTTTTTGAATTATTAAATAACAAAAGGTATAGTATGTGGAAACAAATAAATAACTAAACTAAAATAATTATTCTAACCACTATAATTAAATAGAGAATAACCAAGTAATGGTTATTCCTTTATTCTGTAAACAGTGCTTTGTAATTCTAAATATAAAGAGGAAGCTTTTAAAATGTTATTAATATGATAAAATAGATCTTCTTGTACTAGAGCTTCTGCCTCAAGTTTTCCAGAAGTGAATCTTCTCGAAGCAATTTCAATTTTACTAAACAAAATTTCCCTTGTAGAATTGCTTCCATACTAAAAGAAAGGAATGACAAAAATAGAGGATGTGAATATTTTTCACTTCTTCCTCTAACCAATTTCTGAGCATGTCCACGAGGATAAGTTAGAAAGTAATTTAATAAAAATTGGTAGTAAATCTTATTTTAGAGTCACTAATTGTTGGAAGAAAAATGGACTAAGAGGGGGCACGAACCAATCCTTAAAAGAATTCAAATCATATTTCAGATTGCTTATTCAAAAACTCAAACCATTTAACCATCCATTAATGTGTGCACACAATCAAATATCACATATGCAAGAAACCATGAGCAAGATAATCAACACAAGACACAAGATATAAGTGGGAAAACATCAAGGGGAAGAAAACCCACTGAAACACTATTTATATTTATATGTTTCAAATTTAGTGAGGCACCAACCCCACAAGGAGCACCAACCCCTAGTTTAGTAGAGCTACAACCCTATAAGGAGCACCAACCCCTAATTTTGTGAAGCACAAACTCCACAAGGAGGCTACAACCCCCAATATGATCAAGCACCCACTCAACCACCTTATGATATTCTTATATCTGAAATATTGCTTCCACAACTGATAGAGACCATTTGTTCGCCCGCACTTCTCCAAACCCTTGTTCAAACACATGCTTTCCATCAATATTAAAACTTTCACACACTTTATCTGATCTCAATTAATTCTCATACACCTGTAAAACTCTCACACCTAGGTTGCACTTCTTGCACACACACACACACACACACACTAGCTCACAAAAGCACCCAAAACTATGCTTTTATAAGCTCCTTCTTAATTCAAATTCAAAATAAAACATTTTCCCTCATTTTTCATGACCAATACATCATAAAAAAATCCCATATACTTTTCATAACAGCTACAAGTGACCCATATGGGTCGGCCTAGCCAAAAATAACATTCCATGCACCAAAAATCCTCAAAACCCTTGCATTGGAATGACAAAAATATCCTAACACCAAAAATATTTTTATCCAATATCTAAAAATAACCACACATGTTTAAAATTACATTTAAACAACGATCCATGGTCGCAATTATCATGAACCAATCAGATTATTTTGTTTAATGGGCCCAATGGCTAATTGCCTTCACAAAACACATGTTTCAAAGTGTCCCTATCTTCACCTTCGACTTAAATATCATCAAATAACACCTCAACTATGAAATGTGACCACTTTATTGAAATTACCAAACCTGTTGAAAAATTCTAAACAAGTTAGGGATCATGAAACATCTGCTGGATCAAACTACATCAACTTTTTCCTTCACCAAATCATGCTACCCAAAACGTAGTTTTCAAACTCTAACTTGTTTGCACATTTTTGACTCTTTCAATGCCTCCAAATGGATTAATTATATTCAAAATTCATCCTTATTCACATTCCACGTAATATTTATCATCACCCAATCCATTTCATGTACTAACCAACTCAAACTTTCAACAAATACGTTTTGTCCTAGATAGCCAAAAATATTCTTGTCCACAAACTAACCTAGAAACCATATAAAAACTCATCATCATGATAAAAACCTTAATTATATTTCTAACACAACTTGAATCACCTCCTAATTCCACATGTAGCTCATGTAATGTCCATTATCTTGAAGACTCGCTTTTAAGCGCCCCAAAACTTCCCTTTGACCAGTCAACCTAAATAGGGCACACTTTTCCATTTTTATGCATCCTCATGACCTGAAAAATATTTTTACATCAATAAAAAATAACATAATCAAAACAATTTCCATTTATTTTGCAACTCCTTTGGACAACCCTTTCCCGAACAAACTTATTCATAAACGGGTTTGTTTGAGTGGGGCTGTTGTTGCAAATCAGCAAAGACCCTCTGGATGTTGATCGATTTCTAGTTTGATCATACTAGCAGCCAGTGTGATTGCACAACATTGAATCCTTTCCCCAAGTGTGGGACTTGTAAAATGAGAAAGGAATCTCCAGTTTAGAGGCTAGTTCCTCAGTTCCTCTGGTCAGATTTATCACTTACAAGTTGTAGAGGTTTATATTC
Organism: Taxus wallichiana var. yunnanensis; assembly: GCA_018340775.1. NCBI lineage: Eukaryota > Viridiplantae > Streptophyta > Pinopsida > Cupressales > Taxaceae > Taxus > Taxus wallichiana. Next base: position 865,538,184 of record CM031238.1, read on the forward strand.
CTAACCCTACCCTAAATTCCAAAGGAGACAGAGATAGAGAATGTAAAAAAGCTAAAACTAATGCTAATAGGTGATGTACCAAAGGAGTGGTGAGCATTTTTTACTTCTGCAGATTGACACAGTCCATAAAAATGTAACAAAGAACCTCATGCACAAACTGATAATTGTAATGAAGGATCATAAATTAACCAAACAACACAGGCAGAGGATGAAAACTAATCACAAAGGCTGTATTGTTATTTTAATCATCAAAATCACTTGCATTACAACACCTGAGAGGCAAAATAAAGTTGCAGCTCTTAGAAAAGGTCTGATATTCCACCAAAATCACTTCCAAGGTGAGAAAGGGGACCTGCAATACACAAAAAATGTTCAACCCTTTGAAAATGAGCCAAATCTGGCTTTTACAGTGCAAGGGACGAGCCCAGGAGAGAGAAATACGGGAAAATGTGGAAGGGATTCAACCATTGACCAAAACACATTCAAAATAGCATGGGCATCCTTACAGACCCATCCCTTGACATTTTTAGCCATGTTGGGAGAGAATGCGAGCCATTCTTCATTAAAAACGATGATTGAAACGTCATTTCATCCATGACCACATGCCGAGGTGTTTTTGATTTTCTCTCTCCAAACTCCATCAAAATGCAAAAATGAACCCAGAATCTTATAGATAATTTCACCAGCTTTCCATTGATATAAAGAACATGAAAACCGAGCTCTGGATCGAAAGATATGGCCATTTGAAGTTTTAGGGCAAAATAGGGCCAAATCGGGTTGGCGGGCAAAAATTCAAATTTTTGCACCTTTTTGGTCATTTGGAAAATTTTCCAAAATTTCCCTACGCTCCACCACTCTAGGTGCCACGTGGCGGCATCTCATTGGCTGTGGGCCTTTCAGGGGAAAATCTTTCCAAAAAAACTCCGCCGAGCCATAACTTCAAAAATACATGGAGTTAGGAGGAAAACTTTACCTTTCTGGAAAGCTGAGAAAGAGCTCTATCCAATGGTGTCATTTCTAGAAGGTTTTGAGTGCCTAAAAAGAAAAATATTATGACTGAGGCACAAGAGAGGAAAAAATGAGAGGAGTTAGCCACAAAAAATGAGCAGGGGCACATTTTGGATAATAGGGCCCACTCATTACCATAACCTCTACCATACCTTTATATAAATATGAAGGAGTACTCTACATGTTCCAATTATCATCCATGCACTAGGAAGCAATTATGGAAACTTAGGAAGCAAATCTCTCAAACCGCTTTCAAACTAGGGTTTCAAACTCATAACAAGTTGTTTACCTTCTTAACATTCGTTCAAAAAAACCTGACAATTAAATGACCTCATTATTTTTGTGAAACCTTCTATAATAAATTTACAAACATCCTTTAAATCCATAAGGTCCAATGTAAATAACACAATTTAGGGAGAGCATCGAAGTTTCAATTTGAGTTGAAAATAACATTGTTCTGACCATGTCTTATCAAAAACGTCATATCTTAATAACTTCACATCATGAAAACCTGAAATTTTTCCCACAACACAAGGACACAACCTAATAACATCTAAAATTATAATAATTTCATAACCACCTTTCAATATTTCCACCCACCGAGACTTGCATAGTGAACCCTTAACGTTTTGCACTATAAAGGCTAGGGTCAACTGAAAAAACATCATAACTCATCATAACAACACTACAAAATGTCCTAACATACCTATTACATCATGATACACCTTCCTACATGTATCCATGAGCTCATACAGCTCCATAACTCATTCTCATGCTTCCTATCATCTATACGTGCTCCAAATGAGCACCTAAAACATAGTCACCAATCTGTATCTACACCGTGAAGCTCATGTGAGTACCCAAGCACTCTCCAAACATGATCAACATCATGTCAACATGTTTCTCAAGCTACTAAGAAGCTCCAAACTTCATGCACCATCACTTAGGGAGCTAGGTCACCCGAATAGGCTTACGAAGAAACAATCCTCACTTGAATCAACTTGTGAAATTGAGAACATACCTAAAACACCATGTCATCATCACTCTGAGCATCATCTAACCTGACACCATCACCCTCCTTTTCATGAATGAGGTTTTGCATCAACGAAAACACCTATGCGGAACATGCCAACAATATCCCCCTTTGTCATTGATGGAAAACCACTTGAACTTCTCCCCCTTTTACATTAATAACAAAGGAATATTTGTACTAACATGTTCTTCAACTTATTTAGCTTCATCAAGTCATGATTCGGTTAGAAACATCAACCAAATGTCTCAAAAAAGTTCACAATCTTGATATTCTTCTCAAAAATTGGTTTTAGTATCTTTGTAAAGCATTAAACCACCATGCTCCCCCTAGGCCAAGAATTTACACCATCTGAATACATCAAGAAAACATTAAGAAAGCACCATATTACCTTGCTTTGAGTTGAGACATCATCATCCACCTCCTAGGCATGCAAAACTAGTCATTTGTCCTTTAATATTTGTTTTAACCTTCATGAAACCACTAAATCAAACATGTATTTGAAGCAAACATCTCATGGACATGCAAAAACTAATGTACAAGAGTTGAAACAACCTTCTTACCTTCATTTTTATGCCAAATCAACATTTTTAGGCACAAAAACTTGATTAGTCTCATGTTTTTAGCTTTCATCTTACTTTGAGCCCATAAATTCCTGTTCTATCACTTCAGTACAATTTCAACTAACTTTGGAGACCCCTAGAACGTCATACACACCTTGACCATGCAATCCAAAACCACCCTTGGACTTAAGACAACCATCTCTAGTAGTAGAGCACATAATCATACATCTTACCTTGGTTAATTGGCTTAGGGATGAGCCAAACACTTCAACATTGTCCTGAAGATCTTTCACAGACTCCTTGACATTCATATTTGATTAAGATAATGAAATCATGAGCCATACCTTGCTAGTTCTCTTAGATGACACTCAATACATACCTCATATGCCTTAATATCTCCATATCACTTTCTAGAAGAAAAAATTTATGCTCCCCCTAACTAATCTTGACCATGCACATCATCTAGACCTTTAGAAACACTTTTTCACACAGGTTTATACACTAATAATCATTAAACTATCAACTCACCACCAATTCTAGCTTCAATTTTGTCAATATACATACTCTTCAAGCACAATAGTACACTAAGAACCTTCATAAAGTACACATATGCACTCCACCTCTCTTGATAGCCTCATACTTTATTAAGTGTGGAGCTTAATTGCTGCACAAGAAACTTGCTTTTGCATGTTTCTAGTTTTGACAGTGACCACCATCGGTTAGGAAATGACCAACATCGGTAAGACAAGAATCGACATCACACACTGTGCGATGGTGCTTTGTTATTTAAATGAGAATTAGAATAAATCTCTTTCTTTAAATATGATTTATTGATTGTAAAAGCATAGTTAGTTGCCCAAAATAGTTATATATGCATGTATGCATTGTATGAGGGTATGAGAGAAGAAAATAATAATTTTTTACATGTAAGTTTTCTTGGTGAGAAAGAAAGAGTAGCTGAGTGAGGGAAAAACATTGAACACCCTGTGAGGTGTTGGAAGACAACAGATCTTCATTGTATTTCCTCTATAAAGCATTGAATAATAATATTGGCCGTTTCTTGGTGGATGTAGCCCACACTGGGTGAACCATGTTAAATCTGGTGTTATCTTTCTCTTGTTTTATTTTATCTTCTGGTTATTTCTGCATTCATTACTTGTATGATTTATCTGATTATAGATTTGTGCAACACTGTTATATGGTTTAACCCCAACAACTGGTATTAGAGCTTTGTTTGGAGGTTTTGTGTGTTGACAGGATTTACTCACAAGATTTTCTGATTGAGTGGGAGCAAAGAAATGCTAGAAGCTAGTAAATACTGAGTAGAGAAATTTGACGGTTGTAATTATCAACTATGGAAGATGCATGTGGAGGATTATTTGTATTAGAAAGATCTATACTTACCGTTGGATGAGCATGGACAACCGGACACGATGACTGATGAAGAATGGAATATTATTGATGAGAAAGCCTCTGGATCTATAAGATTGAGCTTGGAAGCATCGGTGGCTTCAAATTTTACAGATGAAAAACCATGGTAGAGTTGATGAAATCTTTAGAAAATTTGTATGAAACTCCTAGTGCTTCGAATAAGGTTTATTTGATGAAAAAATTGTTTAATTCTAAGATGCAAGAAGGTGGATTTATATCTAATCATTTGAATTATTTCTAGTCTATTGTAAATCAATTAAAATCAGTAGAAATTTTGTTTGATGATGAAGTGAAAGCACTTTTATTCTTATGCTCTTTACCATATAGTTGGGATAACTTTGTAATGGATGTTAGTAATACAACGTCTACTTCTAAAGGTTTGAAATTTGATGATGTGGTTAGTGTAATCCTTAATGTAGAAATACGCATGAAAATCTCGGAGAAGTATCATCTGGAAACACTTTAATCTGTAGAAATCGGGGAAGATCTAAGGAGAGACCATCAAAGAACAAGAAGAATGGGAGATCAAATTCAAGGTATGACAGATCTAAATCCAGTACAAAGATTTACTTTGTTGGAATTATGGAAAGAGAGGACATGTAAAGAATGAGTGTTGGTCCAAGGAAAACAAAGAGAATACATCAAGACAAAGGTAAAGAGGCAAACATTATAAGTGAGGTAAAGGAATATTCCATTATTCTCTCCTTGGATAATAAATTAGAATATTGGGTTTTAGGTTTTGGAGATTCTTTTCATGCTACCCCCTAATAAGGGTTATTTCGAAATGATGTTCGTGGTGATTTTGGATAAGTTTATTTAGGATATGATGAGCCATGCAATATTACTAGTAAAGGTGATGTTTATCTAAAGTTGTAGAATGGAAATCCATGGGTATTGAAAGATGTGAGGCATGTGCCAAGCCTCAAGAGAAATATAATATCTGCAGGGGAACTTGGTGAATTTGGATGCATGGTTACATTCACAACCGATTCTTAGAAGGTTACTAAGGGATATCTTGTTGTGGAAAGAGGTAAGAAGGTAGGAAATTTATATCTATCTACCTATGTTACTGATTCCTTTTCTATGCTATCTACTATAGATTCAGATGCAACCATGTGGCATAATCGGCTAGGCCATATGAGTGAAAAAGGAATGCAAATCTTAAAGGCTAAGGGTAAGTTATCAGATTTGAAATAGTTAGATCTTGAATTTTGTGAGCATTGCATATTTGGAAAGTAGAAGAGAGTGATATTTCTCAAGGTTGGGTCAATAAAGAAGGAGCAGAAATTGGAGCTTGTACACTCAAATGTGTGGGGACCATCTCAGGTAGCTTCTATTGGAGGATCCCAATATTATGTGACTTTCATTGATGATGCCACAAGGAAGGTATGAATTTATTGTATTAAGCATAAATCTGATGTTTTTGAGACTTTTAAAAGGTGGAAATCCCTTGTAGAAAATGAAACAAACTTAAAATTGAAGTGCCTTAGATCTGACAATGGTGGTGAGTACTGCAACAATGATTTCAATGATTATTGTTCAGAGAATGGAATACAAAGAGAAAGAACGGTTCCTAGAACTCCACAGGAGAATGGAGTTGTAGAAAGAATGAACATAACAATCATGGAATGTGCTAGAAGCATGAGGATATATGTCAGCTTGCATTTGAAGTTCTGGGTAGAAACAGTGGATACAACAATGTCCTTGATCAATCGTGGGCCTTCAACAACACTAGATGATGGAATACCAGAAGAAGCATGGTATGGAAAAGAGATAGATTTTTTCTTTTCTTAGATTTTTTGGCTTAGAAGCTTTTGTGCATGTTGATAGAGAAAATAAGAGGAAGTTGGATGCTAAATCTAAGAGATGTATTTTCATTGGTTATGGCTATGGTGATTTCGGATATTAAGTTTGGGATTTAGAAGATTCTTAGATTGTTAGGAGTCGTGACATTGATTGGAATGAAAAAAGAATTTACAAGGATCATGTTTTGGCACCTAAAAATGAATAGGTTTAGGAGATTTTTAAGGAAAATCAACTTTCAAACCTAAAAGACATCAACATTGGTTCGAAGAAACCGATGTTATTCAAGCTAAATGGCATCAACAGACAAGATCAGGTTTAAAGAAGACAACTAAAGGAACCGACGTTGGTACTCCTAGAACCGATGTCGGTAAGGCAACCATACTCGGTCGACAGACAGAGGAACTGTGGTCAGTTACAGGTTACCGACATCAGTCACTGACAAAGATTTACATGAATATACAATATAAATAAAATGAGCCCCAGACACCCCAGATCTTAGTAAGAATGTCACAAAGAGTAAGTAGACCTCTAGAGATATTTTCACCTTCCTTTTCTTATTTATTATTGAATGATAATGGTGAACCAGAAAGCTTTGAAGAAGCAATGCAAGTAGATACCCACGAGTAGTGGGTACATGGCATGGATGAGGAGATGGACTCCTTGGAACAAAATCATACATTATATTTGGTCACACCGCGTGTAGTAAGAAAACATAGTAGAAAAACGGGTTTACGGGATCAAGGAAGAAGAGGGTGGACTAAAAAGGTACAAGGTGAGGCTTGTGGTAAAGGAATTTTCACGAAAGAAGGTATTGACTTTGATGATATTTTTTCTCTCCTGTAGTTAAGATGACTTCTATTCTTATTATTCTAAGTTTGGTTGCAACAAAAGAATTTTATTTAGAACAACTTGATGTAAACATGGATTTTATTCATGGTGATTTGGAGGAAAAAATTTATATGCAGTAGCCGTTTGGTTATGAAGTCAAGGGTAAGGAGAAGCTTGTGTGTAAATTGAAAAAGATCCTATATGGGCTCAAGAAAACTCCAACGAAATGGTATTTGAGATTTGATAGTTTTATGCATGAGCATGGTTAAATGAGATGTGAATTTTACCATTATGTTTATTTTAAGAAGTTTGAAAATGGGAGCAATGTTATTTTGTTAGTGTATGTGGATGATATGTTGATTATAGGATCTAGTATGTATGGCAATTGGTAAACTTAAAGAAATGTTAGCTCACACATTTGCAATGAAGGATTTGGGAGCTGTAAAGAAAATCCTTGGCATGTAAATTCACCGAGATAGGAAAAACAAGAAGTTGTATTTGTCTCAGGAGGCTTATATCAATAAGGTGTTGGAAAGGTTTAACATGTAAAATTTAAAACCTGTTAGTACACCTATGGCTGACACTTCAAATTGAGAAAAGATAAGTGTCCTTCATCACATGAGGAGGTTGAGTACATGGCACATGTTCCATATGCTTTAGCAAAGTAGGAATTATTATGTATTTCATGGTTTGTATTAGACCGGACATTGCACAGTGCAAAGTGGGAGTTGTGAGCGTGTTTATGGATAATACAAGTAAAGAACATATGAAAGCAATCCAATGGATTCTTAGGTCTTTGGGAGGGACATCCGGCATGAAGTTATGCTATGGAGGGTTAGATACTTCTTTATGCGGCTATATTGATTCAGATATGGCTGGAGATTCGGATGGTAGGAGGAACACCACTGGATATGTTTTCACAATAGGTGGAACGATAGTTAGCTAGATTTAAAGATTGCAGAAGGTTGTGGCTTTGTCTACTACAAAGGTAGAGTATGTTGCAGCTACATAAGCTAGCAAAGAGATGATATGGATGAGCAAGTTTGTGAAAGAGTTGGGTAATGTGCAAGAGGATTGTAGATTATACGGTGATATTCAAAGCATGATCCATATATCAAATAACTCATCATTTCATTCAAGAACAAAACATATTCAGTTGAGGTATGACTTCATATTACAGTGTTGGAGGATGGGTAGCTGAATTTAGAGAAAATACATATGGATGAGAACCACAATGGACATGCTAACAAAGACATTGGTAAGGGAGAATTTGGAGCTTTACTCCACTTTTGTTGGTCTTTAAGTTTGAGACTTGAAGCGGAAGAAAAAGGAAAATGAAAAGGAACCAAGGATGGTGATGCATAGTACAGTGCAACAATTGATCTCCAAGTGGGAGATTGTTAAGTGTGGAGCTTAATTGCTTCACAAGAAACTTTCTTTTACATGTTGTTGGTTTTGACGTGATTGGCATCGGTCGGAGGTTACCGACATTGGTTAGGAAATGACCAACATCGTCCCGGAAGGAACCGACATCGGTCACCTATGCGACAGTGATTTGTTCTTTAAATGAGAATTATAATAAATATCTTGCTTTAAAAATGATTTATTGATTGTAAAAGCATAGTTAGTTTCCTAGAATAGTTATATATGCATGTATGCATTGTATGAGGGTATGAGAGAAGAAAATAACAATTGTTTGCATGTAAGTTTTCTTGGTGAGCAAGAAAGAGTAGCTGAGTGAGGGAAAAGCATTGAACACCCTGTGAGGTGTTGGAAGACAAAAATATTCATTGTATTTCCTTTGTAAAGCACTGAATAATAATATTGGTCATTTATTGGTGGACGTAGCCCACACTGGGTGAACCACGTTAAATTTGGTGTTATCTTTCTCTTGTTTTATTTTATCTTCTGTTATTTTCATTACTTATATGCTTTATCGATTATAGATATGTGTAATACTGCTATATATGGTTTAACCCCAACATACTTCACTAATCCACCCCGTAGCATACTAATAATATTTGTACAATATCATATCAAACCAATACAAAATCTTGAATTGACCATTTGACCCAAGAAAATAAAATGGGTTAAGACAAGAGATTCACCACATATAAATGAATTAGAAAACCTTGGAAGGAAAACAAGAACACCATGAAAAAATGAAAGGAGCATTCACCATTCTCCATCTTCACCTATAGATCTGTAGGTTCTCATCCATTCTTCAAGCATAACAATGTCATCTAAAGAATCTTAGGTCTTAATTTTAATCTTTATGATGACCATTGAGCATTTACACACCTTGAATACTTCGAGAATGACTAACAAGTTCATGTGTATCATTTTAAATTATGAAGGACACATACTCGCCTCTTGATAACACTGATCATACCTGTAGCTGATCAAATTTCTCAAAACCCCAAATAAGAGAAAATAAACGTGCTCAAAAATATTTATGATCATATTAACATACTTCAATGCCTTTAGACCTTTTCACAGATGCATACACACCCTCATTGAAGTCTCAGACCCATCAAAAACACAATGTATCAATTTTCATACCGTAGGATTACGCTTCGACACCAGTAGCACAAACCTTCTTGCTCATGAAATCACTAGAGGACAACCCATATTTTTTCATGTCATAAAATATCATCATCAAAACACCTTAAGAGAACAAAATACCTTTTCTCATACATATACCAATAACTTTGATGCTTAGATCAAGCAAAAAGAAGGAGCAAATTCATTGACCATACCCTTTCTTTATCATCAAATGCACTTTCTCGATCTACAAGCCCTTATTTTCATGGAATCACATCTATATTTTTATTTAGATTAAATTATAGTGAAAAATCACCTAATTAAGATACCCATTTGGTTGTCTAAGCTCCATCATGAACCTTGAAATCTCACTCCAAAGAAAACGCACCCAAAGTTGCAATTTACATCTCAATTAGGTCTCTTTGCTACTAACACTTTGTCAAGACACAAACTCTCAAATATTCCTAAGAATATAAAAAAATTATGACCTCAAAGATTTTGAATCTTGAATATTACCCTATCAAGGTGATTTGTACAAATTTTTGGCATTGAAGTCAATCATTTAGTCCTCCAAAACCATATTTCCTTCTATATCGCTCACACACCCTGCCAAAACCCAGTTAGGGTAGAGAGATCTCATAAATGCCAAATTTTTGTTTTCAATAGCTCCAACTTAACACATACCACCTTCAAATACCTTTAAAACAATATGAAAACATGAATAAAACTACACGCAAGAAAATAGCTTAGGACATCGAATACTTAAGCAAACTTGGATGCTTGTGACAGTACCAAGTGTAAGAATTTTATGACTAAAGGAGAAAACACACACCATGAAAACTTTTGAGATTCCTTCAAGAATTCACAAAAATTATAGACACTTTGATAAACCACCCGACTCATGATATTATGGCTTATGACAGGACTTAGGACACACACTTGAGACACAGATTAGATAACATAAGATGTCTCAACATAACTTTGACCATCAACACCCACAAGTGACTCACCAAACACTTTATAAACATGACAATGAACATTATCAAGACACATACCTCTATATGGTGAACAAGACAACTTAATAATACAAAATAGTCAATAACTTCCTTGGAGCAAATGTATCTCATTTATTTCTCCCTATCACAGTTTATTATACCATTCAAAATTTGTCAGGAGATGAGATCACTCCCAAATTATCTCTTAAATACTCAAAAGTGGGATTTGGAAGAGGCTTTGTCATAATATCAACAACTTCCTCCTTTGTAGACACATGCTCCAATTTGATGTAATTATTACTCACTATATCTCTTAGGTAATGATACTTAATGGGAATGTGCTTTGTCTTAGAATGCAAAACTAGATTCTTTGACACACTGATTGCACTAGTGTTATCACAAAGAATAGATGTAGGTCCATCACACTTAATATTGTAATCCTCCAAATTTTACCTCATCCACACAACCTGAGAACAAAAATGAGCAATAGAAATTCAGCTTCACAAGTTGAGAGATCCATAAGAGATTGTTTCTTTCTTGACCAAGAAACAAGACATTCCCTAACAAAGAATGCACCACCACTAGTAATTTTCCTATCATCCATACTCCCTGCCCAATCAACATCAGAATAGGCTCTTAATTCAAAGATTTCACTTCTTGGATACCACAACCCAAACTTAGTAGTTACTTTAATATATCTAAAGATCCTTTTCACTGCTTGAAGATGAGATTCTCTAGGATCTTCTTGAAACCTCCCAACTAAGCCAACAACTTGCACAATATCAGGTCTTGAAGAAGTAACATAAATTAGGCTACCAATCATGGATCTATAATCAGATTGATTCACTTTAGGAAACTCATCTTCCTTATAAATTTTGCATCATGTAACCATAGGAGTACCAAAAAGCTTGCAATCATCCATTTTAAACTTCTTAAGCATTTCCTTGATGTACTTGGATTGAGAAATGAACACACCTCTATCTAATTGACTTACTTGAATTCTAAGGAAGAAATAAATCTCACCAAGCATAGACATCTAAAACTATTTCTTCATATCTTCAACAAAGTCATGAGTCATTTGATCATTACCTCCACCAAAAATAATATCATCTACATAGACCACAACAATTAGCAGGTGATTTCCTTCACTCTTTATGTACAAGTTACTATTAACAACTCATTTCTTGAAACCTTATTCAATCAATTATTTGTCAATCCTTTCATACCAAGCCCTAGGGGCTTGTTTTAGACCATAGAGTGCCATTTTTAGTTTTCATACAAAACATTATTTATCAGTTAAGGAAAAACCATCGAAACCATCAGGATGCTCCATATAGACTTCCTCATTAAGATATCCATTCAAAAAGGCATATTTTACATCCATTTGATAGACCTTAAAACCTTTGAACCTAGCATATGCTAAGAATAATATGATTGCTTCCATTCTAGCTACAGGAGTAAAATGTCTCATCAAATTCAATTCCCTCAACTTGAGCATATCCCTTACAAACCAATCTTGCTTTATTTCTTATGACTTCTCCATTTTCATTTATTTTGTTTCTAAACACCCATTTAGATCCAATCACATTCTTATCTTTTGGTCTAGGTACTAGTTCCCAAGTCTTATTCTTTTCAATCTAATCTAGCTCTTCATTCATATCCTTAACCCAACATTCATATTTGCTAGCTTCTACTACACTTTTAGGTTCAATTTTTGAAAGAAAAGTTGAGTTATCTTGATTTTGAAGACTTACCAATTTCCTCCTTGTAGTAACTCCAACATCTTTCTTTCCCAAAATCTGATTTTCAGGATGATCTCTCCTAATTTTCCTTGATGGAGCCTTGGTGTATTTCCTTTCTTCCTCATCATCTTCTTCCTTGTTCTCTTGAATAAATTATTCTTCTTATTTAGAATCATCCTCATGTGGTGCTTATCTTGACTTAGAAAATGATCTCATAGGATAAGATTCATCAAATTTCACACTTGCACTTTCAACTATGGTTTTCAACCTCTTGTTATAGCAAATATAAGATGTGCTTCTTGAGGAATAACCCAAAAATATACCTTCATCATATCTAGAATCAAACTTACCAAGATTTTATTTAGTCCTCTTGATGAAGCATCTACATCCAAAGACTCTAAAATGCTCCACATTGGTAGTCTTCCTTTCCATATCTCATAAGGAGTCTTGTCATTGTTCACTCTTAGTTGAAATCTATTAAGAATGTAGACATCAGTACAAATTGCTTCTTTCTAATAGCCATCTAGTAATTTAGACTCATTCAAGATGGTCCTTGCCATCTCTTGAACAATCCTATTATTTCTTTCAACCACCCCATTTTGTTGGGGAGTTATAGATGCTGAAAATTGTCTTTAATGTCATGAACTCTACAAAACTCATCAAATGAATCAGACCAAAACTCTCCTCCATTATCAGATATAATGCATTTTATTTTTCCATTCTTCTCATTCTCAATAAGAGATTTAAAAGACTTGAAAACATCAAAGGCATAATATTTTTTTCTCAAGCATGCTACCCAAGTATATCTAGTGAAATCATCAATAAGAAGCATGAAATAGTAATCACCTGAAGTAATTTCAGTTCTCATAGGCCCACAAAGATAAGTATAAATAGAAGAAAAGGACTAGTGGTAGAATCATGTTCTTTAGTCTTGAACCTCCTTCTAGTTTTCTTTCCATGTAAACATGCTTTGCACAAAGTATCTTCTGGTTTGTTGAGCTTAGGCATATTTCTCACATAGTTGTTAGAGATGATCTTAACAAGATTATCAAATTTTACATGACCTAATCTTCTATGCCATAGCCAAAAATCATTCATATTACTCATTAGACACTTTTCTTTGTTGAATTCCTTAAGAATGAACATGTTACTATTTGTTCTCTTTGCTTTTGCAACAACCTTACATGTTTCTCCTTTCTTAATTTTGTAGCCCTTTACATAAAAGGTTAGAACATACCCTTGTTTGCACATTTGGCTTACACTGAGTAGATTGTGTTTCAAGCCTTCAACATATAAAACATATTTGGTGATGGATTTTCCATTGTCCAAGCTCAAAGAACCTCTTCCAAAATTCTTATGCCAAAATTATCTCCAAACTTAACAATTTTTGAAGCATTTTCCTTTAGTGTAATAAACTTATTCTTATCACCTTGTCATATGAGCTGAGCATCCACTATCAATATACCAAATCATATTTTCATCTTGACTATGAAAATTAGTTTGAGAAATACCACATACTTCATCATGATTCAAAGTGGATGAGATAGATGAACAAACACCATAAATTTCATTCCATATATCAAACCCTAAGGGTTTCAAATAAGCTCTCATGCTAATCAATGGAAACATACCAGCTTTCCCTTGACAATACTCCATGATTGTGCTCCAAAATATCTCCTTTTAAGTGATTAGAATTCTCTAATAGGACCCACTCTAAGACCAATTGTTGGAAGAACAATGGAATAAGAGGGGGGGGGGTGAATCATTCCTTACAAAAATTCAAATCATATTTCAAATTTCTTATTCAAAAACTCAAACCATTTAACCATCCATTAATGTGTGTACACAATCAAATATCACATATGTAAGAAACCATGAGCAAGATAATCAATGCAAGATATAAGTGGGAAACCCTAAAGGGAAAGAAGACCCACTGAAACACAATATTTGTATTGATATGTTTCAAATTTAGTGAGACACCAACCCTACAAGGAGCACCAACCCCTAGTTTAGTAGAGGCACAACCCTACAAGGAACACCAACACCTAATTCTATGAATCATCAACTCCACAAGGATGCTATAATCTCTAAAGATGATAAATCACCAACTCAAATATATTATGATGTTCTAATATCTGAAATATTTATGTCAAAACCGATAGATACCACCGATTCAGCTCACACTTCTCCAAACCCTTGTTCAAACCCTAGGTCTTCAATCTCTCTCAAACTAGCTCTTCCTTCAATTCTCAAAGCTTCGTACCATTGCACACATGATTGAAATAAATCCTAAACCCATCACACAATTTATTTTATCTCAATTCATGCTCATACACCTGTAAAAATCTCACAACTAGTTCACACTTCTTACACACAATTAGCTCACAAAACACCCAAAATTATGCTTTTATAAGCTCCTTAATTAAAATTCAAACTCAAATATTTTCCATATTTTTCATAACCAATACATCATAAAAAAATCCCATATAATTTTCATAATATAGCTAAAATTGACCCATATGGGTTAGCTAACCAAAAACAACATTCCACGCACTAAAACTCCTCAAAACCCTTGCATTGGAATGAAAAAAATCTCATAACACCAAAACTTAGCCAATCTCTAAAAATCACCAAAAAATTTTAAAATAAAATTTAAACATCATCCACGGTTTCAATTATCATGAACCAGTTAGATTATTTCATTTAATGGGCCCAGTTGTTAATTGCCTTCACAAAACACTTGTTTCCAACACTCTGGCTTCACCTTTTGGCTACAAGATCATCAAATAACACCTCAAATAATACATATGACAACTTTATGTAAATTAAATATCCTTTATAACACTTCCAAACATGTTAGGGCTCATGAAACATCCACTGGATAAAACTTCATCAACTTTTGCCTTCACCAAATCAAGTTTCCCAAAAAGTAATTTTTAAACTCCAACTTTTTGCATCATTTCTGACACTTTAAAGACCTCAAAATGGATTAATTGGATGAAAAATTCATCCCTATTCACATTCCATGTGATATAAAGCATCACCCAATCCATTTCATGTACTAACCAACTCAAACTTTCAAAAAATACAATCCTGTCCTTGATAGCCAAAACACTTCTTGTCCACAAATTGACCTAGAAAACATAGAAAAACTCATCATAACAAGAAAAAACTTATATAAATGAAAACATATTTTAATTATATTTCCAACAAAACTTTAATCACCTTCTAACTCCACCTGTAGCTCCTGTAATGTCCATTTTACTAAAGACTGCTTTTAACTACCCCAAAACTGCCCTTTGACCAGTCAACCTAAATAGGGCACACTTTTCCATTTTTATGCATCCTTATGACCTGAAACATAATTTACATCAATAAAAATTTACATGATAAAAAAATGTCCATTTATTTTGTAACTCCTTTGGACAACCCTATCCCAAAACTAACTTCTTAAAACTAGCTTGTTTGAGTGGGGCCCACTCATCACCATAACCTCTACCATACCTTTATGGAAATATGAAGGATTAATCTACATGTTACAATAATAATCCATGCACTAGGAATAAATTATTTCCACTTAGGAAGAAAATATATCAAACCACTTTCGATTAGGGTTTCAAACTCATAACAAGTTGTTTACCTTCTTAACATTTGTTCATAAAAATGTGAAAATGAAATAACCTCATTATTTTTTAAAACATTCTAGAATCAATTTATAAACATAAATTAAATACTCAATGTCCCATGAAAATCACACAATTTAGGGTGAGCATTAGAAGTTTCAATTCGAGCTGAAAATAACATTGTTCTTGACCCTATTTTACCAAAACCTCATATCTTGAAAACTTTACATCATGGAAACCTAAAATTTTTCCCACAGCATAAGTAAACACCCTAATAAAATTTACAATCATTATAATTTCATAAAAACCTCTCAATATTTACATCTAATGAGACTTACATAGATAGCCCTTAGGGTTTTACACTTTGTAAAGGCTAGGGTAAACTGAAAGAACATCATAAATCATCATGAAAACACTCAAAAAGGTCCTAACATACCTAGTACATCATAATACACCTACCTAAATGCATCCATGAGCTCATATAGCTCCATAACTCATTCTCATACCTCATAACATCCATACCTACTCCAAATGAGCACCTGAAACATAGTCACCAACCTGTATCTACACCTTGAACCTCATGTGAGTGCTCAAAAACTCTCAAAACATGATCACCATCATGTCAATAGGATTCTCAAGCTACCAAGAAGCTCCAAAATTCATGCACTATCACCTAGGGAGCTAGGTCACCCGAATAGGCTTACACAAACAAGCAATCCTCACCGAATCAACCTATGCAATCGAGAACATGCATGAAACACCATTTCATCATCACTCGAGCATCATCTGATCCTACACCATCATCCACTTTGACAAGACTAATATGATAAAATACAATAGAATATAAATGTTAAGCACTCTAATGATGCAATCTTGTAAGTAAGTGGGAGTGATAACAAAATTAGCTGATTTAAGATTATCCTAGAATAGTTTTGGATTGGAAAAATATATGAACAAGTTAGGCGGGGTGTTGTAAATTATCGTATAAATTATGTAACTTATGGACAAAGTCGGACACATGTGTCTCTGGCTAGGATGAGGGTGCTTGGGCGATAGAGACCACTTTTGGGTGCCAGTGATTATGTAAATGCTCGAGATCTTCTTTACTCTCTGTCACTAGGGTTTCACAATTACTTTCTAATGATCTCCCGATATTCACACCTTGATCGTCGGGGTACATGTAACCTGCAAAACAAACCCTAGCTACATGCATAAGCTCAAAAACACATAAAATTGGAATGAAATATGTAATATGTGAAGTCAGACTGACCCTGACGGTCACCTAAAGAGTGAATTTATGACCTAGTGCTGCAATACATTCCAAACTTCATGTATTTATTTGTGTTTGTGTTTGAAATAGTGTCCTTAGGTTACCCTTGCACCAATGATTCCAAGATAACAGGCTATAGCTAGATTCAAATTCAAGTGTGTGATATGGAATTCAACACTTCCCCTTCATATGCAGTGTATGTAGAGTATGAAACCCAAAAATGTAGTCCCTTTGATGGTAGTGATAGTATGTAGATGTGATTTACCCTTTAAAATTTCCTACCTATATAATAGTATGTATGTTGTGTATATATATGGATCTCTTGTTTTAATTTTGACATTAGTGACACAAAATTATGGATATGATCTTGGGATAAGGATTAGAAAACTAGAAAGGCCGACCAAAAATGTTAAAATAAGTGAAAATAAAAAAGAGGACAAGAGATCCTAGAATGAACCGAGCTCCTAGGAATTAGTGTCCGAATGGCCACCGGTGTCAATGGAAAGAGATCAAGCTCATATCAAGAAGAGTTTTGATAAGAAAGAAAGAGCTATGAGCTTCCAAGAAGGAGATATAGTCCTGAATTTGGATGCGGAGACATAGCCAAACTACATAAACACTCAAATTTTAATGCAATATGGACTGGACCCAACATGATTTCTATCTAAATTTCAAACAAAGTGCTTTCTAATTGTATAAGTTGGATGGAGAAGAGCTACATATACCAATTAATGGGATCTATCTTGTAACATTCCCATTTTAAGACTTTAGAAATAAGGGAATTTTTTTATACATAATGTTCTCGTGTTCTAAATAATCATAACTTAGAACACACATTTCATGCCAATCAATCTCATAACAGATAACCATATGTAATTGTAAATGACTCAAAGAGCTACCGATCTCTCATTTCATGACTCGGTTAACGACTTGATCTATCATGTTAACTTAAGTATTGTATACTATGGGTATACTATGTATACTTGGATCTCTTACCCTGTTCTAGGTATTGAGTGTTCTATTTAAAAATTTGGCTGAATATTTGTTACCATATTTATCCGAAATCACATTTCTCAAACTAGGTGACATGGGATAACACAACCAACAACTTGCGATACTTTGGCCAAATATTTCCAACATACTGTTAGTGTTACTATTCTTAGATGACATACTCATCTAATCAGAATACGTCCTTCACCCCACTCATCTGTTATCTAGAATGGTCTTTGCTTACTATTTTCAGTCCACTTATCCAAGGTTTGACCCTAACCTAGGTTATTTTATAATTTGGTATAGGGAACCACTCACGATGAGCTAGGGTAAATGGGCATACTCATTCAACCTAAGTCAACTGAATGTGCCAAGTTACCCTAAGTCATAGAGAGTCACTACCTATGAAAAATCATATCCTTAGCCTGATCTAGAGAGAAACTAAGTGCAAGTCTAGATTTGAGTAGGTCTTGATGAACCAATGTTGAAGGGTGTTGTAACATGTCAACTGCAACACTGTATCCTCGTGAAGACCCAAGTCTTCACGAAGGTACAGTTCTGCAATTGGCGTGTGCCAACATCTGACAAAACTACTTCATCATGATTTACACACCTCAAGAGATCATAACCGATTGATTACCATTGGATTAAGATTCCAATTACAGCAACCCAACATAACCCTAATCCCAACAATCCTTAAGTTTTTCCATCTTTAATAGAGTTGATTAAGTAATAAGAAACCTCATTACCTATGGTTACTTTTATGTTCATTAACTTTTTCTTAACGTGTAATTAATCGAAAACAGAAACAACATCTACCATAGGATTTAATTAATGTGTCTCAACCATTCAAGGAATGTATAAGAACCAAAACAGGTTATGTTAT
The DNA here is from genome assembly GCA_018340775.1 of Taxus wallichiana var. yunnanensis. Classification (NCBI taxonomy): domain Eukaryota; kingdom Viridiplantae; phylum Streptophyta; class Pinopsida; order Cupressales; family Taxaceae; genus Taxus; species Taxus wallichiana. The sequence continues at coordinate 865,556,900 of CM031238.1, forward strand.
AAAATAATTCATAAATATGAATTCTAAATGGTTATCGAACTCATATACCATTCGTTTATTTTATATCCTTTTGAGAGGAGGAGAACCTTCCTCGTTATGATTAAGTATTAGTAGGATTTATTATATCCATATCCAATTCACACATCCTGATATTAGAACTATACATTCATATCATCATAATCAACCATACAAGATTAAGTAAAGAACATCAATACATACAACTTAGTAAGTTGCATTCAAGTAAGGGAAATTATACAAATTCCCATTCATCCAAACCAATTCAATGACATCGAAATAAGGATCTAATCGATATGAATGACAACATCAAGGTTATGATTAAAAATTTCCTTCTTATTATGAACAAGCAAATAGACTTCATCAATTTCAAGTAACTTTAGTCTTTTCAATTCATCAAAATAAAATAAACATCTTACAAGACTATGCATTATCGACATATTTCATGTCAACAACATCAAGATCATTTAGAATACAAATTTTCTTCCTTCAATACATTTTAATAATAAATTTAGAATTCTTTATAAACGGTCCAAACTTTAATCAACCAATACATCATAAAATTTATTGCCTTCCTTTATCACTTACAAAGTCCATCTCGGAAAAATTGCTATGCACGGGTCGGGTTCATTGGGCGAGCATGATAAGCACTAAGCATTAAAACGAAATGCTTTCAACTAATCTAAGTTCATTAAACCAACTCGCTTTAATGAAACAAAGAGGTCAAGTAGACAAATAAATCATAAGTAATAACAACCATAAAAGAAGAACAATAATCAATTTGAATAACATTTAAGAAAATAGCATGATGCAATCAACAATTTACAACATGTTATCAAATAAATAATGTTCCATCTAATACACTTATCCATATCAAATAAAAGTACCATCTAATTATTTCCTTCACAATTCAATTTAGTTTGAAATTAAAATGTAAATAAGAGTCTCACACATCAGATGTGGCATCCTAATCCCAAATCCAATGTTAGGAATATTATATTGTTTACATTGGTTAATGTTTTATTGTAATATATATTATCATGGAGATAATATATATGGGTGAATAAATAAAATGTAATATTATTAAATATGAGAAAACATATCTCATATTAATAATATAGGTTTTATATATTAGTTGTGAGTTTGTTGTATAAACAACTCACGTTGGTATTTTTAGGATTAGTTGAGTGTGTTGAGATAACTAAGGGATGTTAGAGAGATATTAGGAGATGGGGTTGAGATTATGTAGGGATTGAAGATCATGTTTGACTCCACCATTGTAGGGGTTAATTGATCTATATATGTAACTCATCAATCATGAATAAGATGTCCCGAATGAAATACAATATCTTTGGTTTTATTATTTTACTGTGCAATGTTTTATTTTTTTATAGATTAAATCATGCACGTTTTCTAGATTTGGTATCGAGCAGTGTTATAATTTTGTGGATGTGCATTTGTGGCTTTGGATTCAATAATTCCCATGTAAATATCAGGTCATAAGTTCATTTTTACGATCTGGGTCTCTGTGATTTTTAATGGGTTTCAAGATTTATATTGGAGTAGACTATTGTTAAAATTTCAGCCAAACTCACATAATGGTTTAGGAGAAAATGTGAAAGAGATTCTAATGTCTGAAGTAATTTCGAATTTGAGACCACAATTCAAATGAATGTTGCATAATCCTTGCATAGTGATCTTTTACATCAGCTTTGTTTCTCACAACAATGGAGCATTACTCAGGAGTATTTAATTGCAGATTTGATATCAGTATGAAGATAGCGTAAAGTTTCTCGATGGAGGCTGGAGGCAATAGAGGAAGGAGGTTGATCAACAACCTCTTGTCAGGACCATTGAATCTCTGAGGCCACATCTCTGATTTGGTGACCAATTTATTTCAGTTGTGTGTTTTATAATAAGAAAAAAATAAAATTCTTGTTCAATTGTAATTTCCTTTTATAAACCTCCTTGATGTAATGTTGTAATAGAAAGAAGAAAACACAAGTACAAAGTCAAACATCATGATACTTGAAGGGGATAAACAAAGGTTCATGAACATGAGTTCTTACCTTGGACTAAGGTCCATATGTGTACCAAGATCATGAGAGAATAGGGGTGTGCAAGCTGAGAGAAAGTGTAACTATTCTTTTCTACTTTGTTCACATCGGGAGTGTAAGTCGAAGTAATAATGTAAACAATATGGGAGTGAATGTTAGGAATATTATATTGTTTACATTGGTTAATGTTTTAATGTAATATATATGATCACGGAGATAATATATATGGGTGAATAAATAAAATGTAATATTATTAAATATGAGAAAACATATCTCATATCAATAATATAGGTTTTATATATTAGTTGCGAGTTTGTTGTATAAACAACTCACGTTGGTATTTTTAGGATTAGTTGAGTGTGTTGAGATAACTAAGGGATGTTAGAGAGATATTAAGAGATGGGGTTGAGATTATGTAGGGATTGAAGATCATGTTTGACTCCACCATTGTAGGGGTTAATTGATCTATATATGTAACTCATCAATCATGAATAAGATGCCCTGAATGAAATACACTATCTTTGGTTTTATTATTTTCTCGTGCAATGTTTTATTTTTTTATTGATTAAATCATGCACGTTTTCTAGATCCAAGGAATAGCCTAATTTATCAATTTAGGCCATATATCAACATTAGGATAGAATTTACTCAATACCCAACATCTCACATTAGTCTTCTATCACGTATATTAAAAGCCTTTAACACAAGTCCAGAGAACAAGCAAGTAGCAATGATGACTACTCAAAGCATTAAAGAAAGTAGTGCAACTGATCCAATTAAATCTAATGACAAGATTTACCAAAAAAAGGATGACTGTGATGAAACAGTAAGAGCTTCCTTTATAATTCAGTTAGCCCAAATCCCCATACACAACTTTAGAAATGAGAACACAACCCATAACCTCCTATTATTTCCAAAGGGGAAGTGGTCGACTTTACCTCGTAGACCGAAAGAGGAGTCAAATTTCATGATCGAAGGGATTCCTACATTCTATCACACAGGAAGAAGGTCGCAAAGGACAATGTAGACCCATTCACTACATCCCCAAACTCCTATAAAATAAAACAAATATAAGAAGAGATCAACAAAATGTGTGACCACATTGGTTGAAATAGATTTAAGCATGGATTCCCATCATGGACAACCAATGACAAATGATATTACACCCATATAAAAAGGAGGTACATTAACCAAAGTTGTTAATCGTCGATAAGTGAAATAACAGTCTTTCAATAGACATTCAAAATTGACAAAGTTACAATCATGCAAACCAATCTTTTTATTTTCTTCCAAGTGAAGATTAAATGGTAGAATGATCAACTCATAATCGTAACCATTCAAGATTCGGAAGAAAACCTTAATATAATGTACAAAGAAGAATCCATCAAGATTAGATTTCAAGAAGATGCGAAACAAAAGGTCAACAAGACTTAGCAACAGGTGCTCAAGTCAGCTAATAGAAATGATGAAATTCCTTTCATTTCAATTCCGTGGACAGACTTAATTGTACACATCTAAGAAATTGACAAGACATTCTTTTATTTACAACACCCACAGAGATCTAGAAAATCTATCAGACTAAGCTGATTTGGTTAGTTCCAGATTAAGTAACCGTTATCTCTAAAAGTCAAATACCCATTCAACAAATTACCATGAAATTACAATAGTCATATTTTAACAAGTTTACTCCAACAAGTTACCCAATGCTTAACCAAGATAAGGAATAGGTAGTCAAAATCAACAACTTCTAATTCAACTAGGAAGTAGACAACATGATCGACTTAATGAAAGCTCAAATGGGACTACGAGAATGACCCCTATATCGACTCAAACGAGCCGACTATCACAATGTCCCCAACCGATAGGGCCTCATCACTTATCCTTTAGTTCAGTCCTCTAGGACTTAAAGAAAAACACAGTATAAATAAGATCAGAAGTATAGATTTCACACACAAGTATTCTCAACAAGGTAACATCGAAATCCAAGGGTCCAAGAACAACTATCCCATAGTTCCATAAAAGAGCTTAATTCGAGCGACCCAGTTTTAAACTGAAAATTTTAAAGGAAATAATAAAACATTCACTCTTGTTTCCATACAAGAGAACCCACAAAATAGAGATTCTAAACACCCAATAACTGCCCAACTTTTGTCGAATACCGAATCCAAAGAACTGATAGAGTATTCAGTGAGTTCAAGAAGAAGGCACACATTTACTATTTCACTAAACAAATTCAAGTTTATACAACTCTGAATCCAAGCATGCATATTCATACAATTCCAACATGAGTAACATAACTTCCACAAAACCAAGAAGTGACAACGAAGGGTATTCATTTACCTTCTAACAACCCAAACTACAACTTGGTTCGAAACTTGAAGACACATATCATTTCCATAAACCCATTTTTGAACAGATAAGAAAGATTCACGCATGCACTTCATTACTCAAATCACCACAAGATTTAAGGTGGGATTCAACATCAAATAAATAGGAAAACAACTCAATGACTTCCTTTCCAAGCAGAGATTCCTCAATCAGAGAATACAAAAATATTCAAGCAAGGAAACCAAATAACCATCACATAAAATAAAAACCATTTATCTCAAGAGAGAAAATTTGTTTTAATGAAGACACTTAGAGAAAAGAAGAGCAACTTAATGGATAGAGCCTATCATGCCTAATAGTGCTTTTGTCGATTCAAAGAAGATTTCCATTGAGCCTTCACAACTCCTTCTCCAAAAAAATCAAAACCAAAAATTCCTTCTCAAATGCCTCATATACTTCCATTGGATCAAAAATAGTCCAAGGGAGTTAAAAATAACAACAAACTAAAAATAGAACTGCTGGTTTGAAGAACCAGATAGCTCCATGCAGAGAAAAAATCAGAATGCATGAAAGACCAAACAACTCCCAACAAATCTACTTGCATGGTTTCCAAGGTGGTTTTCTTGCCAAAAATGATGACAATAAATGTCATTAATTTCCAGTCTCCCACCTAAATCTCCACCACCGCCATCTAAAATTGGCGAGTCTAAATTCAAAGAGAACATGCATTGTTTAAATTTAGAGATGGTGCCAACTAGGATCACCTCCAGTTTCCATGCCTCTGTCAAAATGATAGTACATAATGTTTTAAATTCAAAAATCAAATCAAATAAATGACTTAGAAACCATCACACCATCTCATATTTTCCATGCGACTCCCCTTAGGTCCCTTTCTATCTTTGCATTAGTTTAGGATAGATATCATTAGCTTAGGATCCAACCTTAGGTTAGTTTAGAAAGTATTTACCTTAGGTTTATAAACATTTCCTTAGGTAAATTTTCCATCTTAGGATAGACCATACCCATACCAATTTAGCATTAGGTAATAGGTTAGAAATAAACCTATAGTTACTTAGGTTATTTCCAAATCCCCAACTTTGTAAAACATACAACTTAGGTTAGGATGCAACAAGATTAGTGTAAACATAGACATAAGGTAGGTCTAGTTTACCTTAGGTTAGAATCCCGTTAGGATAGATCTTAAAGATCTAGGACTTAGGTTATTACCCTCAATAGTCTTGAAGTAGACCTCCATCCTCTTTACGCCATTCAATGTCCTAGAGAAATTAGCAAGAAGATCCGAGCATACTACTTACAACAGAATGCAAAGCAAGAAATTCTAATAAGATCAAAGAATTTGTAAAAATACAAGAGTTCAGTCCTTTATTTCCTTCAACCTCTGAATGTCAGTTTACCATACAGATCAGGTAAGAAGAATTAAAACATACCTTAGATCAATGGAATTGATCAAGGTTTCGTTATTATAAAGAGATAATTTTGTAAACAACATTACTAGTTTACAACCTTTCTTATCTCAACAGAATGGATTCCTTACAAGCAACAACATTTCAACAAAATGAATCCAAGAACATAAATAAATTATCCATGGAAAACATGATTTCTAATAGTCAAAAGAATACACCTTCTTAGGAAAAATCACATGTCAACGCTTGCAATGCAAAAGAGGAAAAGTTAATAGTTTTCCATAGGTGTTACATACTTCCCTCCTAAAAAGAATCATCGTCCCGATGATTAACTTATTTAAACAATTTGCATCAAGGATAATCAATTTATTATCTTTCTTTCCATATGTTCAAAGTAGAACTGGATTTTTAAAATTCCCAAAATCAGCATTTACGTAGCTATTTATTTAAACAAATAAAATATCTACCCAAAATGACAGATTTATTGTCATAAAAAGAATAAAATCACAAATTTTATTAGTCAATAGAATCAATTCTATTCAAATAAATATGGAAAAGTAGTTTTCATATCTTCCAGATTTTCCTAGGTTGCACTTTCCTCATTAAACTGGTCCCACTAGACCTTACATTGACTTATTTCATGATTTCTTAAGTGCAACTGGTGAGTTTCAACACTCGTATAGGCTTAACCACGATTATTCTTGGGTCTTGGACCTGCAAGGAATTCCAATTTAATACATGTGATAAATCTAAAACATATTTCTTAAGCAAAGAAATATGGAAAACATCATGCATTCATGACAAAGTAGGAGGTAATGCTAAATGATAAGCTATAGGGTTGATTATTTCAACAATTTCAAAAGGTCCCACATAACGAGGTGATAACTTGGCAAGCCTTGCCAAAAGTTATAGAACTCTTTTTCGGTTTAACCCGAAGAAAGACCTTCTCACCAAGTTCAAATTTCCTATCAACCCGCTTCAAGTCAAGCATAACTCTTTTTCCTATCTGCTGCTTCTTTCAAGCGTTCACGAATCATTTTAACTTGTTGTTCCATTTCCATAAGGATTTCAGGTCCAATTACCTCTCTATCCTCAATGTTGTCCCAACTAATAGGGGTTCTACATTTCCTTCCGTATAATGCTTCAAAAGGTGCCATCTTTAGAGAGGCATGATATGTGTTATTGTATGAAAACTCAACTAATGGAAGGTACTCTTCCCATTTATACTACTGATCCATACAATACATTCTTAACATATCCTCTAAAACTTGATTAACTCTTTCATTTGTCCATCTATTTCCAGATGATACGCAAAACTGAAATTCAGCTTAGTTCCTAAAGTTGTGTTAAGTGTTTTCCAAAATCTTGAAGTCATTCTTGGATCTCTATCAGATATGATTAATTCAGGTACTCCATGTAATCTAAAAATCTCATGAACAAACCTTTTTGCTAAAACAGTGAATCATCCTTAAGATTACCAACAATAAAGTGTGCTACTTTTTTTAGTTTATCAACAACAACCAATAACATCATGTTTATTTCTTGACATAGGAAACCCTTGTACAAAATCCATGCTTATCACTTGCCATTTGTACTACGGTATGCTGTGAGGATACAATAAACCAGTTGGATGCATATGTTCAGCTTTAACACATTGACATTCTAAGCAATGTGTCACAAACTCAATCACGTCCTTTTTCATCCCTTTCCAAAAATATTGTTGTTTTATATCAACAAGCATCTTTGTAATACCAGGGTGTCCAAAAAAGGTGAATTGTGAAATTCAACTAATAATTTCTTTCTTAAATCATTTAGCAAAGGTATGTATACCTTGTTTTCAAATCGTAAGATTCCTTCATTATCAAAGTGAAAACCTTTATATCTCACATCATTTGGATCACAAGTGTGTTTTTTACTTACTTGCTGAAAATAAGAATCAGATTCCATAACACTCTTTACTTCATCCTTTGAACTAGTTCTCAATGTTATAAGAGTAGAAATGTGCTTCCTATGACTTAGAGCATCAACTACCCTATTCTCCTTGCCTTTAATGTAACTTATGTCAAAATCATATTGAGATAAAAACTCTAACCATCTTCATTGTCTTGCATTTAGATTTGGCTGAGTAAAAATATACTTCAGTCCAAGATGATCAGTTTTTAATTCAAAAGGTTTACCAAGTAGGTAATGCCTCCAAACTTGAAGTGCATGAACAATGGCAACAAGCTCTAGATCATGTGGAGCATAATTCAGCTCATGTAACTTAAGTTTTCTACTTTCGTATGCTATGACATGATCATTTTGTAACAAAATACCTCCAAGACCTTCCCGGATGCATCCATTACAATAATAAAGTCTCCATTAGGGTCAGGTACAACCAAAATAGGTGTTGAAGTTAATTGATCCTTTAAAGTTTTAAATGTAGATTCACATTTCTCATTCCACACAAATTTCTTATCCTTTTTCTGCAATGAAGTTATTGGTGCAACAACTTTGGAGAAATCTTTAACAAATTTCCTATAGTAACTAACAAGACCCATGAAGCTTCTAACTTCATGTACATTCTTTGGTGTAGGCCACTTAGTTATAGCTACAATTTTAGAAGGATCTACAACTATTCCATCTTTTCTTATAACATGACCCAAATAGTGCACTTCCGTGTCATAGAAAGAACATTTAGACAACTTACCAAATAACCATCTTTTTCTCAAGATTTCCAAGACTATCTTCAAATGCTCATGGTGTTCTTCCATACTTTTAGAATATATGAGAATGTCATCCAAGAATACAAGCACAAATTTGTCCAAGTATTCTTGAAAAATATTATTCATTAAATTCATAAAAGTTGTAGGTGCATTTGTTAATCCAAAAGGTAAAACTATGAATTCATAATGTCCATACCTTGTTCTAAAAGTTGTTTTATGAATGTCCTCATCCTTAATTTATAACTGATGATATCCAGATCATAGATCTATCTTAGAATATACCGATGCTCCATGCATCTAATCAAACAGATCATCAATTCTAGGAAGTGGATATCTATTCTTAATCGTTTCCTTGTTTCAACATTCTATAATCAATACACAATCTAAGTGTTCCATCTTTCTTTTTCACAAAAATTACCGGTGCTCCCCAAGGTGAGACACTCAGTCTAATCAAACCTTTAGATAGAAGTTCTTGTAACTATGCCTTAAGCTCTACTAATTCAATAGTAGTCATCCGATAAGGTGCCTTAGAAATAGGCTCGGTTCCAGGTTTGATTTCAATTGTGAAGTCAAATTCCTTTTGGGTGGAAGACTAGTAACTCTTCCGAAACACATCACTGTAGTTTTGTAATAATGGGTAACATTCTAAGAAATCACTATTTTCTTCAGTAGATTCAAAATTTTTACTGCATACAAGGTACAACCCTTATTTTTGGCCTTCTTAAGTTACATACAGATAATTTCCTAACTGAAATTTCACGTTTTACACCCTGAATCTCTGTTGTTTTCTAGTAGTCATCTAAACAACTAATATGTTTTTCAAAACAATCCACTTTTTCTTTATGCTCAGCTAGCCAATTAACACCTATGATTACATCATAAGACCCCAAAGGAGCAACATAAAGATCAACTTCCATGGAAAAACTAGGTAAATCAAGGACTGCTCCAAAAAGACACATACTAACTGTATGAACAACATTATTCCCATAATGTACAACCCATGATTTATCCATTTTTCCATATTTTCTTTTTAATTTCATGCTAATTTACTAGAAATAAAACATTCAATAGCTCATATCAAAAATAATAGTTACATGTATGCCAAATAACTTACCCAAACTTCTATGGGTGTGACTTGATTTTTAGCTTGTTTGTCACTCACATTGTAGCGTGTATCTTGTGCTGCTGATTATGGTCATCCTTTTTCAAAGGACATTGGTTTGTGCGTAATGATCCTTGCCACAATTGTAATAGCCTCCTACAGGTCCCTTTTTAGGCTCAAATTTATTCCCAGCCTTAAAGTTATCATTCTGACCTCCATAGGACTTATGTCCATTATTATTGTTCTTGACAAAGTTATTGTGTACATTAGTAACAGGCTTATTTGTTGTTGTTTTCTTATTATTATCAGCAAGAACTTACTTTTCATACCAAACTTCTTCCATGGTCCTTTCTTAGGTGCCAAAGATGATGAAGAGGAGTTTGGAACTTTCTTTCTTACTTCCTCCTTATGAGCAGAAATTACCTTTAATTTTTGTTCCTACCTTATGGATTTTTCAACAACCCCTTCCATAGTGGTTGGGATGTGAACATCCACCTCTCCCCTATAATGGGATTTAATCCCATGATAAATTTCCATATCCTAAACTTCTCGTCAGTTTGATACTGAGGTACATACTTAAGGAGTTTAGTAAACCACTCCCAATACTATGTTACAGTTAATTTTCCTTGGGTTAAGTTTTGAAATTTAGTCATTTTCTGATCATAGTAAAGTTGTGGCAGCCATCATTTCCTAAAATAACTTTTAAATTGATCCCAAGTAATATTAGTTTCATCAATGTTCAACTCAGCCTTACGGTTGTCCCACCATGAAGATGCTTCATGGGAAAGCTGATATGCTCCCCATATTGCCTTTGTTTCCTCTGAGAAATTCCTTATTACAAAGTACTTCTCCATTTCACTGAGCCAATTCTCAGCTCCATCTCCTAATGTGGTGCCATCAAACTTAGGTGGACTTATCCTTTTGATATCATTAGTGAGTTCAACTGCCAGCCTTGCCTTTTTATTTTCTAGCTGATCAGGTATGTTTACATTGTTATTATCAACACCCAAATTTCCCAAATTGGTGTTTTCCATGAGGAGGTGGCTGATTGTTATTACCAACATCTTCTTCCTCCTCATTTCCCATTACTTGATTGTTCAAGTATAGTCAAATGATCTCTTGTGTCCAATAGGGCAAGTAAGGATCTCATCGAGTTTTTGGGATAGTTCTTCTTCTCCACCAGGTGGTGGGTTGTTTGCAACATTTCCTCTTGTTCTAACCATTTTCTATTAACAAGAAAATTTGAGTTTTATCAGATTATGGACACAATAGGTCCAAGAGTTGTAACCTTTAGCTCTGATACCAAGATGTAACATTCCCATTTTAAGACTTTAGAAATAAGGGAAAAAAATTTTATACATAATGTTCTCTGTTCTAAATAATCATAATTTAGAACACACATTCCATGCCAATCAATCTCATAATAGATAACCATATGCAGTTGTAAATGACTCGGTGAGCTACCGATCTCTCATTTCATGACTCGATTAACAACCGATCTCTCATGTTAACTTAAGTATTGTATACTATGGGTATACTATGTATACTTGGTTCTCTTACCCTATTCTGGGTATTGAGTGTTCTGTTTAAGAAATCTATCTAAATATTTGTTACCATATTCATCTGAAATCACATTTCTCAAACTAGGTGACATAGGACAACACAACCAATAAGCTTGCGATACTTTGGCCAAAGATTTCAACATATTGTTCATGTTACTATTCCTAGATGACATACTCATCTAATCGGAGAATACGTCCTTCACCCCACTCATCTGTTATCTAGAATGGTCTTTACTTGACTTTTGTCAGTCCACTTGTCCAAGGTTTGACCCTAACCTAGGTTATTGATATAATTTGGTATAGGGAACCACTCACGATGACCTAGGGTATATGGGCATACTCATTCAACCTAAGTCAATTGAATGTGCCTAAGTTACCCTAAGTCATTGAGAGTCACTTCCTATGCTAAATCATATCCTTAGCCTGATCTAGAGAGAAACTAAGTTCAAGTCTAGATTTGAGTAGATCTAGATGAACCAATGTTGAAGGGTGTTGCAACATGTCAACTACAACATTGTATCCTCATGAAGACCCAAGTCTTCACGAAGGTACAGTTCTACAGTTGGCATGTGCCAACATCCGATAGAACTACTTCATCATGACTTACACACCTCAAGAGATCATAACCACTTAATTACCATTGGATTAAGATTCAAATTACAACAACCTTGCATAACCCTAATCCCAACAATCCTTAAGTTTTCCATCTTTAATAGAGTTGATTAAGTAATAAGAAACCTCATTACCTATGATTGCTTTTATGTTCATTAACTTTTTCTTAACGTGCAATTAATCAAAATAGAAACAACATCTATCATAAGATTTAATTAATGTGTCTCAACCATTCAAGGAATGTATAAGAACCAAAATAGGTTCTGTTATAAAAGACTTCATAAATATGAAGTCTAAATGGTTATCGAACTCATATACCATTCATTTATTTTGTATCCTTTTGAGAGGAGGAGAACCTTCCTCATTATGGTTAAGTATTAGGATTTATTATACCCATATCCAATTCACACATCCTGATATTATAACTATACATTTCATAACATCATAATCAACCATACAAGATTAAGTAAAGAACATCAATACATACAACTTAGTAAGTTGCATTCAAGTAAGGGAAATTGTACTAATTCCCATTCATCCAACCAATTCAATGACATCAAAATAAGGATCCAATCAGATATGAATGACAACATCAAGATATGATTACAAATTTCCTTCTTATTATGAACAAGAGAATAGACTTAATCAATTTAAGTAACTTCAGTCTTTTCAATTCATCAAAATAAAATACACATCTTACAAGACTATGCATTACTGACATATTTCATGTCAACAACATCAAGATCATTTAAGAATACAACTTTTCTTCCTTCAATACATCTCAATAATAAATCAAAATTCTCTATAAATGGTCCAAATTTTAAGCAACCAATACATCATAAAAGTTATTGCCTTCCTTTATCACTTACGAAGTCCATCTAAAAATTTCTAGCATGGGTTAGTTCATTGAACTAAGCATGATAAGCACTAAGCATTAAAATGAAATGCTTTCAACTAACTGTTTCATTAAACCAACTCTACTTTAATGAAACAGTGAGGTCAAGTAGACAAATAAATCATAAGTAATAACAACCATAAAAGAAGAACAATTAATCAATTTGAATAACATTCAAGGAAATATCATGATGTAATCAACAATCTACAACATGTTATCAGATAAATAATGTTCCATCCAATACACTTATCCATATCAAATAAAAGTACCTTCTAATTATTTCCTTCACAATTCATCTTAATTTGAAATACAAATGTAAATAAGAGTCTCACACATCAGATGTGGCATCCTAATCCCAAATCCAAGGCATAGCCTAATTTATCAAGTTAGAGCCATATATCAACATTAAGATAGAATTTACTCAATGCACAACATCTCACATTAGTCTTCTATCACAAATATTAAAAGCCTTTAACACAAGTCAAGTGAACAAGCAAGTAGCAATGACGACTACTCAAGGCATTAAAGAAAGTAGTGCAACTAATCCAATTAAATCTAATGAAAAGATTTACCCAAAAGAAGAAGGATGAATGTGATGAAATAGTAAGAGCTTCCTTTATAATTCGGTTAACCCAAATCCCCATACACAACTTTAAAAAAGAGAACACAACCATAACCTCCTATTATTTCCAAAGGGGTAGTGATCAAACTTCACCTTAGAGACTGAAAGAGAAGGAGTCAAATGTCATGATCAGAAGGGAATTCCTACATTCTATCACATGGGAAGAAGGTCACAAAGGACAATGCAGACCCATTCACTACATCCCCAAACTCCTTTATAAAAGAAAACACATATAAGAAGAGATCAAAAGAATGTGTGACTATTGTGGTTGAAACAAATTTAAGCAAGGTTTCCCATCATGGACAACCAACGATAATGATATTATACCCATATCAAAAAGGAGATGTGCATTAACCAAAGTTGTTAATCACCATACATGTGAAATACAGTCTTCAATAGACATTCAAAAATTGACAAAGTTACAAACATGCAAACCAAGCTTTTTTTATTTTCTTCCAAGTGAAGATAAATAGTAGAATGATCGACTCATAATCATAACCATTCGAGTGAGAGAAAACCTTAATAGAATGTACAAAGAAGAATCCATCAAGATTAGATTTCAAGAAGATGTGAAACAAAAGGTCAACAAGACTTAGCAACATGTGCTCAAGTCAATAAAGAAATGATGAAATTCCTTTCGTTTCAATTCCATGGACAAACTTAACTGTACACATCTAAGAAATCGACAAGACATTCTTTTATTTACAACACCCACAGAGATCTAGAAAATCTATCAAACTAAGCTGATTTGGTTAGTTCCAGATTAAGTAACAATCTCTAAAATTCAAATACCCATTCAAAAATTACCAAGAAATTACAATCGAGATTTTTAACAAGTTTACTCCAACAAGTTACCCAGTGCTTAACCAAGATAAGGAACAGGTAATCAAAATCAACAACTTCTAATTCAACTGGGAAGTAGACAACATGATCGACTTAATGAAATCTCAAACAGAGGACTATGAGAATGACCCTATATCGACTCAAACAAAGCCGACTATCACAATGTCCCCAACCAACAGGACCTCATCATTTATCCTTTAGTTCAATCCTCAAGAACTTAAAGAAAAACACAATATAAATAAGATCAAAGTATAGATTTCACACACAAGTATTCCCAACAAGGTAACATCAAATCAAGGGTCCAAGAAACAACTATCCCATAGTTCCATAAAAGAGCTTAATTTGAGTGACCCATTTTAAACTAAAAAGTTTAAAGGAAATAATAAAACATTCACTCTTGTTTCCATACAAGAGAACCCACAAAAAAAAGATTCCAAACACCCAATAACTTCCCAAATTCTTCCATCAAATACCAAATCCAAAGAACTGATAGAGTATTCAAGTGAGTTCAAGAAGAAGGCACACATTTACTGTTTCTCACTAAACAAATTCAAGTTTATACAACTCTAAATCCAAGCATGCATATTCATACAATTCCAACAAGAGTAACATAACTTCCACAAAACCAAGAAGCGAAAAATGAAGGGTATTCATTTACCTTCTAACAACCCAAACTACAACTTGGTTCAAAACTTGAAGACACATATCATTTCCATAAACCCATTTTTGAACAGATAAGAAAGATTCACGCATGCACTTCATTACTCAAATCACCACAAGATTTAAGGTGGGATTCAACATCAAATAAATAGGAAAACAACTCAATGACTTCCTTTCCAAGCAGAGATTCCTCAATCAGAGAATACAAAAAATTCAAGCAAGGAAACCAAATAACCATCATAGAAATAAAAACCCATTTATCTCAAGAGAGAAAAGTTGTTTTAATGAAGACACTTAGAGAAAAGCAGAGCAACTTAATGGATAGAGCCTATCATGCCTGATAGTGCTTCTATCGATTCAAGAAGATTTCTAGTCGAGCCTTCACAACTCCTTCTTCTCCAAATGAAATCAACAACCAAAAACTTCCTTCTCAAATGCCTCATATACTTCCATTGGATCAAAATAGTCCAAGGGAGTTAAAAATAACAACAAACTAAAAATAGAACTGTTGGTTTGAAGAACCAGATAGCTCCATGCAGAGAAAAAATTGAAATGCATGAAAGACCAAACAACTCCCAACAAATCCGCTCACATGGTTTCCAAGGTGGTTTTCTTGCCAAAAATGATGACCATAAATGTCATTAATTTCTAGTCTCCCACCTATATCTCCATGCCACCACCATCTAAAATTGGTGAGTCTAAATTCAAAGAGAACATGCATTATTTAAATTTAGAGATGGTGCCAACTAGGATCCCCTCTAGTTTCCATGCCTCTGTCAAACTGACAATACATAATGTTTTAAATTCAAAAATCAAATCAAATAAATGACTTAGAAATAATATCACCACCATCTCATATTTTCCATGTGACTCCCCTTAGGTCCCTTTCTATCTTTGCATTAGTTTAGGATAGATATCATTAGCTTAGGATCCAACCTTAGGTTAGTTTAGAAAGTATTTACCTTAGGTTTAGAAACATTTCCTTAGGTAAATTTTCCATCTTAGGATAGACCATACCCCATACCCATTTAGCATTAGGTAATAGGTTAGAAATAAACCTATAGTTATCTTAGGTTATTTCCAAATCCCCACTTTGTAAAACATACCACTTAGGTTAGGATGCAACAAGATTAGTGTAAACATAGACATAAGGTAGGTCTAGTTTACCTTAGGTTAGAATCTTGTTAGGATAGATCTTAAAGATCTAGGACTTAGGTTATTACCCTCAATAGTCCTAAAGTAGACCTCCATCCTCTTTATGCCATTCAACATCCTAGAGAATTAGCAAGAAGATCCGAGCACACTACTTACAATAGAATGCAAAGCAAGAACTTCCAATAAGATAAAAGAATTTGTATAAATACAAGAGTTCAGTCCTTTATTTCCTTCAACCTCTGAATGTCAGTTTACCATATAGATCAGGTAAGAAGAATTAAAACATACCTTAGATCAATGAAATTGATCAAGGTTTCATTATTATAAAGAGATAATTTTGCAAACAACATTACCAATTTTACAACCTTTCTTATCTCAACAAAATGGATTCCTTGCAAGCAACAACATTTTAGCAAAATGAATCCAAGAATAGAAATAAATTATCCATGGCAAGCATGATTTCCAATAGTCAAAAGAATACACCTTCTTAGGACAAATCACATGTCAACGCTTGTAATGCAAAAGAGGAAAAGTTAACAGTTTTCCATAGGTGTTACATACTTCCCTCCTAAAAAGAATCATCATCCCAATGATTAACTTATTTAAACAATTTGCATCAAGGATAATCAATTTATTATCTTTCTTTCCATATGTTCAAAGTAGAACCGGATTTTTAAAATCCCCAAAGTCAACATTAACATAATTGTTTATTTAAACAAATAAAATATATGCCCAAAATTGGCAAAGTTATTGTCATAAAAAGAATAAAATCACAAATTTTATCATTAACAGAATCAATTTTGTTCAAATAAATATGGAAAAGTAGTTTTCATATCTTCCATATTTTCCTAGGTTGCACTTTCCTCATTAAATTGGTCCCACTGGACCTTACATTGACTTATTTCACGATTTCTTAAGTGCAACTGGTGAGTTTCTAGCACTCGTATAGGCTTAACCATGATTATTCCTGGGTCTTGGACCTGCAAGGAATTCTAATTTAATACATGTGATAAATCTGAAACGTATTTCTTAAGCAAAGAAATATGGAAAATATCATGCATTCATGAAAAATCGGGGGTAATGCTAAACGATAAGCTACAGGGTTGATTATTTCAACAATTTCAAAAGGTCCCACATAACGAGGTGATAACTTGGTAGCCTTGCCAAAAGTTATAGAACTCTTTTTCGGTTTAACTCAAGAAAGACCTTCTCACCAAGTTCAAATTTCCTATCAACCCACTTCAAGTCAACATAAATCTTTTTCCTATCTACTTCTTTTTTGCGTTCACGAATCATTTTAACTTGTTGTTCCATTTCCGTAAGGATTTCAGGTCCAATTACCTCTCTATCCTCAATGTTGTCCCAACTAATAGGGGTTTTGCATTTCCTTCCATATAATGCTTCAAAAGGTGCCATCTTTAGAGAGGCATGATATGTGTTATTGTATGCAAACTCAACTAATGGAAGGTACTCTTCCCATTTATACTACTGATCCATACAATACATTCTTAACATATCCTCTAAAACTTGATTAACTCTTTCAGTTTGTCCATCCATTTCCGGATGATACGCAAAACTAAAATTCAGCTTAGTTCCTAAAGTTGTGTTAAGTGTTTGCCAAAATCTTGAAGTCATTCTTGGATCTCTATCAAATATGATTAATTCAGGTACTCCATGTAATCTGAAAATCTCATGAACAAACCTTTTTGCTAAAACAGGTGAATCATCCTTAAGATTACCAACAATAAAGTGTGCTACTTTTGTTAGTTTATCAACAACCACCAATAACATCATGTTTATTTCTTGACATAGGCAACCCTTGTACAAAATCCATGCTTATCACTTTCCATTTATATTACGGTATGTTGTGAGGATACAATAAACCAGTTGGATGCATATGTTCAACTTTAACACGTTGACATTCTAAGCAATGTGTCACAAACTCAATTACGTCCTTTTTCATCCCCTTCCAAAAATATTGTTATTTTATATCAGCAAAGCATCTTTGTAATACCAGGGTGTCCAGAAAAAGGTGAATTGTGAAATTCAACTAATAATTTCTTTCTTAAATCATTTAGCAAAGGTATGTATACCCTGTTTTCAAATCGTAAGATTCCTTCATTATCAAAGTGAAAACCTTTATATCTCTCATCATTTGGATCTGCAGCAAGTGTTGTTCTTACTTGCTAAAAATAAGAATCAGATTCCATAACACTCTTTACTTCATCTTTGAACTGAGTTCTCAACATTATAAGAGTAGAAATGTGCTTCCTACGACTTAGAGCATCAACTACCCTATTCTCCTTGCCTTTAATGTAACTTATGTCAAAATCATATTGAGATAAAAAATCTAACCATCTTCGTTGTCTTGCATTTAGATTTAGCTGAGTAAAAATATACTTCAATCTAAGATGATCGGTTTTTAATTCAAAAGGTTTACCAAGTAGGTACTACCTCCAAACTTGAAGTGCATGAACAATGGTGGTAAGCTCTAGTCATGTGGAGCATAATTCAACTCATGTAACTTAAGTTTTCTACTTTTTGTATGCTATGACATGATCATTTTGTAACAAAATACCTCCAAGACCTTCCCTGATGCATCCATTACAACAAGTAAATTCTCCATTAGGGTAATGTACAAAAAAATAGGTAGGTGCTGAAGTTAATTGATCATTTAAAGTTTGAAATGCAGATTCACATTTCTCATTCCACACAAATTTCTTATCCTTTTTCTGCATGAAGAAGTTATTGGTGCAACAACTTTGGAGAAATCTTTAACAAATTTCCTATAAGAACTAAAGCAAGACACATTAAGCTTCGACTTCATGTACATTCTTTGGTGCAGGCCACTTAGTTATAGCTACAATTTTAGAAGGATCTACAACTATTCCATCTTTTCTTATAACATGACCCAAATAGTGCACTTCCGTGTCATAGAAAGAACATTTAGACAACTTATCAAATAACCGTCTTTTTCTCAAGATTTCCAAGACTATCTTCAAATGCTCATGGTGTTCTTCCATACTTTTAGAATATAT
Source organism: Taxus wallichiana var. yunnanensis (assembly GCA_018340775.1). Lineage (NCBI taxonomy): Eukaryota > Viridiplantae > Streptophyta > Pinopsida > Cupressales > Taxaceae > Taxus > Taxus wallichiana. Next base: position 865,575,918 of record CM031238.1, read on the forward strand.
GAGAATGTTGTCCAAGAATACAAGAAAAAATTTGTCCAAGTATTCTTGAAAAATATTATTCATTAAATTCATAAAATCTGTAGGTGCATTTGTTAATCCAAAAGGTAAAACTGTGAATTCATAATGTCCATACCTTGTTTTGAAAGTTGTTTTATGAATATCCTCATCCTTAATTTATAACTGATGATATCTAGATCATAGATCTATTTTAGAATATACCGATGCTCCATGCATCTGATCAAACAAATCATCAATTCTAGGAAGTGGATATCTATTCTTAATCGTTGCCTTGTTTAACATTATGTAATCAATACACAATCTAAGTGTTCCATATTTCTTTTTCACAAAAATTATCGGTGCTCCCCAAGGTGAGACACTCGGTCTAATCAAACCTTTAGATAGAATTTCTTGTAACTGTGCCTTAAGCTCTACTAATTCAATAGTAGTCATCCGATAAGGTGCCTTAGAAATAGGCTCGGTTCCAGGTTTGATTTCAATTGTGAAGTCAAATTCCCTTTTGGGTGGAAGACCTAGTAACTCTTCCGAAACACATCACTTAGTTTTGTAATAATGGGTAACGTTCTAAGAAATCATTGTTTTCTTCAGTAGATTCAAATTTTTTACTACATACAAGATACAACCCTTATTTTTGGCCTTCTTAAGTTGCATAGTAGATAATTTCCTAACTAAAATTTCATGTTTTACACCCTGAATCTCTTTGTTTTCTGCAAGTCATCTAAACAACTAATATGTTTTTCAAAACAATCCACTTTTGCTTTATGCTCAGCTATCCAATTAACACCTATGATTACATCATAAGACCCCAAAGGAGCAACATAAAGATCAACTTCCATGGAAAAACTAGGTAAATCAAGGACTGCTCCAAAAAGACACATACTAATTATATGAACAACATTATTCCCATAATGTACAACCCATGATTTATCCATTTTTCTATCTTTTCTTTTTAATTTTGATGCTAATTTACTAGAAATAAAATATTCTGTATCTCTGTATCAAAAAGAATAGTTACAGGTATGTCAAATAACTTACCCGGAACTTTTATAGGTGTGACTTGATTTTTAGCTTGTTTTTCAGCTATTGCAGCGTGTATCTTGTGTTGTTGATTACGGTCATCCTTTTTCAAAGGACATTGGTTCGTGTAATGATCCTTGCCACAATTCTAACAGCCTCATACATGTCCCTTTTCAGGCTCAAATTTATTCCTAGACTTAAAGTTTTCATTCTGAACTCCATAGGACTTCTATCCATTATTATTATTATTGACAAAGTTATTACGTACATTAGCAACAGGCTTATTTGTTGCTATTTTCTTATTATTATCAACAGAGAACTTACTTTTCATACCAAACTTCTTCCATGGTCCTTTCTTAGGTGCCAAAGATGATGAAGAGGAGTTTGGAACTTTCTTTCTTACTTCCTCCTTATGAGTAGAAATTTCCTTTAATTTCTGTTCTTGCCTTATGGATTTTTTAACAACCCCTTCCATAGTGGTTGGGCTGTGAACATCTACCTCTCCCCCTATAATGGGATTTAATCCCATAATAAATATTTGTATCCTAAACTTCTCATCAAATGATGTTAACTTGGGCATGATGATATATATGATGTTAACACGATATTTCAAATGTTTATCACCTGGCATAGTGAGATTCAGTGAGGTGTGTTTGCTCTTGCAAGCCTATACAAGTGCCTAGGAGATGCAACATGGTAGTATGAGCTTCTTGGATGCTTGGGAAGCATGTTGACATGATGGCTAGAATTTTTGAGGGTTCTTGAGCACTCATAGTAGTGGTATGGTACATGTACAGGTGGATCACTTGGTTACAGGTGCTCATTGGGAACAAGTATAATAGCTTGGAGGTGTGACAGAGTGGTTTAGAGCTATATGAGCTCATGGAAGTATGAATACAGGTGTATGCAAAATATGAGGTATGTTTAGGTCATTTTCATAGGTTTTTGGTTCATTTACTACATTATTTTAGTTGATCCTAGCTTCTATAGTGAGGATCTAAACATGCAAGCATAGGTAAGTCTTAGTGACTAGAGAGATTGAGATATGGTTTTTCCATTATGATGATTTGATATGTTAGAGGGATGAGTCATGGTTCTTTAAGAAAATTTTTAGGTACCCATGATCTCGTATTTTGCAAGCTATGACTAATTTTGTGAGACATGGTCAAAATCAAGTGTATTTCCAGCTCGAAGTGCAACTTCAGATGCTTGTTGTGAATAATGTTATTTGCATGGGAAATTGTGAATTTTAGGGAATATTATATGGTGAGTTTATAAGGTTTCACAAAAATAATAAGGTTTTTTAATCGTCAGGTTTTTATGAACGAATGTTAAGAAGGCAAAGTGGTTTAAAACCCTAGTTAAACCCTAACTATGAGTAGTTTGTAGAAAGTGAATTATATTGACCCAATTTTTATTACTACTAAAAAATTTATAATTGGATGTTGTAGAGGACTCTGTTAGTTTTCTATAAATTTATGGTTGAGGTCATGGTGATGTGTGAGCCTCACCTAAAAATAATAGTTTCTAAAGAAGAAGGTTTTAGGACAATATGGTCCAAAGGAGTAGAATGAAAAATTGATGGTGCATGATGTATGGGAAATTTTATTTATTTCCATGGAGGTTTTAGGACAATTTCATGCATGTACATGGTGTTTTGAGGTCCATACATGTTGACTAGTCAAAGGGCAGTTTTGGGATCTCAAATAGAAAGGTCCAGTAAAATGAGCATAACTTGAGCTACAGGTGGATTTTGAAGGTAATTCAAGTTTTTTTGGAAATATGATTCATAGATATTTATATTTATATAATTTTGGTATCATTATGAGGTAATTTGAAAGGGTATTTAGGCCATTCTTTAGACATGAATATTTTTGGCAGTTCAAGACAACATGTGTTCTGGTGAAAGTTTGATGTTTTTTGAGGAATTATATTGATTTGGTGATGTTTTATATCACCTGTAATATGAAGAGGGATGAATTTTTAATCCAATTAATCAATTTTTAGGTATTTAATATATGTAGAAATGTTTTTATGAGCTAACCTTTAGAAACATCAGTTTTGCTAGTTTATCTAGTGAAGGAAAAAGTAGTTGTGGTTTGAATATATGGATGTTTCATGACTTATAACTTTATTAGAAGTGTTATAAAGGTTATTAAATTTCCATAAAGTGGTTACATGACATGTTTTTCTCTTGTTGAATTAATTTTGTGGCCTTATGAAGTTTACAAGGTGTTGAAGGGTGCATGAAACATCTATTTTGAGAATTGTAAAAGGAACTAGGCCCAGTAAATGAAATAATTTGATTGGTTGATATTAATTATGACCATTTATGAATGTTAAATTATATTTTAATCATTTTTGATGATTTTTGGGTCATGAAAAATTATGTTACTAATGTCAGGGAAATTTTAAGATTGTGCCCATGGGGTTTGGAGCCATTTTTGCACATGCAATGTGGTTTTTGGATAGGCTGTCCTACTTGGGTCATATGTGACCATTATAATAATTTAATTTTAATTTCATTAATGTGTATGGGTCTAATTTTTCATGAGGGCCCAACCTCCTTTGATTTGGAAAGAAGATTTGCATATAAAAGTGAAGTTTGAGCTCATTTTGTGAGTTAGTGTTGCATGGGTGAAAAGTGCAACCCATAGGTGAGTGAATGGAAGGTATGAGGGAATATTTTTATATCTGGTTAGATGCATGATAGGTTTATGAATTATTGAGAGCATGTGTGTAAGAGTTTAGAGGCAAGACAAGTTGAGAAGGAAGAAGATTATGCAAGATTGAAGACCCGGGGGTTTATGAGTTGAATTAGTGATCTCCATCGCTTGTTGAAGAAACATTATCGGAGATAAAACATCTTCCGATGGTAGAGTTGGTGATTTTTCATAATAGGGGTTTTATCCTTCTTGTGGAGTGGGTGCTTCACTAAATTAAGTGTTGGTTCTCCTTGTTGGATTGATGCTTTATACTAAATTAGGGGTTGGTACTTCTTGTAGGGTTTTGATTTACTAAATTAGGGGTTGGTGCTCCTTGTGGGGTTTGTTCCTCACTAAATAATGGGTTGGTGCTCTTTGTGAAGTTTTTAATTTAATAAAATTAAATTCTTTGTGTAATATAAGCAGAGTTTCAAAGTGGGTTTTCTTCCCCATGAGGGTTTCCCACTTACATATGGTGTTCTTATGTTGTGTACTTTGTTTCATGCTCTTGTGATTGATGTTACATATCTAATGCACACATATGGTTATGGATGGTTAATGGATGAATGAATCAATGAATGTATGTGATGGTAAATGAATTGAAAATTAATTTGTAGGACTGATTCACCCCCTCTCAATCTATTGTGCTTCCAACAATTTTGAGCTTAACAAATTTGTGACCTTTTTCAAATATTTGCATGCACCTATGGTTGATGCTCACTCTTCATGAGATCTCGTCACACTTCCAATTTACACCATGGTCAATGTTCATGCCATCTGTATGATCCTCATGCTTCGTGTTTTCACATTATCCCTCATGGTATCAAACCACACATTGTGTGGATCAAAATGTAAATTTTTAGATTTTGTGTTATTATGGTTTTACTGTACATGATAAAAAGGTCTCTCATGCATTAATTGTAATGTTTATTCCATTCATGTTGTAATTGCATTGATTTGGACTTCAAATCTCATTTTTGGGTGTGTTCGTGTTCCTAGTTTGTGTTTATGTTTGTGGGTTTACTGGTTTTCTAGGATTTTGTATGTGTGTTTGGAGGTGTTTTCCAAAGGTTTTAGTCCTTTTATTTGAGGGTTTAGGTGATGTTCTTCCTAGTTTTGAGGTTTTTTTAGAGATTCTAGAGTGTTTTAGGCCTAACTCGGCACCAACTTGCCAACTCTGGAATCGAGTGGCTCCCCCACTTGCATGTTAACCTCTCCACTCAAATATGCATCATTTGAACTCACATTGCACTAAATCGACTCAGTGTGATATTCTGTGTTGGAGGTTTACATTTGATTCTTTGACCACTAGCTTTGGTGGCTCCAGTAGTTAACTCCAAATCAATGGTGAAGAACTCCCACTAACTAATACTTGGTAGTTAAGTTAACTCCAAAAGACTAGTAAGCTAACTCAACATAACTGAGAAGCTAACTCCACACAACTAGTACACCTAAGTAAGCTAACCCAACAAGTGTAGGGCTAACACAAGTATAATAATTATCCTAATAAATAAATAAAAGGATAAATAATAACCTACACTAACACCCTCTCGTAAGCATAGCTTAGGTGGGTCGAAAAGAAGGTGGGTCCCAAAGAATAAGGCCTCGATGAGGTACCCACATACAACAAATAGGAAAAATGCACACCGCAAGGTACCCAAAACCAAGATAATAAGAAAGTAGAGAGCATAATCTGCTATAAGATATCCTCGAAGCTCGACTCCAAAACTTGTACAATGCTAAAGAAGTGTGGTGCACACTATGGTCTGAATCCACTGCTCGATCATATAACTCAAAAACAATTGACACTGGGCTTCACCAGAATAGCTCCATGTAAGGAGACTGTCAATGGAGTGATGTCAAAAAGTGAAAAACAAACACCAAACATAATTTGATCAACTGCTACAAATAGGTGTGCCACGATCCAAGAAAAACCAAGGCAACAAGGCAAGGACACAAGATCCAAATAAATAGGAGTGCCACGATCCAAGAAAAATCCAAGGTAACAAGGCAAGGGCATGAAACTCGAAGAAGTAGTATCAACACCACACCCTCCCATACTGCAGAATGGGTAGAGTGACACCATAGATCTGTATGAGTTGTCAAAATCAACTACTTGAACACTGACAAACTAACACTGGGCTCCATCAGAATAGCTCCCCCACAAGAGAGACTGTCAATATGCCAAAAAAAGTGTAAAAATATAGATCTAAAATACCTCAACAAACAAGAGAGATATAAATGTATACACCCATAGATACAAGAATGCAATACCCAAAATTTTAGGACGTCGGGCTCAACCGAAAATGCATCCACAAGTGATCACAACACCCTCCCGAATTTGGCACTTTATAATTGAGTGCATGTAAATATTACAATTAGTAAAATTACCTTTTACATTTAAAATATGTGTATAAAAATTTCACTAATGCATAGATCTTGAAAAAATACACAATTTCAAAAAAAAATCACCTTAATTTGAGCTACGGATCAAAAGTTATGAGCTCTACAAGGTTTTGCTATTAAAATAATATTTTAATGCTGATCTTTTTAAAAGGTACACGTGACACCCAAATGTCCAAAGGGTAAAAGAGTACATCCACACGATACATGCTTACGACCAAAGGATAAAATCCTGCACCCAAAACCTAAAATGTCTAGAGGGTAAATCATTGTGTCCAGAGGGTACACGCTTATATCCAATGGATAAAAGAATGCACCCAGAGGGTACAGATCTGCGTCCAATGGATAAAAGACTGCATCCAAAACCAAAATACCCAGAGGGTAAAAGAATGAATCCGAAAGGTACACGCTTATACCCAATGGATAAAAGAATGCATCCAGAGGGTACAGATCTGCGTCCAGTGGATAAAAGACTGCATCCAAAACCAAAATACCCAGAGGGTAAAAGAATACATCTGGAAGGTACACGCTTATATCCAATGGATAAAAGAATACATCCAGAGGGTATAGATCTATGTCCAGTGGATAAAATACTACATCCAAAACCAAAATACCCAGAGGGTAAAAGAATGCGTCTAGAAGGTACACACTTATATCCAATGGATAAAAGAATGCACCCATATTTGACTATCTCAAAACATGGTCAAGTTTACAGATCGATTCTAGGGTTTTGGCACCTTCCAAATCCAATTCCACACTCTGTTTTGCATAAAAATGCATGTTGCAAAAAATTTCTAACAAATTCCATATACATGAAAAAAATAAACCCTTGCTTGCAAAGAAAAACTTACTGGATGTCTACATCATCTATCACTCTGATACCATGAAAAGAACAATAACCAAAGCAACAAGGCAAGGACACAAAATATAGAGTGTCACAATCCAAGAAAAGCCAAGGTAACAAGGTAAGGACATGAAATCCAAAGAAGCATGATCAACACCACACCCTCCCATCTTGTTGAATGGGTGGAGTGATGCTACAAATCTGTATGAGTTGCCAAAAACAACTATTCAAACACCGACAAAATAACATTGGAATACACAAGAATAGATCCCCATAAGTGATACTGTCAACACGCCAAAAGTGTCGAAAATACGAGATACAAAATCTCTCAATAAATAAGAGAGATATACTACACTGTTAAAGAAAAATGCTCAAAACAAAAAGCATCACAATGCGAAGGTATATAAAGTGGAGCAAGAGGCCGAATGGTGGAGGAGCCACGCCCGTAGAGTCCTCTCAATTGCCACCACGAGTGATCAGATATCCACCCCAAATCAACACAGATGGATGAAGAAGATGCTTACATATGACTTGGTGCAAAATGCACAATGGGTGCATGCAAAAGAACATCAGAATGTGTGTTAGGTTGTTCATGGCTGATAGCTAAAATCTCAAGTTTCTCAAGCCTAAGTGAAGGTGCAAAACTCATGTGTTGCTCAAGATCCTCAAAAAGAGTCGAGCGAAAAAAGTAGCTCACAATGGGTGATCCCAATGAAGTATCTGCTTGAAAACCAATGTCATGATGAGAATTCCACTTAACATGTGGAATAGAGGAAATAATACCATGTGAATTTCTACCAATGACTCCGCTAGTGAGACCCATAGAACGGAGCATGCAAGAACTGAATGCAATAGTATGCTTCTCAAAAAAGCCATGCAACTGAGCAAAAATAGGATACACAACATGTGGTATTGTAATAGGCACAGATGTGGAAGAGCATGTAGTAACAAGCTTCATAGGTGTATGAGCATCAAGAGTAGGAATGACTCAAAGACTGATAGATCAATGTCAGTGGGTTTAGGAGCAATAGTTGCAAGTGGACTAGGAGCATGGTTGTGGTTGTCCACAATATGATGGTGATGCTATAGGCTAGCAAGTTTTTTCTGTAGGGAGTGTATTATTGTATCCTTATCATGAATGAGTGATTGTAGAAGAGAATTTCAATTCTTGAGTGATCTATTTTCTTCCAAAAATTTTACCTCTTGAAGTCCACACACTTCGAGAAAAGCATATCATTCTCGAATCCATGACAGTACAAACCGCAACTCCCAAAAGTGAGCATGAAAATCAAGCACTTTTGCTAAAAACGGCACTCAAAATTGAGTTACCGATCAAAAGTTACAAGCTTTTTAATATTTTTCTCTATTATTTATTTTAGGTGCCACTAAAACAAAAAAAAATGTTGTTGCCTTCACCACACAAATAAAATTAAAGGGGGCTAAAGTTAAGCACCTACTATTAGGATTCACAAGCTTTAAGCCCTCATATGACCATACCATATGACCAAGGGCTAAGGATTTTAATGGGTGTTTGTACAACTTACTATTTTGACAGATCTCGAGAAATCCAACAAACCCGAATAAATAAAATCATGTGCTTGAGATGAGATGTCAACAACAATATCCAGCTCTGATACCATGAAAGGAACAATAACCAGATCATACCAAGCCAAGAACATAGATGCTAATCAAACACCACGATCAATAAGATGAAAGTAATTCACCAGAATAACTTTACATAAAACCTTTGCAAACAAATGAGCAACAATATCATATATTATTATGGAACTCAATGCAATACATTGAGAATGGGCCTTGCTTAAATAGGCAAGGAATAACAATCTAAGAACTAGTCAAGGTCATAGATCAAGCCATAAATCAAGGAAATAACTAGTCATCAAAGAACTAGTCAAGACCATAGATTTAGGAGAGAACTAGACATCAAGGATCTAGTCAATACCATAGATCAAGGAAATAACTATACCTAACAACTAGATAATATCTCCTAATATCTAAATAAGATAAAAGAAATATCCACACACATAAGTGGGTGAGGATAAATACAATAAAGGTAAATAAAGTACCTAGGTGAACATGAGCTAAGGTAAATACCTACTCTAACACACTCTACATGGTGTGTGCATCGATTTTCTAAGTTACGCTTCAACCACTTGACCTCCTTGCATTACACTTGTATTCCGATCGGTCCCCTAGTTATCTCGGCTTTGGAAGTCTCCACCTTTTCGTGCTTACATTGGTTTAAATCTTGAACTCATGATATTTTTGCACTCGTATCCTACACATTTATCTCTCTCGTTACATTTTCTTGCATTCATCCTCGGTACCATGCTAGAGTCCTATATTCACTCTTGGTCTTGTGCTCGTGCCCTTAGAAATATTTGGATATATGAAATCCATTTCGTTATGATCTCTCTATGTTGAAAGTGACTTGGATTATCCCACGCTGATCAGGATCTACTCCATGTTATCCTCTGCTAACTCCACTACTCGCTGCTTGGCTCGACGCTCCTCTCAATGACTACCTCGGGGTGCTCATCCTGCCAAAACCTATCCCCATCCAACTACCACACACTTTGTCCATGGACTAGCTTGTGTTTGGAATGCTCACAGCCTCATCTCGGTGACTCCCTCCTAGTGACCCCTCGCTGAACCCAATGAGTCGGTCCTCCATGTGTTAACACCTACCCACCCGAGACACCACACCACTCAACTCATCGATCATCCATGCAGCAACCCACATCGATGAACCCTCCATTCCCATTGAGCCAACTCGGGCTCCCTATATCTCGACTCAATGCATTGGTCTACCCAACTCGCCGATCATCTTGTCGAACTACCTCGGAGCTAGCCAGACCCTCCACTCACCCTTTTGAGTTCTAGGCCCCTTTCTCCCTCCTTAATATTTTCTTCAATTTTCCTAATTTTTACACGTTGCATAGAATTTTAAAGGGAAATCAATAAAAAAATCATGTAATAAGGGAACATTATTTTTCCAGGCTCTGTATATAGGGTTATTTAGATTTTTAGGCCATTATTTCTTGCTCGCTACATTGTATTTCTCTTCTTCACATATGGCTACTGGAAGCTTCTGCCACACTTTGTGCAAATAGATCCTTATCTTTTGCGTCATGAGACGCATTTTATCTCACACTAAGTAGTGTACCGATGTATTGTTTTTCACCTTTTTGTGCTTGATTGCTTGTGTTCCTCTACTTCCGACTAGGACTTTCTTGTGGCCTCCACTCTCATGTGACTCATCGCCTACTACAATTTGAGTGGTTAACTATATGAATTTGCATGAACGTACCCTATTATAATCATGCAATATCTTATAAAGTTCCATAGATAGGGGGTTATCATTGTTCTTCTCAAGTGTCGAATCTATTGCAAACACATTATTGGTTGAGTCGGCATATTGCATTCTTGCACCCTCTTCTTCTTATACACCTTGGACTTCTTACTTCTACTTCTACATCATGGAGGATTGCCTTTCCATACTTGAGTGTCGCAGATTGTGTTGACAACCTCCACCACTTCTTCTTGGGAGAGAGAACTATTCAGCATGGCATGCTTCCATAGAACGTTACTTTTCCTATGAGGGTCTTACACACTTCTTTCTTGGTCCATCATCTTGAGGAATTTATTAACACTTGCAATCATGTTGTTGGTCACTTGATGTTATCCATCACTACACCTCTCCACATTCACATGGAAAAATAAAATCCTCCTCACTATTTCCACTATTGTTGTTGCTACGATCCAGTTTATCTCCTCTTGTTCTTCATGTGATGGCAGTTTCATTGACACTGACTCGCTTGGTTCTAATTCTCATGACAAGGATTATGTTCCTAGTTATGATGCCAATAGTACTACAGAGGAATCTTCTCATCCTCTCACTATTCTAGAGAGTGTTGACACTTCCCACATCTCATCGGACATTGAGCATTCCCGATCTCACCTCATATAGTCATTACACCAGCCTCCTTTCCACTTCCAGTGTGTGAGGCCTTTTCCACTCCTCTTCCTTTATGCATGGATGACTCATATTTGTCCAACATCACTCATCTTTTTGTTGAGCCCCCTCATTGGGATGAGTATTTTCTTGACCTTGGTCATCTTTTTGTAGTATCCACTTGTGATGCGGTAAAGGATCCCCATCCTTCAACAGGTTCTTTGGATGAGTCCGTCATCTCCTTTATCACTCACATACTTGAAACATGATCTTGTTAGTTAGAAATTCTTGATGGAATACGGTTACTCGGTTACTTGAATGGGAGTAGGCTAAAGCCTTACTATAAATGAGCCTTCTTGGTGTTTGTAATAAGGTAGTACTACCATTGAGATTATGTTTTCAATTATGTATTTCCTTCTTCGTCGCTATGCTTTGTCAATTTTGTTGTTGTTTTGTGCAATAAGTGTGTTTGTGCACCAAAAGCTAATTACCATTTGCAGTATTTTTATGCGCAGAGGACTGCACATACTATTTGTGTGGGGTGGTTGTTGAGAAATAGGTACACATAAAGGAACAAAATACTACAGGTGTTATTCAAAGTTTGAAGATTTGGTGAAAATAAGATTGCTTCCAAATGAGGACCATGGATGGAGATAAATGAAGGAACAGTATAACGCGAGGTAAGCGGTGGCCATGGATATGACCAAGAGAAGGCGTAATGATGGGGTACTCGGGCACTAAATAGATGCTTGTAGTTAGAAGGTAGGAAGGTGTGCTAAAAGGTTATGACTGAGGTGTGAATATGTACCACATGAAAAATTATGAAAAGGGTCAATTAATGAGGAATGTTGGTAGGTGAAGGAGCAATAAATGCACCAAATTTTTGAAAATATATATAAGGGAGGGATACGAGTTCATTCTTACCATTGTAAATCACAAGAATTTGAAAGAGCTAAGTGTGACTAAGCTAAGTGAAGAGTGTTGAGGTGTGAAGAGTGTGAAACCAGACGTGAGAAGCAGATTTGTGCACAATAGAAGCTTACATCCTGTTGGTGAAGGGTTTGAGTGAAGTAGAGCGTTTGAAAGAGCTAGGGCATGCGTTTTCAACTAGGGCATGTAGATTCGAGCTAGGGTTTGAGTTTGCATGGTGTAGAAGCTAGAAAATGAGCATTTGAGGACAAAACATTGTGATTTATAGATGGCACCAAAGAAAGCACCTGTCGTAGGAGAAAAAGGGAAGAAGAAGATAGAAGTGGAAGTTGAAATTTCTCTTGAGAGAAAATTTTTAGAGATGCAGTACCTAGAAGGCATGATAGTAGGACAAGAGTGGGACTCTCATGTCAGAAAATGCAAGATCAGTGACTACAACCACCACACATCAAAGAACAAAAAGGAATTAGACGCGTTATTGAATACAAAGACAAACAAGCACACAACCGAAGATATGTTGGTGTATGATGATGTGGGAGAGAAGCTACTAAAGCATATTAGAGTTTACCACTTGTACGATCTTCCCTATTTTGGAAATTATGAACCTTTTACAAGTGATTGATGAGCACAAGGTACATGAGGATTTCTTCTATTTCGTTGGATGCAGGGTAAGGATTATAGCCACTCTGATTTCCACTATAATAGGATTAAGGGGCACAAGAGTGGACATGAATGGTGACTTGACAGATAAAGCAGCCATCTTGGAGATGTGGAAGGAGTTAGGATACACAAAAGGTCCATGTGGAATGGATATAGATAAATGAAGAAGTATCCCATCATACATGCAATTGCACATCTGGTCACTAAGTTAAATGATCAAGAGAGGTGGTCCCAGGTGAACACAATGTGGCTACACATTGCAAGGAAAATGTCACAGGGAACAATATACAACATAGTAGGCTACATTATGGACACAATCGTCAAGAAGCGTGTACAGGAGAGAAAATTAGTTTCGGCATTATCTTGTTGTCCTTAGTATTTTTGGAGATCGAGGTGCCTGATGGGCCGAAGAACAAAATATGGGAGTACCCCATGTAGAATAAATCCTGGCAGAAAGGTTTGAGAAGTACTTATGTGAAGGGTCAATGAGTGGGCCATTCAAGAAAAGGGAAGAGATGTGGTATGACAGGCTCCACATGGATTTTGAAGAGGAGTGGTGCATCCCTAAGGATTTACCTTCGGTGGTGGGAAAGGTAGTCCAGTTTGCAGTGTATCAACACTTTTGCATCACACGATTTGCGATGAAGGATGGTACTTGGAGCCCCTAGTGTAAGCTTTCATATGCCTTCACAACACATTACTTCTAGGTAGTGGTCCATTGGTTCAACAATGCGTGACGCCTAAAATTTGTTGTAAACAAGGTAGACTACGACTACCACACACTGCGCAAGACCTATGTCTATCCATGGCAGACTACCTACATAGAGAGGCTGATTTTAGACATGATAAGCATGAAGCCCATGAGTTTGGAGATTGGAGATAGTGGGCGGTGCTTATCTACCTTCAGCTCAAGCCCAAGTTAGAGGGAAAAAAATATGTGGAGAATGAGTTCACACTCCCAGGGCCACCTAAGGGAAATCATATAGTGGAGAATGTACCAGCTCCAATCCCACTAAAACTATAGAAGTATATGATGAAGAGGAAGAACACAAAGACAATGACAACTTGGTGCATATAGGACAAAGGCAACCCTCATACAAGGTAGAATCTGAGCGCGTAATTACTCAACCCCAAACACAAGAAGAAGGGGATGAAGAGTTGGAGGTTGGAGCAGACCTTGAGGAACACCACTTTAAGAGGGTGTTCAGGTGAACAAGGACTCAAGGTGCTACTCCCCAATTGGTATGGAGATCACCACGGCTTTCTCCATAGAAGGATACAACCGAAAAGATAAGGAAAATTGAAGCTGGATAAGGAGGTGGAAGATTATGAGGAGAGCGTGCCCAAATCTCCTACACCACCAGAGGATGTGGAAGAGCCAAAGGATGAAGAAATGAAAGATGGAGATGTGAAGAATGAAGGAGAAGGAGTAAAGGAAGGGGAGACAAAGTAAGATACTACTTAGGGAATTGAAGATCCAACTCCAAATCTTGGTGCGCCAGTTCCTAAGGGGTCAAGAAGTAAACAAACAAGTGGAGAATTTATTGTTCCATCTTTGGGATATGCTAAGGACACAAGAAAAATTATCTCGCACTTGTTTTTAGAGCATGGTGAGCCCTAAGGAGTTATATGGATGGGAGCTGATGGATGAGGACATGGCCACCATGCGCATAAGAAAATAACTATCCTGGTCTATGCACACACACATGGATGAGCTAGAATTCGACGTATGCGAAGAATCCTATGTCAAGAAGGTTGAAGAAGGCACCACAAGCCAAACATATAACCATTAAACCCACTGTTATGTCTAATGAGAAGGTAAACAATGCCTTGGTGAAGGTATCTACAAAGGTGGTGCAGAGGAACATAGAAAAATCTGCCACTATCAAGGCGTTGAGGGAAGAGATTAAGGCCAAAGATGCTAGAGATTGTGCACTTGAAACAAGAAAAGGACCTGGAGAAAAAGAATGGGGTTCTTATTGGCATGGAAGAGGAGATCGGGGATCATGTCCTCCAAGCAAGACCACATTTAGAGCCCAAGGTACCCAAAAAGTTCCCTTCGGCTATGCACTATGTGCGTACTTTGGTTGATATGGTGCTTGAAGAGGGACCAGTTAGGATGTCAACACCAAAAGACCCTGAACAGGAGGTAGAGAGGGAAAAGGCTGCGTAATTAGAAAATAATTATCATACAAGGCAAGTGTTACAAACCCTTCAAGAGGAGATGAAGAAAGCGGATCAAGCATTGAATATCTGTACGACTCTCCGGAAGCGTCACTAGAATAAGGATGATGGTAGAGGAAAATGAAGTCCTAAAAGCTATGAAGGATGAAACATTGGGGCACACAAAGAGACTGGAAGTGGTAAAGCAAAAGCGTGAGGCCCTTACAATGGCCCAAGAGCCCCACAAGAATAGGTTGGATGAACTAGGAAAATGTATAACGCAAAAATGGATTTGCTAGAAGGGAGAATGTCTACAATGGCTAACATTATGTTAGTATTACAAAATGAGAAGGGAGAAATTGCATAGGATGAGATGGAGTCTATTGCAATGAATATTCTAGAAAACACAGAGGTTGCATTGAGTGAGTGACAGACATTAGAGGCTGAAATAAAGGAAGAATATCTAGAACTCATTCTTCCAGTTGAAGCAGAGGGTGATGTAGAGTAAATCCTTATTCTTTGTATAGAAATTCTTTCACATTCTTTCCATTACTTTATTCTTTATTGTTCGAGGAGTAGCCATTGCATTGGGTGGTAATGTAATTTAGTGTGGGGTAATGTTGAGCGAGATGAAAGTGGAATACATATCAGAAGGAACACAGAAGGTTCACGTGAGGGAACAGGGGAATAGTCAAAGGCAGTTGATGGATAGGGGAGAACACGCACGTGAAATATAAGGGCAGATTTGGGACTTAGTTGTTTTCGCATGTACGGGCTATTTTTGGAGATAGCGTGCAAAGCACATAAACCGGGAAAAGACTTACATGACACACATCAACTATTTTTGCAAGAGCGACTACTAAGTGCTTTGCATGGATGCATGCTAAAGATAGAATTGCTACTGACAATTAACTAGAAGAGATCTATTTTATTTCACTTGCATGTGTGGCTATGATTGTAAAGGCGCATGGCTATTTTAATCCTGTGACCTATTTTTGGAATCATGCAAGCGGTGAAGGAAAGTTCCCACCCTTATAAATATGTAATGATCTACGTAGTATAGTAGGGGGTGAGAACTAAATTACTATGAAGTTATGCTTTGCCAAATCTAATGCATGCATAAGCTATGGTATTATCTATTATAATGAGCTTATGTGTATTTATCATGTTTAATATAATGGAGTGTATTAGCTGAATCAGAGTATTAATCCTAAGTATAATTGGTTCTTACATGCTTGATTTCATCATGGTTATCTTTTAATTTTGTTATTCTTTAGATCTAGATCTAAACATGCACTATAGAATGATATATTAATTATGGATCTAAATGCATTAAGTCTTCATCATGCTAACATCCTGTAATAACAACCCTAAAGAGGGGCTAGTACCTTTGCGCACTTCGGGTGAGCACTTATTCTAGGTTGAGTGATGTGCCAACACACCCGTGCTTTCTTGGTAAATTCTAGGGTACATCATGGCATGATAGACACAATAGGGACAAAAATCTTGAGATAGGACAGATGGTGCTTCTCTACGATTCTAAGTTTTCAAACACGTCATCCAGAAAACTCAAAGTACATTGGTTAGGACCATATGTTATCACTCACATACTTGAAATAAGAGCTTATCAGTTAGAAATTCTTGATGGAATATGGTTACCCAGTTAATTCAATAGGAGTAGGCTGAAGCCCTACTATAAATAAGTATTCTTGGTGTTTGTAATAAGGTAATATTGCCATTTAGATTAGGTTTTCAATTATGTATTCCCTTAATGTATTTCCTTCTTCGTCGCTATGCTTTGTCAATTTAGTTGTTGTTTTGTGCAATAAGTGCATTTGCGCACTAGAAGCTAATTACCATTTGCATTATTTTTATGTGCAGAGGATTGCACATACTATTTTTGTGGGGTGGTTGTTGAGAAATAGGTACACATAAAACAAAAAACTACTGTAGGTGCTATTCAAAGTTTGAAGAGTTGGTGAAAAGAAGATTACTTCCAAATGAGGACCATGGATGGAGATAAATTAAGGAATAGTATAACGCGAGGTAAGTGGTGGCTGTGGAGACTACCAGGAGAAGGTGCAGTGATGAGGTACTTAGGTACTCAAGTGCATAGAAGTGCGCTGAAGAGAAGCTTGTAGCTAGAAGGTAGGAAGGCACGCTAAAAGGTTATGACTGAGGCGCAAAGATGTACCATGTGGAAAATTATGAAAAGGGTCAATTAATGAGGAATGTTGGTAGGTGAAGGAGCAATAAATGCACCAAATTTTTGAAAATCTATATAAGGGAGGGATATGAGTTCATTCTTACCATTGTAAATCACAAAAATTTGAAAGAGCTAAGTGTGACCGAGATGAGCGAAGAGTATTGAGGTGTGAAGAGTGTGAAACCATGACGTGAGAAGCATATTTGTGCACGGAGAAGCTTACGTCCCCATTGGTGAAGGGTTTGAGTGAAGCAGAGCATTCAAAAGATCTAGGGAACACACATTCGATCTAGGGTTTGAGTTTTCACGGTGCAAAAGCTAGAAAATGAGCATTTGAGGACAGACCGTTGCGATTTATAGATGGCACTAAAGAAATCACCTGTCGTAGGAGAAAAAGGGAAGAAGAAGATGGAAGCGGAATTTGAAATTGCTCCCTAGAGAAACTTTTCAAAGATGCACCGACTTTCCGTGATAGTAGGACAAGAGTGGGACTCTTGCATCAGAAAATGCAAGATTAGTGACTACAACCACTGCACATCATAGAACAAAAAGGAATTAGATGTGCTATTGAATACAAAGACAAACAAGTGTATACCCAAAGATATGTCGGTGTATGATGATGTGGGAGAGAAGCTACTAAAGCATATTAGATTTTACCAGTTGTACAAGCTTCCCTATTTTGGAAAGTATGAACCTTTGTACTAGTGGCTGATGAGCAGGGTGCATGAGGGTTTCTTATATTTCTCTGGACACAGGGTAAGGATTGCAACCACTCTAATTTCCACTATAATAGGATTAATGGGCACCGAGTGGACCAAAAAGCGGTGACCGACAGATAAAGTAGCCATCTTGGAGACGTGGAAGGAGTTAGGATACACCAAAGGTCAACATGGAATGGATATAGATAAACTGAAGAAGTATCCCATCGTATAGGTAGTGCACATCTAATCACTAAGTTAAATGATCAAGAGAGGTGGTCCCAGGTGAACACATTGTGGCTACACATTACAAGGAAATCATCACAGGAACAATCTATAGCATAATAGGCTACATTGAAGACACAATCGTCAAGGAAGCATGCACATGAGAGAAAATTAATTTCGGCATTGTCCTGTTATCCTTAGTATTTTTGTAGATCGGGGTGCCTAATGGGCCAAAGAACAAAATCTGGGAGTACCACGTATAGAATAAATCCTTAGGAAGCCTTGAGCCATAAAAGGTCTAAGAAGTACTTATGTGAAGGGTTAATGAGTGGGCCATTCAAGAAAAGGGCGGAGATGTGGTATGACAGGCTCCATGACATTTAAAGAGGAATGATGCATCCCCAAGGATTTACCTTCGGTGGTGGGCAAGGCAGTCCAGTTCGTAGTGTATCAACACTTTTGCATCGCGTGTTTTGTGATGAAGGATGTTACTTGGAGCCCCAGTGTAAGCTACCATATGCCTTCATAGCTTTTACGTTCCTTACAGGTAGTGGTCCATCGGTTCAACAATGTGTGACACCTTAACTTTATTGTAGATAAGGTAAACTGCGACTACCACATGCTATACAAGACCTATGTCTATCCAGGGAAGACCACCTACATAGAGAGGCTGATTTCAGACATGATAAGCATGAAGCCCATGAGTTTGGTGATTGGAGATAGTGGGGCCACACTTATCTACCTTCAGCTTAAGCCCAAGTTGGAGGAAAAAAATATGTGGAGAACGATTTCGCACTCTCGCCATTTGTCCATTATTTGTGGCCACCTAAGGGAAAGCATACAATGGAGAATGTACCAACTCTAAAGCCCACTACAACTATAGAAGTAGACGATGAAGAGGTAGAGCATGAAGATAGTGAAGACTTGGTGCATAGAGGATGAAGGAAACCCTTAGACAAGTTAGAGTCTAAACACGTAAGCACTCCACCACAAACACAAGAAGAAGGGGTTGAAGAGTTATATTTTAGAGCACCTTCACTAAGGAAAGCCAATTCAAGAGGGTTTTCAAGAGAACAAGGACTTAAGGCGCTACTCCCTAATTGGTATGGAGATCACCACATTTCTCCATAGAAGGAGACAAATGAAAAGAGAAGGAGAAAATTGAAGCTGGATGAGGAGGCAAAAGATTTTGAGGAGAGCGTGCCCAAATCTCCTACACCACTAGAGGACGTGGAAGAGCCAAAGGATGAAGAAATGAAAGATGGAGATGTGAAGAATGAAGGAGTAAAGGAAGGGGAGACAGAGCAAGATACTACTTAGGAACTGAAGATCCAACTCCAAATCTTTGTGTGCCAGTTCCTAAGGGGCCAAGAAGTAAATAGACAAGTGGAGAATTTATTGTTCCATCTTTGGGATATGCTAAGGACACAAGAAAAATTTTCTGCACCTATTTTCAAAGCACGGTGAGCCCTAAGGAGTTATATGGATGGGAGCTAATGGATGAGGACATGGCCACCACGTGCACAAGAAAGTAGCTATCTTGGTCTATGCACACACACATGGATGAGCTAGAATTCAACATATGCAAAGAATCCTATGTGTCAAGAAGGTTGAAGAAGGCACCTTAGGCCAGACATATAACCATGAAACCCACTATTATGTCTGATGAGTAGGTAAGCAATGCCTTGGTGAAGGTATCTATAGAGGTGGCATGGAGGAACATAGAAAAATCTGCCACTATCAAGGCATTGAGGGAAGAGATTAAGGCCAAGGATGCTGAGATCACGCACTTGAAACAAAAAATGGACATGGAGTAGAAAAATAATGGGGTTCTTATTAGCATGAAAGAGGAGATTGGGGATCATGTCCTCCAAGTAAGACCACATTTAAAGTCCAAGGTGCCAAAAATTTCCCTTTGGCTATGAACTATGTGCATACTTTGGTTGATATAATCCCTTGAGAGGGACCAGGTTAGGATGCCAACACCAAAAGACCCTAAAAAGGAGGTAGAGAGGGCAAAGGCTACAGTAATTAGAAAATTTTCATCATACGAGGAAGTGCTAAAAACCCTTTGGGAGGAGCTGAAGAAAGCAGATCAAACATTGAATATTTATACAACTCCCGAATCGGTCATCAAAATAAGGATGATTGTAGAGGATAATGAAGTCCTAAAAGATATGAAGGATGAAATATTGGGGTGCATGGAGAGAGGCTAGCGTGGTAAAGTAAAAGTGTGAGGTCCTTACAATGTCCCAAGAGCCCCATAAGAATAGGTTGGATGAACTAGGAAAACTTATAGTGCAAAAATGAATCTACTACTCTAACATTATGTTAGTATTATAAAATGAGAAGGGAGAAATTACACAGATGAGCTGGAGTCTTTTGTAGTGAATATTCTTGAAAAGGAAAAGGCCGTGCTTGAGTGAGTGGTAGACATTAGAGGCTGAAAAAAAAGAAGAATATCCAGAACTCATTCTTCCAGTTGAAGCAGAGGGTGATGTAGAGTAAATCCTTATTCTTTGTATAGAAATTCTTTCACATTATTTCCATTACTTTATTCTTTATTGTTCGAGGAGTATCCATTGTCGAGGAAGCAATGTAGTTTAGTTTGGGTTAATGTTGAGCGTATTAAATTGGAATACGTATTAGAAGGTTCATGCGAGGGAACATGGCGTAGGTAAAGACACGAATGGATCGGGAGAACACACACACAAAATATAAGGGTGGATTTGGGACTTATCCTTTTTCGCATGTAGGGCTATTTTTAGAGATTGCGTGTAGATCACATATACTAAGAAAAGACTTGTGTGACACACATCGACTATTTTTGGAAGATCGGATGCTAAGTGTTTTGCATGGATGTGGGCTAAAGATAGAATTGGTACTAACAGTTAACTAGAAGAGATCTATTGTTAGTGCACTTGCATGTGTGGTCGTGATTGTAAAGGCGCATGGATATTTTCAGCCCGTGACCTATTTTTGGAATCATGCAAGTGGTGAAGGGAAATTCCCACTTTATAAATATGTAATGATCTGTAGTATAGTAGGGGGTGAGAACTGAATTACTATGAAGTTATGTTGCCAAATATAATACTAGCATAAGCTATGGTATTATCTATTATAATGAGATTCTGTGTATTTATCATGTTTAATATAATGGAGTGTATTGGCTGAATTAGAGTATTAATATTGAGTATAGTTGGTTCTTGCATGCTTGATTTCATCATGGTTATCATTTAAGTTTGTTATTCTTTAGATCTAGATCTGAACATGCATTGTAGAATGATATATTAATTATGGATCTGAATGCATTAAGTCTTCATCATGCTAACATCCTGCAACAACAACCTAAAGAGGGACTTGGTACCTTTGCACACTTCGGTGAGCACTCAGTCTAGGCTAAGTGATGTGTCAACGCACTTGGGATTTTATTGGTAAATTCTAGGCTACATCAATAGCCTCATCATTTTCTACATAATCTAGGGTAGCAAGCTCATTCTCAGCCTTAACGCATGCCAAGATTGGATTCATTGGCATTTTGTGAACTAAGGGTTCAATGTAAACTGAAACTGTGAAGTTGGTATCTTCTAACTCTTTTCTCGTAAACAAGCGGGATGCGGAAGTAGCTATCGAATCAGCAAGAAGGTTTTGTTCACGTGGGATGGCTTCAATTGAAATGAATTCAAAACCTTTAGTTAAGTTGAGTACAACAATTTTATAGAGTTGTAAGTGTTCTACCCTAGTCTCATATACCTCTGAAACTTGATTAATGACTAGCTGCGAATCACCCAACACTCTAATATTACAATTGTTAATCCTTTTGCTCTTTGTGACACCAAGAAGAAGATCCTCATATTTTGCACCATTGTTTGTACATTTAAAATCTAGCTTGAAGGAAAAATGCATGAATTTCCCCTTAGGATAAGTGAGAATCACACCTACCCTAGCGCCAAAGCAGAATTTTTCTCCATCAAAATTAAGATTCCAACAATTGCTTGGGAAGATTGATGTTAGATCATCCTTTGTATCTTATTCCTTTGCTTCTGAGACTTCAACCATTCAAATTCCATTGGCGTAAGAGAGTTGAGTCCCGAACATGTCCTATGCTCATGGAATCAAATGGAAGGAGAATGGGTAAATAATTCTCAATAGCTTGAAAATCTTTTTCGTGGTTCCTATTGATCATCATGTCTCTATGACAAAGCAATTTCATCCTTGATTACAGAATCCCTTCAATCAATCCGGTAGCCTCTAATTTCATTGTGGGAATTAGTTTTGTCTCAGTGTTGAACTCATTGGCTTATTCAATTGGTTTATGGGGAGCTCAAACTCATAATGTACCTTGGGCTTCTTCTTTAGGTTAGCTAGGTGAATGTTAAAGGGCTTGGTCACCCTATGCAACGAATACTTTCCCTAAGTGTAGGAATCTAACTTCCTAAAACAATATGGAGGGGATCGCCTTCATGCGATGTATCCAAGGATGGCCGAGAATCATATTATAGTTGGTTTCCCAGTCTATAATATAAAACTCTGTAAGAACCATCTTGGGCCCTAGGGTAATTGGTAGCACTATGGTTCCAATCGATGTTGCCTTGAGGCTATCATACCCTCTTAGTGTGTTTCTCGTTGAAGAGAAATTGGTCTCTCCGTAGCCTAACTTCTAGAGAAAATAAAAGGGGACAATGTTAATTGATTCTTTGTCATTGATCATTACACATTTTACATAGTTGTTGTAAATCCAAACATATAGATATAGATCCAAATCACCCCTTCATGTAAACTCATCATCTGTGGGAATCTTACTGATGTCAAATACGAATCCAACATCTATTTCTGGCTACCCAAGAGGATAGACATCAAAGTCTATGTGATTTATTTACGCTTTTAGAGGAGGGGTGACATTGATCAAATTCCCAAGACCCAATGCTTCTAATAAAGAAGCTCTATGAGCAGGGGAGTTCTTCAACAAATCCAAGAAGGAGATGTGAGAAAAGGTCTTTGTTAAATCATTGATCAAGTCGTAAGCCCCACCGGATTTGAAAGTGTTTCATAAACATCATCTGATATAGATGGGTAAATAGGAATGGGCTGTGAAGAGTAGTCTCGGTTCTAGTAGAAGCGTTTATTTGGGGTTCGGTTTCTAGTTCTACTAGACCTACTATAGACACCAAATTTGGGTCACAATCCCTCTAGCCCCTTTCAATTAAGTAATTAGACACATACACCTAGCCATGACCCCTTCTACACATTAGTATTAATTTAATTACCCATAATTAAATTAATCCTCATCCTCACACCATTATTATTTTAATTACCTTAATTAAACTAATATCCATCTCACTAAGCCACCTCACCTTTCCACCTCATCCTAGACCTATTCCTAGCCTATTAATGAACCTAGACCAAGTCCCCACTTATCCTAACCAATTGGGACTCTTTCCAACCCTAACTATTCATGACCTATTAATCCTCTAACTAATTCCATGCTCTAATTTATGCCATTCAACACTCCAGACCCGGACTAAGCCAAAGACCATGCCAAATTTGGGATAAAAACCCTATTTTTGGCAAGTTAGACCAATTCTCCTTAATCGACGCTGGTTATCCCTTGGTCGGCACTGATTACCTTTAACTAAGAGTGTATAACTCTTAGCTTAGGTAGGAAATTTGACTTCTTTACTTTTGGAAATCTTTCATTTGAACTCTCAAGCTCTCTTGCGATCTTGCAACCAACCGAGGCTCTCACAACATTCGAAATCCATACGGTTCATCCATAGGTTCATCCAGAGCTCCAAAGTGCACATAACCATCTTTCCACTACTATACTAGTTTGGGATTACCCTCCCCTACAACCACCACCACCACATGCTTTCTCTCTGAATTCTACACGTAATTATTATTCTTTCCTTGTCATTTTCAATAGATTATTCGTTTTTATTAGCTATCTATTTCATTCCTTATTTTATCTTACCTGAATTCTCCCATCATTCCTCATTCCAACCATTTATTCTTCATACCTCACCCAAAAACCAACGTAACCATCTCTAAGCTCTTATAATAATTCCACAACCCCATCTAAACTCCCCTGACACTCTATGTAATTATAGAGACTGCCCAAAATCCTATATTTAATATTACTTCAAAATTTCCCCTCTTTCGACACCAATTAGCCAATCGGCGCGTCACCAAGTTTTCCTATAGCCGGCATCGGTCATTTAACCAAAGCATCACTCTCTAAGACTGGTAATATATTCAAAACCAATGAGCTCATAACTTCTCCCAAACAACCCAGAATCTTACCAAACTTCACCCATACCTCACCTACAACCCCTGTCATACCTATAGACCTAAACCAACATACCAACCATCCAGATTTAATTATAACCTTTCCTGTTAGATTAAATTCACTTATTGTATGTTATAGGAGATACCTAAATCTTATCAACTACAATAGGATTTCCTTATTTCATGTTATTTGTTGCATTAAATTGTATTTGAAAGTGGATTGATAACCTTCTAGGAAGCACCTCGCTTCCTAGATCTAGTTCTCGCTAGGCAGTCCACTAACCTATATTGTTAATGTTATTTTTTGGTCTTATTGTGTTTCTTATAGGTTGTTCCTCCTAGCCAAATGGAATATCTCTATAATCAGCTTGGATAACATTCTACACTCGCACAACCTCTTCAACTATCAATAGGTATACCTCCTCAACCTTACACTTATCTGTTTTATCTCTACATTTGTGGTGAAACATTTTGGCATGCACTTTAAAAATTTACTCATTTATTAAACATCTTCCTTCCCGATAGTTTCACAAATATTAATACCCTACGAGGGTGGATCCAACTGGTGTTCTAGCTAGTCATCATATCAGATTTTAGACCTCACATACTAAAAAGTATATATTGGGGACACTTTAGCCAAAACACCCGATACTAGACATAGACTACTTATAGGGCACCTTTGTTGACCAACAACTCTACTCTACTCACAATTAGTTTAAAAATGCATAAGCCACATAACATAAAAATATGATACCTAGGATTTGCGTGTTTGTTAGTTTTTTCCTAATTTGTGTTTTGAGTTGTGAGAACGATTCTTCTCTTTTTCTTTTCTTTCACACTCCACAATCATAGTTGGTGTATTCGACTTTTTTTTAGTGTTATAGGACATTATTTTTCCATACTCAACTTCTAGGTTGGCTTTTATTTGACTTAAATCACTCTAAATTTCAAATTTCTTCAATTTCTCAAATTTCTCAATGACCGGCATCTTTCCAAAGAACCAAGGTCGGTTCCATAATTATATGGGCACCGGTCACCCGAATGGTTTCGGTTTCTATGTGTTTTTATTAACCTACCAAAAACAAATTCCTTATGACATTTTTCACTTTTTGTCACTTACTATATTTTGTTTTCTTCTAATATACTCGTTTCTGAGCTTCTGTCACTAGTAACACAACCCACTTTCACCTTTTGTACACCTTTCTCATCCAGTTGTTAAATTTCCAAATTATTCATAATGAAACATTGGTCCAATAACCGGCATTGGTTCCTTTTTCCTACCAAAGATCGGTTACTCGACTGACGTCGGTTTCTATGTTTTGATTTTCCTATCAAAACAACATCTTATCAACATTTTCCAAATTCTTCTTATCTCTTATTTCGTGTTTCTATAGCATTTTCAGAACTCGGACTAATTATTCTCTCATTACCCACATGGTTCTAACTTGTTGAAAGCTAATGCCTTATTCTTTCATGCCGCCACTAGCTCCTACCACCTATCCCTTCACCACCTTCCATTTCCTCACCCATGGACCCCAATTCTTCTACCACTATACCGGCAGGTGACAAGGAATTCACGAAATTATTTGATCATAATACTGCAGCCTTGCAATATTACCTCACCCATTCTTCCACACGTGACTCGTCAGGGCATCCCATGTTTGATATGCCTACCTCTATTTCTCTCACTTTAACTCCCACTTCCATGTTGTCCAACACTAGTGTAGTGGTACCCGCTTCCACCTCATCACCCATCGTTTCCCGTGATCATCCCTACATCTTTGATATTTGTTACACCTATGCCATCTATCACACCTTCAACATTTGTATCCCCTTCAACATCCACCTCACCATCATCTATAGCTCCTAGTGTAGGTATATTGACATCATTAGTTCCCATTGCTTCCCAACCACCCGTATGTTGACCTCCTATACTCCTTTCCAAAATCTAGTCCTTTTAATACCTCAAAATCTTCCACCCATCACTACATGGGTCTTAACACAAGTTCCTCCCACTTATACCCAACATAAACAACCTCCCATCACCTCCGCTTATTATTCTAGGTATATGCCTTCTTCATATGTTCCCTCTTATATACCCCCATCATAGTTTACTTATTTGGAACCACCATACACTAGAGTTTCATCTACAACTTATCTACCTCATCCACTCCCTTATACCGCAAGGGGTCCTCCTCAATCTAATCCTACAATGGACCTTATAAGAATGATTATGAATAAGATGTAGACCCTAGAAGCATATTTTTCTGGATTTCATAATGCTTTGACTTATGATGAAATCTGTAATGAGCCTATTCATCTATCCATACACATTCATCCTTATCCCACACATTCGGAAATTCCTAAGTTCAATCGATTTAATAAAAGGAAGATCCACAATAGTATTTGTGATCGTTCAAACACATTTGTTATCTATTCATTCATGATAATGCCTTACTCCTTATGACTTTTCCCATGTCCTTGATAGGACCTGATTTAGATTGGTATAGTGCCTTACCTAGGCACTCAATCTACTCCTTCAATCAATTGGCCCAGACCTTCCTTGAAAACCTCTCCATAAATATCATTAAGAAGGTCTCTATGATAGATTTGTATTCTATGTGCCAATATGATGACGAATATATCACCGATTTTGTGACATGTTGGCATAGCCTTACCAATCAAATCAATTTTCAATTTCCACAAACCGAGCTAATAGATTTATTCACTAGGGCTTGTGGCCAACTCTTTGAGTCCAAACATTTTGAATGTTTGATGAGGCATTCACCATGGCTTAGAAGCTAGATATTCGTGCTTGGAAGAGAAGAAACTTCATCTACACAACAAGAGCACTCCGTTTAAGTCGAATGAATCATCTTCCTCTTCTAAGCCATAAAATAATTTTTCTAAGGAAAAATGATCTCGCCAACATAGTGGTTATGAAATTTGGCCTTTCCCATATGTCAAACCAACCAAAACCTCCTTCTAATTTAACCCCTGTTTAGAACGTCTAGTATAAGTACAAAAAAAGATGTTATACTCCCATAGGAGAGCCTTACTCCTCTGTATTGGAAAAGATGTTAAAAGCAGGCGCTATCACCCTTTCGCCAATCAAACCACATATTGGTTTTGACCCTTCTCATCCTGTACTAGCATGGTATAAATATATTGACTATCAGTAACTACCACCGCATTAAGGGCCATAGCGATGGAAACTATAATTTTTTAAAGAAAATCATCTAGGAAATGCTAGATAATGGAGATTTCATCCTGGATAACCCCAACGCGCTAGAAAATCAAAACTTGCATATCTTTAAGAAACCTTTTCCAAACCATACCCATTCATCAAACCAGACGAGTGAGAATTCTAACACTAATGTTCACGAATTTCATGTCGTCTTTGATACCATACCTACTTCTTCCGCTCATTTTCCTCTTGTCCGATATATTGACAAAATTCATGCTCGCGATCCTCTACCCATAGAGGAGCCTATGTTGCCTACTCCTCTACCCATGGAGGAGCCTACTTCACCTATTCTTCATCTCACGGAAGAGTTGACCCTACCTATTGTTTTACCTACCCAAAGAACCTATGTCATCTACTTATTTATCTATTGCAGAGATTACCCCACTTATCCCCCCACCTATTAAGGAGCCCAAACTATCCACACTTCTACCCATGGAAGCACATATTTCATCTTCTTCCCCACCTAAGGAAGAGCCTACACTACCTACCTTTCTCCCTCCTCGACCCATAGAGGAGCCAATTTTATACTCTCTTCCTATCAATGATGCATCTCCTAGGGTCTACCAAGATCCTGTTAATCTTCTTGCATCACTTCTACCTATAGATTCAGAAGCCAAAAACTTCCATATCTCATAGACATCCAAATTTTTCATAGGGATTACCACCAAGTCATCGCCATCCTCCTCTACCTCTATGCCATTCTCTCGTTTGGTCGATCATTTAGAGTATGTGGACCACACCACACTTTGGGGACACTTGCATCTCCCAATACCTACACAAATGAAAATGTTGACCCCAGACACCTCTACCATTTATCCAAAGATATTCCAAACAACTAAAACTAAAATTCCTGAACCGGTTATATTAGCATCTTCTTCATTAGCCTCACCTTCACTTGCACCCAAACCTTCACGTACACCTAAACCTAACACTACATTAGGGGTCCATCATACGCCTAGTCTATTACATCCTACAATAAAATTAGACCTGACTACTAAACAACCACCCGTCACGAAGTCAACTCCCACGCCTAAGAAGAAGACATAATCTCCTAGGCCTTATTCACCCTCGCCTCTTCCATCGATCTTAGGCCCACATCCATCAACCTTGGTCAAGAAACCACTTCACCAAGGTAAGTCCAAGGTATGACAACCCACATCCACACCTTCATCACCTCATTTTCCCACACCTTTACCTCTTCACAAAAACAAATCCCAAGCGCAAAGCCTCGCACCCACACCTCTACCTTCATCACCTCATTTTCCCACACCTTTACCTTCACCACCTCGACTTACCTACATCTTCTTTGTTACCTACCACCATATCACAAATGGACACTGCCACTTTCACCCCGGATTTTTAAATTACACTAGTATTTTTGTATCCTTCTACCTCATGTACCCCACCTGCACCTTTACCCAAGAAGGTGAAACCTCAATCAAAAATAAAAACAAAACCTTCGCTACCTAATAAACAGTATCCTTACCTACACTACCTCTACCAAAGACACCTCTCACGGTAATCACTTGTGCCCTCACCAAAACCCACTCTAACCTCAAATTGTGATCCATTGGAAATATCATATTCCAATGTCCTTGCGAGGTCATTAGAAACCTCTGCTATCTATCACAAGACCATCCATCAAACCTTACGACCCACTCAAACCTAAACCAACAGGTTTGACGATACTAAGATTTGTGCATATCATCACTCTCCAGGGCATGATATCAAGGATTGTAAGGCCCTTAGAAACATTCTCCTTCAGCTTTGTAATTTGGAAAGCCCCTTGGAAGAAGATGACCAATTGGAGGAGAATTTCATTCCCCCTTTTCCCACCACCGCACGACCTAATCCTATATCTATTCAATGGTCATTACCTCCATCTCCACAACCATCTTTTCCACCTCTGGTCTTCAAAATCAATATGGTTCAAGTAGCCACTTGATCACAAAAAAAAAAACCAACAACCCATCTAGTGCACCTACACCTACCATTCCATCTGCACCTACCCCTAAGGTAACCATTCGTAGTCCGCCTATCTAATTTCTAATGGCATCACTCATTGTACTATGATCAAACAACTACATTAATATCCTCTAAAAATGTCTTTGTATGACCTCATCCAAACCTATGATTCCTATCGTAATACCCTCCTTGAGATCCTGTAAACTATTGAGGTTCTACCGAATGACCCTACGCCCGTTTTCACCATATTCACCCCTCATCATGTGGCCACTCTCACTGCTTCACCTAAAACTTCTATTTCCACTACCACTCACCAAGTTTTTGCCATCAGTTTCTCTGACTTAGAGATTACTCCTCACCATTCAGAGGATCCTGATCCCGCCCTCTTCATCTTCATCTACATTAAGGATACACATGTCAGTGCGTTATTTTCGATGGATGCACAATAATTAACATTATTTCTTCTTGTACATATAAACAAATGCACATACCTACTAATTGCGTGCACACAATAACTTGATTATGGTGCATTCTTTCAATGATTTTTTGACATCTACTCTAGGAAATACCATTCTCCACATCCATGTGGGTCCCCACACCATTCCTAAACTATTCTATGTTCTCAAAGGGGAATTATAATACAACATGCTACTTGGCCGACCTTGGATCCATGTCATGGGGTGTGTACCTTTGACCCTTCACTGCTACATCAAGTTCAAATATGAAGGACACCCTTACACTATTCAGGAAGATCCTTCACCTTTCAAAACCTGCAACATGTTGTATTGACCCAATGATGTCCTTATTCTAGTTAAGGAATCTACTACCACTTTTGTCTCATCTACTACCACTACTACCTCATCTACTACCGCCTCCACCTCATTTGCTACTATTTCCATTTCATCTTCTTTCACGATTTCATATACCACTCTGGCTACTACATCTTCCTCAACTAGCTCATCTCACCCCATCAAGCTGCTCCAACTTCCAAAGTTAGCCCATATAGTAATCCTTCTAGCTCATCCATTCCTACCACCCAAGTACTAACTTCCAACCCTTGGCGAGATGTTTTTCAATGCCTTACATTGGGGAATATCACCTCTACAACATTGACACTTTCTAAAATCCTCAGGAGTATGGAAACCTTCATCAACACCCACATTATGATCGACGTATAGGATAATTTTTTCCATACGGTCCTCCCCACCTTCACACCAACTTGACATTCGGGGGACTTGATACCTCTTTTTATTCTCCCGAACCACCCACTCAAACACAACCTTTTTCCTATGACTTCATTACCTCACCAACCGTTGCTTCACCCGCACCTTTCTTCATCGATGTTTTTGGACAGGATTTGGCTTTAGTATTTAAGAACAAGGTCATCACACAGTTATTCCTTGCACTACCTACAAATATAAGGACCGCTGTGGTATTGGATTTTCTGAACCACCTAGTCCTAAGAGGGCAAGAATCGACCTTGTTGAGGAAGATCAACCTTCTTCACCTTCTTCGCTTATCGTCCAACCTTCACCAATGAAGTCCATGGATCCAGAATACATTCCTCCTAACTTTTTTTTCATGAACACCATTTTCTTGGGACCCCTAACCTATCAACGTGATGGAGAGACTCCCTCTTCTCTTCCTTTTCTTTACCCTGACATGATCGATGATAATACACCTTCTATAAACATCATTTAGTGTAAAGATAATGATTCTATTCTCATATATCTAGGTGTTTAGGATTCTTACATTCATCGTTCATTACCATCTGAGACACAAAACATGTTGAATGAATCGTCCATAGAGATCAACATTCACACTCATGACAACCCCAGAATCCTAAAGATAGGCCAATCTTTGGATACCACCAAACAAGAAGCCTTCACCTATTTCCTTCAAGACCATAGTAACACATTCACTTGGTCTTATGTTGATATGCCCGGTATTGACCAAAATATCATGGTCCATAATTTCGTAACTATCCCTAATGTTAAACCCGTGAAATAGAAAGTCATGAAAATGCATCCACACATTTCCCTTCTTGTGAAAGAAGAAATTCAGTGCCTTATTTTTGTTGCCTTTATTCTACCCATTGATTATCCACAATGGATGTATAACATCATTCCTGTCACTAAAGCAATAGGGGTACTCCATATCTACATGGATTTCCACGACCTCAACCTCGCCTACCCTAAGGATGAATTTCCTCTACCTAGTATCAACCAACTTGATGATCTTATGGTCGGCCATGAGATGTTATCTCTTATGGAAGGGTTCTCGGGTTATGTAACATCTTTGACAAACTGTTGAATTTTTCCTCTTTACATTGCAAACGTTGACATGTGATTTTTCCTAAGAAGGTGTATTCTTTTGACTGTTGAAAATCATGTTTGCAATGGATAAATTATTTATGTACTTGGATTCATTTTTTTGTGATGATGTTGCTTGCAAGGAATCCATTCTTCTTGAGTTCGGTAAGGTTGTAAACTAGTGATGTTGTTTGCAAATTTATCTTTCTATAACAGCAAAAACCTTGGATCAATTCCATTGATCCAAGGTATGCTTCAATTCTTCTTACCTAGTCTGTATGACAAACCAACATTCGAAATTGAAGGTAATAAAGGACTGAGTCCTTGTATGTATACAATTTTATTGATCCTTCTTTGAAGTCCTTGCTTTGCATATTGTTGTAAATTGTGAACTCGGATCTTCTTGTTAATTTCTTAAGGACGTTGAATGGCGTAAGGAGGATGAGGACCTACTTCAAGACTATTAAGGTAAAACCTTAGTCCTAGATCTTTAAGATCTATCCTAACTGGATTCTAACCTAAGGTAAACTAGACCTACCTTAGATATATTCTAAATTATTCTTGTTGCACCCTAACCTAAGTTTGTATACTCTACGGGTGTGGGGTTCAAAATAACCTAAGGTAATAAGGGACCTATCTAGGACCTATTACCTAATACTAAACTACTATGGGACATGACTTAATCTATGATGGCATGCTTTCTATGGCAACTTTGAAAGACCTAAGGTAAATACTTTTTATCTAACCTAAGGTTGGATCCTAAACTAATGTTAAGATGAAAGGGGACCTAAGGGGTTCGCATGGCTATTGGGAGGTGATGGCGATGGTTTCAATGGAATTTAAGTGATTTGATTTGAATTCATAAAATTGATCTTGCCCTGGTTTTGCAGCGAGAGGCATGGAAGATAGAGGGAATGCCTAGTTGGCATTATCACTAAAGTTAAGAGATGCATGTTTTAGTTGAATTTGAGTTCACCAATTTTAGATGGTAGTGGCGTGGAGATTTAGGCGGGAGAATTGAATGCAAGTGCATTAATGAGCATAGGTTTTGGTGAGCAAACCACCTTGGAAACCATGCAAGCAGATTTTTGGGAGGTTGTTTGGTCATTCATTCATGTCAATTTTTGCTTTACATGGAGATATCTAGTTCTTTGGTTGTTTGGAGTATTGTTACTTCTGATTGGAACTGTGTTGATATGGAAGCTTGGATTAAATGTTATGCAGACTCAAAACTGTTTGAAAGCAACATTAAATGAGTAACTTCTTGAAATTTACCTGTGAAAATTTCATTGCTTTGAACCTTGTATTTCAATGGAAGCTGAGTTGAAAAAGGGTGTTTGGATTTACTATTTTGTGGATTCAAATTCATGTGGAAACAATAATGAAGGAGTTATTTATTCTCTTACTCCTTCAGTTAAAACTTAGTTGTTCGGATCTAGTTCTTTCTATGGAAACTATGAGGTAATGGTTACTCGGATACTAAGGTTTTGGAAATATCTTGTTTGAAGATAACAATGAATGAATTCTCCCTTTTTGAACTTTATATGTATTTGGGTTTTTCTTTAAAACTCTAGAAGACTGGACTAATAGTTGGATAAATGAAGCTCTGTTATATTTAAGGATTTTTCGAGAGAGTTGGTTTTGTCTGAGTTGATATTTGGTCCTATGCATGTTATCTCTACTCGAGCTTGCAAGATGTCGATCTCGTTATCTTTCTTCACCTTCAAGTTAGATAATGATCATTTAGAATTATTATTTTTGATCTGAGTAAACCTCTTAAGCTAACTTGCTAGTGTAAGTTTGTTGAAACCTTACTGTTGTGGTTTTAGGAAGATTTAACGAATGTATATACGGATTTTGGGTTGACGTTTCGTGATCTGGGAATAACCAATAGGTTCAGTATGAAGGGTTTCTAGATTCTTCATTTTCTATGATCTCTGAGTATGTTGAAGGAATAGAATGTCTTGACGACTTAGTTGATTTGTGCAGTTGAGTCTGTCCATAGAAATGGAATGAAAGGAATTCTGATTATCTAATCATTTCTTTAGTTGACTTGTGCACCTGTAGCTAGTCATGTCATCCTTATTTTACACATTCTTTGAAATTGAACCTAGATGGATCTTTTTCTCTATCCAAAATACGGGTTCTCTCACCTCTATGAGGTTGCGAATGTGAGTCGATCTTACTGATTGTTTCTCTTTCGTTTTGAAAGAATGATTAGGACTTGGTTCCTCTAACTGAAACTTTTGATGATTGGTAATGACTTTTGAAGGTTGTTATTTCATGTAAGTTGTTTAGAAAAATTCTGGTTAATACATCTCCTTCTTGATGTGGATAATGTACTACTATCACTATTATTGTATCGTGCTGGGAGAACCTTATTTTGAAATCTGACTTGCATAATTCAGACTAGTATCTTCTAATGCATGTCTCTATGTTTAAAAGAGTTCAAGGATTTGTGTTTGGGTCTGTACCAGTCCTTTTATGACCTTCTTTACTTGTGAAAGAAAGTTGGAATCCTCTTCTAAACATGTTGACTGACTCCTCTCTCTTTTACCCTCTGAGGTAAAGTTTTCATCATTGTTTTCTTTGGAGACTGTAGGAGATTATATGTTGCACTCTCTCTTTTGAGTTGTGAAATGATATTTCAAATTTTACCGAATTGGAAGGGAAGTTCTAATTTTCTTTCTCTCAGTTTGTCCTTCCCTCTCCTGTGTTAATCTTGCTTATAGATTGGATCAGTTCAGTTGCATTACTTTCAAGAATGCATTGAGTAGTTGTTGATACATCTTACTCATTCACTTGACTTGTATTGAAGGAATCAATATTTGTTATGGGTGATTAATGTTATATGTTATATATTGAGTGAATACTTCCTAATTCTAATGTGTGGCCTAACTTGAGAACTTAGGCTATATCTTGGAATTTAAAATTAGGATATAGCATCTAAAATGGGAATCTCTTATTCTTTTGTATGTTGTAGATGATTCATCCTAGAACCTTTCATGAAGCTGGAATTAGCTTGGTTGTAGATGTCTTTTTATGAAATTGTGTAATGTTGAGTTTGATGGTTCTTGCTTCTTAAAAGTAACACTACTTTTGGAAAATATTAGAGTTAGTGTCTTTATTTCTAATTCAGATTGAATTACATAAGAAATAAATAGTAAGTACCTTTAATAGAAGGAGATAAGTAATTAGGATGAAATGTTACTTATCTAATATAATTCTTTATAAGAAAATAATTGCTGAGGAGAGCTGATTATATCATGATCTTTATGAATGTTAATTTGGTTGTTATATTGTTCTTCCTTTTATGATTGTTATTTCTTATGATTTATCTATCTGTTGGCCTTGCTATTTCATAAAAGCAAAGTTTGTTTTATGAAACAGTTAGTTGAAGGAACATCATTTTAATGCTTAGTGCTTATCATGCTCAGTTCAATGAACTAACCCGTGCTAGAAATTTTTGCAAATGGAATTCGTAAGTGATGAAGGGAGGTAATAAATTTTATGATTTATTGGTTACTTAAAGTCTAGATCTCTTATGAAGAAATATGATTCATTATTGAAATGTATAAAAGAAGAAAAGTTGTATTCTTTATTGATCTTGATGTTGTTTGACATGAATATGTCTAAAATGTATGGTCTAGTAAACTGTGTATTTCACCATGATGAATTAAAAAGGATAAGATTTACTTAAATATGTGTGTCATTCTTCTTGAGCATTCTTAGAAGGAAAGGTGGAATATTATCTTCATTTGTTCTCTTTCTTAACTGTTTGGATCCTTATTTTAGTTGGCATTGAATGAATTGGATGGAATGGATTTAAATACAATATTCCTTACTGAAATGCAAATTATTAAGTTGGAATGCTTAGTTAATCTTTCATCTAAGCCTCTTTGGATTAGTAAAAAGATGTTAATGAAAATTATAACTTAACTAAGATGACTTGTGTAATGGAATAAGGATATAATGAATTTCTAACACCTAACAAGAATGAGGAAGGTTCACTTCATATTGAGTAATACCATGTTAGGTAAACAAAAATGTATGGTATATGTGATTGTTTATCAATTAGACTATGAATGGTTGAGTTATACTAAGTAAATCTTATGGAGGTTGTTGTTTCTGTTTGATTAACTGAACTTTAATAAAAAAATTAATGAACCTAAAGCAATCATAGGATTTTATAGTACATTAACAACTCAGGTAGGAATGATAATCTTAAGACCTAAAGTAATTCAGGGTTCAACAGTGTAGCTGTAACCAAACCTTAATTATGAAACTTAAGTGAGTAATAAACTCTCTATGGGATATGTACACCCAGATGGGTAATTCTGTCGGATGTTGGCACACGCCAACTACAGAACTGTACCTTCGTGAAGACTAGGGTCTTCACGAGGATACAATGTTGCAGTTGACATGTTGCAACACCCTTGATTATTGGATCATCTAGGTTTACATAAACATATACTTGATCTTAGTTTCACTCTAGGTCAGATTAGTATTATGAGTTAGCACAGGGAGTGACTCTCGATGGCTCAGGGTAACTAGACACATCCAATTGACTTAGGTCAATTGAGTATGCCTATGTACCCTTAGTCATCGTGAATGGTTCCCTATCCTGATTTATGTTGCTAACCTGGGTTAGGGTCAAACCTTGAACAAGTGAACTGATAGAATTCAATGAAGACCATTCTAGATAATAGATGAGTGGGGTGAAGGACGTATTCCATTTGACGAGTATGTCATCTAGGAATAGTAACATGAACAATATGTTAGAAATCTTTGGCCAAAGTATCGCAAGCTGCTGGTTGCGTTGTCCTATGTCACCTAGTTTAAGAAATGGGATTTTAGATGAATATTGGTAACAAATATTCAAATAGGTTTCTTAAACAGAACACTCAATACCTAAAACAGGGTAAGAGAACCAAGAATACTTAGTATACACTTTGTATTCAACACTTTAAGTTAACATGAGAGATCGGTTAGAAACCGAGTCATGAAATGAGATATCGATAGTTCATCGAGTCATTTACAACTACATATGGTTATCTGTTATGAGATTTATTGGCATGGAATGTGTGTTCTAAATTATGATTATTTAGAATAGAGAACATTATGTATTCAAAAAAAAATTCCCTTGTTTCTAAAGTCTTAAAATGGGAATGTTACATCTTGGTATCGGAGTGAAGGTTACAACTCTTGGACCTATTATGTCCATAATATGATAAAACTTAAATTTTCTTGTTAATAGAAAATGGTTAGAACAAGAGGAAATGCTACAAATAACCCACCACCAGGTGGAGAAGTAGCAACTGCCTAAAAACTTGATGAGATCCTTGCTACCCTGTTGGACACAAGAGATCATTTGGTTGTACTTGAACAACAAGTAATGGGTAATGAGGAGGAAGAAGATGCTGGTAATAAAAATCAACCACCTCATGTGGAAAACGCCAATGTAGAAAATTTAGGTGTTGATAACAATAATGTAAACATACCGATCATCCAAAAAATAAAAAGGAAAGGTTGGCAGTTGAACTCACTAATGATATAAAAGGATAAGTCCACCTAAGTTTGATGGCACCACTTTAGGATATAGATATGAGAATTGGCTTAGTGAAATGGAGAAGTAATTTGCAATAAGGAACTTCTCGGAGGAAACAAAGGCAATATGGGGAGTATATCAGCTTTCCCATGAAGCATCTTCATGGTGGGACAACAAGGCTGAGTTGAACATTGATGAAACAAATATTACTTGGGATCAATTTAAAAGTTATTTTAGGCAACGATGGCTACCACAAATTTATTATGATTAGAAAATGACTGAATTTTAGAACTTATCCCAAGGAAAATTAATTATAATAAAGTCTTGGAGCAGTTTACTAAACTCCTTAAGTATGTACCTCGAGTATCAAACCGACGAAAAGTCTAGGATACAAAATTTATAATGGGATTAAATCCCATCATAGGAGGAGAGGTGGATGTTCACACCCAACCAATATGAAATGGATTGTTGAAAAATCCATAAGGCGGAACATAAATTAAAGGAAATTTTTTCTCATAAGGAGGAATTCAGAAAGAAAGTTCCAAACTCCTCTTCATCATCTCTCGCACCTAAGAAGGGACCATGGAAAAATTTTGGTATGAAAAATAATTTTTCAACAGATAATAATAAGAAAACAACAACAAATAATTCTGCTGCTAATGTACAAAATAATTTTGTCAAGAACAATAATAATGGACAGAAGTCCTATGGAGGTCAGAATGATAACTTTAAGGCTGGAAATAAATTTGAGCCTAAAAAGGGACCTGTAGGAGGTTGTTATAATTTTGGCAAAGATCATTACACAAATCAATGTCCTTTGAAAAAGGATGACCGTAATCAGCAGCACAAGATACACATTGCAGTAGCTGACAAACAAGCTAAAAAGTAAGTCACACCCATAGAGGTTATGGGTAAGTTATTTGGCATACATATAACTATTCTTTTTGATACTTTGGAGCTACTAAATGTTTTATTTCTACTAAATTAACATCGAAATTAAAAATAAAAGCTGGAAAAATAGATAAATCATGGGTTATACATTATGGGAATAATGTTGTTCATACAATTAGTATGTGTCTTTTTGGGGCAATCCTTGATTTACCTAGTTTTCCACATGAGTTGATCTTTATGTTGCTCCTTTAGGGTCTTATGATAT
This sequence comes from Taxus wallichiana var. yunnanensis, assembly GCA_018340775.1. Taxonomy (NCBI): domain Eukaryota; kingdom Viridiplantae; phylum Streptophyta; class Pinopsida; order Cupressales; family Taxaceae; genus Taxus; species Taxus wallichiana. The sequence continues at coordinate 865,614,273 of CM031238.1, forward strand.
AATGAGTGTTACTTGGTTAGTGAGAATTAAAAAAAAGTTGACTATTTTGAAAAATACATTAGTTGTTTAGATGACCTGCATAAAACAACAGACATTCAGGGTGTAAAACATGAAATTTCAGTTAGGAAATTGTCAACTATGCAACTTAAAAAGGCCAAAAATAAGGGTTATACCTTATATGCAGTAAAATTTCTGAATCTACTAAATAAAGTAGTGATTTCTTATAACGATATCCACTGTTACTAAACTTCAGTGATGTGTTTCCGGAAGAATTACCAGGTCTTCCACCCAAAAGGAATTTGACTTCACGATTGAAATCAAACCTAGAACCAAGCCTATTTCTAAGGCACCTTATCGGATGACTACTATTGAATTGGTAGAGCTTAAGGAACAATTGCAAGAACTTTTGTCTAAAGGTTTGATTAGACCGAGTGTCTCACCTTGGGGAGCACCAGTAATCTTTGTTAAAAAGAAAGATGGAACACTTAGATTGTGTATCGATTATAGAATGTTAAACAAGGAAACGATTAAGAACAAATATCCACTTCCTAGGATTGATGATCTATTTGATCAGATGCGTGGTGCATCAATATATTCTAAAATAGATCTTCGATCTAGATATCATCAGTTATGAATTAAGGATGAAGACATTCATAAAACAACTTTTAGAATGAGGTATGGACATTATGAATTCACAGTCTTACCATTTGGATTAACAAATGCACTTGCAGCTTTTATGAATTTAATGAATAATATTTTTCAAGAATACTTGAACAAATCTTGCTTGTATTCTTGGACAATATTCTCATATACTCTAAAATTATTGAAGAACACCATGAGCATTTGAAGATAGTTTTAGAAATCTTGAGGAAGAGACGGTTGTTTGGTAAGTTGTCTAAATGTTCTTTCTATGACATGGAAGTGCACTATTTGGGTCATGTTATAAGCAAGAATGGAATAGTTGTAGATCCCTCTAAGATTGTAGCTATAACTGAGTGGCTTGCACCAAAGAATGTACATGAAGTTAGAAGCTTCATGGGTCTTGTTGGTTACTATAGGAAGTTTGTTAAAGATTTCTCCAAGGTTTACGCACCAAATATTATAAAAAGTCTAAAAGTCTTAAAATGGGAATGTTACGAGTTATAACCAAATATTACTCATGCCGAAAGACCAACACAAAATGGATTTCATCACCCCTTGGTGAACATTCTACTATCATGTCATGCCCTTTGTCCCGAAAAATGTATGTGCCAGTTATCGGTGCACCATGACCTATATCTTCCAAGAAATCATGCATGAAATATTGGAAGATTACGTTGACGACCTTCTCAGTAAGTATAAAAATCGAGTCAAGCATATTGAGTTCTTAAAGTCATTTTCAATCACCTCATCTAATAATGGGTTTAACTTCAACTAAAGAAGAGTGTCTTCGTTGTTCTTTATGGAAAACTCCTTGGTTTCATCATTTCTTTTAGGGCATCAAATTTGGTCCTGCTAAAATCAAGGTTATTCTCGAGATGCCTCCACCAACTAACCTAAAACAGCTTCATACTTTGTAAGGAAAATTGCAATCTATTTGACGCTTTGTTTCCCAACTTTCTGACCGATGTCACCCCTTTCACCATCTTCTTAAAAAGGATGTTTCCTTTAATTGGAATGATGAGTGCCATAAATCCTTTGAAGCATTGAAGAAATACCTTCTTTAGCCACTTGTGCTCATCCCACCTAAAGATGAAAAACCTTTCTACCTATACATTTCTGCCATTGACCATTCCTTGGGTGCCATTCTCACTTGTCATGATGAGAAACATAGGGAACATGTGGTTTATTACATAAGTCTTACTCTTCTAGACTACAAGACTAGGTATACACATGTTGAAAAACTTTGCCTTGTCTTAGTCTTTGTAGCCACCAAACTTCATCATTATCTACTTAACCACAAAACCTTCATTGCCACCAAAACCGACCCTTTGCATTACATGTATGCCAAACCTTACCAACACCAATGCACCTCACATTGGCTCATGCTCCTTGTAGACCTAGACCTAGATTTTATTCATCAAAAGTATATCAAAGGAAAAACCATTTTTATCGACTTATAAACACCCCTCTGCCTGAGACATCAACCTTCAAACTTTGATTTTCCTAATGAGTCTATCTACACTCTTTCCTAGGGTGACAATGTTTATCAAATGACCTTATTCTTTGATAGTTCTAAATGTCAACATGGGGGTGGTGTAGGAATTATCCTCATTCCTCTTAACGGGAGCCTATGCCTTTATCTTTCAAACATGATTTCAACTTCACTAATAACATGGCCAAATACAAAGCACTCGTATTAGGTCTCCAAACCGCTACTTCCTAGATGTCAAAACCATTAATATCCTTGGTGATTCTCAACTAATAGTTAACCAAGTCAATGGTTTATACCAATGTCATAATGAAATACTTCAAAATTATAAGCATCACATCAACATGCTTTTGACTACCTTTGATAATTACGACATTCAAACTACTCCACAATCCACCAAAAAATTTTTGGATACCATGGCTTGTCTCACCTCACATTTACCTACCTCACTTGCAGACTCGAAAATATTTGTCACCATACAAAGGATTGAGTCACCCTATCATCTATTTCGTGATGTAAACTTGGTGGGACGATTCAAAACCAACCCAAGCGACATTTGGTATAAGCAATATGTTGATTACCTTTCCCAATCAATTCTACCTCTATATCTCACTCGCAATGGTAAGCGAGCCTTCCTCCAAAAGGTCTCTCGTTACGTCATCATGGGAGGTCTTCTCTACAAGCATGGCTTTGATGGTATCCTCCTATAGTGCCTCACTAGATCTAAAATTCCGTAAATAATTAAGTAAATCCATGATGGGATTTGTGGTGGACATTTCAGTGGCCACACTATTACCAAATTTATCCTTCATCTCAACTATTACTAGCCAAACCTTAACCAATACTATTTTGAATACGCCAAACATTTTTGAAGTTTCAACATCATGCTAACCTTCACCATACCCCAAGTCATACCTTACAATTCATCAGGGACTTTTGGCCTTTCTCTCAATTGGGTTTGGATCTTGTCGGAGAGATTAACCCTCATTCTTCTCAATGTCATTAATGGATTATCATAGCAATTGAATACTACATTAAATGGGTGGAAGCCATCCCTGTCATTTCTACCAAATCCAAGAAAATATGTGAATTCATCAACCATCACATCATTTATCGTTTTGGTGTTCCTCATCATCTCATCACAGACAATGGTAAACAATTCAAAAACAAAAACCCTATAAAAACTCGTGACAACTTTGGCATTGAACTCATCTTCTCTTCACCCTATTATCCTAAAAAAATGGTCAAGATGAATCTACTAACAAACCCCTCAACAAAATTATTATGAAGGTGGTTGACGATACTGGTAAGGATTGGCACTCACACATTCCTTTCGCCTTATGGGCATATTGCACCAGCATTCACACTTTTATTACAGCCACACCTTTCTCTTTGGTATATGGTACCAAACTTGTTTTACCTATTGAAGTCCAAATTCCATCTCTTCACTTAAATATATGCTCAATGATGATGAATTTCGCCAAGACAATTCGGCACAACTTGAGATCTTAGACAAACATCGTCTAAATTCTCTCGACCACCTTCAAATCTACCAAAAATGTATCAAATGTGCCTATGAAAAAGGTGTTCATGAAAAAAATCTTAAGGTCAGTGATCTTTTCCTAAAGGAAAATCAACACGTAACAAAAGTTGAGAAAAGTAAACGAGGCAAGTTTTCTCCTAATTGGCTTAGACCTTATATTGTCACCCATGCCTATGGATCAGGCACTTATCATTTATCTTCTCTTGAAGGTAAACCTGAACTTGATCCCTTTAATTCCTTGCATCTTTGACCATTCTACTATTGAATAAAGTACTACATCACTTTATGTCACTTACATGCTCATCCCTTGAGCGCACCTCTCCTTCCACCTACCTATTTTAAGGACCAACGAATAAACTATAATTGTGTGATTATCCATCACCATTCAACCTTGTCTTCAATATGAGTACTACAACTCTACTCATGGCATGATTATCATGGATAATTTTCATCCTCTTTAGGATGGAATCCCATGGTCATTCGTCACTTAAAACCCCTCTTTCATAGCTAACATTTTTGTGCTATGGTTTTTGCCTTCATAAAATAGGCCTATATTCCTTTATAGTCTTGTCCATGACTTTAAGTCCAAAAAATACAAAATATATGGGATAACAAAAACTATACTCCTTGAGTCAAACTTCTTGCAAATATATGAATCCCTTAAAATGACATATATGTCTCTCTAGCTACTATAAATAGATTGCTCCCTCGAAGGACAACTATAAAAATTTATCCTCATATTGCATTTAGTCTATCCGAAAAAATTATTCTCAAGCTTCCCGCATTGATCATCTTCACAAAGACCTCAAGGATACCTTATTTATCCCAATATATACTTCCTACATCAATCAATCTATCCAAAAATAAAAATAAAAATTCAAGAAAAATTACAAACTTTTAGTCATAAACTTGCCTATCCTAGTTTTCGGTATCTTTCAGAAGGGGCATGTTGTCCCACAAACAAGGTTACGCTAAACAACCCTTCCACATTACTTTCTATTTTATTATCTTCTAAATCAACTCAAGGGATGTGGAATGTATTATAGACATTATGATCACCCAAATTTTTTCACCTTTAGACCTATATATCGTGCAGTGTATCTCAAGACTTATGTTCTAATAATTCTGAGGGTCTAACACTTATGGTCCTTGCCAATTAAGTGTTGTTGACCTCTTTTCTTTCTTATCTTTTTAGTTGTTGTCTCTCCAACAAGACAAGATCATTGAAATCACTTAAACACATTCATCTATGCCTACACCTATTCCATCTTTCCTATTTCCTATTCAACACTCAACTTGCCTATTTGATCCAACATGCCTTACTCAACCAACCTACCTATTCATCTGACCTAACCCAACCTTATTATTCCCTGGTTTAAGGGATAACTACATCAGCCTAAGGCCCCTTTCACAAGGGCTATGTAGGAAGAACTCTTAGGGCATGGGGCCCTTTGAGGTTAGCTCGGCCACTCTTTCCCCCAATATCATTTTCCCGCTTAAAAAAAACCTTTAGTTTGTTAGTTTCCATAAAACCAATAATTTGGAAGTTAACTCAAAACTAAACCATACATCAAATCATACATATCATCTAGTTTCCATAACATCAATACATTGGAAATTAAACCATTCAACATAATATCATCTTAACTCAAAACAAACATTAACTTAAACATGCCTACATATAATTTCTATAACATCAATATATTGGAAAGTCACATCAAACTCGACCATGTCTAGTTACCTAGTTTCCATAAGAGCAATAACTTGGAAATAAAAATAACATCATCTCATTATCACTCATATAATTTCCATGACATCAATATAATGGGAATGAAATCACATCATGACAACATCGACTAAACCATGCCTACACATCTAATTTCCATGATAACAATACAATGGAAATAAACCAAGTGCATCATCTATAAATATCAACATCCATCTATACATCAAAAGTTTGTATATCAATACACTGAATATACAAATATAAATACAAGTATCTCAAAACTCTCATATACATCTCACATCTTCGGCATGTAGGACAATATATATATATATCAAAAATCAAAATACATATCATATAGCCTCTATGATGGGTTGGCACCCGTGTTACTCTCCCCTATACCCTCACTTGGCCTCTATCATCGTGAACTAGTAACCTCTCACTCACCCTGCCTATGTGGTTGATTACCCTCCGAGCTACTAGGACTATGATTCTATGTGTTGGTCCTCGTACTAGCTACTGTTGTGCTCTATACTCTCCATAGGTCACATACTAGATACCACCTCCATCAATCGGTCCTAATAATACCGAGCCTCTGACACAACATCTCTATAACTAACCATGGATATCACCTACGGTGGTGTCATAGCTCACGAACCTACCTCTAGACCCCGTGCATGTATCAATGGTATTTTTCCTACTATCTATAAAACAGGACCCTATCCTAGTGCCTATGCATGTACAACGGGACCACCCGTCCCAAAGCCGATGTTATGTAATGTGCACAGGCATGTGCCAGTTGGCCCTGTAAAGTGGTAACATGCACCTGTAGTGTGGCAACATGTGCCTATAGCCCCGCAACCTATCCCCCATCCCTGCATGAGTTTTTTCTAGTTGTCCACTGAAGCATGGCCATCCCTAGAGGGTGGTCACCTATGGCCTTCGTGTACAAATGGTTAAAGGAATGATAGGACAAATGGTTTTATCCTATGTTTTTGTCACCCTTGCGTATCAAAAAATTAAATGAAAACTTGATATAAACATGTGATCACAATATCGTGAATAAGCTAAGGATAATCTCCTTAGATAAGAACCCTGCTAATCCAGGATCTATCTTAGTGATGAACTATTTTCACTAAGGTGACATTTCATTTTTGTAATGTTGTATGTCATAGAATCCTTGGTGTAAATTTAAGCCTTGAAAGTGATTTGCGATGTTGTTGCTTATCTCTATTAAATTGTTAACATTATAGTTTTTATAACTAAGTTATGTTGAGGCTTTGACAATTTTGATAGTTCGCTTGATGACCAAAATTGGAATGTGAATAAGACTTCATGTTGAATAATAATTGGTCTTGATCCGACCATCTGATAAGTCTACCCCATCTAATGGCTAATGCTAGCATGATATTATTTTATTGGAAGGACTTCCATCATTAGGAAAGGAATTAGTTATTGAGATTTAGGGAATCAACTCCCACGAAGTATACATGAGAAAATTACTCGATCAACACTGATGTTATAACTGCTTTGTATATATACATCTATATATATGAATATATATATATATATATATATATAAAGTTTGAAGTAGTTAAACAACTACTACTGGTGAGGTATTAACTAGTGTAATCAGGGAAGGACAATCTAATCTTATGGTATAGTCCTTAACCTAGCACGAGAATCTATTGTATGAGAAGCTAGAAGTGGTAATTATTCTAGCTATTTGAAAGGTTATATAATATAAATATATACAATGGTGTGTATCCTTAAGTTATGAAAAAGAAGAACATCGGATTATCATTGCATAGAGTATTGTTTGGCCTCTTAAGTATTTTATACAATCTAATGTTTTTCAAATTGAATAAAGTGATGAGTTGGCACCCCACCACCAATACTTTTGTACTGAATTCTTTATTGTTTTATTTATTGATCCACTGACCGAGTTTGGGGAAATATTATGGGTTAACTAAATTTAAATTCACTTGCATGGCGTGAGGAGGGAATTTTGCTAAAAATTTGGAAACCAAAATGGCTGGTTAGATAAATTTGGTGGCAAGCTCCTTCAACCACTGCATTAATGGCATTTAATATGCAATAAACTCGTAACTTTCTCGGGTAAAGCATGGATGGTTTGGGGAAAGGAAAATCGGTCTGAGGTGTAGATTCACTTCACTCCAAGTTTTTCATAGAAGCTCTGCATTGCAAAAATGGAACTATGTGTTTTCTTGTAGTTGCATGATCTTTGTAGTCACATGATGTAAACAACAGTTAAACCGGTCAGACAATGAGTTTACCAGACTCAATAAATAGTGAGGAAGCATTGTAATCTGTTGGATGAAGGAATTTGATTCCAAGTTTGAGATCTTCTGAAGAATCATGAAAGCTTTGCAAGGAAAGTAAAGGAAGGCGTAACATGCATGATATGCCCTAACCCATCATAATTTCTTGCTCTATTTAGTCATTTCACAAATAGAACTTACCTAGGATTGAAATTTGTATTCTTAATCCTTGGTGATGTGAAATCGATTTAATCTTTACTTCTGTAGAATTTGTTGATCTTGTAGTGTGATAAATGTTGTTTGGAAACAAAGTAATGTTTTTCGGTTTCAATGTGATTTATATTGTGATGAGATAACATATTTCATGGGATGAATGAGAAGTTGCAACCGTAATCATCCCTGGGTTTTGGCTTGATAGGCTAGTATTGTTTTGAATTTTTAATTCAAGGTTGAGAATTTAATAGGTAACCAAACCATGGAAAACTAGTTTCAATTTCTACCCATCCTTTATGGGGTAGTATAGATTTTGCAAGACACTACAGAATACTGAAAACCGGTGTTTTGGGGTTTTTGGTTGTGTAGATGATTTTCCTTGCCTTGGTAATCATTAGATTTATGAAACTAGGTATGTTTCCTTTTAAAGAAAACAATTCCTACGGATTCGTGTTGTTATTATAGGAGGTATCATTATGCTTAGTTGACCTGGTTTTATTTTAAGTAAATAATTATACTAAGGATCAAACAACTATATTTAATAATAATATCTAACTACAGATAATGAGGGCAGCTGCAGTAAAATACTAAGTCTGATCTTCAACCCTTGAATGGGTTTTCTTGAATGACATTAATGTTTTAGTCCTCAAGCTCCGTATGGCAGCTTGATAGAATGTCGAGTCTCCTAACAACTAACTGAAGTTATTTGTTTGCAATCTAGATTCAGCTAGTTACTCATCAGGTTGAGGTGCTCGGGTTTACCCCACTCTGTTTATTTGTATTGACCTTCATTTTCTTCTTCTAAGCTCAGTTAGTGTTCGACTCTTTCCGAGTTCAATAAAGGTTGAGGACTTATTATGTTCTGAGTTGATTCCTCTCAGAGACAAATTATATCTCTCTTAGCATCCAGGTGCTTTTGCAAATCCTTCTGTAACTGGGAATTTGTTGTGTGCATGTACCTAAAATACTATGTTTAGTTTGAAAGAAAATTCAAGTACGACTAAGAATCTTCTTCTTGGATTTAAAAATCTATATTGAAGGTATAATGATTATTTATTAATGGTATTGAACTACCTTTTAATCAATTGCTAGAAGGGTTGGGAAATGATTTGGAATAGTTTCATGAGTATAGCTGATTTCTTGATGAGTTATTCAGTTTTACCTTAAGCTGGTTTTATGTCTCTTATGTTTGGACTTGAGTCATCATGCATGATAGGATATTAAAGTTGATCAAGATAGAAATCCTCTTGACTTCTGGAGTGTTAAAAATTGGGAGTTATTACTCCTTCGTTGAAATCGGTGCAGAGAAAAGCTCGATTGTTTTGATGACCTTACTTTGATATTTAATTGGAAAATAGGATGTGATGAGTTTTAGTTGAAACCCACTTAAGGTCATAATGTTACAAGCAACATACTCCTCCTATGGACATGTTAGATGGGATTGTCATTTAGCTGAGATCTAAGATCGAGATAGCACGTAGATGGGTGAGATGTATTTTTATGGAATCTTGTGGTATTCCAGTTCACCCGAATTGATTCTCTTTCTCTTGGAAAACTGTATTTTGTTTACCTTAGAAAGTTCAGTGTCATCGTGACATTTTAAAATGATCCTTACTGACTTTGTTGGACTGTGTCTTGGATTTAGGTTGGTATGACCTAACCTCTTTCAGTAAAATAGGTTAGTAGATCAATTTATTGATAGGATAGAATCCTTGCCTCATTACGGAATAATGGCACATTATTATTTGAATGTTGCTATGGAAAATTGAATGTCCCATTGGGATAGTTAGATTTGTTCAGTCGTGTTTATCACGACTCCTTTTCATTATGAATACATGATAAATTGTTCTCTTAGGGACTGTTATAAAATTATTTTGTTTATGGGGTCTTGATAAGCTTAATAACCAAACTAAGCTGTGGTATTATGTTTCCCTTCTCCTAAGCTTGGAATGGTCAATTAAATCTTAGAGTCAAGGTATGAATTGACTAGCTATGTGACTTGTTTTTGCATTTATCTGTTCATTACTTGCATGATGCTTTGATTCCATTATCCTCATGTAGGGTAAACATTGATTATCTTCCTTGTAATAAAAATGCTTGAGTCATAACCTGACTACTTAGATATTTTGACCTATCGTGATATTGTGAAATCCTTGATTGGATCTATTAAGAATATTGGAGAGATTGCTTGAATGTGATTCTTGTTATATTTATGGTTACTTATTCAATGAGTAAAAATGATTCCAGGCATGCAAGTATGGGATTGCATGAGTGGAATCTTGATACTCTTATGAATAGTCTTTTGATCACTTATGATTATCAGGTACCTTATAATTTAGATGGTTGTTCTGAGTGACTGAAATAGTTGTATTGAAACGTAAGTTTGAAACTGATTTCTTTCTTGGCTCATGAAAGTGCTTGCTCTTGACATATTATAGAAAGAATTATTATCTTCTTAAGTTCTGCATTATTGATTCATAAAAATAATATGAGTTCTTTTTATGAAATAATTAAGTAGAGTATTTTATTATGATGAGTTGAGGCTTATCATGCTCAGTTCTTGTGAACTGACTTGTGCTAACAATTTTGTAGATAAATGCCATGGAGAAAGAGTGAAGTATTTAGTTTTGTATATTATTCTGATCGAGGAAAGTTAAAGATATGACTGACTGGAATGTTCTTATATAAAGTACTTCTCCTTAGAATCGGGAAAGGCCTTGTTATTTAATGTCTCTGTATTATTCATTAAAATGAAAGACTTTGATCATGCTTATAGACATGAATTGTACTTATCTCTTGAATGAAATTAAGAAAGATTTTCTGTTGCAATATATTGTCTTATAAGTGATTGATTGGAAATGATGAGTTAAGAACCGTAAAATTTATCAAGATAGGTTATTAGTATCTTTGTCACTATTGTATTAAGCGTTAGTCTTAAATACATAGTAATTACTAGCACACAACATATGTGTGAATGCTAGGGAACATATAAGGAACTATGAGTGGACTGTTTCCTAAGAATATCATGATCTAACGAACCATATGTTAAGCATACTTGGAAATAGTTAAGGTTGCTAATGGATAACTGCCTCATTATAAAATGCAATTAATCAACCTACTTGTAAAGTTGTATTACGTTCTCCAAAGGTTTTGTATAGGGTGTACTTAATCAGTCAAAGATATCTAGAAATATGATTGTCTAATCTTAATGGCAGCTGCTAAGTAAGCGGGGATTATCATGAACCATGGTAAGGTTATGATAATCAGGTACATCTGTGCTATGGTTGTTTTATAAATTCAGGTTATACTAACTCATAGCAAAGAATGAGGATGTAATATTGTTTTCTAAGTGAAATCAACATTAAGTCCTATACAAGGATGACACACAGAAGCAATAAGAGGAAGGGCTATGGTAATCTAATATGAAAATATATTGAGTATGGTTCCACTATTTGGGAATTGCTTAATTGTGATAAATTGTATTATGAAATATTTGATCAAGGAGATGAAATGTTTTTATTTAGGGGTTGTCACATGATGCATCATTATGAGCACATAAGCATGTCAGATGCAATGGAAGTAAGATGGGAACATGCGTACTAAGTTAAAAAGAACATAGTATTAAAATCTCATCCCTAGTCAATACTGATATTATCTCTAAAGAGAATTAGCGAGCGGTATTTTAAAAAGGCTATGACAGGGAAAGGTAAATGGGCTGGTTGTTCATTAAACCTATCATGCTGGACACCCCAGATATATCTTACTTGTTGGAGATAGTAAAATAAATGAATGCTCTTTATTGAGCTACAATTAAGAAAAGTGATGTGCTTAAACTGAAAAGAGGATTGGCATTGATAGTCTATGGCACTTAATTTAAGGAATGAATCATACCTAATTACTTAGCTTCATGTAAGTACATACCCCTAGAATTATGAAATAAGAAGCATTAGCCTAAATGTTAAAGATGAGACAGTTTGAGACTGTAATATTAGTCATTGACATTGATAGTATTGTTTCCATCAATGGTTAACATAGGTATGAGATATTGAAAGGTAATTAAAATGTTATAGAGATTGGGGATCCGGGGATCAACTCAATCCTGACCTAAGGTATGACCCATTTGTGGAGAGGGTGTTGTAAGTCCTAGACTGTTCTATAATGATTACCTTAAAAACATTAAACACCATGCACTAATATAGGATTCTAGGTGGGTGAACTCACTGCATATACTACACAGTCATATCTCTATGGTGTCGATTGTCACCATTAGGATACTGTCGTTTAGCATCTGTAATGAGTTGTCTCATCAAGAGATTGGATTGTAGTATGGTGTTGTCCTAAGTACAAACCTTGATAGAGTTACAAGACAGGTTGGACCTCCTGGTACGCATCCTTATATCAACCTATGATGGCTACGGGTAGATATGTGGGTGAGTAACAAGGGGAATTGTTATGAGAACACTTTTCTTCCCATAGGCATCACAGGATGACATAGAGGTATGTCTTCGTGTAGGTTAAACTGGTTTGTACCTCATTCAAGGCTTGTAGTTGTTTACAACATGAACATTTGTGAATCCATATAACTGAATAAGTGACTAAGGAGAAATGAAAAATTTCCATATGACGAGTGTGCCATCATGGAATGGAGCATGGTATACATGACTCAAAAACTTTGCATGAAAGTGGTGTAAGTTGTTGATTACACTATCGAGATTTCCCTTTAATCTAAGTTGTCGGATGCCTGTGGATTCCATAGGTGGAACCTAGGTAGACACTTAAGAGCCTTCACTTATATATCATCCCTTGACAAAGGAGAACCAAAGGACACAGTTCATGTAAGGGCTCATACAGAGCATTGAGGGAGAATGAGTAGGTTCAGTATTCTCTCATACAGCTGCACATGGTTCATGACAGTTATCGAAATGGATGGCATTAAGGTTTATGTAGATTTAAATATATGGGTATTTAAATCAGCTGCATAAAGTTAATTAAAAAAATAAAAATTCTAGAGACAAAGTGACAAAAGTGGATGTTACATTTTGGTATCAGAGCTGAAGGTTACAACTCTTGGACTTATTGGGTCCTTACGCTAATTAAAACTTTTATTTTGTTTTCAGAATAAAATGGAAATGGGAAGGATGCACTAAGAAGAAAGAATTGGGTCTGATTTTGATGTGGTTTCAACGATGCAAAAGTTAGAAAAATTCTGGAATCCTTCAATATACCCAAAACCGGATAGATGCCTTGGAGCAGCTGGTGATGGGTGAGAATGATAAGTTGGATAAAGGACAACTTAAGTCTGTTACTAATGAACAATAGGAGCATTGTTTAAATGATGAACTGATCATTTGTGGAAATTTTTGGACTTACCAATCTAAAGACAAACTAACCCGAATTGGGGGAAGCATTGGATAAACTTGGATCTTCTTCCAACAAGATGAAATTTGGAAAGGCCAGTGGGCTAAAACCAAATCTATTAGATATTCCCTCTCATAAAAATGAAAAGAGTCATAAGAATGATAATTATTCTTCATCTCGGAATGCTAAGAAAATTTGGTGGAAAAAGCATAGCAAGAAAATGTGCTTTGCCAAAAATAAATTTGCAAAAAATTGGCAATGATGACCTACAGGAAAAAGCATAATACTGTTGCAAATGGAAAAGTTAAAAGCAGTAAATCAGAACCTGTGGATGTTTCACATGTGGCAATGGGAATTATGCCAACCAATGTCCTTTAAAGAAGAGGAACAAACATCGATGATGAAGCATGCTGCAAGAGTAGACAACATGGGAAAAGAATATGTATCCCTAGTAGGATCCGTAGAAAATTGTGAAGAGATCCATGAGATTAGTATTCTTCAATACTAAAAGAAAGAAAATATGGATTTGTTGTATCCGATGAAAAACTTTCCAACAATTGTGAAGCCTAACTCTTTCTGGCAATATGGAATAAAAATGCTCAATTTCTAGCTTATGTCTAGTTAGGTAGCATTGATTTGAGTGATTGTTCTATATTCTATCAAAATATTTGATAATTAATATTTCAATTCCAAGAAACTAAAAATATTATATTGTATATTAACTCTTAACAATGGATGTTATGTGTATATTTATTTTGGTATATGTTACTTTTGGGTTATATTACTCAAGTACCCAAATTTTTGGAGTATCATCACGTTGTAAGGAGGATCTCAGGTTTGAACCTGGGAGCTTGGAAAGCTATCACTTAATATACTCAAAAGGGTTTGATGATGGTTCGTTCTAGGGCCGATTCATCTAAAAGCATAGATCATATGAGGTTATATTTAGCTTCTGGTAATATCTTGTATCTCACAAGACAAGATTTATTTTATATTATCTATCACGACATGATTTTCCCTTCTGTTCACCTATCGTGACGTGTTGTGACTATGTGGAAATTCTAGTTTATGAATTATTGTGAACTTTCATGGGTTTTGTGGTTAATTCTAGTATTTTTAGTTGAACCCAGATAAGGGAATTCATACTTCACTAATATGAACCCTACTATAGAAATGTGCAGGTTCAAGATCAAGGGATGTATTGTGAAATCCCTCTCTTGTGACATTTTCTATGTAACTCTGCATGGTGTTTTGAGCCCATAGAGTTTCAGACTTAACTCATATGCTTTATATTATGTTGGGAAAAGATACGATGACTTGTAAGTCGAGGACTATTTTGAGCTTCCAAGAGAATTTAGTAAGTCATTGAATAACATAAGTAAGTCATTTACATACTTCTAAGTATTAAGGTAAAAGATTTTACAAACAATACACTACTTATTTGAAACCCTCGTGCAAACCAAGTGGAATTTGTGCATGACCTTGGTAATATTAGGATCAGTATCGATTCTGTGAATCCACTGAGGAGGTTTAACAATGGAATAAAAAAAAAAAAATTAGGGATGTCGAAGTCTATATCTAATAAGGTAACTTTGTTACTTAAATACTTTGAGAGGTTTTGGCAAGCTAGTTTTCTCAAACATCTATAAAGTTGTAAACCTCTTGCTTGAGGTCAAGAAAATGTGTTGACAATACTCATTCATGAGTTAATATTTGTTAAGAATTTTCTTAAATAAACAAATTTGGTAGATCCATAAGTTTGGATAACCACGTTGACAACATTCTTTGTTTGGACCAGTTATAGGAGATAAAAAGTGTAAAACATGTTGAGTTAGTTGATAACTGAAATAAGAAATATTCAAGTTCAGTTGAACAAACGAATGTTGGTACCTTATCTTTTTGACCTAATGTTGTAGAGTTTTGGAACCTCAAATCAAAAGTCTTTAACAGAGCTGAGGAAAGTGATCTGTCTAAATGAGCTACCACAGATCCACATGTTGTAATCCTAGAGGAAAGGGATAGTTCTTCCTTAAAAGGTACCAGGTAAGCTTGTTTTAACTATATCCTCTGTATATTAAACATGTATATTGTACAAAAATGATTTACTCTAGTGAAGTAATCATCACATAATTCAGACCGCATGACTATTTACAGTCTAACAAGCTGATACAACTACTGAATTTAAATTTTCAAATCTAAAACCATAAAATTATGGGGAATAGTAACTATTTTGCAGAATTATTCTTATATCCTGTGTGGAATTATTTGATTTCATTTGATAAGGACCACATCATCGGGATGATGATGCTTTTAAGAGGGGAGGTATGTAATGCCCCATACTTTCATTATTATGGTTAAAGGAATGATAAGACAAATCATTTTATCCTATGTTGTTTTCACCCTTGTGTATCAAAAATTAAATGAAAACTTGATATGAACATGTAATCACAGTATCGTGAATAAGCTAAGGATAATCTCCTTAGATAAGAACCCTGCTAATCTGGGATCTATCTTAGTGATGAACTATTTTCACTAAGGTGACATTATGTCATTTGTAATGTTGTATGTCATAGAATCCTTGGTGTAAATTTAAGCCTTGAAAATGATTTGTGATGTTGTTGCTTATCTCTATTAAATTGTTAACATTATAGTTTTTATAACTAAGTTATGTTGAGGCTTTGAAAATTTTGATAGTTCACTTGACAACCAAAATTGGAATGTGAATAAGACTTCATGTTGAATAATAATTGGTCTTGATCCAACCATCTATAAGTCTACCCCATCTAATGGCTAATGCTAGCATGATATTATTTTATTGGAAGGACTTCCGTTATTAGGAAAGGAATTAGTTATTGAGATTTAGGGAATCAACTCCCACGAAGTATACATGAGCAAATTACTCGATCAACACTGATGTTATAACTTCTTTGTATATATACATCCATATGAATATATATATATATATATATATATATATATATTTATATATCTAAAGTTGAAGTATTAAACAACTACTACTTTGGTGAGGTATTAACTAGTGTAATCGGGGAAGGACAATCTAATCTTATGGTATAGTCCTTAACCTAGCACGAGAATCTATTGTATGAGAAGCTAAGAAATTGGTAATTATTCTATAAATATTATAAAGGTTATAAAAAAATATAAATATATACGATGAGTATTGTTTGGCCTCTTAAGTATTTTATACAATCTAATGTTTTTCAAATTGAATAAAGTGATGAGTTGTGCACGCCACCGCCAATACTTTTGTATTGAATTCTTTATTGTTTTATTTATTGATCCTGTTTCACCCGATTTCTTAGTTTTTCTAAGAAGTCTTTATTGTTTTATTTATTGATCCTGTTTCACTGATTTCTTAGTTTTTCTAAGAAGTACTTGATGAAACAGATAAGGTAAAGGTGGTAAGAGGAATACCTGGTTCGGGATGGTTGTAGGTTATATGCATGTGTATCTCGAATCCCGAATCGAAGTGATTGTGAGGCCTTCATTTTGGCTAGGAGGAACTACCTGTATAAGAACCAAAACAAGACCACCAAAGAGAGTTAAACAATATATGCAGTGGACTACCTAGCATGTGCTAGATCCTGAAGTGTGATACTTCCTAGATGGCTGTCAGTCCACTGTTTAAAATAATTCAATGCTGAAAATAAAGTAAATATTGTCCTACTGTAGTTTAATATGATTTAGGCATCTCATACAAACGCAATAGGCTAGATCTAATCTAATAGGCTAGGCTAGAAGGAGATCCAGAGGTCAAGTAGGTTGGTTATAGGTGAATCTGAGCTAATAGGCTAGGTTAGGTATAGATCTGAAGGTCAAATAGTCATTAAAGTAGGTATATGTCGAAACATGTTGTAATTATGGTAGAGATCGAGGCGACATAAAGACCGACCACAGTTTTATAAAACCAATGGCGGTTGGAGTGTAATCGGAGATGGTTAGGGAGAACCGACGGTGGTTAGGTCGAACCTGGTAAAATCACATAGTCTGGGTTTTAAAGGTTTTTAGGTAAGAATGGAGTTAGTAGAAGGTGTTGGGTGATCACAGAGGAGATATAGGTATGTTGTGAAGGTCTGGGGTTACTGAAGAGGAAGTCACATGGGTGATTGGGCAAGATATTACAATGGTTGCTTAAGGAGGGTGGCTGAAACAGTGAAGAGGCTTCACTATTGTCCCAGTGAACTTGGTTATCTTGGCTGATCACGATCAATCCTTGCTTTGTTGTTACGTCTGAAAAGATCAAATTCGCACTAAGGAAATCCAATGCCGAAGGTTCAACCACGAATGACCAACCATCAACCCCTATTATAGAGCTGTAAATGGGTCTAAATAGGCCTTTGGTCCATCGTAGCATAACCGGTGTCGGTTTAGGTGAACCGGTGTCGGTTTAGGGTTAACCGGCATCGGTTTAGGTGAGGTATTTTGGTTTGTTCAAAAGTTTCCTAGGAAGTTGTTCCACCATTTGATAAGGATCTCTTCTTTTCCTTGGGGTGAAAACCGACCTTAGGAGGATTTTAATGTGAGGTGAGGGAATGGGTGTAATGTTAGGTTTTATTTAGGATATTGGTTTAGGGTTTAGGTTAATGGGTCAACTGATGGGGGTGGTTAGGTGAAGTGCATTTAATAAAGGCAATTATATTAAATAGGTGTGTGAGGGTGGTGAATTAATTTAATGTAAATAATTAAATTGATATGTGTGTGGGTGAAAGGTTATTAACTTAATTAAAATAATTAAATTAATATATATGGAGGTAAATGGTATTAATTTAATTAAAGTAATTAAATTAAAATGTGTGGGGATACGGAGGTCAGCAATTATATGGCTGCGCTAGGGGACCAAGGTGATTACGACACGATTTCAAAGATCTACATTTTACCCCTTCTTGTTGCGTAGCTTGTATTGGTAAGTGATGTGAACAAGAATAGAGTGTGGTTGCCCCAAGTGGGAATGAGGGTGATCCCCCTCAAACCAAGAATTGATGAGGTGACAGGGTGAATCAGCAAGTGGTTTGATAAAAGTGGATGAAAAGCAGAATGATGAAAAATGGGGAAAGGCGTAAAGGTAAAATCGGCATATCAATAAACAGAAAAACGGGCCAAGGTCAAAGGTAGTGGTAGTTGAACACACGCATACGTATAAACTATGACACGGTACCAGGTTGAAGATCATGCAAACTCTACATCGTCTAAGGTCGATAGGTTTATCCAAACAAGGTTGAAGTGATTCTCGGTATCCAAGGTATAGGATAAGGTCAGGAAGCACAACGTAGGTTAGGTGTAAGAACATTTAGGTATGTTCCGGTACACTAAAGGTAGGGTCAGGATAAACGGTCAAATAGGCTAGGTAAGGTCATTAGGTCAAACAATACAAGTAACTGTGTCGCAAGGTATAGCGAACACATGATGTCAAAGGTCACAAACAGTTCCCGGGTCTAGGGAGATAGGTCACAAGACGGTAAGGCCAAGGTAGGGGTACAATAAGGAGACTCCAATCGGATAACAAGGTGAGGTTAAAGAAGGTGGAGGGCCGAGAGAGAAGGTAAAGTGGTCCGGTAGGTATGTCAGGTAGAGAAAATGGTGAGGGTAAAGAGTGGTCGAGCTAACCCTCCAGGGGCCCCATGCCCCGGAAGTGCTGCCTACATAGTCCCAAATGAAAAGGGACCTCGAGACCGATGTAGTTCTCCCATAAGTTAGGGAAGAATATGAGAAGATGAAGGAATAGGCATTGATGTTGATAGTTAGGTTGGATTTGAGGTCATAGGTATGATTAGGTCAAGGTCGATTAGGTTAGGTGGAGAATAGGTAGATAGGTAAGGGTGATTTTAGGTTGATAGGTAGTGTTGATTCTAGGCCATGGGTATGATTAGGTAATGTTTGGGTAGATAGGTAAAGGTGATTTTAGGCTGATAGGTAGTGTTGATTCCAGGTCATAGGTATGATTAGGTCAAGGTTGATTAGGTTAGGTGAAATATAGGTAAATAGGTATGGGTGATTTTAGGTCGATTGAGGTGTGAGAAGAAAATCCCAAAAGACAGGTATCGAGGGTCTAGTCCTATATAGGAAGATCAAAAGGTAATGAAGAAGAGAAAAGATAAGAGGGGGCAAGAAATCCACCCAATTGGTAAGGATCAAAACTTATGAAACACATCTACAGATAGGCTAGTGAACGTAAGACCCTAAAGACATTGCACGATTGATTACTCTAAAGGTGAAGAATAGTCACGAGAATCACCAGATGTCATAAGTACGGCAGTCCCTTGAGGCAGTATGAGGTGAAAAGAAAATGGGTAAGGAGGTGAAGGTAAGTGGGTCATAAAATGGGAGGTAAAATGCCTTGGGCAACAGAGCCAAGATCACAATAGGCAAGTCCATGACGAAAAAGGTTACTTTTCTTTTTCTTTTTCTCTTTTTTTTTTGACTTTTTAGATAGACTGATCGATGTGGGAAGTCTATATAGGATGAGTATATGTCTCCTTGAGGTCTTCACGAAGCTGATCGATGCGGGAAGCTCAAAATTTTGATTTTTGAGAAAAATAGTCCTCTTTTTGGAAAGACTATGTTGAGAGCGATGAGCTTTTTATAGCTGTCCTTCAAGGAGCAATCTATTTATAACGACAATTGAAGGGGAAGATGTCCTTTTGAGGATTCATCTTTTCTCTTTTTGGCTTTTAAGTCATGGAAGAGACTATAATGAAGCATTTGGTTCTTGTTGAGAAGGCAAGGGTGAACGACCATGGGATCTCATCTAAAAGAAGATGAAAAGTATCCATGAGAAACATGCCATGCGTAGAGCCATGGTGCACATATTTAAGAAAAGGAAAAAGGGTTACGGTAATCACATGATTCTTGTTTAGTCATTAGAGATGAGGTGTGGAAAAGAAAAAGGTAAATTGTGCTTAAGGGATGAGCATGAACTAGATAAATAGTGATGTAGGACTAGAAGTCAACAGTGAGCGGTCGAAGATGCAAGGAATTAAGAGGCTCGGTTTGGGCTTACCATCAAGTGAAGACAAGCGATAAGCAACGGATCCATAGTCATGGGTCGCAATGTATGGTCTAAGCCAATTAGGAGCAAATTTTCCCCGTTTTCTTTTTTCTGTTTTGGTTACGTGTTGATTTTCCTTGAGGACGAGATCACCAACCTTGAAGGTGCGTTCATGGACATGTTTTTCATAGGCACATTTGATGCGTTTTTGGTAGACTTGAAGATGGTCGAGGGCATGAAGACAATGTTTGTCTAATAACTCAAGTTGTGCTAAACGGTCTTGGAGAAAGTCATCATCAATAAGCATATCTTGAAGAGAGATACGAGAGACGGATCTGGACTTCGAGAGGCAAAACAACCTCAGTACCATAAACCAGAGAAAAGGGAGTGGCAGTAGTGGAGGTGCGAATACTAGTACGGTATGCCCAAAGAGTGAAAGGAATGTGCGTATGCCAATCCTTCCCAGTATCATTAACCACTTTCATGAGAATTTTGTTTAGGGTTTTGTTGGTGGATTTAGCTTGGCCATTGGTTTGTGGGTAATATGGTGAGGAGAAGCTAAGATGGATACCGAAGGTGTCACAAAGTTTCTGTAGAGTTTTATTTTTGAATTGTTTTCCATTATCAGTGATAAGGTGATGTGGAACACCGAAGTGACAAATAATGTGATGATTGATGAACTCACATATTTTCTCAACTTTAGTGGAGATGAGGGGTACGAATTCAACCCATTTGGTGTAATATTTGGTAGCGGTGATGATCCATTGATGTCTTAGGGAAGAGTGAGGATTGATCTCTCCGACAAGATCCAAACCCCATTGAGAGAAGGGCCAAAGGTCACGAGCGACCTGTAAGGCATGACTAGGTGTATGATGAAGATTGGCATGTTGTTGGCATTTTACACAATGTTTAACGTAGTCACAACAATCATGATTGAGGGTCAGCCAATAATAGCTGAGGTGAAGAATGCGTTTAGCAATAGCAAGGCCACTAAAGTGACCTCCGCATATGCCATCGTGAACTTCTTTAATGGTATAGGGGATTTCAGAGCTGGTGAGGCATCATAAGAGGATACCGTCAAAGTTGCGTTTATAGAGGAGGCCACCCATGATGACATAACAAGAGGCCTTCTTGAGAAAGGTGTGTTTTCCATTACGTGTGAGGTCAGGAGGTAATATAAAAAGGGAAAGGTAGTCTGCAAGCTACTTATACCACAGTCCTATGTATTTAGTGTCGCAGCTTTGGATGATGTTAACACAATAAGATTTATAAGATGGTCTAGGTATGCCCTTTACGGTAACAAAGATCTCTGAATCGTTAGGCGAAGTGGGTATTTGGGAAGCGAGGCAGGCCATGGTATCTGTGAATTTATTGGTGGATCGTAGAATGGTTTGAATTTTATAGCGGTCAAAGGTAGTCAACATGATGCTAACGTAATGTTTGTATTCTTGAAGTATTTCATTATGACACTGATAAACACCATTGACTTGGTTTCTACGCCACTTGAGAATCACCAAAGATATTAATGGACTTGACATCTAAGGCATAGGAAGTTAGGAGACCCAATACGAGCACTTCGTATTCTGTGATATTGTTAGTACACTCGAAGTCAAGTTTGAATGATAAGGGCATGGGTTCACCATCAAGAGGAATGAGGATAATGCCTGCACCACCCCCATGCTAACATTTGGAACCGTCGAAGAATAAGGTCATTTGGTAAGGGTCATCATCCAAAGAGAGGTTAGTAATGGATTCATTAGGGAAATCAAAATTTGAAGATTGATTCCCAGAAAGAGGCGCATCAGCGAGCTGGTCAGCAATGGCCTGGCCCTTGATAGATTTTTGGTGGATGAATTCTAGGTCTAGGTCAGCAAGGAGCATGAGCCAACATGTGGCACGTTGATTTTGGTAAGGTTTAGCATACATGAAGTGTAAGGGGTCAGTGTTGGTCACAACATAGGTTTTGTGGTTGAGTAGGTAATGGAAAAGTTTGGTGGCAACAAAAACTAAGGCTAAGAAAAAAATTTAGGGTGAGTGTATCAGGTTTCGTAGTCCAGAAGGGTATGGCTTATGTAATAAACCACCTGCTCCCTATGTTGTTCATCACGATGAGCGAGCATGGCCCCTAGAGAGTGATCGGTAGCAAAAATGTATAGGTAGAAGGGTTGGTCATCTTTAGGTGGAATAAGTACGAGTGGTTGGAGAAGGTATTGTTTTAGGGCCTCAAAAGCGTTGTGGCAGTGGTCATCCCATTTGAAAAGACATCCTTTTTAGAAGGTGATAAAATGGTTGACAACATCAGAGAGTTGGGACATAAAATGGTGAATGGACTGCAATTTACCTTACAAAGCTACGGAGTTGTTTAAGGTTAGTGGGTGGAGGCATTTCCGAATGGCCTTGACTTTATCGGGGTCAACTTCTATACCATGGAGGGAAACAATAAACCCCAGAGCTTTCCCGAGACAACCATGAAGACGTACTTTTAGGTTGAAGGAGGATGTAATATTTAAAGAGGCGGTCAAAGATGGTTTTGAGGACAGCGAGGTGCTCGGTGCGACATTTATATTTAGCCAAGAGATCATCCATGTAATCTTCCAATATGTGATGCATGATATCATGGAAGATGTAGGTCATAACACGCCGATATGTGGCACCAAAGATTTTTAAGGCCAAAAGGCATGAATCAATAGTAAAAGATCCCCAAGGGGTAATGAATACGCTTTTGTGTTGATCCTCCTGGAGCGAGTAGGATTTGATTATAACTTGAGAAACCATCCATAAGTGATAACATCTCATGGCCAGATTAAGGTCAACCAACCGGTCAATACCGTGTAGAGAAAATCATCTTTAGGGTAGACAAGGTTGAGATCACGAAAATTGGTGCAAATGTGAAGTCCCACCGTCACCTTAGTGACAGGGACGATGTTAGAAATACATTGGGGGAATCGATGGGTAGGATGAAGGAAACGAGAGAAGGCATTGAAATTCTTCTTTGACAAGAAGAGCAATGCGAGGGTCCATTTTCCTCAACTTTTGTTTTATGGGTTTGGCATCGTGGAATGGTTACAATGTTGTGGACCATGATAGTGGGATCAATGCCGAGCATGTCAAAGATAGGACCAAGCGAAAGCATGGCTATGACTTTTAAGAAAAGAAGTGAGGGCTTCTTGTTCAACAGCATCCAGAGATTGGCCAATCTTGAGAATGTGGGGGTCGTCCTGAGTGTGAATGTTGACTTTGATAGTCGATTCATTCAACATTGTTTACATCTCATAAGGTAACGACCGGTGAATATAATATTCTTCAACACCAAGGTAGGTGAGTATGGATTCATCATCCTGACATTGAATGACATTAATAGAAGGAGTATCGTCCCCTATCATGTCAAGATACAAGAAAGGAAGAGAGGAAGGAGCCTCGCCATCGCGGTGATAGGTCAAAGGTCCCAAGGAAATGGTATTTATGGAAAAAAGGTAGGAGGGATAGATTCAGGATCCATTAACTCCGTTGGTGAAGGTGGTGAAGGTGGGGTAGGTGAAGAAGGTGGAGAGGGGTCAATGTCTTTAATGAGTTCAATACGGGGCTTTTTGGTAGGTAGTTCGGTAAAATTGATTCCACTACGATCATTGTGTTTACGCATGGTACATGAAATAACAATGTGATGACCTTACTCATAAAGGCCAAAGCCAAAACCCTTCTAGGCACAACGGTGTAAGAAAGTGTGAGCAAAGCGGCGGTTGGTAAGCAACTGAAGGTCAGCTTGAAAAGGTCGGGTTTGTGATGGTGTTTCAGGTGTGTAAGTGGAAATGTCAAGTCCCCCATAGGTAAGATGGGTATGGAGGTGGGGAGGACCATAGAGGAGATGTTCACCTATGTGGTGATCATAGTGAGGATGTTGGTGAAGGTTTCCATACTCTTGTGGAGTAAGGAATGTATTGACATTGTATAGGCGATACTCCCCCATAGTGAGGCATTGAAAAACACCTTCCAAGGGATCATTGGTTGATATATTGGTGGCTAGAATGGAGGAAGCATTAGAAGTTAGATCGGTGGAGGTTTCGGTTAGTTGGGAAGCTAATGTGTGATTGGTAGAAGTGACAAAGAGCGGTGGTGGGAATAGAATATTTGGGCGAGGGTGAGGTTGCAACCGCCACCGGTGGATGGGGTTGTGTGCGAAGAAGATGTAGGCAAGGAGGTAGATGCCTTAACAGGTACAAGGACATCATTGGGCTGGTAAAGCATGTTGCAGGTTTTGAAAGGTGATGGATCACCGGAATGGTATAGGAATGTCCTTCATGTTTGAACTTTACACATCGGTGCAAAGTAGAAGGAACACGACCCATGGCACAAATCTAGGGTCTTCCTAGCAAAAACTTATATTGAAACTCCCCTTCCAACACGTAGAACAACTTAGGAACAGTACGGGGACCCACGCGAATGTGGAGGATGATAGTACCGAGTGTAGAGGTGATAGCATCATTGAATGAATGCAACATGACCGGATGTTTATGTATGCAGATGTTTATGTATGCAGTTGTTGGGTAGGCACATTTGTTTGAATGTGTGAGAGGAAATAATGTTAATGCTAGTGCCCCCATTGATCATAACACGTCATACACGTATATTATCAATATGGATGGAGATGAAAAGTGTAGGATCTGGGTCATCGGTTTGGTGGGGACAATTTCTTCCTCCGAGAAACTAAGGATAACAACTTGGTGAATAGGTGGAGGTGATGAGGTAGATGGAAATTTGGTGAGTGAGGTGACATGATGAGGTGTGATAATAGATGCTACAGGTGTGGGGTCATTAGGTAAAAATTCAATAGCTTGAAGGACCTACATGAGGGCTTGACGATGTGACTCTGAGGTTTAGATGAGGTCGTATAGGGACATTTTAAGGGAGATTGATGTAATTGTTTGAGCATGGTGTGATGTGTGACCCCATTAGAAATGGGGTATGTGGGGCCGTAGATAGTTATCTTAGGTATGGGTGTAGACGGTATGTTGGGTATAGGATTGGTTGGTGGGTCACACTTTTTATTTTCCCTTCTCCTCTCGAGCACGTGTAGTGATGTGTATCATGTTTATTTGAGGGAAGTTGGCAAATGGAGAAGGTGTAGGGTAAGTGGTATAACAACATGAAGGGTAAAAACCTAGTGGAGGAGAAAATCCCTGTGAGGTGAGTTGGGTGCAACGACATTTGGGTGATGGCGTGGCAAGTTTCCCGATACGAAGCATGTTAATCTCAAATTTTGGGGGTGGCTCTATGAGCTATGAGGGTGGAGGTTGTGGTATAGGTGTAGGAGGAAGATGTGAAGAAGGTGGTGAGGGTGAAATAGGTTCATCATCTAGGAGGTCATCGTCATCAAAATTGGGGTCAGAAGGACATAATTGCATGAGGGCAGCCTTTAGACCCTTACATTTCTCAACATCATGTCCTGGCACACGATGGTAAGCGCAAATTTTAGTATCATCAAACCCTTATGGCTTAGGTTTAAGAGGGTCGTAAGGTCTAAGAGGGGGAGGGTGATAACAAGAGCTTTCCAAGAGATTAGCCAAGATGGTGGCGTATGATCCCACCAGTGGATCACAATGTGAAGTGAAAGTAGGTTTGGTTGGAAGATTGGGTAGTTGTGGTGGTAGTTGAGGTGATGTAGTCTTGGATTTGGGTTGTACTTTCTTTGGTGTAGGTGCAGTAATAGAAAGAGGGGTAGGTTTAACCACCTCTTTGGAAATTAACAATTTTTTCAATTTTTGGTGCTTTTTCTTAGGTAGAGGTGTAGGGGGAGCACGTGATGTAGATGGAAAGGCAGATGGTGGGAGAGGACGAGTGACCCAAGGGGACAACTGAGGTGCAGCGGTAGGTGTTGGTCGAAGTTGAGAGGGAGGTACAGGTGAGGTGGAAGAAAATTTCATAGGTAGTGAAGGAGGTATAGAAGGTAATGGTGGTATAGGAGGCAAAGAAGTTATAGATGGTGATGAAGGATGCAAGGTTCACCTAGGTAGAGTCTGTAGGCTATGGTGAAGGGGTCAAGGGAATTTTAGGTTTACCCCTAGAGAGAGTAGATTTTGTTAAGGTAGAGGGGTGAGGTCCCAAGATAGATGGTAGGGGTGAAGGTGATAAAGGTGTAGTTGGTGAGCTCGGTACATGCGGATTAGAAGGTTGGGTTGTTCATTTACATTGAGGGATTGATTCAATAGGTATATGGGAAGATGTGGTCAAGTGTATCTTGATAGGAGGATGTGCAAGGTTTGATGTAGGTGTGACCCCTAGGACACTAATGGGTTTAGATACAAGAGATGGCGTTGGAATACGTCGGCTAGTAGGTAGAGAGGCGGGTATAGATGAGGATGATGCAATAGAAGATGTATCGAGAGTTATGTTCATGTTGGGTTTGTGTTGTTGAAACTTATTAGGATAAATGGTAGAAGTGTTAGTGGAAGATGATTGCATTTGGGTCAAAACCGGGAGTAAGAGATGCCCCCAAAGTAAAGACCTATCAACATAATCCGTAATCGACCAAATGTGAGAATGACACTATGGTAGATGAGGCGGATGTGGAGCGCATGGGGATTCCCATAAAATAAGTCTCGAGAAAAGGGAATTCACTAGCTTCGGCTTCAAGTAGGTAGGAGAACCAAAATTAGGTCCATATGATCTTGGGTAGCTATTGGGAATGGTCATCAGTGGTAACGATAAATCTATTGGGTCCTAATAGGTGGAGAGGATGATGGGTACTCCTCTGTGGGTGGAGGACGTACAATTGGTAGCGGTTCATAGGGTAGGGAATCAAGGAGAAATGATATCGGTGGTAACAAGGGACTCCTCCGCAGTGTATGAGGAGGTGAGGGCTTTCCTCTATGGGTAGAGGAACGGATGAAGTAGGTTCCTGGTGCGGGTAGAAGATTTCGTGATTGGATTTCCTTGATAGAGGGGATAGGAGATATTTGGGCAATAGGTGGTAAGTCAAGAAAGATAACATGTACCTCACGTGTATTACTTTCGTTGTGTGAGGCATTACTAGTTTGATTATTAGATGGGGAATGGTTAGGGAATGGTTTCTTGAAAATATGAAGGTCTTGATTAGCAGTGCATTTGGGTTATCCAGAAAAACTCACCGCTTTCGAGCATTCCTTGAACAATGTTTTTAAAGGTGATACAATTCTTTATCATTGTGACCATTTACATGGTGATAGTTACAGCAGTCATTTCCTTGTACCAACCTGGTATGGGGCGAGAGGGATCAAACTAGCATGTGGTTTGATAGGAGGAAGGGTGATGGCATTGGCTTTAATAAGCTTTTCTAAAACCGATGACTATGGTTCCCTAATCGAGGTGTATTTCTTTTGTTCGTGTCTGAATTGGAAGGCTTGGACCGGTGATAGATTGGATGAAGGTTTAGCATGATGGGATGGATGGGTAGGGCCATCCTTGAGTACCACCGTGTTTTCGCCTCCCTTGGCTTTGGAATAACTCGTCTGAGGTTTTGAGGAAGAGGAAGTATCGTGTGATTTAAATGAGGAGTTCTTGTTTCATAATTGTATCTTCTTCTCTTCGATGGCACAAATTTTGAGCTTACGTGCCATGGTGAAAGCCTCATCAAATGTTTGAAAGGTTTACACTTGTAAGGTAGGTGAGATATGTCTAGCACAGGCTCATGTGAAGAGCTCTATGAGTTCAGTTTGTGGTAATTGGAAAGTGAGTTGGTTGATTAGGCTACGCCAATGAGCGACAAAAAATCATGTGATAGATTCATCATCATATTGACGCGTGGAGTAAATATCGGTCATGGTAACCTTCTTGACGATGTTAATCAAAAAATGATCCAAGAAGGCTTGGGCTATTTGGTTGAATGAGAAGATGGAATGTCTAGGTAATCCACTATACCAGTCCAATGTTGGACCAGTTAGGGACATGGGAAAGGTTCACAAAAGTAGATCATCATCATGGGTAATTAGGTAACACCCATGTTTGAAAGATCACAAATGATGATGTGGGTCTTTCTTCTTTGTTAAAGTAGTTAAAGTCATTGTTAGGTTGTGAAGATTGGGTACCCTCGGGAGCGAAAGGAGGTTATTGTGGGACATATGAAGAATACGACATGCCATAATATGGTGGTGTCGAATAAGGAGGTAGGAATTGCGAGATAGACATAGAGGGTATATACCCATCAATGACCGATGAAACAGAGGCAACTAGTAGTAGGTATGTGAGAGTGGGAGGCTCGTAGTGACCCCGGTAGAGATGGGAGGTAAAGATTGGGGGAGAGAAAGGACAACATTTTGAAATGGGTTAGGGGTTACCGACACCAAGAGTGGTAGTGTTGTGGACTGGTATATACGAGACAATAGGTGTGGATGATGCTATGTTTTTATGGTGGATGAAGGTGTGGAGGAGACTGCGGGTGCAATAGAGGTGGTGGATGTGGCGGTCAAAGCTGGTGTGGGACCTAGTCTGCGACACAACTGGGGATAAAATGGGTGAGGTCACCATGGTAGGAGGTGGAGCCGAGGTGGAAGTGATCATTAGGGATGGAGATAAGGATACGGGCATGCCATAGATCAATTGACCCGAGGCATCTCGAGTGGAGGCATGGGTGAGGTAGTGGCTCAAAGCAACAGGATTTTGATCTAGGAGTCGTGCAAACTCCGTGTCACCTGTAGGAATGGTGATAGGTTGATTTGGATCCATGGATGATGAGATGGAAGGTGCTGAAGGACTAGGTGATGAAGGGCTAGGTGGTGAAGAGCTAGGTAGAAGTGGTAGTCGACTAGTGTGAAATATGAGGGCACCAACCTGACTACGGGTTAGCACCATGTGGATAGGAACTGATTTGGTGAGACTGTATTATGTCTGAATGGCACATAACACAACAAAACTAGGAAAATAGTCAACAGTAAGTGAATTAGGTTGGGCCGGTGAGTCAGAAAACAACACAGGTGATTGACGCTTGATTGGGTAAGCCGATGCCGATTAGGTTTAATCGGCCTTCTCATTACTAAGAAAAACTAACAATTTGTTAAATGATGGTCCCAGACTGACAATTTTCACACAGGATGAGATGTGAGGTAACTATGATTGAAGTAAAAACAATATGAAAGGTGATAGGAGCCTTTTATAGCTCAAAAAGTGAAATAGGTGTCCAAGAAGATTTGAGACCGACGTAGGTTGGGTTAAGCGATGTTAGGTAAAGATAACCGTGGCGATTCTTGTGAAAATTGAAACAAAGAATAAGAAAAGTGGTTGTTATTTAAAATTTTGGTGTTGTATCAAACCACTGAAGTCTGAGAATGATGTAGATGTGGTCCAGAACACTCGAGACAAAGTTAGAATACATCGACTATGATTGGGAGTGTGCGAGGAAAGGAAAAAGAATGATTGAAATCTCTCACCTCAAAATGCAAATCAAGCGAGAATGCTAAGAAAGCACATTTCTAGAGTGCCTATTTTATTATGTTTGTTCAAACATGCTATTTGTATGGACCGAATGTTATGAGCATGAACAATAGAATTTATTGGTGAGGAAGGCTTACTACGAAGAAAGAATTCTAAAGTGTGAGGTTTCGGAATGTTATGGCGGGCGGGCTTCGCTCAAGTATGACTTGATAGAGCGGTGAGTCAGGTGCCCACTATACTATGATCATGTGATCACCTACAACTTCTTCCGTGTAGGATGTTGTTTAAGAATGTGTGTATTTTGAATTTTTGTGTGGTTTGGTAAGACTCGAGAGAAAGAGAAAAGGATAGAAGTGTTTTTCTATGATTCGTTTGTCAACCATCGCTAGTCATGACTTCCAACATATAGGTTACCCACAATTAATGTGAGCTAATGAATTAAATCAGAATGCAGTGCACTTTTTTTAAACCCAAATCAAAAGTATGATATTCGATGACAAATAGATGAACAGGAAGAGGGATGCTCTTTCACTAAAATGTAGAAAACAAGAATAAGAAGGTTCTTTTTAAATACACCAAAAGAAATGTGTCTTTTAAAGCAAGTAGAAAGAAGAGAATGTTACCAAGGAGAAAGTATTAATGTGAATGTTATTAGAAGGGAGACAAACACACACAATTTTTCACCTAGGCATGAAGAAAGATGCAAGGAACCCTGAATGGGTCCCACTGGGATGTGCCAAAATGTTTCACCTGATTTCTTAGTTTTTTCTAAGAAGTACTTGATGAAATAGATAAGGTAAAGGTGGTAAGAGGAATACCTGGTTTGGGATGGTTGTAGGTTGTATGCGCGCGTATCTGAATCCTGAATTGAAGTGATTATGAGGCCTTCCTTTTGGCTAGGAGGAACTACATGTATAAGAACCAAAACAAGACCACCAAAGAGAGTTAAACAATATATACAAAGTGGACTGCCTAGCATGTGCTAGATCCTGGAAGTGTGATACTTCCTAGATGGTTGTCAATCCACTATTTAAAACAATTCAATGCTGAAAATAAAGTAAATATTGTCCTACTATAGTTTAATATGATTTAGGCATCTCATACAAATGCAATAGGCTAGATCTAATCTAATAGGCTAGGCTAGAAGGAGATCCAGAGGTCAAATAGGTTGGTTATAGGTGAATCTGAGCTAACAGGCTAGGTTAGATATAGATTTGAAGGTCAAATAGGTGTTCAAGTAGGTATATGTCGAAACAGTTGTAATTCTGGTAGAGATTAGGCGACACAGAGACCGACCACGGTTTTATAAAACCGATGATGGTTGGAATGTAACCGGCGATGGTTAGGGAGAACTGATGGTGGTTAGGTCAAAAACGGTAAAACCACACGACTGGGTTTTAAAGGTTTTTAGGCAAGAATGGAGTTAGTAGAAGGTGTTGGGTGATCACAAAGGAGGTATAGGTATGTTGCGAAGGTCTGGGGTTAGTGAAGAGGAAGTCACGTGGGTGATTGGGCAAGGTATTACAATGGTTGGGTAAGGAGGGTGGTGAAACAGTGAAGAGGCTTCACTTTTGTCCCAGTGAACTTGGTTATCTTATATGATCACAGATCAATCCTTGCTTTGCCACGTGTGCGAAAAGATCAAATTCACGCTAAGGAAATCCAATGCCGAAGGTTCAACCATGAACGACCAACCATCAACCCCTATTACAAAGCTGTAAATGGGTCTAAATAGGCCTTTGGTCCATCCCAAAGATAACCGGCGTCGGTTTAGGTGAACCGGCGTCGGTTTAGGGTTAACCGACATCGGTTTAGGTGAGGTATCTTGGTTTGTTCAAAATTTTCCTAGGAAGTTGTTCCACCATTTGATAAGGATCTCTTCTTTTCCTCGGGGTGAAAACCGACCTTAGGAGGATTTTAATGTGAGGTGAGGGAATGGGTGTAATGTTAGGTTTTATTTAGGATATTGGTTTAGGGTTTAGGTTAATGGGTCAAATGATGGGGGTGGTTAGGTGAAGTGCATTTAATAAAGGCAATTTTATTAAATAGGTGTGTGAGGGTGGTGAATTAATTTAATGTAAATAATTAAATTAATATGTGTGTGGGTGAAAGGTTATTAACTTAATTAAAATAATTAAATTAATATATATGGAGGTAAATGGTATTAATTTAATTAAAGTACTTAAATTAAAATGTGTGTGGTACAGAGGTCGGTAATTATAAAGATCTGTGCTAGGGGACCAAGGTGATTATGACACGATTTCGGTGTCTACAATCCCACTAGCTAAGTTTGAGGGAAATATTATGGGTTAACTAAATTTAAATTCACTTGCATGGCGTGAGGAGGGAATTTTGCTAAAAATTTGGAAACCAAAATGGCTGGTTAGATAAATTTGGCGACAAGCTCCTTCAACCACTACATTAATGGCATTTAATATGCAATAAACTCACAAATTTCTCAGTCCGAGGTGTAGATTCACTTCAGTTCCAAGTTTTTTGCAGAAGCTCTGCATTGCAAAAATGGAACTATGTGTTTTCTTGTAGTTTCATGATCTTTGTAGTCGCATGATTGTTAGGAATGTCTAGGTATTTCATGGGATGAATGAGAAGTTGCAGCCGTAATCATCCTCGGGTTTTGGCCTGATAGGCCGCATTGTTTTGAATTTTTAATTCAAGGTTGAGAATTTAATAGGTAACCAAACCATGTGAAATCGGTTTCAATTTCTACCCATCCTTTATGGGCTAGTATAGATTTTGCAAGACACCTGCAGAATACTAGAAATCATTGTTTTGGGGTTTTGGGTCAGTAGATAATTTTCTTACCCTCGTAATCGTTAGATTTACTGAAACCGGTATGTTTCCTTTTAAAGAAAACAATTCCTACGGAATCATGTTGTTATTATAGGAGGTATTGTTATGCTTAGTCGACTGGTTATATTTTAAGTAAATAATTGTACTAAAGATCAAACAATTGTATTTAATAATAATATCTATCTGCAGATAATGAAGGTAGTGCACAAAAAATACTAAGTTTGATCTTCAACCCTCGTAATGGGTTTTCTTGAATGATGTTAATGTTTTAGTCCTCAAGCTTCGTATGGTGGCTTGACGAGAATCGCCGAGTCTCCTAACGCTAACCGAAGTTATTTTTTTGAAATCTGATTCAGCTAGTTACTCATCGAAGTTGAGGTGCTGGGTTTACCCGCTCTGTTTATTTGTATTGACCCTTCGCTTTTCTTCTTCTAAGCTCGCTTAGTGTTTGACTCTTTCGAGTTCGAAATTTTAGGACTTATTCTATTTTGAGTTGGATTCCTCTCAGAGACAAATTATATCTCTCTTAGCATCTAGGTGCTTTTACAAATCCTTCTGAATCGGGAATTTGTTGTGCGCTTGTACCCAAAATACTATGTTCAGTTTGAAAGAAAAGTCGAGTACGACTAAGAATCTTCTTCTTGGATTTAAAAATCTGTATTGAAGGTATAATGATTATTTATTAATGGTATTGAACTACCTTTTAATCAATTGCTAGAAGGGTTGGGAAACGATTTGGAACAGTTTCATGAGTATAGCTGATTTCTTGATGAGTTGTTCAGTTTTACCTTAAGCTGGTTTTATGTCTCTTATGTTTGGACTTGAGTCATCATGCATGATAGGATATTAAAGTTGATCAAGATAGAAATCCTCTTGACTTCTGGAGTGTTAAAATTGATAGTTATTACTCCTTCGTTGAAATCGGTGCAAAGCAAATCTCAATTGTTTTGATGACCTTACTTTGATATTTAATTGGAAAATAGGATGTGACGAGTTTTAGTTGAAACCCACTTAAGTTCATAATGTTACAAGCAACATACTCCTCCTATGGACATGTTATATGGGATTGTCATTTAGCGAGATCTAAGATCGAGATAAAGCACGTAGATAGGTGAGATGTATTTTTATGGAATCTTGTGGTATTCCAGTTCACCTAGAATTGATTCTCTTTCTCTTGGAAAACTGTATTTTGTTTACCTTAGTAAGTTCAATGTCGTCGTGACATTTTAAAATGATCCTTACTGACTTTGTTAGACTGTGTCTTGGATTTAGGTAGGTATGACCTAACCTCTTTCAGTAAAATAGGTTAGTAGATCAATTTATTGATAGGATAGTATCCTTGCCTCATTAGGGAATAATGGCACATTATTATTTGAATGTTGCTATGGAAAACTGAATGTCATGTTGGGATAGTTAGATTTCTTTAGTCATGTTTATCACGACTCCTTTTCGTTATGAATACATGATAAATTGTTATCTTAGGGACTTTATAAAATTATTTTGTTTATGGGGTCTTGATAAGCTTAATAACCAAACTAAGCTGTGGTATTATGTTTCCCTTCTCCTAAGCTTGGAATGGTCAATTAAATCTTAGAGTCAAGGTATGAATTGGCTAGGTGACTTGCTGTTTGCATTTATCTAGTTCGTTACTTGCATGATGCTTTGATTCCATTATCCTCATGTAGGGTAAACATTGATTATCTTCCTTGTAATAAAAATGCTTGAGTCATAACCTGACTACTTAGAGCTTTTGACCTATCATGGTATTGTGAAATCCTTGATTGGATCTTTAATAATATTGGAGAGATTGCTTGAATGTGAATCTTGTTATATTTATGGTTACTTAATCAATGAGTAAAAATGATTCCGTGCATGCAAATATGGGATTGCATAAGTGGAATCTTAATACTCTTTCGAATAATCTTTTGATCACTTATGATTATCAGGTACCTTATAATTTAGATGGCTATTCTGAGTGACTAAAATAGTTGTATTGAAACGTAAGTTTGAAACTGATTTCTTTCTTGGCTCATGAAAGTGCTTTCTCTTGACATATTATAGAAAGAATCTGTTATCTTCTTAAGTTCTCGCATTATTGATTCATTAAAATAATATGAGTTCTTTATATGAAATAATTAAGTAGAGTATTTTATTATGATGAGTCGAGGCTTATCATGCTCAGTTCTTGTGAACTGACTCATGCTAACAATTTTGCAGATAAATGTCATGGAGAAAGAGTGAAGTATTTAGTTTTATATATTATTCTAATCCAAGAAAGTTAAAGATATAACCGATTGGAATGTTCTTATATAAATTACTTCTCCTTAGAATCGGGAAAGGCCTTGTTATTTAATGTCTCTCAGTATTATTCATTAAAATGAAAGACTTTGATCATGCTTATAGACATGAATTTTACTTATCTCTTGAATGAAATTAAGAAAGTTTCTCTCAAGTTGCAATATATTGTCTTATAAGTGATTGATTGGCAAATAATGAGTTAAGAACCGTAAATTTATCAAGATAGGTTATTAGTATCTTTGTCACTATTGTATTAAGCGTTAGTCTTAAATACATAGTAATTACTAGCACACAACATATGTGTGAATGCTAGGGAACATATAAGGAACTATGAGTGGAATGTTTCCTAAGAATATCATGATCTAACGAACCATACGTTAAGCATACTTGGAAATAGTTAAGGTTTCTAATGGATAACTGCTTCATTACATAATGCAATATATCAACCTACTTGTAAAGTTGTGTTAAGTTCTCCAAAGGTTTTGTATAGGGTGTACTCCACCAGTCAAAGATATCTAGAAATATGACTGTCTAATCTTAATGGCAGCTGCTAAGTAAGCAGCTCGGATTATCATGGAACCATGGTAAGGTTATGATAATCGGAACTTCTGTGCTATGACTGTTTTATAAACTCAAGTTATTCTAGCTCATAGCAAAGAAATGAAAATGTGATATTGTTTTCTAAGTGAAATCAACATTAATTCCTATGCATGGATGACACATAGAAGCAATAAGAGGAAGGGATTATGGTAATCTAATATGGAAATATATTGAGTATGGTTCCACTATTCGGGAATTGCATAATTGTGATAAATTGAGTTATGAAATATTTTTCTCAATGAGATGAAATGTTTTTATTTAGGGGTTGTCCCATGATGCATCATTATGAGCACATAAGCATGTTGGATGCAATGGAAGTAATATGGGAACATGCGTACTAAGTTAAAAGAACATAGTATTAAAATCTCATCCCTAGTCAATACTGATATTATCTCTAAAGAGAATTAATGAGCGGTATTTTAAAAGGGCTATGACAAGGAAAGTTAAATGGGCTGGTTGTTCATCAAACCTATCATGCTGGACACCCCAGATATATCTTACTTGTTGGAGATAGTAAAATAAATGAATGCTCTTTATTGAGTTGTAATTAAGAAAAGTGATGTGCTTAAACTGAAAAGAGGATTAGCATTGATAGTCTATGGCACTTAATTCAAGGAATGAATCATACCTAATTACTTAGCTTCATGTAAGTACATACCCCTAGAATTATGAAATAAGAAGCATTAGCCTAAATGTTAAAGATGGGACAAATTTGAGACTCGTAATATTAGTCATTGACATTGATAGTATTGTTTCCATTAATGGTTAACATAGGTATGAGATATTGAAAGGTAATTAAAATGTTATATAGATTAGGGACCCGGGATCAACTCAATCCTAACCTAAGGTATGACCCATTCATGGAGAGGGTGTTGTAAGTCCTAGGTTGTTCTATAATGATTACCTTAAAAAAATTAAACACTATGCACTAATATAGGATTCTAGGTGGGTGAACTCACTGCATATACTACACAGTTGTATCTCTATGGTGTCAATTGTCACCATTAGGATACTGTCGTTTAGCATCTGTAATGAGTTGTCTCATCAAGAGACTAGATTGTAGTATGGTGTTTCCTAAGTACAAACCTTAATAGAGTTACAAGACAAGTTGGAACTCATGGGTACACATCCTTATATCAACCTATGATGGCTACGGTAGATATGTGGGCGAGTAACAAGGGGAATTGTTACGAGAACACTTTTCTTTCCATAGGCATCATAGGATGACATAGAGGTACGTCTTCGTGCAGGTTAAACTAGTTTGTACCTCATTCAAGACTTGTAGTTGTTTACAGCATGAACATTTGTGAATCCATATAACTGAATAAGTGACTAAGGATAAATGACAAATTTCCATATGACGAGTGTGTTGGCATGGAATAGAGCATGGTATACATGACTCAAAAACTTTGCACAAAGTGGTGTAAGCTGTTGATTACACTGTCGAGATTTCCCTTTAATCTAAGTCAAGTCGATGCTTATGGATTCCATAGGTGGAACCTGTGTAAAAACTTAAGAGCCTTCACTTATATATAATTCCTTGACAAAGGAGAACCAAAGGACACAATTGTGTAAGGGCTCATATAGAGCATTGAGGGAGAATGAGTAGGTTCAATATTCTCTCATACAGTTGCACATGGTTCATGGCGCTTATTGAAATGGATGGTATTAAGGTTTATGTAGATTTAAATATATGGGTATTTAAATTAGCTGCATAAAGTTAATTAAAAAAATCTAGAGACGAAGTGACAAAAAGTGGATATTACACTATGTGAACTATAATCGTAAAGTAGTCACCTATCCATGTAATGCATCCCTCTACATTATGACTCGGTCAATTCTCAGTTAGCTTTGGCCTCGTGGTTATGCCCAGTAGATGGGATATCCACCAATGCTTGTATCCATTAGTAATACTAAAGCATCATCAACTGCTCGTTCTCTACAACCCGATCCTCTTGTCATGTCGATCTACTAGATGAGGAAGAGATAATGGTCTCTCCACGTCATCTCGATGCTACTACGGAAATGGTGGAGGAACATACCGCAAAAGCCCAAAATAACATCGAATCGGTCAATGAGATTCATATCATGCTCCCAACCGTCCATCCTCGTATCCACCCGATCATTTGTAACCCTACCATCTCCTATATCATGCCCCCATATGAAGGAAAATCAACATACGGTCTTCATAGAATATCAAGTCCCGATAAGCCCTCTAACATATGTCGATAGTATGTCACATCTCGTGATGCCTCCTCCACTCGTGAATGTGCCCCTACTGGCACCACCATGTATATCCATCCCTGTACACCCCCACGTGCCAATCCTGTCATGGAAGTCTCGTGGGAACACACATACTATGTGCTCATATGCCCAACAATGCAGTAGATAAGTGCAACAAATACCAAATCACCGAATCCTCCGATACACCCACAACTCTCTATACAATTGTACCAAATAGGTTGGCACCCATGAAAAACACACTCACTCCTCTATCATATCCTCCAGACACCCATCAAGGCCTCGAGGAAATCTCCCACCCTCTAAATCTGGGAGAGCATAGCATCCCACCGCTACCATCATCAAAACTATCAATCTGGTCTCCTAAGGATGTGTAGTGTACATATCCCCGTAACTTATGCTAGCACTGTGATATCTCAAGTCAATCATCATTACTGTCACTATAGGATCAACTGATGCCTCTTAAGAAATATGATAAATTAGCTCTCCAACAATCGATAGCCTCAAAATTCTATAGATATCCTCCAGCGTGATCATCATCTCGCCAGTAGGTAAATAAAAGTGTTGGTCATTACGTCCCACCTATCGATGAGAGCTACCATCAAACTGTGAT
Organism: Taxus wallichiana var. yunnanensis; assembly: GCA_018340775.1. NCBI lineage: Eukaryota > Viridiplantae > Streptophyta > Pinopsida > Cupressales > Taxaceae > Taxus > Taxus wallichiana. Next base: position 865,652,491 of record CM031238.1, read on the forward strand.
CTCATACGATGTGTCGGTATTGCCTCATAGCGCTGAGCCCAACATCTTGCATATGTAACCACTCATCATTTGTAACATTTGGCCGCATATAAACAAAAAGCAAAGGGTACCTTGTCTTGCATAGTCAACCGCCAATGCGCCCGCATCATTACCATTTAAACTTTTAAATCAACTACCCCTTGTGATCATTTATTCTAGTCTACCCAATTCACTTGCCTACCATATATTCTACCTTGTCTAAATATTCACACTTATTCGATTCATTATTTTCACTCCTTCACTGATTTACCCAACTTTCACCTAAACCCACCCATTTGTTCCTACATTAACTCTAAATAAACCCACCCTTTTGTTCTACACCCCTAGTCCATCTACACCTACCTCCCCACACACTCAACCATCCTACTCTTCTCTATTTTTTCATCCCAACCCACATATTTTTTAGACCTTATCCACTTTTAACAATAACTCGGCATCACCACCCCGACTAAGTACTCAAATCCCATTTAGCCATACCGACATTGTCTCCGAACTCTCGATAGGCGCGGTCACACGATTCAGCCCTAGGGCCAAACCCTGACACCCCCATTTTGTAAAAAATTAACAAAAATACCTAAAAACCTACCCCAAATTACACCTAAATTCATTTTACCACCTAATTATACTAGATTTCACCCTTCCCATACCCAATTTTCAACAAAATTTCAAATTCATTTTAAAACCCAAATTCTACATTTTTCTACTTTAGTTTTAATCAAAAACACCAATGGCAATCAAATCCTACCTCTACTCATCACATCTCCTCGATGGGATGTCTCGTATCCGAACCGGAGGTCCTCCCGCACCCTCTCCTACCTCCGCCATGACTAAATCAAACTCTCAGCTCTCCACTAATCGAATCACTCGTATCGATCTTGCGTTACTATCCACTACACTCCTATCAGCTACTAATAGCTCACCAACTCATCCTTTAACCTCACCTTGTGGTTTTTCTCAAAAAAATTCTCTCTCTGTCATTTTCCAAAAGTAGAAAGTCAGAAATGAATCTGTTTTACGTGGATTTTTAATTTTTATCCCGAATCGACTTGACCAACGTCGCCTCATGCCCTATCGACCGGCATCGCTTACCTCTTCCGGGCGTTGATTCATCCTCAATCTATGTCGGTCACCTTGCCAACCCACTTATACCTAATTTACCCAAAATTTTGATGCCAGATGCCAATTTCTTGCTACCCAAGCCTCACCCCAACCTTATAACCCCACCTAATTACCTTATTACCTCACACCTAACCTCAATATCATTTGGGGCATGTTTTTTCCTATACCTCAGCCTTACCCACAGCCTCACCTATACACTTAGTCCGAACCTGCCCATTAGACACTCAAATTCACCTACGTTATACCTTACGATGATGCTACTCATGTTGTTTATCCTACCTAACTTGCCTTTCCTTATGTTGTGATGTTTATCTTGACTAGACCAAACCTTTTGGTGCTTTGGAACCCACCTAATGCCCATTCCTACACCTAGCCTCATTGTGTTTCAAGGACCATATCCTATACCTTGGATACCTAGACCACATCAACCTTATTTGGATAAACTATCAACCTTTGACAATGTAGAGTTTGTGATCTCTTCAGCCTAGTGCCTTGTCACATTTTATATGTGTGCATGCATTTGAATTCCCCCACCTATTACCTACACCCATATCACCATTGCATGTTCCCACACCTTACCTAGTTTAGTTTCACCTCACCTACCACTTTATCAAACCCATCACCGATTCAGCCTCTTACTTCATCAATTCCCAATTTGAGGGGGATCACCTCCACCCATACCTGGGACAATCTCACTTCCACCCATACTTGGGGTGACCTAACTTTCACCCATACTTGGGGCAACCACTTATGTTTTTGTCAGCATCACTTATCAATACAAGCTACGCAACAAAAAGGGGCAAATGTAGACACCAAATTTGGGTCACAATCCCTCTAGCCCCCTTTCAATTAAGTAATTAGACACATACACCTAGCCATGACCCCTTCTACACATTAATATTAATTTAATTACCCATAATTAAATTAATCCTCATCCTCACACCATTATTATTTTAATTACCTTAATTAAACTAATATCCATCTCATTAAGCCATCTCACCTTTCCACCTCATCCTAGACTTATTCCTAGCCTATTAATGAACCTAGACCAAGTCCCCACTTATCCTAACCAACTAGGACTCTTTCCAACCCTAACTATTCATGACCTATTAATCCTCTAACTAATTCCACACTCTAATTTATGCCATTCAACACTCCAGCCCGGACTAAGCCAAATACCATGCCAAATTTGGGAGAAAAAACCTATTTTTGGAAAGTTAGACCAATTCTCCTTAACCGACGCGCTTGTCCCTTAGTCGGTGCCGGTCTACCACCCGACCGCCGCTATTTACCTTTAAATAATAGTTTATAACTCTTAGCTCAAGTTGGAAATTTGACTTATTTTCTTTTGGTGATCTTGCAACGATCAAGAGGCTCTCACAGCATTCAGACTCCATATAGTTCATCCACATGTTCATCCAGAGCCCCAGTGCACACACAAGGAAGCACCGTGCCATCCTACCGCTACTATACTAGTTTGGGATTACCTTCCCCTACAACCACCACCACCACGTACTTTCTAGTTGCATTCTACACGTAAGTATTATTCCTTGTCATTTTTAATAGATTAGTTTTTATCAGCTATCTATTTCATTCCTTATTCTATCTTACCTCGGATTTCTCCCATTGTTCCTTCGTTAGACCATCTAACCATTTATTCTTCCTACCTCACCCAAAACCAACCTAATCATCTCCGAGCTCTTATAATAATTCCACAACGCCATCTAAATTCCCTAGACTCTTTTTGCAATCACAGAGAGTTCCCAAAACCTTGTTTTTAATATTATTGCCAAATTACTCCTACCGACACCTTTGGTTAGCCAAGCCTCGGTCCCTTACTAAATAGTTAGCATCGATCGCTTAAGTGGCATCGGTATCTCGAGACCGGTAATAAATTCAAAACCAAAAAGCTCATAACTTCTCCCAAACACCTAGAATATTACCAAACTTCACTTAGACCTCACCTATAACCCCTAACATACCTAGACCTAAACCAACCTACCAACCATCCGTATTTAATTATAACCTCGCATGTTAGATTAAATTCACTTATTGTATGTTATAAGAGATACCTAAATCTTATCGATAGTATGATTTCCTTATTTCATGTTATTTGTTGCATTAAATTATATTTGAAAGTGAATTAATAGCCTTCTAGAAAGCACCTCACTTCCCGCATCTAGTTCTCGCAAGCACCCACTAACCTATATCGTTAATGTTATTTTGTGGTCTTATTGTGTTTATTACGTGTCATTCCTCCTCGCTAAGGGGAATCTCTCTATAATTAGTTTGGATAACATTATACACGTGCACATAACCTCTTCGACTATCAACAAGTACACCTCCTCGACCTTACCCTTATCTATTTTATCTCTAAATTTACAGTTGAAAACCTATGATCTTAATAGCTTGGCGACCATCCAATGGAGGTGAAACCGATGGGTTTGACGAATTTGAAGCTTCATGATCATTTTTTCCTATCGAAACCCATTTTTGAGTTGTTGGGACCTAACTTACCATTTTTAGGATGTGTCATAAGGGGATCATTGGTGTTCCCATTTCACCCGAAATCTGAGACTACCCATTTGAAAAAAAAATCATTCTTTTAAAATAATAGTTTTTTTTTTTTTTATTGTCGAAGATGTCTCAGTATTATGTTAGGATATTCCCAATGAATCATATGAGCCAATTTCGACAAATACACAGATGCCCAAACTCATTTTATCCCTCCGTCAAGTTTTATTTCATGAGAAATTTTATTTAATTATTTATTGAATAAATAGTGCCTTGTTTGAAGTAAATTGTGCTCGGTTGAATCTTGTTGAAGTTTTGCACGCCGATAGTCACTCATCTCATTAGGGTTTTCACCAAGAAATGAATTAAGGGCATTATCTCGCAAATTCCGCAACGTTTTCCGCTTTTATTTATTTCTTTTACATTTTTCTCCAGTTTTCTCCTTAGTTTCTCTATGAAATTCCCTAGGTCAATTCCTTCATTGCTATAGTCTATTTAATTTCCTGAAGCATCTAGAGATCATCTACCGACACAAAGACTGAAGGAATCAGCTACAAAATGTAAGCTTCGACCAAAAAGATGAAGTCATGCACAAAACGCTTCTCCTGTGTGTTGCATTTTCTCGGAATTAATGAGTGTAAGCTGCAATGGGATTTTTGGTAGCTGCAAGCAGGCAGGAATTTCTTACCTGCCTTGCAGGGTACTTTTTCCCATGAAGTCAAAGTCACTTAAGCACGATGGGAAAATTAGAGGTGGCAGGCAGTGCAATAATTTCTTACCTGCCTTGCAGGGTGAAAATTCCCATTATAAAATAAAGAAAAATCACTTAAAGCACCGATGGAATTTTCTTGCTTGCCTGGCAGGCTAACTTTTCCCACCAAAGAGGTTTATTCACCCATGCAAGTCGCACTTTATCAAAGGGGGCTAATTTTAATGCAAGTCACACTTTTTGGGAGATATTTTAATTTAATAATGGGAATTTTGGCAGCATGGCGAGTGACGAGAGTTTCTTACCGCCTTATAGGTAAAAATCCCCATTATGGAAGTCAAACAACTTAAGTGAAAGAAGGGATTTTTGGAGCTGCAGTGCAGGGTAAATAATCCCATCAAAGTTGACTTCTTATATTTAGAAATCAGCCCTGTCAAAAAGTGTGACCCATTTGGGCATTAAACAATGCTTTTAATGGTATTTATTAATAGCTTTTCTACCTAATTTTGGCACCATGGATGAATGGAAATTCAAACCAAAAGTTCAAGCCAAAGACATCTGAAGGATGCATGCTAAAAATAAATAAAATAAATTTATTTAATGACAGCCAACAACATGCAAAATTAGGCGCCCAATTTCGGTGAATAAACATGTTTGTTTATTAATTAATTACCAGGAATAGGATGGACAATTATTAGAAATAGAATGCTGAGGGTTATATACGTGTCAACCGCCATAATGAAGAAGTAATTAATTCTTTTTGCTAAGGATTGTAGCTCAGACAATTTTAGTGCCAAAGAAAGGAGGATTTTTGCATTTAGAAGTGTTTTTCATTGCTAGGAAGCTTTAAGGTTTGATGCCTAGGGTTGGAATAGCTTGATTTATGCTATGATAATTATCTGCATGTTATTATAAGTGCCCAGGTGAATTTAAAAATATTTATGCTTGCTTTACATGCAAGCAAAGCCTCAAATTTTAGGGCAGCGGGCTTCATATGCAGATTTTTGGTGACAAAAATCAAGTATTCATGCTCTAGACTTCATCTTTGTCTTAAATAATTACAGGTATTCATTACAAGTGTTCATACAGGTGAAAGGGAGTTCAAATCAATGTCAGGTACATTGAATATATCTTCCGAATCTGAAGAAATTGCTAGATCTACATGAATTGATCTAGTTATAAAGAATTCCTAGTAGGATTAAAAGAAAAAGAACACAGACAAATATTGCTCAGACAAAGATTGCTCCATCCATGATGAAGCATGATGATAGAGAGGGATCAGTTGAATCATGCATAGCTTCCATATTTGCTGATATCAATGACATAGACATAGGCCTAGAACCCATCTCTGAAATAATTGACAGATCTAGGGTTGGAAAGATATTTCTCATACGGCAATGAAAAGCAAAGGGAATTATTCCAACATCAGCATTCCCAAATCCACTTGAGTTGCCAATTTTTCATGGAGTGTGCAAGATCATATCATCCTCTTTCCAAAACAATCTGGGATGTTGCGAGAAAGACAATTATTAGGCTGGATGCACAGTTTATTAATTATTGTTTGAAGATTCTGACACAAATGGTGGTGATTGCAATTAGAATTCTGGATGCAGGTAACATATGGGAGAAACACAAAGCAGATTACATGAGCATAATGAACAACCGATATATGAAGAATCCTAGGTCCCCATCAAAGTTCCCGAGGACTCTTCCACAATCCAACTTGGTGCAGGAGGTGGATGATATCACTAAATTGCTTTGCAGGATAAGTGGAGAAGCCAATACTCACAACTTTTGCTCATGGATGTATGCTTTCGTTAGGACTATCGAGATCAACAGAGCTAACTCAATAATTAATTGGGCAAAGATCATCAATGACAGCATCAGTGAGAAACTTCAGAGTGTGAGGCGGACTTACAGCTTCAAAATGACTTCATACTTGGTATATGCAACAACCTCGTAGGGTATATTTTCCAAGATGGATAGATGGGGCGATCTGGAGAAAGATCCTATCTTTGATTGCTATCCACAATTGATAGTCTCTGAGTGCCACAAAGATTACAAAGTGGTCAATGATGGGTTCTTCTATGAATTCATCTACAAACTAAATAGTGATATGAAGACCAATAGGGTAAGCAAAGAAGCTTGGGAAGTTGTATCTCAACATGGCTACATTTTCATCTAGTTTGCAGACTTCACCTATCTCAAGGTGACTGGTTTTTAGGAGAACCAATAAAGTTTCTGAGGTATCCAAACAACAAGTGGGTCATTAAGGAGTTATGTTGAAAACTAGATGAGATGCATGACTTACAATCAAAGTGGCACAAGTCTACAGGTTTCTTTCCAATCACAGTGGGTTACTACAGTTACTTAGAGCATCCACAAAGCTAGAAGAATCGAAGCTGAAATGTTTTCCGAGTATGAACTTGAGTTCTTCCAAGCATGGCTAAAATTTGACCCCTATGGATTGGCGAAGAAGACAATATCCCAGGAATACTCACATGTCCCTTTGTTGGAGGACTTTTGGATGAAGTGCAAGAACAAGTATGAAGTTAGAAAGAAAGACTTTAGCAGGTTATCGGTGCAACAAGTGTCTGATTATGGTTTGGCACGGATACTTGTAGATCTCGCAGATGATGGGCATGTGATACTTGACTCGTATCATCAGATGGGAGGAGATAGAGCTGCTCTTCAGGAAAACATTGGTGGCTACTAGATGATTGAAGAAATATCTTTCACATTTCTGGTTAACACTTTGAACTAGTTGTTGACAAAGGGGTATTTCCTAGATGAACCTTTGATGAATCAGATCACAGAAACTTTACCACGGGAGACTCTAGAAAAATAAAGCATGAAGGTGAAAGCATTAGAAGGCTAGAAAATCTTAAATCTCACAAGAATTCTCACATACAGGAGAAGGCCAAATCTATAACTATCGTGTCAGTTCCAACTTCTCCAACATCAACTCATAGCACTTCAGTAGCCTCGGAACCTCAGAGATATCTTTTTGTTCCTCCTTTGAATCCAACATCATTTGTATTTTCTCCTCATCCACTCAGGTATTCACCTATCCATGCGGAGAAGTTGAAAGCACAAATGGCGGGGTTTGAAAAATCATTATCTTTGGACAATTCAGAGGGTGACAGTCATAACACTATGGAAAATTCTGATAGAGTGGAATCAGAACATGATATGGTGGTGCACTCAGTGACTTTTCATTCCCCAAGAAGAAAATTTTCATCATGGTTAGCTTTGCAGATAATCCTGGAAGCCAGAGAGGAGATCAACCTAGAAGTTCCCAACTTTCAGCTGCTCCTGAGTTTGGGAGGAAGAGATAGAAGACCTAAAGTTTCCAAAATGACTTCTAGGTTGATTATTGAGGAATCGAGACAGAAGTTCGTTGAGTTATCTATTCCAGTAGAAGGAAAGCACAAGGGAGATCTCACGATAGTTGATATAGCAGTGACCAAAGTGTCAATAGGTCAAACTACCACATAAGGATTAAAGCAGGATACACAGATGCTAATGAACACTTTATTCCTTAAGCTTGACAAAGAGAAGGCTAAGAGATCCAAGCTTTAGAAGCAGGTTTTCCAGCTATGCAAGATCATTACTAAGGTTTCCAAACCTTCCTCTCATCCCATTTTAGCACATGAGCAGGTGAGTGATCATCTGATGCAGGAGGTGGAAGATGTAGGGGATTAGGTTAGAGCTATTGCCCACTGGAAGGAGAAAATCATTCACCAAGCCTTAGAGCAATTCGAACCAATACCAGCTGAATTAGAGAACATGCACAGGGAAGTGTCTCAACTAAAGGATTTGATGACACAGATAAAATATGAGAACATAGTGGCTGAAATTCATCTGGATACTTTGGCTAAGATACACTCATTGCCAAAGGATGTGCTAATTACAAAGCAGATTGTTCCTGGCGGATTGGTGGAAAAGGGGAAGCAGTTAGAAATTTTAGTTTCCTTCGTAGAGATCCTCAAGCTCATGTTGAAGAGGATGTAGTTGCTAGAGAGTAAGATGGGAGAAGTTCGAGAGCATCCCAGATGAATTACCTACTTCCCATGAGGAATTTATGTTGGTTGTGTGGAAAGAAATTGATGAAGCCACCATACCTTTCACGATGGATTCGATTGGTAGACTCATAAAGCTTCAGGTAGATGTTGAGGGATATGGCCTGGTTTAGAGAAAGTGAAGGCTAACGTTGTTGCTTTGTCCAAAGGGTTGTTACAGTTCAAAACTAAGAGAGATGTTATTGTTAAAATAGATGGGAAGATGTTGAATTACATGTTTGACAAGTATATTCAATATCAGAACAAAAAGAAAGTATAAGTGTTATAGTTGGCAGATCTTCTTTCTTCTCTTCTTCCTTCTCTTATTTCTTATGTTCCCGGATGAAAATGTAAAATTAAAGTTATTGGTTGAAAAAACCATTACTTTAAGTTATGTGGGAAGATTCTTTAAGATAGGTGACAGATGTGCACAATTTTGACTTAGACTCCTGATGCATGTCACTAAGAGAGGAATTCTAGGAAGATGATTGCCAAATGTTCCCTTTACTACTTCTTCATGTTCTAGTTCAGTTTCAGTTTACCATTTGTATTTTCCCCTCTACACACTATAAGTAGAGGAAGAACCTATGGGTTAAAGGATTGGAATTTGTAATCAACATTCTTGTGTTCTAGACTTTGAGCTGAGACCCTTGATAGCTTTCTACAAGTAAAGGAATAGAGAAGATATTCCTAGGGAACTTTGTGTCAATGGTGCATTCATCTCAAGTTTATTTCTAGATCTATTCATAAACTTTGTGTTATTCTAGATCTAGATCTAAAAGTTTCCTTTGCTTTAAATTTTGTATTTAAAGATCTATTTTTTTTATCTATGTGCATGTGATCAACTCTGTGAACTATAGATTGGGTTATGTTGGCTTTCAAATTAGGACTTTAATGGAAATAACAGTTAGGGGACAGAAATTCCCTCCTCTTTAATGGGAGAGGTGCCCTTATTGAAAGCAAGTAGCAAAACTATTTACAAATGTACAACTTCCTACTTTAATGAGGAACTCTGATATAATGAAAGTGTTTTAATGCAAAGGTAGATCATTAATATAAAAGAACAAGAGCTAAGGGAGGGAAAAGGTATTCCATAACAACATTCTCGGGAAATATATATAGCAAAATAGTTCCTTAAAAATGCTAAGTAAGGATGATATATAGAACATATTCATTCATATTAAACCACCAGATATTATTTCATAAACACAAAGTTCTAGAAATGACATCCATAAGAATACAAAGCTTCTTAATGCAATAGATTAATGATTCACAAACTTTATACAAGCAAGAGAGAATAAATAGATGTAGATGGAAACAGGAAGGGAAATCTTCTGTATTGATAGCTTTTAGTTCTTTTACACTTTCAAAAATTATCAAAGTTCCAACCCCTTGGAATGGCGTGGAGAGCCCAATATATAGTTTACAAAGTGGTTACATTTAGTAACCGTTTCTTTTAACCAAAATATTAATTAAGGAAATACATAATATAAAGTCCTTAATTAAATTACAAGGAGATCGAACTAAAAATAGAAGAAGAAAGTCAAGAGCCAGAAGTAGAGACATCCGGTTGTGGCTGAGGAGGGCCCATTGTTTTGAGGATCCGATGCCTGAATCTCTTTAATGCTTCCACTATCTCCATGCCCCTTGGAATTGTTGTGTTGGAAGTAGCATGAGTCCACGTGCCTAGGCATTTCTCCATATCTTTTTCAAAATCAGTATGCTCCAGATATTCCTTATTATCCTCGGCTATAGCTGAATGGAGAGAACAAATTTCATTCATTTTCTCTTTAGTGATTAAATATTCCTTGAACAAATCATCCTTGACAAAGGCTTTAAACTGAGCCTTGATTTCTTAGAGAGAGAAGAGTACACCCGTGGTTTCATCCTAAAATTGGCAAAGTGGATATCCTTAAAGGCGAATAAAACACAAGTTTTAAAAGACTCCCCTTTTGCCATACATTCCTCAATTCCCCAAGGTGCTTCTTCTAGAACCTTTATTTTCCACTCAATGCTAAAGATCCATGTCCCCGATAAAGTTATTCTTGACATCATCAAACACATTGTTGGCCAACATGATCCTATCATCAGCTTGACCCATCATATGGAGATCTATGATACATCCATTCCAGACTTTCAATTCCTTGTCCATAGCCTTGATTGAGGAAGTGAATTTCTGTTGTAGCTTGATCACCTTCTCATGAGTTTTGAAGGCTTCCTCAATGAAGTTTAAACCTGCTACAGTCATATCATCCACCATGGCCTCAACATCCTTCCCATAAGTAGAATACTTGTGGATGTATTTGATGGTTTGGACCTCATCTTGGCTGAGAACTATGGGAGGTGGGAGAGCGACCAATGGGGTTGGATCTAAAACTTTATCCTTTGCCAACAATGATCTAATAAAGTTGGAAAGAACTTGGTTGTGTTCTTCCAACTGCTCCATGGTTTGCTTGCCTTTCTCCACCTGTTCAATAACCTTAGTCACGATTTCCCGAAGGTTATGAACTTCACTCTCAAGTGTAGATTCTCCCATTGGAATCCTGGAAAGCTCTAAGTCAGAGATCAAAATATCTTTCTCCTCTTTATCCACTTTGGGTTTTGCAACCTCTAGGAATTGCTAGTATTAGGCATCAGTTACCAACCTTGAAGTGATCTTCACTTTCTTTGCCGAAGGAGGAGGGGTAGTACAAGCGAGTTGTTATAGCATCAAAGTCGGGCACTATTAATTAGGAGGAATATTTCCTTTTCTTGCTATCAACTAGGGGTTGCACCCAGGCAAAGGAAGAAGAAGAAACAGATGAATCGAGGGACCCAAGTGCAAGTGAACTCATGGCGCTCGAGTAGTATGAACCATTATTGTCTCCAAAGTGGGGAAATGAATGCAACCACAAGAATTTCCTTTACAGAGGAGTGTGTTAAACACGGAGGTTCATTCCTTTGCCCTTCCTTCTCCACTTTAGCAAGTGATTTCAAGGGTTTCTTGTAACATTCCCATTTTAAGACTTTAGAAACAAGGGAATTTTTTTAATATAATGTTCACTGTTCTAAATAAAGCATTATTTAGAACAAACATTCCATGCCAATCAAATTCAAATAGATAACCATATACAACTATAATGACTTGGTGATCCACTAATCTATTCATTCCATAACTTGGTAAGCTACCAATCTATTTATGTTATCTTATGTATTGAATACATATCGACTACTTCGTATACTTGGTCTTCCTACCCTACACTAGGTACTGAGTGATCTGTTTAAAGAACATATCTGAATATATGTTACCAATATTCATTTGATATCACGTTGTTTTAAACTTGGTGACATAGACAATGTAACCAAGCAGCTTACGATACTTTGGCCAAAGATTTACAACATACTGTGTATGTCACTATTCCTATATGACATACTCATCATATAGGAATACGTCCTTCACCTCACTCCTCTATTATCATGATTGGTCTTTATTGACTACCATCAATCCACTTGTCCCAGTTTAACCCTAGCCCTAGTTAGAAACATAACTTATTATAGGAAGACACTCACAATGGCTTAGGGTAAATGGACATACCCAACCTAAGTCAATCGGATGTGCCAACGTACTGAGCCATTGGAAGCTAATTTCTATCCTAAATATGCTCCAATCCTGACCTAGAGAGAAACTAAGTTCAAGTCCAAGTTCCTATTGTGTGTAGATTTAGATGATCAATGCGGAAGGGTGATGCCACATGTCAACTACAATGTTGTATTCTCGAGAAGACCCAAGTCTTCTCGAAAGTATAGCCCTAGTTGGCGTGTACCAACATCCAATAGAAACTGCCTCATCAAGATGTACATACCCCAAGGAGATTGTTAATACGTTGTTAGTTTGGATTATTTCCTTATTACAACAACCCTGCTAAACCCTAATCCAACACTCAATAAGTTCCTTCCTAAATTTGTTTCATTTAGTCCATGAAGAACTTCGTTAAACTTATGGTTGCTTTTAATGTTCGCTTTCTCAATTAAACCGGCAATTAACCAAATCGATATAGCGTTAACATAAGTTTCATTTAAAATGTACCTTAACTTTTAGAAAGGTTTAATGTCTGAATATATCCAATCAAAGTAGACTTCATACAAAATGAAGCTTAATAAATTGTAATCATAACTCCAAACCTTTTTGGTTTATATTCAATTGAGAGAGAGAAAGGATATTTCTCTACATGTTTAAGTGTTAGGATATATCATTTCCAATGTCCATATTTCTTAATGCATGTTCATTATGCATCACCTTATTATGTTAAATTGTTTAGATAAACACATCATATTATGCAACTCAACAAGTTGCTACATTATAGGGGAAATTGAACTAATTCCCATTATCCATTTTATCAAAGATAACAAGATAAGCATAACATAATATAAAGAATATCAACATGATGGAACTTTCATCTTCTTTATAAAAGTATGAGATAATTTTCACAACTCATGTAAATAAAACACAACTCACAATTCATCATTACAACTTATAAAATTTACAAGACTATGCTCTTTAGGCATACTACATATCAACAACCTTTATACAATAAAGTATACAACTTTCTTTTACAATTCAACAAAAGAATGAATCAGAATTCTTTACTAAGAATTATACATATATCAGCCAATGCATCATATAAGTTTTTTTCCTTCTTTTACCACTTAAGTCGTCCATCTACAAAAATAGCTAGCATGGGTCAATTCGATGAACTGAGCATGATAAGCACTAATCATTAAAATGAAGTGCATTCCACTAATTGTTTCATTAAAGCAACTCGCTTTAATGAGACAATTAAAACATCATAAAATCAGCATAAGTGATAACGAATAGAAAGGAAACACTTAGTAATTCAAGATCAACTTTTAAAGAGAAAAGCAGGATATAATAAACAATATCTGCCTAAGATCTGAAAGTTCTATTAATCCATCAATGGCTTGTAATCAAACAATTCAATCCTGCCATCCCATTATTTCTTAATTCTATCCTAATAGAATACCACATTTATCTTTTCTAAGAGACAAAATAAATGTAAACAACATGGTTCCTTCAAGGATGATCCCTCTATATCCTAAGAAAGAACCATTATATACCATGCCCGAACCTATAACATCAAAAAAAAAGACCAGATAATAACAAGAGTTACCTGTTCCTTTCCGGGATATCAATATTACACATTCAATCATTAGAATATACATCAAAAAGAACTCCATAACCAAACAAGAAGGAAGGAAAAACCAAACAATCCAACTACAACTCCAATTCCAACTTTCCATGAAGAAATTATCAAACAATAATAGAAATCAATGTTCACAAACAAAGTAGCCCCAAAGAGGGGTTAATCTCTACTCAAGTTCTTCTCAAAAGACAAATATTACAAGAGACAAACCTACTCCTTTCCATATAAACTAGACAAGACTAGTCAACAACAATCATCCATAAGTATCAATGTACTTAACAAAGAACACCTTACTGGCTACTAGCTCTCAACACTATTTCCATCAATGATTCAAACAAGGTAGACCAACAGGTCAAGAGAGATCACTATTTTGAAATGGAAATGAGTATAGAAAAGTTCAAACACTGAGCCTATCCAAGGATAGAGGAATGGTAACTCAATAAGGAAAGGACTCATGATAAATCGTTACGTTTCAACTGTACAAGAAGTTCTAGTTCGAACAAGTTTAGGATGAAAGCATACTACAGACCCGAACCATAACTGATCTCAAAAGAATACGAATATACATATTTTCCTTCACAAAGAGAAATCAAGTCTTATTCACTATTTCAATCGAGAATTGTATCCCAAAACCATAAATGATAAGGTTCAAAATTACCCACGAACCCCAAACTGAAGACTCACAAAGACTTCACTAATTAATACCAAAAAGTATACAGTTCATGATTCAAAGAATCAACTTAATACAACTGAACAGAGAAGGAATCCTTCCTAACTATTTCAGTGTCCAAGGTAATATCACAATCTTTCAAAAAGACCCAGATTTGATTAAAAGGGACAGAAGAGTGGGAGAGCTAGAACCCAAAACGTCTAATACAGAAGTTGTCTCGGTCTTAAATTCCAAGCAACAGGAATGGAATATCAAAACAGAACTTCACAACCATGAAATTACAATAGTGGTTCCTTAGTACAACTTTAAACAGTCAACCCAAAACGTGGGTTTCTTCCAAACAATGGGGAGAGAACACTTCCTCCAATTCCCACGCTCATACTATCTCAAGAAGTTGAAACAATCAAAACATAACAGAAGTTCAACATTCTCTAAGATGTTTCCATTTCCAAAGCTTGAAAGAGAGAATTAAACTACTCAACAAGTTCCCACACAGTTCCCTGGTGAGTATTCCCTCTAGTAATGAGCTATAACTTAATCATTTCTAAAAGAATAACCCAATATGAATTACCAGGACAAATTCAAATGAATCGACCGAATGCAAGCTCTTAACACTAAAGTGTTAAATAAAAGTATAGCGTCAAAACCGAGCTTCACACACAAGCATTCAGAATTCAAAAATAAATTAATGTGAATACAGTGGTAAATATGAACTCTATGAAACAGTTTAGTAATACCTAAGTTTCCAAAATAGTGGTTCCATTCAAGCGAAGCTACAACACAAGCTTAATCAAAACACTAAGTTCCAACCCGAGTTTGCATCCAAAGAATGCAACCCAGAAGCAATAATAAAATAGAACTGAAGTTTTCCTTAAATTCCAATCCATATATTTTCACAACAATCGATCAAGCTTCATAACCTCAAATACAAGATCAAGATTGCAAAGCAGAGATACAGAACACATTCCGCATACCAATTTCACTTGCATGAAGTCATAAAACTCGCATAGAGAGACAGTTTCCAAACAATAATATTTTGCCATGGATTTAAATCAAACACACAAGGATCTATAAAACCCAAGCAAGAAAAATAACCAGACAGACAAGAAAACAAGAATCTCATGAGAGCAGAGTTGTTTTAACGAATCATTTAGAAGAATGCAAAGAGTTTTAACAGTTAGAGCCTATCATGCCTGATAGCACTTCCACCAACTCAAAGGAGACTTCTAGCTAAGCTTCCAGCTCTTTTTCTCCTCCATGAAAGATCAACAACGAAACATCTTCTCCTTCCAAGCTTCATATACTTTCCTTCGATCAAAAATAGATCGTAAAAACCAAAAATAGTTTTGAACTGAAGGTCGAACTGCTGGTTCGAAGAACCAGTTAGCTCCATGCAGAGAAAAATCTGCCATGCAAGAAAAACCAAATGACCTCCTACAAACCCACCTCCTATGTTTCCAAGATGGTTTGCATGTGAAGACCGAGGCTCATAAATGTCATAAATGCCAATTAATCCAAAATTCCCACTTATTTTTCCTTGCCACTGCCACTTAAATTTGGCGAATGCCATTTCAACACAAAAACACAATTCCATCTGTTAGTGGAGTTTCCACGTAAGCCTCCACTAAGTTCACTGCCCCGCCAAATCTGGTAGTACTTCTTTATTTAAAACCTCCTTTCAAATCGTTTAAATGCCATTGGAACTAT
This sequence comes from Taxus wallichiana var. yunnanensis, assembly GCA_018340775.1. Taxonomy (NCBI): domain Eukaryota; kingdom Viridiplantae; phylum Streptophyta; class Pinopsida; order Cupressales; family Taxaceae; genus Taxus; species Taxus wallichiana. Next base: position 865,668,511 of record CM031238.1, read on the forward strand.
CACCCATATGTCATGCGACCCTTTTAGGTTCCCTTTAGTTTAGGTTAGATTCAAATAGAACTTAGGTTAATTAAAAATTACCAACATAGGTCTTAGAACATTAGTCATTAGAATTCCCACCTTAGGTTAGGTTCAAATCACAACCCTTTAGTAATAGGTAGTAGATAAAATAGCTTAGTATCCCCCTTAGTAACTCTTCCCTTACTCTCTTAGCATAACACTTAGGTTAGGATGTCAACCCCATAATAGAATAAGAGACTTAGGTTAGAATAGTATTCATATAAGTAAACATAGCTAGAACTTAGTTGTTCTCACCTAGCTTAGGTTACTGTTAGGATAGTCCTTAGATTTTTAGGACTCCGAACTTCTCGAAGAGAATTGAATTTTTCTCAAGTCCATAATGTCCCGCCAAGATCAATCACCAAAGACCTGGGACAAACATACAACTAAACGAAAACATGTTGCAACAAGGCCAAGAATTAGTATCATGCAAAATTCAGTCTTCTATGTTCCTTAAGCTACTGAATGTCAATTTTACCATTCAGTTTATGAAGAAGACTTGAAACATTCCTTGGATCACTGAAATTGATCCAAGGATGAGTCAGAAGAAGAAATAAGTCTGCAACTCTTAATACCATATTGCAGCTCATCTTTCCAAAGTGAAAATGGATTCTTGACAACCATATAATTTTAGTCTAATGATTTTTAAGAACAGAAAATATTTATCCCAATCAAGCATGATCTTCAATAGTCAAAAGAACACATCTTTATCCAAAAATCACATGTCAACACTTGAATGCAAAGAGGAATATATCAGTTGTCGAGGGTGTTACATTTCTTCTAGGTCTTTCATCTCGTCATCATCATTATCACTCGTAACAATAATGTTTTCCGGCGAGATAGGCAATTGACTCGCTCCGAAGAGTCTCTTCCTCGATTAGTTCTTTCTTGACCTCTTTGACCTTTGTCGATACACTTTAGTGGAAGAGGAAGGAGTAGACAACTCATGTTCTTTCATCAAAGAAGGAGTCTACTCAAGTGCCTTAGTTCTAGGTGTATGTACTTCCTTCCTAGGTTTGGAAGTCTCTCTTGAAGAGGATCTACCTTTGTTCATCTTGAGTTCACATATTTTCTGTCAAACCAAATATTAGTTCGCGATGACAGGGGTTATCACCTCATTCAATTCATCTCTTTCCTTCACATACCAATCTAGGGTTTCCAAAGGAGTGTGCTTGATTGATCTCTCGTACTCAAAGGATTGTAAATATTCATCATCATCCTTAAGCCCTTCAAGCACCTGGTAGAGGTTGAAGTCTATGATTTGTTGTAGAGAAAATCTATCAAAATGCCTCCTCCTAGCTTTAAAATCATCAAAGACAATCAGTCCAATAATCCTCATTGTCGGGATGGTGATAATAAGTTATCCCGAGATTTTGATCAATGTATCTCTTAAGATCAAAGCAAGTCCTGGGCTTGAAGAAATGAACTATAAGAGGAGCAAGATTCCTTTCTATATTTTGGGCATCTAGAGTTGTCCTGCATGTATAATTCCCCAAGGTGATAGGGAAATGAAGACCAGTAATCTTATTATCCCGGTAGGTTCTATGAAGTTTATCCAAATTACAAAGACACCTCAACCAAAGCCATTTTGTCATTACGTAACATGGGAAGCTTGAGAGGTGTGCTTTCAAAACAAGTCAGCCTGATGTATGAGAACTTTCGAACTAGGTGAAGAAAGCCCCATACTTGGTTATCAAATCCTTAGCCTCATCAGAGAACCTTCTAGTAGTGTCACCCTCCAAGAGCCTCACAATGTACACGATGAAGGCATCATTTTCCTTCAAATTATGATTACTTGACCTTGAGGGTAAACTAAGGGAAATATGTGTAGATGGGCTCATCCTTCTTGTCTTCAATGAAAGTGAAGTCGAGCCACTCACGAGATACTTTGCCAAGGTGTGCATGAGATAGGAAGTCTTGTAGAATTTTTTTGGTTTCTTGAACATTTGACAATTATTCAAATCAGTTTCCACGATAATCTCGGCCCGATTCAGATTTTGCTTACCCTTGCAGATGATATTTATGAAAGGGCACATCTAAAAATGGAAGTCCTTAGTAGAGGGCATTCCCATAATCTAGGCGAGCAAGGTGATGATATCTAGTAGTTCTTCTTTTAAGTTGACTTTGAACAATGCCTTAGAGATTCATGATGCTCCCTTCTTAGGGCACTTTAGCCATGATTTTACTACATGAGCCTTATATTTCTCATTGTCTTGATCAAACAGAGTCTGAGCTTGAGCGAGAGTGAGAACACTAGAGTCTTCTATTTTAGGGATGCGTAGGGCAGCGATGATGGCAGCAACGTCCATTTTTATAATTAACTCGTTGTGCACATTAACAACCTCCTTGGTGTCTAGATTGAAACTAGCCCCGCAGGTGAGCACAATGTCGGCACATTGCAGAGAGAGGAAAACCAATGGCATACGTGATTCCACTATCATTTATCATTTGAGCCATGGGAGTAGGGTTTTCACATGCTAATCTGCCCCAGAAATCATCAAAATCCAAATTTCAAACTTCGCTATCTCCAATATCGGCACATAAGTCTCCAAAGGGGACAGATGCTCGTGCCCTTGAAATTTGATCTTCATTTTGATAGTGAACAGAGGAATGGCCTTCAAAGAACAAACTCATGACAATTATTGCAAGGAGATATAGGAAGGTGGACAAACGACTCAATTTTGCAAAAATGCGGGCAAGAGATAATGAGCAGCAATGTGACAAGTGCATAGACGGTTTCCCCTTTAAATAGTTGTTCAGGAGAGAGAAGATCATAAATGCGTATTAAATATACCTTGTGCCGACTCAAAAAGGTGAAATGTGGGAAAAGTAGAAAAAACTGGCCGGACGGTCCATGGAACATTGGGACATGAGGGACGCGAAGAGCCGATTCGGTTGATGCGGGTGATGTGGGGAATCGGTGAACAGGAGGCCCGGTGTACTTGGGACATATGGGCTAAAAAAGTCTGAAAAAATCAACGAACAAGGACTTGCGGGGAAATCAACCAATCGGTGAATAGGAGGCCCGCCGGTACTTGGGACATGAGGGACAAAAATGTCTGATAGACCCGCAAGTCACTAAAATGACCCCAAGAAACGGAATTTTCACCATCTCTTCAAATTTCTTACTTCACTAAAACACTACTGAAGGGTGCCAACTCAAAATTTTCAAATTTTTTAACTTTCAAAAGAGGGGAATTTTTAGGGGAACAACAATTGGCTCTTTCTGGGGATGACTTGACTAGATCACAGGAATGAGGCAAGACAAGAATTCAAGAAAAAATCTAGGGAAGAAGACCAATGCCTTATCCATTAGGCAAACAGAGTCAAAGGCAAATCAATACAAAAGGCAACACACGAAAAAAAAAAAAAAAAAAAAAACAAAACAAAGGCAAGGAAAGGAAAACACACATTGTACATAATATACAAAGGACTTCCTATTCACCTAGGATTTGAACAATTTCAGGTACTACCCACTATAAGGAAGTGGGAGAGAAGATCCATCCATGTAATCAAGATAGAAAGAATTTTCACTAGCAAAGTGCTTGATTCTGAAAGGACCAAGCCAAAGAGATTCAAACTTACCATGGCTTCCTCGAGGTTCATGCCTTTTGTCCCATAGTAAAACAATGTCTCCAACTTTGAAATCTCTGGATCTGGTTTTCTTGTCAAATAAATATTTCACCTTCTGCTGATGGGTAGAGATCCTATCAAAAACCTGCAGCCTAGTCTTCATCTAGCTTATGGAGATACATGATCCTCTTATCCAAAGAATCACTGAAACTGGGGTCCTCAATAGCTTTCATCAAATGCAAAGCTGGTAGTTCCACTGTCACTGGTAGTTGAGCTTCCACACCATACACCACTTGAAAAGGGGACATCCCAATTGCTCTTTTGGGTGTAATCCTATCTACCCAGAGAGCATCATAAAGCTTCTTGTGCCAGTTTCTCTGAGATTCATTGACAAGCTTTCTTATAATGGTCACCAAATTCTTATTTGTTGATTCTACTTGTCCATTCCCTTGAGGATAGTAATCTGAAGAATGAGTGAGGGAAATTCCATACCCATAGCAGAAATCCATCATCTCAGCAGAAGAAAAATTAGAAGCATTATGGGTCACTATATTGTTTGGTTCTCCAAACCTTACCAAGATGTTTTCTTTGATGAAATTGCATACTACCTCAGAAGTAGTAATTTTAACTGGGATGGCTTCCACCCACTTGGTGAAATAATTTGTGGCAGTCAACACATGAGTATGTCCTACACTTTAAGGTGGGTTGAGTGTTCAATGAAATCCAAACCCCATTGTTGAAAGGGTTCTTCAATCAAAACTAGCTTAAGTGGTAAAGCAGCCAACTTAGGTCTTCCCACAAAGGTTTGACAAGCTTTACACTTGTCGACCCACTTTGATGCATCTCTAAACAAAGTAGGCCAATAATACCCCACACGAAGAATTTTGTGAGCAGTGATAGCAGATGAGAAATGACCCCCACAAGCTTGATCATGAAAGGCTGAGAACAATTTTTTTGTTGCTCTTTGTCAACACACTTCAAGAATCTTCCATCCACTCCTCGCTTGAATAAAGCATTCTCCCACAACATGTATTGTGCTAACCTTAACTTGGTAGCTCTCTTCTCCTTGGAAGTTAAGTGAGATGAACACTCACCATAGGTGAGGAAGTGAGAAATGTCAACATACCATTCGTCTGTCGAGCTGAGGAACATAACAATAGGGACATCAACTTCATCCTTAGGAAACTCATGACCAGATCCTTCAGCAATGAGTTCATGCAGGCCTTTACCCAAAATAGCTTCATTGGTCTGATGTCAAGATCATACTCCTGAACCTTCTCTACCCAATTTCCTCTCTTGGTTCTAAACTCATGTTGTGTAAGATTATACTTGATAGTCGTATCGAGCACAAGCACAATAGAGTGAGAGTTAAGAATGTAAAATAAAAAATGCTTAACAACTTTAACTATTGCAAAACCATGTTTCTTCATCATAGTGTACTTCAACTCATGTGTTTTCAGAATATAACTCATGAATGCAATTGGGAGCTCATGGTCTTCAGAATCTTTCTAAGTCAACATAGCGGCCAAGGTACTCTCTGTGGCATAGCAATAGATAATAAAATCTTTGCTAAAATTTGGACATGCTAAGATAGGAGTCTTAGAAATAGCTTTCTTAATGCCTTCAAATGCATCCTTTCCTTCAGAGGACCAACCAAGTGTTTGCTTTCCTTTCATCATTTGGGAAATATTCAAAGTCAGCTCAACAAAATCGGGATGAATCTTCTCAGGAAGTTGATCTTACCAAAGAAAGAGTGTGCTCCCTTTTTCTTGTGGGAAGAGGAATATGTTGGATGGCTTGAAATCATTCAGGATCAATCTTGATTCCTTCTTTGGAGAAAACATGTCCCAACAGCTTGCCCTCCATGACACAAAAGATAGATTTCTTGGGATTCAAAGAGATTTCATGTTCTCTACATTTCAAGATGCTGAAAGTGATCTGCTCTAGTTTTGGAAAACACAGTTAAATCATCTAGATACACAATAATACATTTTCCTTTCAAACTCCCAAAAGCCAAATCCATTGCTCTCTGAAAGGTGGCACCAACATTAATGAGGCCAAAGGGCATCCTCTTGTAGGAAAAAGTACCCCAAGGAGTGGTAAAGGCAGTCTTGTGTTGATCTGCAGTATTGACTTCCACTTGGTTATATCTTGAGAAACCATCAAGCATGGACAACATTTCTAAACCTGTGACAACTTGTAACACCTGGTCCATCATGGGTAGGGGATAGTTGTCCTTCAAAGAATCCTGATTTAGATTCCTAAAGTCAACACAGATCTGAATCTCACCATTTTTCTTCCTGATAGGTACAATATTAGCAATCCATGTTGAATGATGAATGGGGAAGATGATCTTGGCTTTCAATAACTTCTGTATCTCTTGGAAAATGGTGTCAAAATCTTTGGATTGTACTTCATTTGCTTCTACTTGAAATTTTAATCCCAAGTTTGAGGGGAATGAAGTGTTACATTTCTTTTAGCTGAAATCTTTCAGATCATCATAAGAATAAGCAAGGACATCAGCGTACCTCTTCAAAAGATTTACCATCTTCTTCTTCTCCTCTTAAGTGTAGAACTTTCCAACATTCACCATTTTAGGTTTGTAGGCTCCCAATGTTAATCTTTTCACATTCAACAGATACTGTTGAGCTCCTTTGGAAGCCTTGGAATTGACATATATGTCATGTTTATCAAACAATTCCTCTAGACTTATCAACCCTTTAGGGATCTTGTTACCTTTTAGTTTGATGCATCCATCTTGATCCATCTCCTCCTTGACACCTTCCTCATTAGAAGAGACACTCTCTCAGGCAGATTATCACTTCCCTCAAAATAAAATTGATCAAAGTTATCCTTAAGCTCCAGAAAGAGAGCAAATGTTAGTCGTCATTGAAAACTTGCCAATTTTTGCATTATCTAGTATGCTTGGTCTATGGATCATTTCAATGGTGAATTTTTCCTAAGAGAAATTAGGATGAGGTATCAACAAAGACCCTGAAATAACTAGGGAATCAGCTCTAGTGTTCTTCTCCCTTGGCACCGCTTCGATGGAGAAGGCATCAAAGAATTCAATAGAATCCCAGACCAAATTCCTATAGTGCTTCAACCTTCTATTCTTCACTTGGAAAAGGTCTCTGACTTGTTTGAAAACTAGTTTCACATCTCCATGAGCCAGGAGGTTCCTCACACCTCTTTCTTTTTTTGTGTTCAGTCCAAGGATGAGAGCTTCATATTCTGTTGTGTTATTTGTATTTTCAAACTGTAGCTTGAAGGAGAAAGGATGAATCTTTCCTTCTGGAGATATCAATACCACACCAGCCCCAACCCAGCTTTGAAGAGCAACTTCCATCAAATTCCAAATTCTAAATGCTATTAGGATCATGGAGCACTTCTTTAGGATGTTCCACCTCATCCTGAGACATGATCATGTAGTTGTCATGCCCAATATCTTCATAAAGTATTTGTGCCTTGGGATCATCTGTCTTTTGCACAATATATTGAATTTTTTTCGGGCAAGTAGCTTCTTCATCTTTCCATTGATTGGTATAAGGGCATGTGACCAATCCATTTGAATTTCTCCTCCTACATCCTTACAAAAATTTCTACTCAACAACATGCCATATGAAGGAGGAATATCAGCTACCAAAATAGTAGCTAAGACCTTTTTCTCTGGAAAAGTAGCAAAATCTACTTGTGCATCCTTAATTCTTCGACCAAAGGCACCTCCCTACTCTCCATGGAATAACAAGAACCAAAAGTGTGTGTGAGGGTAAGACCCAAAGCATGAGCCACTTTGGCAGGCATCACATTGTCTGATGCTCCTGAGTCTATGACACAGTTGTTGAGTCTATGGCCAGCTATGAGGAGGGTCACATAGAATGGTTTGATTTTCTCATTAGGTGAGGTGACTGCAACCACAAGATTTGGTTGGGATGCGAAGAGGGAGTGGGAAAAAGACCTTTAGAAGTGTTGGATGAAATTTTGGAATGGGAATTGACAAAGTGGACCATTTTGGCAAAGGCTTTTGGATGGGTTTGATAAAACTCAACCTCTGAAATTTGGATTTTTGTCTTCTTGAGGTGGTTAATGATATCAAAAGATCCAGAGGTGGATGGGGTATCATCACTAGGAATCCTAGGCTTATCAGGTTTTGGAGCTGGAGAATAAGAAGTTTTAGAAGTAGGAGTAGAAGAAGAAGAATTAGCAGAACTCACCTTTTGCATGGATGTAGTGGGAATAGGAGATCCTCTTCTTACAATCACTGGAATAGTTGTGGGATGCTCCTTATATTTTTAGCATGTTGCATCACTTTTTCTCTCTTATTTGTCTACTCTCGAACAACATATGACTCACTGTTCATCTCTGCCACTACTTCATCATAATCATCTTCTTCATCAATGCCCTCAGTAGTGAGGAAATTAACTCGAGATCCATCAAGTTCTTCCAGTTCTTCCTCAGCCTCTTCTCCAGGTTCTTCAAAGTCTTCATTAACCTCTTCATCATCAGGTTCTTCAACTTCAAAAGTTACATTAACAAGGACCTTGATGGGTGGTCCTTCGATTGCCAACCTTGTCTGAGAAGAAGGAAAATGGTTTCTAGGCTGAAATTTATTCCTTGGAATGTCTTGATAAGGAGCATGCTTGAGCCAATTGTTTCTTGATGGTAATGAGGTCATTGGAAAGCTTCTGTACTAACTGATTTGCATTATCTCCAGGAGTAGAGAAAGAGGAAGAAGAAGTTTTGGATTTGGAAGAGTCTCTTTTCAATTTTCCAAACATGATCAGGTCATCTTCAACATTGATGGCTAATCTCTGATCAGCATCCAAAGTTGCAAGATTGTCTCTTCTCAGCACATAGCTTACTTCAGGCAATTGAGCATTTAGGAAGAAACATTTTTGAATTTGATCCACAGGATGGGTGTTTGTGGGATCTTATTAATCAACTTGTTGAACTTGGCCACAAATTCTCTCATGGGCTCTTGTGGTTCTTTCTTGATTTGAGAAATATGGGCTAGCAAAGCATGCACATCTTCTATAGGTTTGAAACAGGTTCTCAAATTCAGTTCTCATGGTAGTCCAATTGGTGATGGTCCCAGTGGGGAGATGGTAAAACCAATCTGATGCATTGTCCTACAAAGTCTCCACAAAAATCCTCACAGAGACATCCTCATGTTCAACTCCAAGGACTCCACATGCAACTATGAAGGTTCTAATGTGTTCATTAGGATGCACCTTGCCATCACCTCTGAACTTGGGAAATTTATTTCTGTTACCCCTAGGTAACTCATGTAAAGGTTGAGGGAGGGCAAAGAGGCCCAACTCGTTGGCCCCAAGGTAATGGAACTACCGTCCTTGGAAAAATTTCTTGAAGTGGAACTGAAACACCAAAGAAGAATTTAAAGCATGAAGATTTGGGCTGAGTTGTTCTTGAGGGATACCACTCCCAAAAGCTCTATCTTCAATAGGGGGTGTGCTTTTAGAATGATCTCTTATATTTCTCCTTGTTGAAGGAAGGGGAAAGCCTTGTTGCTCCAGGAGTTGAAACTGAGAATCTTCAATTCCAAGAGCCCTTCTTCCGCGAGTAAATCTCGAGGTGCCAGATCAAAAATGATCAAGAAATTGTTCTTTAAAACTGGAATTCGTTGAAACAAATCCCCAGTGGAGTCACCAAAAATTGTTGGTTGTCAAATTAGGACTTTAATGAAAACAACAATCAGGGACAAAAAGTCCCTCCTCTTTAATGGGAGAGGTGCCCTTATTGAAAGCAAGCAACAAAACTATTTACAAATGTACAACTTTCTACTTTAATGAGGAACTCTGATATCATGAAAGTGTTTTAATGTAAAGGTAGATCATCAATACAAAAGAACAAAAGAACTAAGGGAGGGAAAAGGTAGAACATAATAACATTCTTAGGAAATATAGATAGCAAAATAGTTCCTTATAAATGTTGAGAAAGGATGATATATAGAACAAAATCATTCATATTAAACCACTAGATATTATTTCATAGACACAAAGTTCTAGAAATGACATCCATAAGAATACAAATCTTCTTAATGCAATAGATTAATGATTCACAAACTTTAGACAAGCAAGAGAGAATAAATAGATACATAGAAACATGAAGGGAAATCTTTTGTATTGATAGCTTTTAGTTCTTTTACACTTTCAAAATTATCAGAGTTCCAGCCCCTTGGAATGGCGTGGAGAGCCCAATATATAGTTTACAAAGTGGTTACATTTAGTAACCGTTTCTTTTAACCAAAATATTAATTAAGGAAATACACAATATAAAGTCCTTAATTAAATTACAAGGAGATCCGAACTAAAAATAGAAGAAGAAATTCAAGAGCCAGAAGTAGAGACATCTGGTTGTGGCTGAGGAGGGCCCACTATTTTGAGGATCCGGTTCCTGAATCTCTTCAATGCTTCCGCTATCTCCATGCCCCTTGGAATCATTGTGTTGGAAGTAGCATGAGTCCACGTGCCTAGGCATTTCTCCATATCTTTTTCAAACTTAGTATGCTCCAGATATTCCTTATTAGCCTCGGCTATAGCTGAATGGAGAGAACAAATGTCCTTCATTTTCTCTTTAGTGATTGACTCTTCCTTGAACAAATCATCCTTGACAAAGGCTTTAAACTGAGCCTTGATTTCTTAGAGAGAGAAGAATACACCCGTGGTTTCATCCTGAAAATGGCAGTGGATATCCTTGAAGGTGGATAAAACACAAGTTTTAAAAGACTCCCCTTTTGCCATACATTCCTCAATTCCCCAGTGCTTCTTCTAGAACCTTTATTTTCCACTCGATGCTAAAGATCCATGTCCTTAATAAGTTATTCTTGACATCATCAAACACATTGTTGGCAACAGATCTTATCATCGGTTTGACCCATCATAAGGAGATCTGATACATCCCACTTCACAGACTTTCAATTCCTTGTCCATAGCCTTGATTGAGGAAGTGAATTTCTACTATAGCTTGATCACCTTCTCATGAGTTTTGAAGGCTTCCTCAATGAAGTTTAAACCTACTACAGTCATATCATCCACCATGGCCTCAATAGCCTTCCCATAAGTAGAATACTTATGGATGTCTTTGATGGTTTGGACCTCATCTTGGCTGAGAACTATGGGAGGTGGGAGAGTGGCCAATGGGGCTGGATCCAAAACTTTATCCTTTACCAATAATGATCTGATAAAGTTGGAAAGAACTTGGTTCTGTTCTTCCAACTGCTCCATGGTTTGCTTTCCTTTCTCCACCCATTCAATAACCTTAGTCATGGTTTCCCAAAGGTTATGAACTTCACTCTCAGGTGTGGATTCTCCCATTGGAATTCTGGAAAGCTCCAAGTCAGAGATCAAAAGATATTTCTCCTCTTTATCCACTTTGGTTTTGCAACCTCCAGGAACTACTTGGCCTTGGGCATCAGTTACCAACCTCGAAGTGGTCTTCGCTTTCTTTCTTTGCTATGGAGGAGGAGTAGTACCAAGTAGAGCTGCTACAACATCAAAGTCAGGCCTGTTAATCGGGAGGAAGATTTCCTTTTCTTGTTGTTGACTAGGGGCTGCACCCAGGCAAAGGAAGAAGAAGAAACAAAGAATCAAGGGACCTGAGTGCAAGTGAACTCATGGCACTCAGAGTATGAACCATTGTTGTCTCCAGTGGGGAAATGAATGCAACCTCAGAATTTCCTTTGCAGAGGAGTCTGTTAAACTTGGAGGTTTATTCCTTGGTCCTTCCTTCTCCACTTCAACAGTGATTTCAAGGGTTTTTTGGGTCTTTCATCTCATCATCATCATTCTCACTTAGAAAAATAATGTTTTCTGGCCCAATAGGGAATTCTGAGTGCTCCAGAAGAGTCTCTTCCTCGATCGGTTCTTACTTGACCTCTTTGACCTTCTTCTGATACACTTTAGTGGAAGAGGAAGGAGTAGACAACTCAGGTTCTTTCATCAAAGAAGAAGGAGGATTTCTCTCAAGTGCCTTAGTGCTAGGCATATGTACTTCCTTCCTAGGTGTGGAAGTCTCTCTTGAAGAGGATCTACCTTTGTTCATCCTGAGTTCACGTATTTTTCTGTCAAACCAAATCTTAGTTCTGAATGATGACAGGGGTGATCACCTCATTCAAGTCATCTCTTTCCTTCACATACCAATCCATGGTTTCCAGAGGAGTGTGCTTGATTGATCTTTCATACTCAAAGGATTGCAAATCTTCATCATCATCCTTAAGCCCTTCAGGCACTTGGTAGAGGTTGAAGTCTATGATTTGTTGTAGAGAAAATCTACCAAAATGCCTCCTCCTGGCTTCAAAATCATCAGCACAATCAGCCCAGTAATCCTCAGTGTCAGGACGGTGATGATAAGTTATCCTGAGATTTTGATCAATGTATCTCTTAAGATCAAAGCAAGTCCTAGGCTTGAAGAAATGAACTGTAAGAGGAGCAATAGTCCTTTCTATATTTTGGGCATCTAGAGTTGTCCTGCATGTATAATTCCCCAAGGTGATAGGGAAATGAAGACTAGTAATCTTCTTATCTTGGCAAGTTCTATGAAGTTTATCCAACTACCTACACACCTCAACCAAAGCCATTTTGTCATTGTAGAACATGGGAAGCTTGAGAGGTGTGCTTTCAAAACAAGTCATCTTGATGTATGAGAACTTTTAGAATTGAGTGAAGAAAGCCCCATACTTAGTTATCAAATCCTTAGCCTCATCAGAGAACCTTCTGCGGTGTCACCCTCCAAGAGCCTCACAATGTACATGGTGAAGGCATCATTTACCCTTCTCAAAATTATGATTACTAACCTTGAGGGTAAACTGAGGGCAATATGCGTAGATGGGCTCATCCTTCTTGTCTTCAATGAAAGTGAAGCCGAGCCACTCACGAGATGCTGCCAAGGTGTACATGAGATAGGAAGTCATGTAGAACTTTTTGGTTTGTTGAACATTTGACAATTGTTCAGTCAGTTTCCACAGATAATCTTGGCCCAATTCAGATTTTTCTTACCCTCATAGATGATATTTATGAAAGGGCACATCCAAAAATGGAAGTCATTAGTAGAGGGCATTCCCATAATCCGGGTGAGCAAGGTGATGATATCTGGTAGTTCTTCCTTGAAGTCGACCCTAAACAATGCCTTAGAGAGTCGGGACGCTCCCTTCTTAGGGCACTTCAGCCATGATTTCGCTACCTGAGCCTTATATTTCTCATTTTCTTGATCAAACAGAGTCTGAGCTTGAGTGAGAGTGAGAACACTGGAGTCTTCTATTTTGGGGATGCGCAGGGCAAGAATATGGTGGTAACGTCTAATTTTGCAATCAACTCGCCATGCACATTGACAACCTCCTTGGTGTCCGGATTGAAACTAGCCCCAGGCGAGCACAGTGTCGACACATTGCACAGAGAGAGGAAAACTAGTGGCATACGTGATTCCACTATCATTTATCATTTGAGCCATGGGAGCAAGGTTGTCACATGCTAATCTACCCCAGAAATCATCGAAATCCAAATGTCGAACTTCGTTATCTCCAATATCGGGCACGAAGTCTCCAAAGGGGACAGATGCTCATGCCCTTGAAATTTGATCTTCATTTTGACAGTGAATAGAGGAATGGCCTTCAAAGAACAGACTCATGACAATTATTGCAAGGAGATATAGGAAGGTGGACAAATGACTCAATTTTGCAAAAATGTGGGCAAGAGATAATGAGCAAGCAATGTGACAAGTGCATAGATGGTTGCCCCTTTAAATAATTGTTCAGAAAGAGAAGATCATAAATGCATATTAAATATACCTTGCCGCCTCAAAAAGTTGAAATGTAGGAAAATCAAAAAAAAATTGGCCCAGATGGTCCATGGAACATTGGGACATGAGGGACATAAAGAGCCGATTCAGCCGATGCGGGATGTGGGGAATCGATGAATAGGAGGCTCAGGAGTACTTGGGATAGATGGGCTGAAAAAGTCCAAAAAATATGACAGACAAGGACTTGCAGGGAAATCGGCCAATCAACAAACAGGAGGCCCGCCGGTACTTGGGACATGAGGGACAAAAATGTCTGACAGACCTGCAAGTCACTAAAATGACCCCAAGAAATGAATTTTCACCATCTCTTTGAATTTCTTACTTTACTAAAACACTACTGAAGGGTGCCAACTCAAAATTTTCAAATTTTTTAACTTTCAAAAGAGGGGAATTTTTAGGGGAACAACGGGTTGCACATTTTTCCTCCTTTCTTCTTGCTTTCTATTATTTTCCTCTTCTATAGATTTTTCCTTTCTTTTAAAATTTTGCTTACTTGCTACAAAATTGTCTAGCTATGGTTAATGAGCTACATAGTTAAATTAATACCAACAAATAGATATTAGGATATATAACTAACAAAATCTTGCATGGGAGCCTCGACGGTAAATGAGGGAGATTTATCTCATGACTACCTAGGTTTTCGATTGTGCAAAAAAATCTAGCCAAAAATCATTAAAGATCACGAGCGGTGTATTTTGAGGGATACGAGGCCCCATGTAATTATTCTAAGTTGGCGTTTTAGGACTTGCTAAAAACATCTCGACAAAGAGTTGTTTTTAGTCCTCTCAAGCAAGTGTTGTAGGAACTTTTTACAGTCTTGACAAGTTCTCGGCATCATGTCCTTGGACCCTATAGAAACCGTGTACTGAGTCAAGATCATAATCCACGGGTCTTTAGTTTGTGTTTTTCTACGGTCCAAAGTTCTTATTGTTATTCAACTATTGGTTATTGTAATTGAAGTTAGGAGGTTGTTTCCCTTGATTTTGATATTGATTTTGATACTCGTTTGGAGTGCTTGGTTGGGGATTTGAACCTGAACTTGTATTTATTGTTATGGTAGAGGATAGTAGAAGTCCACCACGTTGATCATAGGGGCAATGTTTTTTATCCTATGATTGTTACTATTTATGTTGTTGTTAATGTTATTTGTACTCGAGGTGTTAACAACATTTGGTTTCTTTTCTTTCTTTGTCTATAACACAATTGGTTGTAGCACCATAGTTTTGTTGAGGACCTTAGGTCTTTGGTTGTTGTTTACGTTGTTGGGGTAACTTGAATTACCCTAATTAGGAGTGATCAATCTCCCATTTGGCAAAGCAAGACCACCAGAAGGAATTAAACAATATGGGCAGTGAACTACCTAGTGTATGCTAGATCCGGGAAGTGTGATACTTCCTAGATGGTTGTCAGTCCACTATTTTAAACAATTTAATGTTGTAAACAAAGTAAATCCTATTGTAATTTGAAATGATTTAGGTATCTCACTTAAAACACAATAAGAAATAGATCTAATCTAATAGGCTAAGCTAGAATAGAATCCAAAGGTCAAATGATTGGTTCTGGGTTCTGCAGGTTTGACAGAGGTCTCGGGTAGATCACAGGTGGATGAGGGTGAGATGAAATTAGGTGGGTAGGTCTCTATTCTAGGGCTGTGTGGGAAAATACAGAGACCGATGTCAGTCAGGGGTAAATCGACGGTGGTCAGGTGTGACCGGTGCCGGTTACTATGAAATCTAGAAATGTCACAAAACAAGCTTTAGGTCTCCTTTGTGATTGCACAAAGGACTTTGGTTGGTCGGGATGAGGTATTGGGTGACTGGGGTAGACTTTGGAAGGTTTTTAATGGGAATATGGAGGTGGAAGCATTGGAGAAGGTCAATAGGTGGCTAGGTAAGCAATAGATGATAAAATAATGATGAAATGAAATAAACCAGAGAAGTATGACATTATACTTACTTGGATTCTAGTCCTGATGCCTGTGTGTGAAGGATGGAGGTGCTGATGAGAGGCTTGAAGGCTGCAAGTGATCACCAACTAAAGGAAAGCTTCTACATGGGCTGCATGTGCACTCCTCTTTGCTTGGTTAGATCAGATCTTGGCTGGGATGGTTGTACAGGAAAAGATGTTTGATCTCCTTCCTTGCATGTGTGGTCTCACTGGAATTCACTCTCTGAAGATGTGTTATCTCTCTGAGATGTGTTAATGCTCACCAACCTTTTTTCCAACTTCCAACTTCCAACTTCCAACTTCCAACCTTGAGAATAAGGTTGTTTTGGGGTTAAAAGGGTAACCGATGGTGGTTTCGGCTTAACCGGTGATGGTTAGGGGTAACCGGCGTCGGTCAAGGTGGGATTTCCTAGGTTTACTAAACTAGGGAGATCCTCTTGATTTCCTTGGATCTCATGTCATTAACCCATGGATTAGAATGGGAGCTTCTTGTGATCATGTGGGAATGTGGTTAGAGGGAATGTAGGCATTGATTTTTAGGGTTTGGGTAAGTCTTAGTTAGTTATGGCAACTTACTAAGAATAGGTCTTAGGTTGAGTTGGCTTGGTGAGGTGTCTAAGTGAACTGTATGTGTGGATATTATTTAAAATAAGATATTTAAATAATAGATATAGTGAGGATAATTAATTAATTAAATTAATTAATTAAATTAATATTAGTGGGGTGAAAGGGGTCATGGCTAGGTGAATGTGATGAAGGGTGCTTATTCGTCGAGGAACCAAAGGGTAGTGTGACCTAATTTTAGTGTCTACATTTTGCCCCTTTTTGTTGCATAGCTTGTATTGGTAAGTGACACTAACAAAAATAAGATGTGGTTGCCCCATGTGTGGGTGAAGGTGATCCCCCTCAAACTAGGAACTGATGAGGCAGAAGGGAGAATCAGTGAGTGGTTTGATAAAAGGTAAATGGGAGGAAGAGGTAGGTGGGCACGGGGAGAAAGGGTTAAAGGTCTACTGTGGGAAATCTAGGTAATGGGTCTGGGTCAAAGGTAGCAATAATCAAACACACACACATGAATAAACTACAGCACGCTACCGGTTGAAGAGCAGGAAAACTCTACATCATCTAAGGTCGATTGGTTTATCCAAACAAGGTGGAAGTGAATCCGGTATCCAAGGTATAGGATATGGTCAAGAAACACAACGTAGGTTAGGTGCAGGAACGTTTAGGTATGTTCCAGTACACCAAAGGTAGGGTCAGGATAAACGGTCACGGCAATAGGCTAGGTAAGGTCATCAGGTCAATCAACACAGGTAATAGTGCCGCAAGGTATAGCGAACACATGAGGTCAAAGGTCACTAGCGATGGTCCAGGTCCAAATATCTAGGTCACGCATGGGTAAGGCCAAGGTAGGGGTAAAATAATGAGTCCCCAAAGGAGGAAAAATGGAGGTAGTAAATGATGAGGTCAGGAAAGGTAAGGTAAATGGGTTGGGTAAAGGTGTGGTTGGGGAAAGGATCAGGGTGAAGGGTGGGGTAAAGGATCAAGGTAAAGGGTGGGGTAAAAGGAAAAAATTGAGGGCAATGTGTAGGTGGGGATGACCGATGGCGGTCATGGATAACCGACATCGTCGGTATAGGAAAACCGACGATGGTGAGGTAGGGCACGCGATGATGTCGGTCAAGGGTAACCAACGTCGGTTAGGTCGGGTTGGTTATAAAAACAAAAAAATCCACATTTTTATTATTCATTTGTTATTTGTGAAGTGAGAAAATGACAAAAAGAGAGAAAAAAGAGAAAAAAGTGTTCGAAGGAAATGGGACAGTGAGTTGGCAGTGTGATTGGATGAGGGTTTGGTTGGTGAGCAGTGGGTCCATGGGATCAGGGTGAGAGATTTGATTGGGCGAGGTTACGAGTAGTTATTCGGTGATGGCAGAGGCCGAGAGGGATCTAGGTGGGCCACCGGCATAGCGGCCAGATGTGCCACCGAGATGGCGGCATAGCATGCGATGAGAGGTAAGCACCCAACTCTACATTGTTAATTGGATAGATTAGAGGTTTGGATAATTGTTATTTTAGGTTTTTGTGGGTTTTTTTGTTTGTGGGTGGGTAAAAATAAAATTTGGGTATGGGGGAATAACGGAAAAAAAGGGAGGGGGGAGGGTAGTAAATGGTATAGGTGGGGTGGGTAGAGGTCCAGGGGTAGTTTAGGTCATTGTAGGTGGGGTAAAAGGGGAAGGGGGTGATTTTTAGAAAATGGGGTTTTGGGAAGTCACGGGATTTTCCACGACAATGTGACCGGCGTCAGTCAAGTTTGGCTTGGTCAAGTTTGGCTGGTGTCGGTTGGGTAGAATCTGGTATCGGTCACCAAACAGGTGACCGATGCCGGTTACATGGTAACCATGGTCGGTAAAGGTGAACGGTATCGGTCACCAAATAGGTGACCGATGCCGGTTTAAGGGTGACCGAGTCAGTCGGTTAGGATGAACCGGCACCGGTCGGGATTTGAGGCACAAGGGTCCAAAAGTGATGTGGGCTAGGTAGTTGAGATGGGTAGAGTGAAAATAGGGTGGAGGGTAATGATAATTGGTGAATATGGTCATGGTAAATGTGGATTAATGTCATGCTTGGATTGGATGCAGGGGAGAGCATAGTTACATATGCGGGATAGGGTTCCACCTCTACTGGTGACATTACATGGCATAACGACCCCTTTGGAGCTGCAACATGTGGAGGTAGTGGGCTTGAGTGGGATTCATCACTACCGACATGTTGTTTGGCAACCCAGCTTGATGGTCACGCTCATCGATAGATGGGATCCCACGACCAACACGTTCCACCTTCCGACGGGTGAGATGACTATCACCCTGGAGGACATGTTCTAGATTTTGTGGCTACCCATATTGGGTGCCCAGGTGTATTCTATCTCCTCCGAGGCCTCAGAGGAGTTGATTGGGATAGTTTTTGGTGAGGGGGCGGCTGATCTGAGATTCCATAGTGCCAGTTTGAGCTATGGAGAGATGTACCTAGCCCATCCGGATGAGACGAGGCTAGTGGTTCTGTTGATGGAGGTAGTGTGTTGCTATGCACTGCCAGATGCAGAGGGTGGATGCTTTCCCCAATCACTGATGGGGTACTCCATGATATGATGGTTCATGAGACATGCTTTTCCTGGCACCAACATTCTTGTGCAGCTATACAGAGAGTTGTGGGCATATGGGTGGTTGCGCAGGTTTAGCCTGTGTTGTACATTTATACTACATTATTGGGCATACGAGCACATAGTGTGCATGTGACCTATAGGGATGCCCTCGAGTAGATGCATTCCCACCTAGATTTGTGTGGGTGGGATACAGGAGATGGGTGCGGTGATAGGAGAGCGGAGATCGATAGGCCGACACATGATGTGGCCCATTTTCGGTAGTTACTTGGAGGGGTTATCCGAGTGGACATTATCTGGAGGCCATATGTGGGATTCCCCTCATATAGGCATATGCATGAGGAGCTAGCTTGAGCTCCAGCTAGAGAGGTGGATATAGGGTCACCGTGCCGGGGAGGATGAGATGATCCCGGTAGATAGAGTCCGATGGTAGTTCGGGCTCTTACAGACATTCCTCTCCCCCTTCCCATAGTATCGAGAGATGACGTGGAGAGGCCCTTACCTCTACCACAGCCTACAATGCCCACAGGGGAGGAGGAGCAGCCAATGGATCAGCGGATAGATGATGCCGGATGTATAGATAGGTACAGGCAGTGGTGGGTGGCTCAGTTATGAGCCATACCACCCAGACCGGGGTAGCCAGACCTAGCTACCATTACAATGTGAGAGAGACCCTACAGGGGTAGGTAGCTACATTGATTACCCAGTTGGGTATACTACGTAGACATAGTTGGAGGGTTCTGAGGCAGAGGTAGGTAGTAGAGCTACACATACATGTGGCTAGCTCTAGGCCCAGATGGCTAGATGGAGGAGATGGAGATGGAGAGGAGGGGGATGGTCAGGTGGCAGCCTTACAGCTCTCGGTGGTAGGTTTACAGGGCTAGTTGGCCACATCCTAGGCATAGATTGGGGCCTTACAGGCCCAGATATAGGCATAGGGGGGGGCACCACCACAGCATAGAGTAGGTCCCAGTTCACAGGCAGCAGGCAGGGGTAGGTTGTTGCAGGGCAGGTACAGGGGCCGAGACCTATGGGACCACCACAGACCATGCCTGTATCTAGGTTACGGGATGCCCTAGGTGAGTGAGATACTATCAGGACCAGCTTATGGTGGTCGGGATAGATTTCATATCCTATGCCGAGTACAGGGCACAACAGGCATCCAGTGAGAGGATGAGATCCCACACTCATAGTGTGGAGAGCACAGGAGGTCAGCGAGCTCTGAGGCCTGATCAGGGAGAGGCCACCAATGCATGGTGACCAACTCTAGCTAGGTGAGGTGCCAGCAGGGACACATAGGAGGTCGAGGGTATAGGTGACACAGAGATGGAGGACATCCGGTGAGATGCCTGATATGCGGTCACCTGATTTTTGATGTATATTAGTTATTTTTTGATATATATGTCATCCATGCAAAGATAGTTGTATTTTTTTATCACATACCATCTTGCGTCCAAAGATAGTGAGGATGTATGAGTGATTTGTATATTTTGAGCATATACCACCTTTACGTGCCAAGATATTTTATTGATTCATTCTTTTTTGTATATATGAGACTGCCTTGTGTGCTGATGACATTTTGTATTGTATATCGGCCTGTGTGCCGACATTTTTGAGATGATGGACATGATGAGATGGGCATGTATATTGAGATACATATTGATTGATTTATATGATGAGATACATGGTATTTTGTGATTTGTTGATGTGTTTATGAGATATTGGTTTATGGCTTGTGTTAGATGAGATATGGATTTGTTACTTTGATGTGGATGGAAATTAGGTGAGTTAGGCATGATGGAGGCATGGATGGAGTTAGGCATGGTTAGGCATGGTTGATGGATTAGGCATGTCAGTTAGGTTGATAGGCATGGTTCGAGTTATGGTGAGTTAGTTAGTTTGGTTAGGCATGGTTGAGTTAGGTTTGGTTAGGCATGGTTGAGGCATGGTTGGTTAGGTTAGGCATGGTTGAGTCGGTTATAGGGCATGGTTGAGTCAGTTATAGGCATGGGAGTTAGGTTGGTTAGGTTAGGCATGGTTGAGTTTTGGTTAGGCATGGTTGAGTCAGGTTGATTAGGCATGGATATATTGAAAGTAGGTGAAGTTGTGATTCATTATTTTTGTATATGAATGATACTATGGGTCATATGTGAGATGTGGTATAATCCATGCATAGTGATGATAGAGAATTGGTAGGCGTAATAAATGTATAAAATATGTAGCAAATTGTTATGTATGTGGCTTAATTTCCAATTTTGTATATAAAAGGGGAACTAAGTGAAATGTGATGTAAATGGTGAGTTAGGCATGGTTGATGAATTTTTTAGGGTAGAGAATGGCCGAGCTAACCTCCAAGGGCCCCATGCCCTCGGAGTGTTTACCTACATAGTCCCGGCGAAAAGGGACCTCAGGCCGATGTAGTTCTCCCATGAGCTAGGGAAGAATATGAAAATGAGATGGTAGGTTTTTGGGCATGTTGTGGGTTTAGGTTTGATAGGTGTGGGTAGATTGTAGGTAAAATGATGTAGGTGAAAGTGATTATGGTGAAAGAGGAGGATTACCCCAAAGGTAAGCGTCGAGGACCAAGTCCTGTATAAGGTAATCAAAATGTAAACAAAGATGGTTAAAAGATAAGAGGGGGCAATAAAGCCACCTGATTGGGTAGGATCATACCAGTAGATCATACCTTGGAGGAGGTGATGAACATAAGACCCTAAAGACATTACACGATTGACATGTTCTATGATGAAAAGTAGTCACAGGATCACCAAATGTCTAAATTCTAAGATGTCCCTTGAGGCAATGAGGAAATGAGAGTGGGAATGGTAAGAAGGGTGAAAGGTAGTTAATTTTTATATGGTATGAGGTAGCAGGCCCTTCGGGCAAGAGGTCCTAGGTCACAATGGGCAAGTCCATGACTAAAAAGTTTTTTTTTTTTGATAGACTGATCGATGTGAAGTCTATATGAGATAAATAATATGGAACTCCTTGAGGTCTTCGTGAAGCTGATCGATGCGGAAGCTTTGGTTGCTCTTTTTTTTTTTTTTTTTTTTTTTAGAGCTTCACATAGCTTTCCTTCGAGGGAGCAGTCTATTTATAGCAGCAATTTGTCGAGAGGAAGATGTCCTTTTGAGGGAGTCATCTTTTTATGAGAAGTTTGACTCAAGGAGTTTGGTCCCATGTGAGGTCTTTGAAGTCATGGACAAGACCAAGGTGGAGGATAGGACTCTTGTTCAAAAGGAAAGGTGAAATGACCATGGGATCTCATCTAAAGGTAGATGAAAAGTATCCATGAGAATCATGCTATGTGCAGCACCATGGTACACATATTCAAGGGAAGATAACAAGTGATGGGTACTCACATGATTCTGGTTTAATCATTAGGGAGGTGTATGGAGTGGGTAGCTCAAGGGATGAGCCTGAGAGAGACAAAGGGTGAGGTAGGACAATGAGTCAACAATAGAATGGTCAAGATGCAAGGCATTTAGGGGCTCAGGCTCGGGTTTACCATCGAGAGAAGATAAATGATAAGCACCTGATCCATAGGTATGAGTCACGATGTATGGTCCAAGCCAATTAGGAGAAAATTTTCCCCGTTTACTTTTTTTTGCTTTGGTTACGTGTTGATTTTCTTTCAGGACAAGGTCACCGACTTGGAAGGTTCATTTATGAACACGTTTGTCATAGGCACGTTTGATACATTGTTGGTAAACTTGAAGGTGATCCAGAGCATTAAGATGATGTTCATCTAATAACTCTAGTTGTGCTAAAGGTCCTACATGAAAGTCATCATCAATGAGCATGTCATGGAGAGAAATATGGAGTGAGGGGATCTAGACTTCGAGAGGCGAAATAACTCTCTTATACCGTAGACCAGAGAGAAAAGGGTGTGGCCACAGTGGAAGTGTGAATACTAGTGCGGTATGCCCATAGGGAAAAAGGAATGTGTGTATGCCAATCCTTCCCAGTATCATCAACCACTTTCATGAGAATTTTTTTGAGGGTTTTGTTAGTGGATTCAGGCTTGGCCATTGGTTTGTGGGTAGTAGGGTGATGAGAAACTAAGTTGAATGCCAAAGGCATCAAAATTTTTGCAATGTTTTGTTTTTGAATTGTTTTCCATTATCAGTGATGAGGTGATGAGGAACACCAAAGTGACAAATGATGTGGTGGTTAATGAACTCACATATTTTCTCATCTTTCATGGAAATGAGTGGGATGGCTTCTACCCATTTTGTGTAGTATTCGGTAGCAGTGATGATCCATTGATGGCATTGGGAAGAATGAGGATTGATTTCTCCGACAAGATCCAAACCCCATTGAGAGAAGGGCCAAAGGTCACGAGTGACCTATAAGGCATGACTGGGTGTATGATGAAGGTTGGAATGTTGTTGGCATTTTACACAATGTTTGACATAGTCACAACAATCATGGTTAAGGGTCAGCCAGTAATAGCCTAGGTGAAGAATACGCTTAGCAACAACAAGGCCACTAAAGTGACCTCCACATATGCCATCATGAACCTCCTTAATGGTATAAGGAATTTCAGAACTTGTGAGGCATCGTAAGAGAATACCATCAAAGCCACTTATAGAGGAGTCCTCCCAGGATGACGTAATGAGAGACCTTTTTAAGGAAGGCACGTTGTCCATTACAGGTGAGATCAGGAGGTAAGATGGAGAAAGAAAGGTAGTCGAGTATTGTTTATACCAAAGGTCACTCAGGTCAGGGGTATTGGTTCCGATCGAGTAAACATCATGAGGTAAATAAGAAGGTGAATGGAGGTGTTGTATGGTGACAAAGATTTTGGAATCGGCGGGTGAAGCGGGTATTTGGGAAGCTAAGCAGGCCATGGTATCTGTAAATTTGTTGGTGGAACATGGGATGGTTTGAAGGGTGTAATGATCAAAGGTGGTCAAAAGTATGTCTACATGATGTTTATACTTTTGAAGTATCTCATTATGACATTGGTACATACCATTGACTTGGTTTACGACCAATTGAGAATCACCAAAGATGTTGATTGATTTAACATCTAGGGCATAGGTGGCTTGGAGACCTAGTACGAGCACTTCGTATTTAGAAATATTGTTGGTACATTCAAAATCTAGTTTGAAAGACAAAGGCATGGGTTCTCCATCAAGAGGAATGAGGATAATACCAGCCCCACCCCCACATTGACACTTGGAACCATCAAAAAAGAGTGTCATTTGGTAAGGGGTTCATCCAGGGAAAGGGTAGCAATTGACTCATCTGGAAAGTCAAAATTAGAAGGTTGATCCCGAAAATAGGTGCATCGGCCAATTGGTCGGTGATAGCTTGGCCCTTGATGGACTTTTGATGAATGAATTCAAGGTCAAGATCAGCTAAAAGCATAAGCCATCGTGCGGCATGCTGATTTTGATAAGGTTTGGCATACATGAAGTGTAAGGGGTCGGTGTTGGTCACAACATAGGTTTTGTGGTTGAGTAGGTAATGGCGGAGTTTGGTGGCAATGAAAACTAAGGCTAAGAAGAGTTTTTCGGGATGGTTGTATCGGGTTTCATAGTCCAAAAGAGTATGGCTTATGTAATAAACCACCTTCTCCCTATGTTGTTCATCATCGATGAGCGAGCATGGCTCCCAAGGAATGATCGGTAGTAGATATATATAGGTAAAAAGGTTGATCATCTTTAGGTGGGATGAGTACGGGTGGTTGGAGAAGGTATTGTTTTAAGGCCTCAAAAGCTTTGTGATAGTCATCATCCCATTTAAAGGAGACATCCTTCTTGAGCAGATGATGAAATGGTTGACACCGATCAGATAATTGTGAAATGAAATGGTGAATGGACTACAATTTACCTTGCAGGCTACGGAGTTGTTGAAGATTAGTAGGTGGAGGCATTTCAAGAATGGCCTTGACTTTAGCAGGTCAACTTCTATACCACGGAGGGAATGATAAATCCCAGGAGCTTTCCTGAAAGAACCGCGAAGACACACTTCTTAGGCTAAGGCGGACAATATTATTAATGAGGTGGTCAAAGATGGTTTTGAGGATGGCAAGGTGCTCGAGTGATGTTTAGATTTGGCCAAGAGATCATCCACGTAATCTTCCAATATGTGATGCATGATGTCATGGAAGATGTAAGTCATAGCCCACTGATATGTGGCACCAACATTTTTAAGGCCAAAAGGCATGACTCGATAGCAGAAGGTCCCCCAAGGGGTGATGAATGAGGTCTTGTGTTGATCTTCTAGGGCAAGAAAATTTGGTTATAACCCGAGAAGCCATCCATGAGTGATAGCATCTCATGACCAAAGGGTGAGGTCAACCAACTGATCAATACTGGGTAAGGGAAAGTCATCTTTCGGGCAGGCTAGGTTGAGGTCACGAAAGTCCATGTAAAATGTGGAGTCCCCTGTTGCTTTAGTAATAGGGACAATGTTAGAAATCCAACGAGGATAATCAATGGGTAAGATGAAGGAAATGGAAAGAAGGCGTTGAAGTTCTTCTTTGACGAGAAGAGCAATACGAGGGTGCATTTTCCTCATCTTTTGTTTGATGGGTTTGGCATCGGAATGGTTACGATATTGTGGACCACTATGGTGGGGTCAATACCGGGCATGTCTGCGTAAGACCAAGTGAAAGCATGGTTATGATCTCTGAGAAAAGAAGTGATGGCTTCTTGTTCAACAACATCTAAAGATTGTCCGATCTTTAGGATGTGCGGGTCATCCTGAGTATGAATGTTGATCTCGATAGTCGATTCATTCAACATGGTTTGTGTCTCAAAAGGTAATGAATGATGAATATATGAGTCTTCTACACCAAGGTAGGTGAGTATGGATTCATCATCCTACATTGAATGACATTGATTGAAGGTGTGTCATCATCGATCATCTCAGGATACAGGAAGGGAAGAGTGGAAGGGGCCTCGCCCTCGCATTGATAAGTCAGAGGCCCCAAGGAAATGGTGTTTATGAAAAAAAAAAAAAAAAGTTAGGAGGGATAGATTCAGGATCCATCGACTCATCGGTGAAGGTGGTGATGAAGGTGGAGCGGGTGAAGAAGGTGGAGAAGGGCTAGTGTCCTTAATGAGTTCAATGCGGGCCTGTTTGGTAGGTGGTTCGGGAAGCCGATACCACTATGGTCATTATGTTTGTGGGTGGTACATGGAATAATGGTATGGCGGCCTTGCTCATAAAATCCAAAACCAAAACCCTTCCATGCACAACGGTGCAGGAAGGTGTGGGTGAAATGGTGATTGGTAAGTGATTGGAAGTCAGCGAGAAAATGGGTGGGTTTGTGATGGTGGTTCGGTGTGTAAGTGGTAGTATCAAGTCCCCCATAGGTGAGACTAGTATGAAGATGAGGAGGACCATAAAGGAGGCATTCTCCTATGTGGTGATCATAATGAGGGTGTTGGTGAAGATGTCCATACTCTTGTGGAGTAAGGAATGTGTTGACACTATATAGGCGGTACTCCCCCAGAGTGAGGCATTGAAAAACACCTTCCAAGGGATCAGTGGTTGGTATGTAGGTAGCTATATGGATAATGTGTCGAGAGGTCGATGCGAGGTGGAGTTAATGGATTGGGAAGCTGATGGGGCAGCCATGGAGGTTATGGCAGTGGTAGGAATGGAGGAGGTATGTGTGGTAGAAGCAGCATCTGTACTGGTAGGTGGAGGTGTAGGTGAAGCGGTAGTGGTCACGGAGGTAGATGGCTTGATAGGTATGAGCACATCATTGGGTCGGTAAAGCATGTTGCATGTTTTAAAAGGTGATGGGTCAGCTGGAATGGTATAGGTGTGTCCTTCATGTTCAAACTTTACACAACGATGCAAAGTGGAAGGAACAACCCATGACACGGATCCAGGGTCTACCAAGCAACAAGTTATATTGGAATTCCCCCTCCAAAATGTAAAACAATTCGGGAATAGTGCGGGGGCCACACAAATGTGGAGGATGATGGTGCCTAGTGTAGAGGTGATAGCATCATTGAATGAATGCAACATGACCGGGTGTTTATGCATGTAAATTGTTAGGTATGCACATTTGAGTGAATGCATGGGATGAAATGATGTTAATGCTAGTGCCCCCATCAATCATCACATGGCATACCCATATGTCATCGATGTGGATAGAGATGAAGAGGGTTGGGTCCAGGTCATCATTTTGGTGTGGCGCGATCTCTTCCTCTGAGAAGCTAAGGGAGGCCACTTGGTGAACAAGGTGGGGTGAAGATGAAGGTGGTAATTTGGTGAGAGAGGCTACATGATGGGGTGTGATAATGGAGGCTATGGGTGTAGGGTCATTAGGTAAAACCTCAATCGATTGAAGAACCTCCATGAGAGCTTGATGATGGGATTCTGAGGTTTGGATGAGGTCATATAAGGACATTTTGAGGGGTGATTGGTGTAATTGTTTGAGCATGGTGCGATGTGTGACACCATTAGAAATGGGGTACGTGGGGCCACGGATAGTTATTTTAGGTATGGGTGTAGATGGTATGTTGGGTATAGGATTGGTTGGTGGGTCAGTTGCCTTTTCTTTGCCCTTATCCTTCTGAGCACGTGTAGTGATGTGTATCATGTTGATTTGAGGGGAGTTGGAAAATGGAGAAGGTGTAGGGTGAGTGGTATAATGACACGATGGGAAAAAACCTACCGGAGGAGAAAAACCTGTGAGGTCAGTTGGGCAACGACATTTGGGTGGTGGCGTGGCAAGTTCTCTAATGTGAACCATGTTAATTTCAAATCTTGGGGGTGGCTCTAGGAGAGGTGAGGGTGGAGGTTGTGGTCATTGAGTGGGTAGTGTGGGAATGGGTGTCGGTGAAGCAGGATCCTCATCGAGAAGGTCATCATCATCAAAGTTGGTTTCTAGTGGACACAATTGGATAAGGATGGTTTTCAAGGCCTTGCAGTTCTCCACATCATGTCCTGGCACATGATGGTATGCACAAATTTTAGTATCATCAAACCCTTTTGGCTTGGGTTTGAGGGGGTCATAAGGTCTGAGTGGCGGTAATGTGATGACAGAGGTCTCAAGGAGGTTGGTTAAAATTTTGGCATAAGACCCTACTAGTGGATCACAATGGGAAGTGAACGTGGGTTTGGGTGTAGGTGTAGGTGATTGTTGAGGAATAGTCTTTAGAAGAGGAGGGGTCGAGCTATGGGTTTAGGTGTTGGCATGGTTTTGGGTGTCGGTCATGTTTGTTTAGGTATGGGTATAGTAGATGGATGGGTAGGAGGGTGTGTGGTCATTTTGACTACCTTATTGTGGGGTAGTGGAGTTTTGTTTTTGGGTTGCACCTTCTTGGGTAAAGGTGATGTGGGTGTATGAGGTCTAGAAGGAAAAGCCATGGAGGAAGAGGGTGAGTTACCCACAGGGATAACGGGGTGTTGTGAAGGTAGATGACGTGGGTCATGCTTGAGGTGTGTGAGACAATGACTGAAGTGTAGTGGGTAGTGAAGCAATAGCTGAGGGTATTGGAGGTATGGGTGGTAAAGAGGCTACAGGTGTAGGTGTAAGTCGGGTTGGCATCTGGGTAGGTCAGAGGTTTGTGAGGAAGGAATGGGCTGTTGTGTTTTTGGTTTATTGATGGGTGGAGGTTTCTTGACCATGTGGGGAAGCTGAGATCCTAAGATGGATGGGATAGGTGCAGTGTGATTGGCGCAGCCAGGGGTATGAGTTCTATGGGTTTGGTGCTTCTTTTTTGGGTGTCGAGTAGGTATGGTGTTGACTTTGGAGGATGTAGCTAAATCCAGTTTGATAGGTGGATGAGTAAGGCTGGTGGTCGGGTGACCCCTAAAGTGGTAATGGGTTTAGTCGAGGCAAATGTTGTAGGTATGGGTTTGGGTTTAGGTGTAGGTTGAGTTATGGGTAAGGGTGTGGTTTGAGCTATAACAGGTGTCGTGGAAGGGGTTGTGATAGAGGTGGTTGGGTTTGGTTTGATTGGTCGAAATATTTTTGGGTAGATAGTGGAGGTATCAGCAAGGGATCTCTGCATCTATGTTGAGACAGGAAGTAAAAGGCTGCCCCCATAGTAGAGCCCTATCCACATAATCTAAGTGATCAGCCAAACGTGAGAATGGAACATGTCTATAGGTGGAGTTGGTGAGGACCTAATGGAAATTCCCATAAAATGTGTCTTAGAGATGGGGAATTGGCTAGCTTACTTCCATGGGTAAGAGAGCCAAAAGTAGGTCTGTAGGATTTTGGGTGGTTGAAGGAGAATGCTCGCCAAGAGGCAAAGGTATCTCAACTGGGCCTATAATGGGTGGAGAAGATGATGGGAGCTCCTCTATAAGTGGAGGAATGGATAGGTGCTCCTCTATGGGTGGAGGAGGTAATGGGTGCTCCTCTATGGGTGGAGGAGGTAATAGGTGCTCCTCTATGGGTGGAGGAGGTACTGTGGGTAAAGGTTCTCTAAGTGGTGAAGCCAGGGGTGAGATGGTCTCAATGTTAGTGAAAGACTCCTCCATAGGTGATGAAGGAGATGAAAGGTGTTCCTCTATTGGTGAAGGAACAAGGGAGGTTGGTTCCAACGTGGAAGGAGGATTTTGGGCTAGGATCTCCTCTATGGAAGGAATATGGGGTAATTGGGAGGTGACAGGTACATCATTAAAGATAGCGTGAACCTCGCGGGTATGGGTATCGTGAGTTGAGGTCTCACCGGTTTGATCAGATGAAGGGGCATGGTTGGGAAATGGTTTCTTGAAGATATGTAGGTTTTGGTTGGTAGGTGCATTAGGATTATCCATGGTTAACTCACCTTTCTCGAGCATTTCTTGGACAATATTTTTGAAAGTGATGCAATTTTCATCACTATGACCCTTTACTCGATGATAGTTACAAAATCATGTTCTTTATACCATGCGGGCATGGGGCAAGCAGGGTCAAAACCAAAGGTGTGGTTTTATAGGTGGAAGGGTGATGGCTCTAGCTTTGATAAGATTTTCTAAGACAGAAGAGTAAGGCTCCCCGATTGGGGTATATTTCCACTTGCTCTCATCTAAATTGAAAAGTCTAGACAGGTGAGAGATTAGATGAGGGGTAGCCTGATTTGATGGATGAGTTGGGCGGCCTTGAGTACCACTGCGTTAGCGGTGCCCTTAGCTTTTGAATAATTGGTTTGTGGTTTGGAAGAAGAAGAGGTATCATTCGACTTGAATGCCAAATTCTTATTGCGTAATTGGATTTTCTTCTCTTCGATGGCCCGAATCTCTAACTTTCGTGCCATAGTGAATGCCTCATCGAATGTTTGGAAGGTTTGGACCTGCAAGGTCGGTGAAATATGTTTAGCACAAGCCCATGTGAAGAGCTCGATGAGTTCAGTTTGTGGCAGTTGGAAGGTAAGTTGGTTGATCAGGCTACACCAGCGAAGCAGTGAAAAAAATCTATGATAGATTCATCCTCATACTGACGTGTGGAATATAGATCGGTCATGGTAACCTTCTTGATGATATTGATAGAGAAATGATCCAAGAAGGCTTGGGCTACCTGATTGAATGAGAATATAGAGTGTTTAGGTAACCCACTATACCAATCTAATGCAGGTCTAGTGAGGGACATGGGAAAGGTTCTCAAGAGCAAGGCATCATCATGAGCGATCAGATAACACCCATGTTTGAATGACCACAAATGTTGCTGCGGGTCTTCTTTGCTATTGAAACGATTGAATTTAGGCATTTCCCAATGCATGGGTATGAACGGATAGGAATGGATGGGTGGATGGGCTCATTGCAAATCTCATCATAGGTGAGAGTGTTGTGGGAGCCAGAAACCGATGCCTCCAATGTCTGCATCTTGTCCAACATCAATTTAATTAGGTCATTGGTGGGTTGCGATGATGATTGGGTGCCTCCTATAGCATGAGAGGTTGGTTTTGGGCATATAATAGGGTGGCACTCCAGTGTATGGGGCTGCCATGTAGGTTGATTGAGAAGAAGGTAGTGAAATAGGGGGTACGTACCCGAATGTATAATGGATGAAACGGGAGGTTGTTGATAGTATGTATATGGGGGTGGAAGGGTCATGGTAACCCTAGTGGCAATAGGGGCTAATGATTGTGGAATGGAAAGGACCACATTCTAAATGGGGTAGGGGTCACCGAACACTGGAGGTGGTAATGTAGCTATGGGTATGTGTGAGACATTAGGGGTGGATGAGATTGTGTTTGGGGTAGTTGTCGAGGGTACAGTGGATGTAACGGGTGCCACGGAGGTAACAGATGTGATAATCATAGCGGGTATAGGACCTAACTACAAAATGACTAGGGGGTAAGGTAGATGTGGGTAAGCACGAGCCAGATGGGGCCGATGCGGGAGTGGGTGTGAGAGTCGGGGGATAGATATGGGCATGCCATATATCAACTGACCCGAGGCATCTCGAGTGGATGAGTGGGAAAGGTAAAACTACAAGGCGGCAGGGTTTTGGTCAAGGAGTCGTGTGAAACTCCTCATCTCTAGTAGTGATAGTAATAGGTTGGATGGGATCCATGGCTGGTGATAAAATGGAAGGTGGTGAAGGACTAGGTGGGAGTGGTTGACAACTGGCATGAAATACGAGTGCACTTGCTTGTCTTCGGTCAGCACCATGTGAACCAGTACTGATCAGGTAGGGTTGCTTCTCTGTAAATGACACAGAGAATAACAGAATAGGTGAATCTGGTGAAAAAAAGTAGATTAAGTACCAAATGGTGGCTGGAATGTGAAATAGGCTAACCGATGCTGAGTTAGGGAAAACCGACGCCGGTCAGGGGTAACCAACCACTTTTCGATTTATTGTAGAAAATGGACAGTGAGTGAACAACAAGGCAGAAGGTAAAATCTGATAGGTATGCCAAATCTGATGATGTTTACAATGCCAATGGGAATGATGATAGTGATAGGGACTATGAAAAGTGGAAGAAAATGAATAAAAATGTCCTTTTGAGTAGGTTAGCAAAAGGACTTGGAACCGATGTCGGTTGGGTATAACCGACGATGATGAGTCGAGATAACCGATGATGATGATTCTTGTGAAATTGAAATGAAAGAAAAGTGGTGTGAATTAAAATCTGTAGAATCAGACCCAAATTCTTGAGAATGATGATGATATGGCCCAGGCACACTCAGGTGAAGCTGGAATACACCAACTGTGATGAGGAGCATGCAAGGATGAATAAAAAAAAGTGAAGAACGTGATGATCTCTCACCTCAAAATGCAAGCCAAGCAGAAAACACTAAGAAAATGTGATCCTAGGAGTGCCTTTTCTATTATGTTTGTTTAGCTTATGCTATTTAGGGACTGACACATGAATTGTGAAATAGATTTTTTGGTGAGGATGGCTTCCTACAAAGAAGGAGATCTAAAAGGTGAGGTTTCAGGTATGTTATGGTGGGGGGGCTTCACTCTGAAGTATGACTCGACAGAGCAGCGAGCTGGGTGCCCACTGTGTCATGATCATGTGATCACCTACAACTTCTTCCAGGTAGGATGTTGTTTAAGAATGTATGTATTTTGAATTTTTGTGAGGTTTGGTAAGACTCAGAGAAAGAGAAAAGGAAAGAAGTGCTTTTCTACGATTCATTTGTCAACCATCAGCTGGGCATGACTTCCAGCATATAGGTTGCCCTCAATTAATGTGAGCTAATGCAATAAATCAGAATGGAATGCACTTATTTTTAAGCCCAAATTGAAATGTGAAATTGGATGACACAATAAGATGAAGAGGAAGAGGGATGCTCTTTCACTACAATGCAAAAACATGAAGAAATGATTCTTTTTAATTACACCAAAAGAAAAGTTTCCTTTAGAGAAAATAGAAAGAAGAGGTGGGTTACCAAGGAAGAAAATTAGTGTGTACACTTTTCAGAAGGGAAACAAACACACAACTTTTCCTAGGAATGAATGAAATGCAAGGAACCCTGGATGGGTCCCACTGGGCATGCCAAAATGTTTCACCTTTTCTTAGATCATTTCTTTGAAGTGTTGATGAAACAGATAGGGTAACGGGCATAGGAGGAATACTTGTTCAAATGTTGGTTGATGGGTTGTTGCACACGTATGACTTCCAATCCACAACTGATCATGAGAGCTTCCTTTTGGCTAGGAGGAACTACCTGTAATGCAAAAGCAAGACCACCAAAAGGAATTAAACAATATGGGCAAGTGAACTACCTAGCGTATGCTAGATCCGGAAGTGTGATACTTCCTAGATGGTTGTCAGTCCACTATTTTAAACAATTTAATGTTGTAAACAAAGTAAATCCTATTGTAATTTGAAATGATTTAGGTATCTCACTTAAAACACAATAAGAAATAGATCTAATCTAACAGCTAAGCTAGAATAGAATCCAAAGGTCAAATGATTGGTTTTGGGTTCTGTAGTTTGATAGAGGTCTCGGTAGATCACAGGTGGATGAGGGTGAGATGAAATTAGGTGGGTAGGTCTCTGTTTCTGGGCTGTGTGGGAAAATACAAAGACCGATGTCGGTCAAGGGTAACCGACGGTGGTCAGGTGTGACCGGTGCCGATTACTGTGAAATCTGAAATGTCACAAAACAAGCTTTAGGTCTCCTTTGTGATTACACAAAGGACTTTGGTTGGTCGGGATGAGGTATTGGGTGATTGGGGTAGACTTTGGTGAGGTTTTAATGGGTATATGGAGGTGGAAATGTTGGAGAAGGTCAATAGGTGGCTAGGTAAACAATAGATGATAAAATAATGATGAAATGAAATAAACCAAAAAAGTATGACGTTATACTTACTTGGATTCTGTCCTGATGCCTGTGTGTGAAGGATGGAGGTGCTGATGAGAGGTTTGAAGGCTGCAAGTGATCACCAACTGAAGGAAAGATTCTATGGGCTGCGTATGTGCACTCCTCTTTGCTTGGTTAGATCAGATCTTGGCTGGATGGTGGTATACAAGAAAAGATGTTTGATCTCCTTCCTTGCATGTGTGGTCTCACTGAATTCACTCTCTGAAGATGTGTTATCTCTCGAGATGTGTAATGCTCACCAACCTTTTTCTTTCAACTTCCAACTTCCAACTTCCAACTTCCAACTTCCAACCTTGAGAATAAGGTTGTTTTGGGGTTAAAAGGGTAACTGAACGGTGGTTTCGGCTTAACCGCGATGGTTAGGGGTAACCAGCGTCGGTCAAGGTGGGATTTCCTAGGTTTACTAAACTAGGGAGATCCTCTTGATTTCCTTGATCTCATGTCATTAACCCATGGATTAGAATGGGAGCTTCTTGTGAGCATGTGGGAATGTGGTTAGAGGGAATGTAGGCATTGATTTTTAGGGTTTGGGTAAGTCTTAGTTAGTTATGGCAACTTACTAAGAACAGGTCTTAGGTTGAGTTGGCTTGGTGAGGTGTCTAAGTGAACTATATGTGTGGATATTATTTAAAATAAGATATTTAAATAATAGATATAGTGAGGATAATTAATTAATTTAATTAAAATTAATTAACTTTGTAGCTCCTAAGTGGGAACTTTTGGACTTTCTCCTTTGTTATGAGAGTGAAGGAATAGATCACAAAGCTACATCTCGATCTATGTTGGGAGCGTTTGATGAAGAGTAGAGGACTGCCACAATCTCTCGGATAAAATGTGCGATGAGACTCATTGTTCTCTTGCTTTATATGTAGGAATTCCTTGATTCTTGTCCTTAGCAACTTATTCATGTCGAAATATTTGATGAATTCAAACATGAGTTATTTAAATGAATGTATTGAATCCTCATGTATCTTATAATACTAGTTGAGAGTGATTCCTTCAAGAGTCTTAGTGAAGATATTTGCAATGACTGCATCCCATGCAAGCAGCTCTCAAATGGCAATTACATACACTTTGATGTGTGCATTTAGATCTCCCTCCCCTTTAAATTTAGGAAAGTCTAGTAGAATTATTGGGAGCTTAACGCTCTATGTGGTGAATTCGAGGGGCTCTTTAAGATATTCAGAGTAGGTACCCACTGCATAAGACTTGACCATTGATGATCCTTTTTGGGGAGGTAGAGGTGGAATTGGTTATTGATATGGTGTAGCGTAAACATTTGTAGGGGCATAAGACATCCCTTGTGGCTGACCATATGGACCAAGAAAAGATTACATGGCCCCTATGGTGACTTAGAATACATGTGTACATATGGGGAAGATTACTCTAGCATGGAGTTGGATGAACAAAGCCAATGAATGTTTCATTTCTAGTTGGGATGGTGTTTGAGAATGCACTTCCGACTGGTTTTCATTGAGGGTATCCATACATAGCATGAGGGGGCATACCCAAGGTGTCCGATCTTGTGAGAAGATCTCTGGAGCCAGGAACACCCATGTAAACCGGAGGATTTGGCATAGTAAGCACTTGGCCATAGTTCTATGGATGATGGAGAACCATTTCTTGCCCGAATATGAAGCATGAGTATCTTGGGAAAGTTCTAATTCTCTAACTTTGTCCACCAATGTCGAGATGACCTTGTTTGATGATGGTATGGTGTTTTGTTTTATCGCACATTATTGAACCTTGTTAGGTTGCAAAGGAGTGTGATATCTTGCTATAAATTGTTCATTATTTTTCCACCCCTCATTAGAAATGTTTTTTTGTTATGGGAGGGGTAGAGGTGTTATTCTGAAGTAAGACATCAACATATCCTTGCACCCTATCTAGAGGTTGATTCATGTTTTGGAAGTGTTGCTCACTTCTGGCATAATGTGCTAAGTACTCCTCGTCTAACAATGGGAGTTGATCGATCGCATGCCAATTTACGGTTTGAACAAAACCTGAGGAGATGAGGCCCGAGTCTTCGGTGAAATTCATATTGTTATAACTTGAGAGTTCAGGTTGTTTTGTTCGCATAATTTGATCAATCTCCTCAATCCTAATCAAGGAGCCTTTATTGGTCCCTTGAGGAGGATGAGGAGTTTGAGACACATTGAGATGAGTTGAGTAGTTTTCCACCCACGCAGATAGTGAGGGTGATGGTTGTTGCCAACCCATTTGATAGTAATATACTTCGAGACCGAAAATGGGTCGGTCGTATCTGTTTTGTCTTGACATATTAAGAGGGTATATGAATACCTACAAAATAATGGGAGAAGGAGAAAATGGATGAAATAAATGGAAACGAAAAGAGACTAGCTATTCACGTTGGGTTCACCAATTTGTATAGATGAAAATTGACACGTGACCTTTAACCACACTCGACTCCTTGAGGTCTTTCCGATGCGATCGATGTGGAAATGTGGATGGCTAAATGATAGTAAAATGTGGTATGTGGACAAGAATGTGGGTAAATCGATGGACAAGTTATCAAGGAAAAACAATGTCCTTGACGCGTAATAATGGGATCTGTTCGTCCTAGGGAAAGGAAGGCCTCTCTAACTTGAATGGGTCTGATAGATGGATCTAAAAGAATTGCTACATGGAGACTCTAGTCGATATCAAGTTCTGTGGAGATTCTTTCTAGTGGTTGCAGAATGCATGGAAGACCAACAAGAACCTCGTAATGATTTCCAGACAAGGTCATGAAATATGTGAGGGAGGCGTTCATCTTGATAACTCTATGGTCGATTGCCTAGAGTGGTCCAAAATGTGAGGGCTAGATGAGCTTCCTTGTCCAAAATACTTAGTCCTCGAATGATGTTTGGTGGAAGCGGTGATGACCTAAAAACTAATGAGTGTAGTCTTGTGTCAAGGTCCAACTTGTTGGTGTGTGGAGCCTATTTTTGGTCTTCTACAATTAGTATTAAAATGTTGGAGTTTGAACGGTTAAGTTTGGAGAGTTCAGGAGCATTTTGCAGTCATCTGTTGTGACGTTGTTGTTAATTGGTTGTCAACACCGTGATAGTTTTTCTAGTCGTGGGAAGTTGAAATTTTATGACTTTCATACTTCTAAGGTCAACTTTAGGACTTCTTAAAAGGATTGCATTCCTATAAATAGAGTTGTTATGGTATCTTGAAGATATCTTGAGTTTTCAAGAGGTCTTGAGTATTAGTGATCAAGAGGTGATCAAGAGTGATCAAGGTTAAGCAATTGGGTGTCAATTGTGGTTTAGATGTGGTTTAGCATCTTTGGAATTCTGTTGTGAGTTCATAACTGAGAGAAGACTGTGAGAGTTGTTTTACTCTTGTTGATAATAAAATCTAAGCAAGTTCTTGGTGGACGTAGCCCACATTGGGTGAACCACATTAAATCTTGTCTTGTCTTCTTTTGTGCATTATTTATTTATGTTGTTATATTTCTACAAGTATAATTTTTCTATATAGTTTCCTACTGCTATGATTTGAGGAATTTTTTCCACAATTTTGTTCACTAATTCCTAACTAGTATCATAGATTTGGTGGCTTTTTTTTTGAAGTGGTAAATCACAGGGAAATTTTAGCTTGAGTGGGAGCTATGGCGGATGAGGGTAGATCAAGGGTTGAGAAGTTCAATGGGAAGAATTTTGTTTGTGGAAGATGCAAATGGAGGATTACTTGTATCAAAAGGACCTCCATGTTCCTTTGGCTGGAAAAGAAAAGAAACCTACAACCATGTCGGATGAGGATTGGGAGTTGCTAGATAGAAAGGCACTCGGGGAAATTTGGTTATGCCTTGCATCTTCGGTTGCTTTCAACATATCACAAGAGAAGACCACGGAAGGTCTCATGAGTGCGTTGGGGAAGTTATATGAAAAACCCTCTGCCTCTAATAAAATATTTTTGATGAAAAATTTATTTAATATGAAGATGTCTGAGAATGGTTCTATTGTTGATCATTTGAATGAATTTAATACGGTTGTGAGTATGTTAAACTCGGTAAAAATTGAATTTGATGATGAGGTCAGGGATTTTTGATTTTGTGCTCCTTTCTAGATAGTTGGGATAGCTTGGTTATGGTTGTAAGTAATTCAGTCTCTAATAATTCAAAGTTGAAGTTTGAGGATGTAATAGGTGTGATTATAAGTGAGGAAATTCGAAGGAAGAGCATTGGAGATTCTTCTACTTCTAAAACGCTTTGATGGTGGAGATCGGAGGGAGACAAAAGAATAGAGGAAAAGGTAACCATGGGAATTTGAATGATCACATAAGGTCAAAATCCAAGAGCAAGTTAGAATTGTGGCACTCGTGGGGGAAGGTTGGTCATGTTAAGAAATATTGTTGGGCTCTTCAGGATAAGAAGAACAAGGAGGAAACTAAGGAGGTAAATGTGGTAGTAGGTGATGTTTGTCAGGATGCCTTAATTATTTCTTTAGATAATATTGTTGAGTCTTGGGTGTTATATTCAGGGGCTTCTTTCCATACCACCCCACATAGACATTACTTTATTGATTTTGTTCAAGGAGATTTTGAACATGTATATCTTGGTGATGATGAATCATGCAACATAGTAGGGAAAGGTTTTGTTTAGGTGAAAATGCAGAATGGGAACACATGGCTACTTAAGGATGTCAGGCATGTGCCTAAGTTGAGGTAGAAATTGATATTAGTGGGTCAATTGGGTAGTGATGGTTGTATGATCAGTTCAACAATGGATTCTTGGAAGGTTACCAAGGGATCTCTTGTGGTTACAAGAGGTAAGAAAATTGGTGATTTTTATTTAACTAGTAGTGTTGATTATTGTAATTTAGTTGTTACTGAGATGGAGATGCAATTTTTTCACACCAGAGAATCACATATATGAGTCATAAGGGCATGCAGATTATAAAGGACAAGTTTCCCAGATTAAAGGAGTTAGATTTGGACTTCTATGAGGACTGTGTTTATGGGAAATAGAAGCGGGTGATATTCCTCAAGGTTAGACCTACCAGGAAGGAGGGTAAGTTGGAGTTAGTGCATACAGATGTATGGGGCCAACTAAGGTAAACTCTATTGGTGGTTCATATTATTATGT
Source organism: Taxus wallichiana var. yunnanensis (assembly GCA_018340775.1). Classification (NCBI taxonomy): domain Eukaryota; kingdom Viridiplantae; phylum Streptophyta; class Pinopsida; order Cupressales; family Taxaceae; genus Taxus; species Taxus wallichiana. The sequence goes on from CM031238.1 coordinate 865,706,904, forward strand.
CACTTTCATTGATGATGTAACTAGAAAAGTTTGGGTATATTGCATTAGAAAGAAATTTGATGTGTTTGAAACTTTCAAAAGATGGAAATCCTTGGTTGAGAATGAAATGGGTCTCAAGTTGAAATATCTCATGTTGGATAATGAAAGGGAATATTACAGCAATGAATTTCTTGATTAATGTTTGGTAAATGGGATCCATAGGCAAAGAATGATTCCAAATACTCCATAGGAAAATGGAGTGTCAGAGAGGAGTAACAAGACAATCATGGAGCGTGCTAGGTACATGAGGTTACATGTGGGGCTGCCACTCATGTTTTGGGCATAAGTGATAAGCACGATTGTTTATCCGATTAATGAGGACCCTCATGGACTTGGATGGAGGTATACCCGAGGAGGCTTGATCTGGTAATAAAATTGATTAATCATTTGTTAGAGTATTTGGATGTGAGGTATTTGTTCACATTGCTAAATATGATAGGACCAAGTTAGAGGTTAAGTATGAGAAATGCACCTTTGTTGGATATGGTGAGGATGAATTTGGTTTCCATGTTTGGAGTCTTAAGGACAAGAAAATATTTTGGTCTAGAGATATTGTCTTTAATCAAAAAGTCATGTATAAATATCATTTGTAGGAACAGAAGAGGAATAAAGAAAGAATACATAGTGTTAGAGGACATTGCAGGCAGACTCGAAGGTGTCCAAGGGGCCGATTCAGTGCGGCATGTTCCGGCGCAACCAGGTTCAAGAACCTACTCATCAGGAACCCCAAACTCTTAAGGTGAGAAGGTATTCTAGTGTAAGAAGGAACTCCGAATGATTTACTTTGTCTTTGAATTATTTATTACTCACCTTGTGGTGGAGAGCCGAGTGCTTTGAGGAAGCAAAGTGTAGGTAGATGTCGGAAGAAGTGGGAGTATTCCATGGATGAAGAGCATATATCTCTTATGGAGAACTAGACTTGGGATCTGGTGGAGCTACGCAAGGGAAAGAGAGCATTGCAGAAAAAATGGGTGTACAAAATCAAAGAGGAAGATGGAGGCAGGAAAATATACAAGGCCCAGTTGGTGGTCAAGGGATTTGCACAGAAGAAAGGTATAGACTTTGATGAAATTTTTTCTCCTGTTGTTAAAATGACTTCTATTAGGATTGTTCTTGGTTTAGTAGCAGTAGAATACCTACACTTAGAGCAGTTGGATGTGAAGATTACATTCCTTCATGGTGATTTGGAGGAACAATTGTATATGTAGTAGCCATAGGGTTATGAGGTCAAAGGGAAGGAGAGGTTAGTGTGTAAATTGAAGAAGATCTTGTATGGCCTGAAACAAGCTCCACGACAATGGTACAAGAAGTTTGACAATTTTATGTAGGATCAAGGTTACTCCAGGTGTCACTCAGACCATTGCATGTACATCAAGAAGTTTCTTGATGGTAGTTATATTATTTTGTGTCTGTATTTGGATGACATGCTTATTGCAAGAAAGAACATGTAGGAAATAAAGGTACTCAAGAAGTAACTATGTGACTCCTTTTCTATGAAGGAATTGGGGCAGCAAAACAAATCATTGGTATGAGAATAACTCGAGAATAGGAAGGAGAGGAAGCTGGTATTATCTCAAGAAGTGTACATAAAGAAGGTCTTGGAGAGGTTTAGTATGCAGGATGTTTGAATCGATTGGTACTCCTTTGGCAGTCACTTTAAATTATCAAAGGAGCAGAGTCCCAAGATTGAGGAGGATAGAATCCAAATGTCCAAGGTATCATACCCATCGGCGGTTGGTAGCTTGATGTATGATATGGTATGCACTAGGCTTGAAATTTCCCATGCAGTGGGAGTAGTGAGCAGGTTTATGAGTGATCCAGGTAGAGATCACTGGCAAGCAGTGAAGTGGATCCTTCAGTATTTGATAGGGACCATGGGAGCAGCATTGTGTTTCAGTGGATCAGACACTTCATTGTGTGGCTATGTAGATTCAGACATGGAAGGATATTTGGACAGCAAGAGGATCACGACAGGTTATGTATTTACAGTTGGTGATACTGAGTGAGTTGGATTTCACGGTTCAAAAAGGTTGCGGCTTTGTCAACCACGACGCCGAGTATGTTTACGCCACAAAGGCAAGAAAGGAGATGATTTGGCTACATCGGTTGCTTGATGAGTTGGGTCATAAGTAGGAATTTGGTAGACTACACAGTGATAGTCAGAGCGTTATTCATTTGGTGAAGAACTCTGCTTTCCACTCTAGGATGAAGCACATTCACTAAGATATCATTTCATCAGGGCGATTTTGGAAGAAGATAAGTTGAAGCTGGAAAAGAATCATACCAGTTAGAATCCTACAAATATGATGACCAGCGAGTCACAAGGAGAAGTGTAAGTTGTGTTCAAATTTGATAGGCCTTCATGGTTGATAATGAAGGGTTGAGAACTTTGCTCAGTGGGAACAATATCCAAGTGGGAGATTGTTGGGTGTGGAGCCTGTTTTTGGTCTTCTGGAATCAGTATTGAAGTGTTGGATTTCAAACGGTTAACTTTGGAGACTTCGGAGCATTCTACATAATCTTTTGTGATGTTGTTGTGATTTTTTTGTGACATTTTTGTTAAGTTGTTGATAAGTTGTTAATTGGTTTTCAACGCCATGACGCTTTTTTCAGTGTGGGAAGTTGAAAGGTTATGACTTTCATACTTCTAGGGTCGATTTAGGACTTCTTAAAAGGATTTTAATCCTATAAATAGAGGTGTTAGGGTATCTTGAAGATATCTTGAGTGTTCAAGAGGTCTTGAGTCTTAGTGATCAAGAGGTGATCAAGAGTGATCAAGGTTAAGCAATTGGGTGTCAATTGTGGTTTAGATGTGGTTTAACATCTTTGGAATTTTGTTGTGAGTTCATAATTGAGAGAAGACTGTGAGAGTTGTTTTACTCTTGTTGATAATAAAATTTGAGAAAGTTCTTGGTGGACGTAGCCCACATTGGGTGAACCACGTTAAATCTTGTCTTGTCTTCTTTTATGCATTATTTATTTATGTTGTTATATTTCTACAAGTATAATTCTACTATATAGTTTCCTACTGCTGTGATTTGAGGAATTGTTTCCACATATTTGTTCACTAATTCCTAACACAACCTGGTCTTCGAGCCCTTATGGTTAGGGAACCTGAGGATCACAACCGTAAACTCTTAGTGGTTGCGGTCCTTGTATGGTCATGTATGTTTAAACTCTATTTCTAGGGTAGTCCAAAGATCCATAGGATTTATCACCACGATATTCAAAATGTTTAATTGTTCAATCTTCTCAGTCGTATTGTGTTGGTGTTCTAAGGACAAGAAGATGGAGTCTCGTATTTATGTCTCGTATATAATTCAAGCTCGTTCGGTTATGGGACCAATGGATCAATAGCGTATTTTTTTTTCTTGTTGTGGTTCATTTATGGTCATGGATTACAAAGATCTAATTTAATTAAAAAAATAACAGCTAATCTAATTGAATCAAAACTATTCTATGTTTTTGGTATTTTCAAGATATGAATGAAACAAAACAATACAAAACAACTACTCTAAATAAAATAAATGTTTTTGTGCTTTTCTAAATAACAATACGTGTAGAGGAAATAAATTGCTTCTAATTTAATTAATCAATCCTAAAACAAATAAAACAACCGGATGTAGTTGCTTATCTATGCAGAAGAAATCTAATCTATTTTAAACAATTAAAGCTTCTCTAATCTATTCTAATTAAATGAAAGATTTTCCAATAAGTAATTGTGGATTTGTTAAATCCTCTCCTATCTTAGATACACGGGAAGATTGAAAGCTTCATAATCTTTTCTTCCCCTGTAACAGAATCTAACTTCCCTAATAGAATCATGAGAATTTAAGGGAAATCACAATATATGAAAAATTTATTATCTCTATGTTAGAAAAGAAAGCTTCCTCCAGATATACTTCCCTCCAAACCCACAAGGATAGGGAAGGAAGAATCTATCAGTAGAAACTCCTATGGAAGATGTAAAGCTTATTTGAAATTGATTAAACTATTTGCAATGAAGAAACTAGATTTTTCTACTCTATTTGATATGTATGTGCATGTGATTCAAAAAAATAATATGAAGAAATGAAGAAAACTAACATCAACCCCAACCTAGAAATATAGAGTAATGGAAAATCTAGTTGTGTTATGATTTTCATTAGAGATATTGTATAGTGTGAACATTAGATATGATGAATATAATATTATCAAGGATAATATTATTATAATGTGAATGTAATATTACATATAGTAAATAGCATTTACTATATGGTAATTAGTAAATTATTAAGTTAGTAAGTTAGATAATAAAACAATGAGAATGTTATTATTAATGGTTGAAACCATTCAGGTAGATTGGTTTCATATGCAACCAAAGATTGTTGAGAAGGTTGCAGGTAAAGACAAATACATTGTTATGAGAGTTATTACTATGCAGCTCCTATATAATGGAGTGCATAGCTATGGGCAATGTAATAGAGTTAATAGAAAAGAATTAAAGCTAAATCTATGCTCCTAAACTTGTATTTCATTACATTTGGTTTCATAAAGCAGTTCTTCTAATGATCAAATTACGGAGAGCAGAGCTAACAAAGAAGAAAAGAAAAAGAAATTTGGTGTAGATCTTAAGATTCTGAACCGTGTGTTTACACTAGAAAATTGCCAACGACCGACAAGAAATGTGCGAATGAATGGGATTTGATTCTTTGCAGATGCAGTCACCAACAACTGGGATAAATTGCCAACGACTTGAATAAATCGCGAGTGAATACTATCTTGATTGTGAGTGACCACTATGGTCTGGTAAAAGTAATTTTTCTAGTATTCAGTTTTTTCCATTTTTGGACATACTAAAAAAACACAAGTACAGAAAAAAAAAATCCATTTTTGGAAAGGGTCCAGAACGATTTTTTCAAAAAAGTTTAATTATCAATTTATAGATCAGTATTGTTTGAAAGGCATCATGGAAAGGACTAATCTAAACCAGATAGATAAATTTGAAGGCCAATATTTTCACACATGGCAGCTACAGATGTAGTTGCATCTCATAGAGAAGGATCTATGGGATGTGGTGAAGCCTAATTCAACTCCACCCACTGGAGGAAATGAATTGGCAAAGTGGAACATGAAGGATCAGAGAGCCATGGGGACCATTGGATTAGGATTGTCTAAATCCTATTTGCACCATATAGATTTATCAAAATTTGTAAAGGATATCTGGGAGTCTCTCAACAAAATTTTCGGATCTGAGGCAAAAACAACAAATACATCACTGAAGCAACGTCTGTATGGATTGAATATGGATGAGAATCTAAACATTGTTGAGCACATTAGTAAGTTTTGATCTCTCTTAAATCAACTTGCTGGAATAAAAGAACATGTAAAGGATGATGATGCTAAAGCCATCCTTCTTAATAGTATGCCTAAGAGTTACTCAAATATTGTATTTACTTTGAGTAAAGTTACTATTAGTCTAGAAGGAGTGATTTCTACATTGTTAGAACAAAGCAGTCATGAAGAACATGAAGAAGTACTATATGTAAGAAACAAACCTAGCTCCTCATCTAAGAAGGAAAAACATAAACCAAAGCAGGTTCCTTCACATGGAAAAATAAAATGCTTTTATTGTAATGAGATTGGGCATGTGATACTTTGAAGCTGTAAAAAGTGAAGTCGGGATCTTCTTGATGACAAGATAGATCAAAAGCCCTTCTAACTTAATAGAAACTGTTAGGAAATATTATTGATAACATTATTAAGTGTGTAAATAATAAAATACAATCTCATATTGAGTTGTATTTTATAGTTGTACGTGAGTTGTAGTACAACTTACTAGAGATATTCTAGGTGAGAGAATAAAGGGATAAGGAGTGATTCTAGGAGATAGACTAGAGAGAATTGAGGGATTGGTGTTGACACCATCTTTATAGGAGTTTTTATCTCTATATAATGTAATCACCACTCTATGTAATACATCCTAGATCAATACAGAGAAATAATATAATTTTTATTGTGTTCAAATCTAGTGCAGCTTTGTCAGAAACTGATTGGGAAGCCTACTCAACTGATGAAGAACTTTCCTGTCCTAGTGACGAGGATTTCCTATGGTAGACTCTTCTCTTGTTGGAGGAGGGAGGTAATGGAGGAAGGAGGAGAATCAGCGTCCTCTCATCATTCACCAACAACATGGTCGTAGACAGATGTGGTGATGTTATACTTCAGTTGTGTGGTGTGTTTATAAACAAGGGGGTGAAACTATATTCATGTTTTGATTTTAATGTGTTCACATAGACTAACAACAGTTCTGAGTGTCTATTTGGTGTGGAAGAAGCAAACTGCTTGACTCAACTTATAGGGGCAAAGCATCTACGTACGGTCCTCTAACTGTCATACGGTCCTCTGACTGCCATACTTCGGTGGAAGGTACTTCGTTGGAAGGTGATCAGTCGATGAAGATGTTCATACAACAAGGATGATCATTAGTAGCAAGATCCAGACAACAAGATCTAGTAGCAATGGCTACTCCGACAAGTTTGATGTTTCTAGGAGCTCTTACCCCATATTCACACTAAGGGGGTGTGTTAGAGATATTGTATAGTGTGAACATTAGATATGATGAATATAATATTATCATGGATAATATTATTATAATGTGAATGTAATATTACATATAGTAAATAGTATTTACTATATGGTAATTAGTAAATTAGTAAGTTAGTAAGTTAGATAATAAAACAATGAGATATTGTTTTATTATCAATGTTATTATTAATGGTTGAAACCATTCGGGTAGATTGGTTTCATATGCAACCAAAGATTGTTGAGAAGGTTGTAGGTAAAGACAAATACATTGTTATGAGAGTTGTTACTATGCAGCTCCTATATAATGGAGTGCATAGCTATGGGAAATGTAGTAGAGTTAATAGAAAAGAATTAAAGCTAAATTTATGCTCCTAAACCTATATTTCATTATAATTTTTCCCCTCAAGTTTTCTTTTCAATCTCTTGTGTTCATGTGATTCCAAGGGATTGGGAATGCAGTACAAGCAGCAGTGAGAAGGTGCTAGAGCAATGGCAGCTTGATAGCAGTCAGTAGCAATGCAAGTGGAAGAGAGATAACACAAGTGAACAGAGCTTGGCTATGCAATTTCCAGCAAGAATGTGGCAGCTCAACAATACAAGAATACACAAAATGATCTCTGGCCATTTGCTTGAGAACAAGTAATGATTTTATAGAAGGTTGGTTGGGTTGTGCACTAACACACTTGGCAGCCATGGGGTGCCACATCAACACATGAAGAGGCAGTTAACAAGTCAATCACAAATCACAAGTAGAAGATGAGATTTCCACAAGTCACTCAAGATTGAAATCAGCTAAAACAGGTAAGAAACATGCTTAAAAAGTGAACTTAAGTGAAGCAATCACACGTCAATTATCGAGTGAAGATTATGGAAAAATTTCATAGCACTTCCGCCCCGTGCGGAGTGGCGGTTACATGAATGCCGCCTGCGAGCGGCGATTACAAGACCACCGCCTAGAAAGGCGGTGGTTTTGTAACTAAAGGCCAAAACTAAGGTGAAATGAAGCGGGAAGCTATAGAAAAAGGAAAAATTGGTTAAGGTAAAATAGGCTACAAATATAAATTACAAGGAGGTTTAGGAGCTTGAACATCTTTGGAAAAGACATGAATCATCATTGGGGACCTTTTGTGACCGTTCTCCCATAATTTAGAATGTGCAACTTTGGGTGCATACAAGTACCTTATCAAGATTGTCGGTGGCAGGGGCCCATCTTTGGCATCTTTCTTAAATGGGAGAGTATGTTTTTCTCTTGTCATCGATGTTTTCCCATTGGGTTTTCCTCCATTTCTTAGGACCCTTTTTTGTGCATGCCTCAAGTACCTCAACGAGACTTCGATGTCGGGATCCATCTTTCTCTTTTCTAACTTGTTGCCTCATCCTAAGTTATGATGAATGGGTGTGTTGGTGAAATTCATTTTCCACATCATCAGGCAGGTCATCTCACTTAGGTGAGGTCATAATTCTAGGTTTCATTTAGGGTTCATCATGGGATTCCCTTACATGTCGGTGCATTAGTGCATCATATATGTCATTGGGATTTACTTCCCATTCTGGGAATGTAACTCCCCTTCTCCACTTGAGAGGTCATGATTACAGCACTTGGGGTTACTCCTCACCCTCTATATGTACATCACTTAATATCTATGAGAGTGTGGAGATTTTGAGCCTAACGAGATTCTACCATCTTTTCAAATATTTACATGCACATATGGTTCATGCTAGCTCTTCATGAGATCTTGTCATGTTCTTTGGTTTACACCACAGTCAATGTTCACACCATCCTGGATGATCCTCGTGCTTTACATTTTTGCATTCTCCCTCAGGAGGTGCATTTTAGGTCCCAAATTCCTCCCTTTGTATTTTAAAGGTCAACATGTGCAAATCAAGGTCAAACTTCCAACAGTCTCCTTCATTTCAGTTTTCATGATTCTTCTACATCAAAACATCGTCAATCAAATGCATATATTTTTCCTCTTGCATTCTGATCCTAAAACCTTATTTCTTTTGTGTCAAGTTTCTCAAGGTGTTTTTAGGGTCGAAGTTCCGACAAAGGCATGATTTAAACGTTCAACCACTCGCATTTATTGAAGTATGGCACCCAAAACTTCAAATGGCCATAACTTTCACCCTGTAACTCTGATTTTCACAAATTTAGACTTTTTGGAAAGGTATCAGCGTGTACTACACCAAAAAAAATTGTATTTCTTAAAAATGATAAGTTTATGTGGGTGTAAAAGTTAAAATAAATTCACCACATTGAAACAACAGTTCAGATTGCTCAAACACCAAAAATAATGAGGTATGGTTCCTTAGCTTCTCCAACAATCAAAGTGACATGGGGAAATGGGCTAGGTAGGGTGCCCATGCCTGTTTTTAGGAATTCAATGTATTATTTTTGTGGTGAAAGGAAAAAAATTGAGTTCCCCTTATTTCCCCTCCTATCTTTCTCCCATTCTGATATATAATGTAAAAATATCTCATTTGCGGGGATGTTCTAAAATGTAAAGGGAACTATGTCAAATTTTTCCTGGAGAAGCTATGAGTTGTAGACCTCCATCCGAACTTAGAAATGTATTCGGTGCCTCCTTCTTCGATGTAATGGTCTCTGCTTACTTTGAAAGCAAAAATATTGTTTTGTCATGTTTCTCAACCTTGACTCATGTTTTGTTTAATTTAATTACCTCTTCATTCTTTTTGTGGTATTTTGTGCATATATTTCTCCTTTTGAGGTTTGTTTGGTTATGTCTCATGTAGAATACAAGGTAATAATATGTCATCTTAGATCTGTGTCACTCATGTTTGACCTCTTCCTTACCCATTTTCCTTCTCCCTTTTCCCTCATTAGAGTGTCTTCACCCTTATCTAGTGCTATCACCTCTCCTTAGCTTAGAATCTCCCTTTATGAGTCTCTATCTTCCCTGGTCCCTTAGATTGTTAAAAATAGGATTAGATATTTGCATTTTCAGCGGTAGAGGGAGTAATTTAGCATTAGGACTAGGTAGAGGAACCGGCCTTCTCTGTAGGTTGATATCACCTTGAAATTCCCACACTTGTGAGATCATCCCATGTTAGAAAAAGGTAGGGATCTGCATAACAGTAAATCCTAGGGTGCTACATTTTGGTGATAACGGTGGGAACACCTCATCCCAGTGGATCTTTTCTTTCATAATCTCATCCCTTATTTTTTCACTTCTAAAAAGATGGAAAGAATGTACTTGATTAGAGAGATGACCTCTGGCAACACTACCTTACCTCTCTCAATGATATTATTAATCCAATTCTCATTAGCCTTACCCTACATCATATAAACTTGTGATTTCTTGATCATCTTAGGATCAACACTACTTATCGAGATAAATATACTCTACAATTAGAGAAGATCTTGAATTGGGCTCTAAAAAGGGTTGAATGTGAGCACTGATATTTTTTTACCTATTCTTCCAATTGTTCAATTGTTTGTGTGTACTCTTCATTCTGAGCAAGGAGGTGAGAAGAGGATTCCTTGAATAGATGAGAATCACCCTCATGCAAATATTGACCCAATGAGATGCGAGATCAACTCATAGTCTAACAGAATCATCTCTTTAATAGGATTTTCATTCTTAGGTCTAACAACTTCTACATAGTAGTTACATGAGGTGCCACTGAAGAAGTGAGAAGTTTTCTAGTCCTTCTTCCTTTTCTTGGATTTAAAATTTATTGATATTTCTTCTAGGTCAGGTGTGATATCGTGTTACGTTATTCTTGGCTCATTTTCAAGAATTTCTTGAATCCATGGGAATGGCTCTTCAGGAGTTGACACATTTTTTCTCACCGGGCACTTTCAGAATCCTAATGCAAGATCACTTCTTATTCAATATGAGTAAGTTCATGTATTGGGAAGATATTCATAGGTTCCCTTGAAGAGATGGATTCTGCAATGGATCACTCTTGCTTGACTTGAATAACTCTCTTGTCTTGACTAGCTCATTCAGCTCACCCAACTCACTTAAAAAATTGAGCTTGTTCAACTTGTTTAGATTATCTAGCTCACTTCAACCAGCTCACCTTGGCTCACTTAAATAACCTATCTCAACTCAACTAGCTCATTTAGCTTAACTCAATCCACTCACCAAGCTCAACGAGTTCACTTAGCTCACTCGGCTCACATTGGCTCAACCAACTCGCCCAACTCAACTCAACCAGCTCATCGAAGATATGAGGATGGGTTTAACCTAATTAATGAGTTAAAATGACCCCCTTATCTTGAATTATAATTTATATTTTTAGTCTTTTCAAATATTTTCCAACTGCATAAATTCTTTGGCTTTTACTTGTTGCGCCTCGCGATGTTTTATCTTGATCCTGGAAAAAATTATGAGTTTGGAATGAGGCTTCAAGATCTTATAGGAGAGTGAATTTTATTGTTTGATCTATGAAACCACCTTACAACATTGTTATTATATAAAAAATTATCAAGGTGAGTGAAATCGGAGCCAACTATAACTTTCTACGTTCGAAATTGAGACTTTCTATTTTTAGCAGGTGGGATCATGACCTGTTATTTTGGGATATTTCACCTTTTTACTCAAGTTTGATCTTATGAACCTCATGAAACATTAAAATCACATTTTTATGATTTTTACCCTTTTCATAAATTTTCTATTTTTAGCGAGATGTTTTTTCTTTCTTTCTTTTTCGAGAAAATTGCCAATTTTGTCGTGTATGTTATTTTGCACTTTGTTTCCAGATGAGTTGAGTGATCAGAGCTTGAAATTTAAGGGAATTAATATTTTTAGCATGTGAATGGGAATGACATATTCTATTTTTATTAAGTGTACATTTTGGCCTTGGTTTGCATCACAAACATTATTTTTGAATTTGGCTCCTCGTTGCGATCTCATGCTCAAATTTTCGTTGTTTCACCCGCTAGAACTCTTGGAAATCAAAAAAGAAACTTTCTAGGGAAATGGTTACATGTATGAAGCTATTATGGAAGACATCAATGTATTCTATGAGTTCTGAATGATCTCGGATATGCTTGAAAAGAGGAAAATATGTTTAAATTGTTGATACGATTAGTTTCTTTATTCACTAACAATGAAGAGAAGCTTTGCTCTAGCAATCATAGATTCCCTGGAATTATTTTGGAAGAATTATGGATGATTTTGTATGTTTTTAAGGTCTCATATCATCAACAACGTCTTCTACTTCAAACTGTGTGAATAAAATTCTTTAAAACAAGTTGTTTTGAGTTTTTAGCTTACAAGATAGTGTTTTTTAGTAACAGATGTAGTAGTAGTAAGTAGTTTGAAATATATGGTTTGCACTTCATGGCTTGGGTGAATTTTTTTCCCTATTTTCCCCTTGGGAATTTATATAACGATTTCAAGAAAATTTTCCCTCACATTTTCTTGACAAGTGTTACCTTCCGATTGCATAATAGGGAAATGGAGGGATTGAGCACTTAGCACTTGAGGGGCTGAGATTGGGTCATATGGAGAACCATGATAGGGGCTAGAGTGGGTAAAAAAAAATTGTCCCCTCTATTCCCTTGGGAATAGGGACACAAAAAAATTTCCCTCACCTTATGATTACAAGTGGTGTTTTCTCATTGCACGATGGGAGGAGCTATGCAAATAAGCCATGTGGAGAGCTTATCACGGTCATGTGAGGAACCTGGAGGAAGATTTGGGGTGGGGTGTATTTCCTCCCCCTATAAACCCTTAATAATGGGGATAAGAGGGACACAAAAATTCTCCTCAACCTAGAGGTGACAAGTGTCCTCTTGAAAAATTGGCTAAATGCGAGAAACGCATTACTGCGAGAGAGAAAAAACATGATGAGGAGGTTGTTGGAGCTCTGGGAGGTCATTTTTGGTGAATTATTATATGATTTTGACTCCCAATATTATTAGAATAAAAATTGGGATGGGTTACATCCTTCAATTCTACCTAAAACGCCCTGAAATTACTCCTTTTTCTTTGGGACAGCAAGGTGTGTCTGCACAGATTGAGCTACCTTGAGAGATACTTGAGTCTTGTGAAAGATTTGAAACTTCAATCATGTATAGGGTTCAAATAGATTTCTAATTCTTGTTTTACTATCTTTTAAATCCCTACATAACTTTTGAAATCATCTGCAAAAGATCAAGCTTCATTTTTGACTTCCTACTCCTCACCCCCGAAAAACCTATGTTGCTCAGTCTATCCCTAAACCTTAAAATATTCCCTAAATTTTCCTAAATCAGTTCCAAAATTTTCATAGATATTTGATACATCCTTCAGATTATTTTTATCCTTTAACACTTTCCCAAGGGATGCACACTGTCGTGAAACTTGAGTTGAAGTTTATCTTTTCAAGCCTATCGTGAGAACTAGCCTATGAAAGTACTTCGCGGTATGATATGAATGGAATTTTTACAACATTGAAAACAAAAGTAAAATCTTGTTCAACACATGGGAATCACTTAGAACTTAGGATGAGCATGATACATATGACACACTAACTATGGAGGAGGAATCATGAAGACTCAAGATCAAATTTTCACATTTGGGTTAGTTGTCATGCTTGAAAGTTTGAAAGTTTTATGCAACACATTTGCATGACAACAAAAAAAAAAAAATGTTAAGACTGTTATCTTGTAAATTTAAGCTAAAAATACATATTAAACATTAGGAAAATGAAAAATATGATCCTAAAAATTTGAGAAAATAAGGTGAAATTTACCATAGAATGTTAGTGTGCCTATTGTGACATTAATACACTTTCTAAAGATGGTAGTGCACTTTATATAACGCTAGTGCATCCATGAGAATAGTAGGGTAGGACAAGGAATTGTAGAATAATTAAAAACATGTTAATGCAAGAAAAAAATTGGTAGTACAAGCAACAACATGTTAGTGAAAGCAACAACACGTTAGCATGAGAACAACACGCTAGTGCAAGTAATAGTATGCTAGCGTAAGAAAAAAAATTATAGCGTAAGTAGCAGACACTAGCACAAGTAGCAACATGTTAGCACAAGCAATAGCACACTAATGTAGGTAACAACATAGTAGTGCACTTTATAGGATACGTAAATACATGTTAGAAGATGGTAGCACATGGAACCTCTAGTTGCACAAACAACTATGAAATCCAGCCAAAAACAATTGGTTTTTCAAGAACTAATCGTAAGAGAGCTCACCAATGGACCCAAAAATTTATTAGTCTGCTGCAAACACTTTAAACAATATTAGTACAAAGTTAAAATGATAAAATAACAAGTAATAAATTTTTGGGCATCCCAATGAACTTGCCAAAATGTATATAAGGAAAAATGAAACAATTAAAGAAACAAGCAATACAAACAAACATGATCCTTATTCCCGTTCTCTTGAAACTTCATATGAGATGGATGAAGTGTGGAATGAAGTACCATAATTATTGAATCTCCCTTGATAATTTATTTGTGGATGCTCTCAAAGTGGTTCCAAATGGAAGAAATATATGCTACGAGTAATGGATGATCAAATGGGTAGCCTAACGACATATGAATTCGAATGAAAAATTGAAATAGTAATGCTGCAAATGTCTTAAGCTTATAAGATATTATTTTTGAGGGTATGGGCCTCTTATTTATAGATTAAGGAGAGGTCATGGATTGTGGATCAAGCTTTGAATAAGTTATAGGTTTATCGATGCATTTTCCTTATTTAGCAAGTTGATTTGGTCTCGTGCAGTTGGTTGTTTTGAATAATAATTTAAGGTTCATTGAATTTGAATAGTTGGCTCTTGAATTCTTCAATTGTATGTGCAATTTATATTCCTCCTTTGTAGGGTTGTAGAACTCAAGCGGAGTGAGCTAGTTTAACTTGATTGAGTTGGAAAGTGAAGTGGAGATGAGTGTAGGGTGAGTGGATGATTAGTTTTTAATTTATTTAAATAGCTAATAAAATTAGATGAGGAGTGTAATTTTATGGTTTATTCATGATAGAATTAATTAAATTAATTCTAATTAGATGTGGGTGAATATTGATGATTGGGAATAGGTATGTATTTTTAGTGTGTCTACACTATGTTGTGTTTCAATGTTATGCCAAGTACACAAGTATTGCACCATGGAATTCAAGTGTTTCCATCTCTTAAGGTCATCATGAAGGTGTATGTAAAACACAAAATTCATAAAATACATTTTGAATATCACTTAAAAAAGCATGACTTTCCAGCCATCATATCCCATTTCCTACTCCATGTGCAAAATGCATGTTTGTGTAGTAGCCACCTAGTGGGTGGTCGAAAAAACACACTAGAATTTTTAATCACCCTCACCAGTAGGGGACGTAAATTTATGCCTCTCAATTTCCTAGTCCTATGCATAATATTCAACACACACATGCAAGAAGTTAATAATATAAAAGCATGATCTAAACATAGTTGTTATTACATTAATTTGTCGTGTATTCTTACTTCTAAAAATAAAAATGGAATTGACTATACAAAAACCAAAGTAAAAGTACATATATGTTTCACATATTAATTTTTCACCCAATCAATGAGGCATTTAAGTTTTAATCCTTAAACATGTGAATAAAATATTCATTCTTTCATTCATTATAAATAAGAGTAATACATGAATATAAAAGTGATGATAAACTCCTTATTCATTTGTTGAAAATTCATCATATTATTCATTCATAGCATATAATTTCAATATTAGATAATTTCAATGACAAAAAAACATGTGTAATTCATTATATTCCTTTAAGGATAAGGATATTAATAAATCAACTAGGGTTTACGTCATAATCATCCATCAAGATAACCAATGAGAAGTAATTAAAATTACAAGGTTGCATTTATCCATTGATGATCAAGTGTTACAAAATCACAAGTTTTACAGCTTAATATATTTACACAATAATTTGTCGTATACATAATGGCTCTCAATAGTTTCCATTAAAGTATGCAAAGGTTACATTTTTGCCTCAATAAACACAAGTCTTTAAATTTCACAATTAATGAGTTACATTCTGATGTATTCAAGTTACAATAAATTAAAAGTATACAAAGGTTACATCCATTTTTCTTTAATACAAAATATATATAAGGAATATAATAGCACATCTATATTCATGACACCATATCATTGTTCACTAGAGATCCATCATGAAGTCCACTACGCCATGGGAGAAAGAGTATCATTATAGAACTTTACCTTTAACCATGAGCCTTTAGGTTCCTCGCACACCTCTCAAAAAGTGATAGTTCCCCTTCCGTTCATGAGAAGGAAGTTGCGAGGAATCGATACAATAAGAGAGAACACCATGTGTAAATACGAGTCATCTAAAAATGGTAGACTCTTGGATAGGGTAAGATTAAATGTTTCTTAGAAAATAGTAATAAGTAATTAATATGTTTTGGATAAAATACCTAGGATAACAATAGGTTCACATTCCTAATGAAATCTGAAAATGAGCTAGGGCATGTTAAGTCCTACATGACTCCATGTGAAGGATGACTTTGAGTCTATTTGTAGTCCACCCTACCCCCTAGCATTTGTCATATGTTATCCAATGTATTAGGGTACCTAACCTATCTATACAGGTCATTCCATATTTCATGTGCACATATCTCAAGTTATATCCTTATCCGTATACATAGTGTACAACATGATATCTCTATCTCCATATCAAATCAACTTAGGAAAACTAGAAATATAACACAAACAACATTAACCTTTTTGAATGTCTCATACCACCCATTCACATTAATGTTATGAGGATCCTAATCCTATTTCGTAATCCTCAAAACAGAATGAATCAAACATAAAAATCTACATGCAATCCTAACCTTATTGTGTGTTCCCAATGGCTCGAGGAAATCATTACTACAAGAACCTAAGTTGGGTTTCTATCACACACAAAGGACTATAAATTGTTTGTAATAGTTTCCATATACATGTGTTTTAGTTATACATGTTCCAAGCTACTTTAATATAAGGTTTATAACGATATCGAATAATATACAACCATGTACATTCGATAAAAACATAAAGTCATGTTATTTAATAATCCATATAGTTGTATCATCGAGTCTTTATTTTTTTTAAAGGGATATATTTAATTCTTACAATTAGCTCATAGTCTACAATAGGGTTCTCATCATAAACTTGTCATACTAGATGTATAAACATAACTATAGTATTATGACCTTAATTTATGTTTTTTTAAGTCCAAATTATTTGAAATTACATCCTCTTTATCACGATAGTACTCTTGTTCCACATCCCTATACATTCATATAATTCTTTGTTTCCACCATACATTCATCATATGACAATTTTTTGATTTTCACTAAAAGGATTAATCATTTATCCCCCAGTGGCTTAATATGTGAGGTAACAAGAAGAAGCATTCATGTAACTAAGACTACATCATTCTTGATGAAAAAAATTATCCTTTATCTCTACAAAGTCCAACATACAAATTTTAACAAGTACAAACCAAAGTGCATCTATCATTAATCCCATTATTGATTTTGACAAGCAAAACATTCTCTTATGAACCAAAGTGCAATTTTTTGTTATTTCATTTCATTTTTGACAAAGTTTACTCCTCATATATTAAGGATCAATCATATGACTAAACCAATAAAACTATTTTCCACCATTTATTTTGACTATGATAACCAGTTGGCATATATATGGTGCAATGTGCAACTATTGTTATTTCCTAAGGTTTCAACATATGGCTTAAATAATAATATTATTACGCCCTTAACCTATTGCTTGTATTAGGATATGAGTAGCTGAATTGTGGCTTACCATATGATTTTATTAAATCATTTATACTTTCTCATGCTTATTAGGTCGGCCTTGGTGATGACCATAACATGTGAATAGTATATATAGGGGATTATAGGTAGTAGTTCATCATCATTGGAGCATTTGAGTCTTATTTTATGGTTTGGAGGTTGCCTCCTCGAAGTGGAAAAGATATTTTAATTACATATTGAGATCATTATTCTGAAATATTGTGTTATTTGGTGTTTTATTTCTGCTCATAATCTAAATTATACAAGTAATTTCATTACAAGTGGTATCAGAGCTGCGATCCGAGGCCAAAATTAGGGCAAAAACCCTAATTTTTTGTTTCCACTCTATCTTATGAACCACATCGAATTTATGGGAGATTTTTTCACCAGAGTTGTGAATCATTTCAAGTAAAAATCTCTAAAAATTTTAGACTTTTTTATATCTTTTGCAAAATTTATTGCAAATTTAGGGTTTTTGATAAAAACGCTCCCTAGACCGAAATTTGTGGAATTTTTCAGATTTCTTTACATTTTCGAAAAGCTCTCAAAAAAATAGTATTAGTATCTTCTCTTTTTTTCTTATTTGGCTGAATTTGTATCGAAACCCTAAACCCTAAGGTTTGACATCATGGCGGGGCCTTCCACAAGAGCCAAAAAGAATCCGGTCACTCGGGTAAAACCCCAAATAAATATGGGGTAGTGATTGAAGAGTTGGAGTCAGAAGGGGTAAATACAGATTCCTCAACACTAGGGTTTACCTCAGTTGATCATAAGGTGAGCCAACTCGAGTATGAGCTGTGAAATGTACAATCTGAGATGGCCTCTAAAGGAGACATAGACCAAATCAATTAGTAGTTGGATGATATCATGCAACATATAAAGGGTAAACAATATGGCCCAAATCAGCCCCATATCAACCAAGGAGGATCTTCAATTCAAAATAATGGACAAAATAACCATGTTGGATCACTTTTCTAGCCCAATCAGAATCCAACTTATTTGCAACCACGAAACATGATGCCAAAAGTGGATATGCACAAATTTGATGGGAAGGATCCACTGAATTAGATAAATCAAATGGATAACTTCTTTGAGTTACATCAAACACCATCAGGACAAAAGGTGACCTTGGCATCCCTATATCTTGAACTAGACCAATTCGTTTGGTATCGATGGTTATGTGCTCAGAGGCAAAAGAATGGTCTCAATTTACTTGGACGGTTCTTACAGGAGTTGCAATTGTACTATAGTTCCAGTGTTTTAGAGAACTACTTTAGTCAATTGGAAAAGTTACAACAAATAGGATCAGTCAAAGATTATGTGCATCAATTCTAGAACCTATCCTTAAGGGTGGAGAATATTCCAAAAGGGAATCACGAATGAATTGTTTCTTTTGGGTCTTAAGGACCACATCGAGCATGAGGTACGTATGTTTAACCCTCTCAATCTTTCTAATTCTATTATCATGGCACGCCAAGCAAAGAAAAATTTTCTTTACATTAGGAGGCAACCTTTCATTAACACGAGATACTCTAGTATCTCTTCCTCTTCATTTTCTCGGCCAATTACACCGACTCCTCAATAAATGGAAGAAAAGAGAGAAAAGGGATTATGTTTTAAACTGTGACACCAAATATAGACCAGGACACAAATGAGCTGATAAGAATTTGTTCTATATTGAAGGAGAAAATGAGGATGACAAGGAAGCTAAAATTATAGGAGAGGTTGAGGACCCGGTAGAAGATGAAGTAGAGGATTACCAACCTACAATTTCTTGCCATGCATTGTCAGGTATTATTACTCCTCAAACACTCAAGGTTATTGGCTATCTCAAAAATAGAAGGTGATAGTGTTGATTGACTCAGGGAGTACTCATAACTTCATAAATAATAAGTTAGTTGCCCGCCTCAATTGTTTTATTTACCCAGCTCTAGAAATACAAGTTATGATTGTGGATGGTGGAACAATCAAGTGCATAGGAAAGTTCCATAGTATCAAGCTTTCCATGGGATACTACATGTTAGACTCACCTATGTTTACTATTTCTATAGGAGGGGTAGATATTGTATTGGGTGTCCATGGATCATAACCTTGGTTACTATAGAGATGAATTTCCAATAATTGTTCATGTGATTTCATTTAGATGGAAGGAAAATACAATTGAAAGGGGTGGTAGCTAAGTGATGAATCCTAGAATTCACCGGATAATACCCTAAATGTGTTGGCACATCACTCAACCTAAACTAAGCGCTCACTCGAAGCACACAAAGGTACCGAGTCCCTCTTTAGGGTTGTTGTAGTAGAATGTTAACATGATTAAGACTTAAAAGCATACATATCCATAACTAACACATCATTATACGGTGCATGCGATCTAGATCTAGGAAGGAATAATTTTAAACAATAATAATGATAGAAATAATAACATGCACTACCTAATTACACACAAGAATAACACTTAGGTTCGATCGAATATCTTCCATATCTTAATTATCACAATAACACAAAAGCTTCTTACAATACGTGACAATCTATGTCGATGCGCATGGATCGATACGATAATCCGAAACATGTACACTATGTTATCTATCTTTTCATATCCATCATATATCATCCCCCTACTAAGAAATTCATTACATATATATAGGGTGGGGACTTTCCCTTCACCTCTTATCTATTCCAAAAATAGGTCTCATGCTATTAATAGCCATGCATCATTTTCATGCATAGCCACACATATAAGTGTGTTATCTATAGACTACTGATAGTTAACTAAGGTGACAATCCTATTCTTATATTGTCTCCATGTAA
This sequence comes from Taxus wallichiana var. yunnanensis, assembly GCA_018340775.1. Taxonomy (NCBI): domain Eukaryota; kingdom Viridiplantae; phylum Streptophyta; class Pinopsida; order Cupressales; family Taxaceae; genus Taxus; species Taxus wallichiana. Next base: position 865,727,097 of record CM031238.1, read on the forward strand.
AAGCACCCTGAATCCGATCCTTCATAAATAAACAATGCATGGCACGCACGTCTCTCAATCATCAGTGTGTTTTACACGCCATCTTCTAAAAATATATCTTCATGCCCAAAATGGCCAAGTCCTGAATGCTAAACTTTTGTTCCACACGTGCGTTCTTCCTATCCATTCGTGCCTTTGTGTATGACTTGTTTTCCCACATGGACTTCTTGTGTGATTTCTCTAATAAGTGTTCTTTGATTTTCACCCCGACAATGGTCATCTCCAACAACTGAAGTAAAGAATAGAAGAATGGAAAGAATGAATGAATGTATGAAAGAATGTTTTACCCTACAGTCTCTTCTTCAACTTGAACAACTAATTCAGGATATTCTTGTTTTATTTCAGCCTCCAAGGTCTGCCATTCAGTGAGTGCTTGTTCTGCTTTTTCTGGAATGTCCACATAATGGACTCCAATTCATCCCTCGCAATCTCCCCTTTTTCATTTTGCAAAACTAACACAATGTTGGACATTGAGGTCATTCTTCCCTCTAGAAGATCCATCTTTTGTGCAATGAGCTTCCCAAGCTCTTCTAGCTTTGAGTCTTGTGCGGCTCTTGTGCTTTGTCAGGGCCTTGCACTTCTACTTAACCATTGACAATCTTTCTGTGTGACCTAATTTTTCATCCTTCATTTATCTTTAGACCTCATTGTTTTCTTCTAGGGTATTTATGTTGATAAGCACCTCTAGAGCTGTGCAGATGTTTAAAGCCTAGTATTCTTTCTTCAATTCTTCTTGTAGCACTTGTAACAACCCTTCATAGGATGCAATATTTCACATCACTAAAGATTTATCTCGTTCTACCTCTTGTTATGTATCCCTTGGTGCTGGCATGCACATAGGTTCATCTTCAAGTACTAGGTCCACCAACTTTCATACATAATTTATCACTGAGGGAAACGTCTATGTTACCGTGGTCTCTAAGTGTGGCCTAGTTGTTATGACATTGTCACCAATCTCCTATGCGATGCTTTGATAAATGTAGCATTATTCATCTGTGCTAAGTCCCTCTCTTGCATTATGCACACTATATTTACATCCTTTGTCTTTAACTCCTCATGCAGTGCTCTTATCGTTGCATCTTTGTCCAAGTTTCTTCTTGAAACTTCAGTAGAAACCTTCACCAATGCATTGCTAACCTACTCATATAACATGATAGTAGGCTTTACTTGCCATATGTCTAGCTTGGGGTGCCTTCTTCAACCATCTCGACACACATGACTCCTCACATTCATCAAATTCGAGGCTCATCCATGTGGGTGTACATGGACCATGATGGTTTCTTCCAAGTGCACACAAATCACCATATCCTCATCCATTACCTCCCATCCGAATAAATCCTTTTGTGTTATTGTGCTCGGAAATGGGTGTGGATAATTTTACCTATGTCCTCTGCATAACCCATGGCTAGTGGAATGTGCTCTCCACTCATTCTTCTAGACCGTTGCTTTGCTTAGGAACTTTAGCTTCCAAATTTGGGACTTGTGTCTCCATGTCTTGAGTAGTCTCTGTAGCTATCTCCTATGTTCCCTTTTCTTCCTCTCCTCTTTCCTTTGATTCCTCATCCTTTTGTTCTTTTATGTTCTCTGGAAGTGTAGGAGAATTAGGTGTGCTTTCCTCTGACTCTTTTGCCTCCTCATTCAACTTTAGTTTCCTCCTTTACGTGGTTGTCTCCTTCTATGGAGAGAGTATGGGTGATCTACACACTGTTTGTGGAGTATCACCTTGGGTCCTTGTTCTCCTGAACACCCTCTTAGATATGTGCTCCCCTTGCACCGCATTCAAGTCTACGCCATCCCCTCTTGTGGTTGTAGTGGTGTAGTGGCATGCTTAGCTTCATCCTTATTTGTAGGATGTCTTCTACCTCTATGCTCCAAACCACCACTATCTTCATGCTCATCCTCCTCATCCTCCACTTCAATTGGCTCTGTGGGCTTAGGTGTTGGGATGTTCTCCATTGTATGTTTTCCCTTTGGTGGTTCTAGAAGTGCGAACTCACCTTCCACATACTTGTTATTCTCCATCTTTGGCTTTAGTTGGAGATACACCAGCGCTGCTCCAATATCTCCCACCACCAAACTTATTGGTTTAATGCTCAATACATCTGAAATGAGTCTTTCAACATATGCACCCCGCCTAGATACACATATTTCTTCCTTAGTGTGTGGTAGTCACAATCTACCTTATCTGTGTTGAATGTCAGTCACCGCGTGTACAGTAAACCTGTGTACTAATGCTTGGAAGTACCTTGTTGTGAATGCATATGGAAACTTACACCAAGGAATCCATGCTCCATCTTTCATGGAAAACTGTGCTATACAGAAATGTTGGTATACAATAAATTGAACTACCTTTCCAACCACCAAAGGAAAGTCCTTGGGGATGTGCCATTCTTCCTCAAAAGCTACACGGAGCCTATCATACCACTTCTCATCCCATTGATTAACTTACTTTGTCATAGATCCCTCACACAAGTACTTCTTGGAGTGTTCTGCATGTAATTTGTGTTCCATTGGATACTCCCATACCTTCTCCTTCGGTCCATCAGGTACTCTGATCTCTATGAACACTAGTCATAACAAAATAGCTCCAAAGCTGATCTTTCCTCCTGCGCACACTTCTTCAACAATTTTCTCTACAATATAACACAATTTTTGTAGACTACTCCCTCGAAATATTTTTGGCAATGTGCGCCACATGGTGCTCACTTGTGACCACCTTTCCTAATCATTAAGCTAGGTAACAAGATGCGCGGCCGCTTGCACTACTGGATACTTCTTCAGTTTTTCAATGTCCATACCACGTGGACCCTTTGTATACCCTAACTCCTTTCTAGGTCTCCAATATTATGGTTTTTTCTATCAAATCATCTCGTAAATCATCTCTTGTGCCTTTCAACCCCGTTACTGTGGAGATGAGCATGGCTGAAATTATGACTCTACGACCTATAAAGTAGAAAAATTCCTCGTGCACTCTGCTCATGAGCCATTGGTACAAGGGCTCATATTTCCCATAGTAAGGGAGCTCATATAGTTGGTAAAATCCTATCCTCTACAAGATCTTCTCACCAACATCATCATACACTGGCATGTCTTCCATCGTGCGTTTATTTGTCTTCGTGTTTAGCAACGCATCAAGCTCCTTATTCTCTATGGTACGGTGATTGTACTCACTCACTTTTCTTTTCCTTATGTGAGAATCCCACTCTGGCTGACGATAACCCCCTCTAGATATTGCATCTCAAAAAAAATTCTTTCTGGAGCCATCTCTTCTTCTTCTTCTACCACCTTCTTCTTTCCCTTCACTCATGTTACAACTACTTTCTTGGGTGTCATTTCTACCTTGCAATCCTTTGTAGATCCTTGCCACTCAAATTTTGCAAGGTGCGAAGCAAACCCTAGTTTGATTCAGCGTGCCCTAGGTGAAATTATGTGCCCTAGCTCATCTCTGTCACCTCACTTCGCTCAAACCCTTCACCACCGAGGACACAAGCTTCTTTTACACACAGATCTCTTCATCACGACTAGTTACACACCTCTCACACCTTAAAACGATCACTCGGCTCTTCGCACTTGGCTTCTTTCAAATACTCTTAATCGTAATAGTAAAAATGAACTCACATCCCATCCTTATATAGATTTTCAAATTTTTGATACATTCATTGCTCCTTCACCTACCAAATATCCTCTCATTAATTGACCAATTCCATCCTTTTTGTGGTTACATCCTCGCGCCCTAGCTATAACCTTCTAGTGTGCCTTCCTACCCTCTAGTCACAGACTTCTCTTCATGTGTGTCCTTGCACCCAAGTACCTCATCACTATACCTTATCCTGGTAGTTATCATGGCCTCTGCTTACCTCGTGTTATATTGTTCCTTCATTCATCTCCATCCTTGGTCACTTTTGAGAAGTAATGTTTTTACTTTGAAAAACACCCATGTGATTTTTTATTCTTTTCATCTTTCAATTCCCACAATCTTGTACCTGGATATCAACAACCACCCCACACTAAAAGGATGTGTAGTCCTTTGCACATAAACATGCTTCATGTAGTAATTAGCTTCATGCGCGCAAGCGTGCTTATTTCACAACAAAAGTGACAAAGCATAGCGACAATGAAGGAAATACATAATGGAAACCTAATCTAAATGGAAATACTACCTTATTACAAACACCAAGAAGACTTATTTATAGTAGGGCTTGACTTACTCTGTTAAAGTAACTGGGTAGCCATGTTCCATCTAGTGCTTCTAACTGGAAAGTGCCTGTTTCAAGGATGTAAGTAATAACATATGGCCCTAACCAATGTACCTTAAGTTTTCCTAGATGGCACAAGAACTTAGAGTCATAGAGAAGTACCATTTGTCTAATCTCAAACTTCTTATCCCTTATGTTTTTGTCATGTCATGCTTTCTGCCTGGCCTTTTCCTACTTCTGAATCCATCATGTTATGGCTCGTCGCTCATCCAGTTGAATCATCTTCTCAATACACTCTTCTAAAGCTTGCTCATCAGCTAGACCTCTAGTGCACACAATGCGCAAAGAAGGTAACATAAATTCTATAGGGAGAATGGCTTCTGCACCAAACACCAATTGAAATAGTGTGGCTTTGTTCAATCTCTTATAAGTTGTTCTATATGCCCAAAGAATAGCTGACACTTTATCATCCCAATCCTTTCTTCCAACATCACAATTTTTGTCAAATTCTAGCTCAAAATCTTGTTGAAAGCCTCAACAGTTCCATTTTCTTGAGGATGATAGGGTGTAGTTTTATGGTGTGTAACCATAAACTCATCTAATAGGATCCTGATTGTCTCATTCAAAAAGTGTGTACCCTTATCACTTGTCAAGCTTAAAGGACATCCATATCTTGTAAGAACATTCTCCCATAGAAACCTAGTTGTTGTAGCCATTGTACAGTCCTTCGTAGGTGTTGCTTTTGCCCACCTTGTGAGATAATTTGTACAAGTAATGATATAGCGCGACCCAGTCCTATGCACACCGTGGCGAAATAGGTCCTACAAAGTCGATGGCCCATTTCTCAAATGGTTTAGCACTAGTAATTGGTCTCAAAGGCATCTCATCTCTTTGCCCTAGTTTATCTAGACATTGACAATGGTCACACACTTTGTAATATGCTTTACAATCTTTATACAATGTCTCCCACCATAATCCAGCAAGTAGGATCTTTTGGGAAGTTACATCACCTGCACGTGGCCTCTGCAGTACCACCATGGGCTTCTTACATAATATCCTTACACTCGTGCTCTAATACACAATGGCATGATACTTCATCTCTACCTAACTTGTAGATGTCATCACTGATTAACATAAACGGTCTCGCGTGTATAACAAGTTATTTCTTTTCTAATGCCTTCATTCCTTACGTGCCACACCAATCCATAGAAATATAGCAATGTCTTCTAATTCTAATGGTGCACATTGTAACCTATATAATTGTGCATCTGGCATGGTTTCTTTAATTGTTTGTGCTTCTTCTCCTAAGTGAATTCTAGACAAGTGGTCTAGTCCAAAGTTACTTTTCCCTGGCTTCACCACAACTATGAAGTCAAACTCTTGAAATAGGAGTACCCATCTACATATGTGCCCTTGTAAGATGGGTTTGTTCACCAAATACTTCAATGCCATGTGATCTGTATAAAACACAAATGGGGTTACTAACAAGTATTGTCAAAACTTGTGTAATGCATATATCATTGACAAAGCTTTGCACTCTGTAGTTGTATAGTGCATTCATTCAAGATGACTCGATTCCTACTAGAAAAAAAAATTGGATTATCTAAATTACCTTCATCGGTTGAGCTAACACAATTCTAATGGCCATGTCATAGGCGTCCACATGCATATGAAATGGTTTATCCCATGAGGGAAAGTGCAAAATGGGCGCGAGTAGTAAGTTTCTCCTTTAATATCTCAAACGCGTGTTGTTGCGGTTCTCCCCAATAAAATGTACCTTTCCTTTTAGTAATTCTTCCAAGGGTGTAGCAACTTTGGCATACCCTTTGATGAACTTCTGATAATATCCTCGTGTGACCCAAAAATCCACGCACCTCACTTTGACTGGTAGGCACTTCTAGGCCTAGAATGACTGCAACCTTAGTTGGATCAACCAATAAACCTTCCTTATAGATTATATGTCCTAACAAGTATTCCAAAAGGTGTAGCAAATATGCACTTCTTGATGTTCAAAGAGATACTCAATTATCTGCACCATTCAAACATTAAGCGCAGATTGTCACAATGATCTTTCACAAGCCCATATACTATCCAATCATCTAGATAAACTTGTAAAAATTTGTGAATAAAATATTTGAATTCCTGAAAAAAATTGCGAGAATATAGCAAGGCACATTTTTCAGTCCAAAAGGCATCACAATATAGGAAAAACTGCCCCATTCAGTAGTAAAATTTGTCTTTTCTTGATCCTCCTGAGCAATCCTAACCTGATGATACCCGAAAAACCCATATGTGAAGGAATATATTTCGCACCCTGCAACTCCTAATATTTCCTCAGTAAATGGCGTAGGGAATGGATCATTACACATGCAGCATTCAGCTCCCTGTAGTCCACACATATTCTAATTCGTCCATCCTTCTTGATACTAATCACCATTGGACTAACCCATTCTAACTCATCAAGGGGCTTGATAATTCTAGATTTCAACATGTTATCAATCTCTTCTTTGACCTTTTTGCATAAATTGGGGTTCATTCTATAAGGCCTCTTTCTAACTAGGCATGCACCATCCTTAAGCTTTATCTTCATTTCCCCAAGTGATTCATGCACACCTTTAAGTTCATGATACCCTCGAGGGAATAAGTCCTAATAATCCTGAGTAACTCAATGATCTTTTCCACTTCCGATTCTGACCAATAGTCTCCAATTATGACCTCCTTTGGCTCAACCTCCGAACCTATATTCACCTTCTTTGTCTTCATGGGTTCATGATAGGCACACATATCCTTATCTGCACTGTCTAAGACCTCGCGCACCCCTTGTGAATGTTTAATATCTAGGTTCTTAACTTCCTCATCATCCACGATGTAAACCATCTTTCCTTTCTCTTTCTCAAGGCAAGCGTGTTCAAGTAGTATGGATTCCATTTCTTCTTCCTTTTCAAAATGTGCTCCAGACTTTGTCTCACCAAATAATTCTTGAATATGCTCTTTTGCCTTTGCACTATCTCCCATAGTTAAGCGCTTGACAAATTTTAATGCTTCTTCTACTGGAGGTTTATTCGAGAAGTAGTCAAAGGTATGGATCATTCATGCAATCAAATTCTACCAATTCCTAGTCTCTCAATGTAGTTTTGTGTATACATACCAGGCACGTGTGCATCCTTGTAGAGTAGAGTACAATCTATGCACCCAAAGTGAAGGTGGTAATGCTTCCTATCCCATTGTCCAGAGTCTCTCACACTGACTAAATGTGATGTTGAACAGGTTGATCACCATTATAAGTGCATATCTATGTAGGTGCATTTCTCCTTAAAAACCTAGTAGATAGGGTGATTCCAATCTCCTCCCATTATATAAGATTATCTCTATGGACTACCCACTAGCGCGTTGTTGTCCCATGTAAGGTATACACTAACATATCTCTTCTCTTAATTTGATCTCATCCACTATGCTTCCATGGCTTTCAAAAATATTATAAGATATTATGCCCTCAGTATACCAAGGTACTTAAGCGCTACCTATCTCATCAAACAAAATGAATTCCATTCTTGCGCACAACCGTGTTTTTTACCTCGCGCCCTACTAGTTCATATGTACCATGAGTCCAATTTTCACAAGAAATACTCATTGTATCACTAATAGATTGAGAATATTCCCATGATGTAGGATGTCTTCCTTTGATGGCTCATTAACCTCGGGGTCCTGAATAGCGTGTACATATATTATGTTTAAGTCCTCCTCACTCAGAGGCTCAACATATGGTGTAGACTTCCCATTTTTCAAAGGTATCACAACCCTTCCTTCTTATTCTCAAAGTTGATATACCCCTTATTGAATCTCAACTCAACATTATTCACATAACACCAAGGGCATCCAAGCAAGGCTGGAAAATTGTCTTCTTCTGTAAGGGCTAGTACCTCAAAATCCCGATGAACTTAGCCCCTTGTATGGTTATAGATGCATCCTTAAAAACTCCTATGGGAGTGGCCTTAGTTCGGTTTGCCATAAAAAATACATTAGATGATGGCTGCAATGGAGGCCTCCCCATTTGTACCTGTTAACGTGAAATCACAGCACCCCCAAATGAGCTCTAAAAATCTACTTTTCTAAGGCAGACTCATTTGGTGTGATTTGCATAACATTGGACCATCTCTCAAGTTGTAGGACTTGCGGACTTGAGATGGCCCTCTGGAGAAATCCGATTCTTCTTCCTGATCCTAATGCTAAACTACTCCTAATGCAGAAATGATGTCTAACTATACCTATCCTAACAATGCCAAGGAGACAGGGAGAGAGAAAGTGTATAAAGAGGGAAATCCTACACTAACGAGGTGATAGCACCAAGAAAAGGGGAGTGTTGGTCACAATCTCAACTGCCTGAAGTGGAGAGAGGTGAGCAGAGGAGAGGATGGACAAGATGCACCACAAACTAGAGATAAAATTTGCATAGAACACCACTTCAAAACCCATTAAACCCGGCTCCCAGGGACTGCAACAAACATCGAAATATGCACATGATACCTGCAAAGACAAGAGGTGAGGAGAGACAATAAAATAAGCAAAGGATGGACAGATGCATCACATAATAGAATTTATTGCTCCAAAATTTCACACAGTACATCGTTAGTGGGAAAGAGGCAAGAGAATGCCATTATAGAGCCATGAAAGGAGGTTTAGACTCCATTTTTGACCCTGGGGAAGAAAAGAGAGGGGGGGGGAAGAAGAATGAACAACAACCTTTTATAATGAATCCTGCCCCTGTATTTATAGATTTGATCGGAGAGAAGAAAGAGAGAGAGAAGCGGAAAATCAGGTTGAAGCTCAACCACTATTGTTAATGCTTCTAATAAAATCTGCCCCAAATCTGTCTTTACTACATCGATCCTTGGTTCGGTGCCTTGAAGGAAGAGGAAATGGCGGAAACAGATCGAATCTGATTTGGTTGTTGAGACAGATGGATCTTGCATTGAAGGCCCAAAGATGTTTCCTCCATCTTTCTTCACCTAACCTCCTCAAAATTAAATTTTTATACCTCCATGGTGTAGGTGAGGCCGAGATCTTTCCAATGGTGTCAAATTTGCAATATTTCGAGCCCTGAGTCAAAAGATATGCCCCTTCGAAGTTTGTATCGGATCCATACGAATGGATGGGGAAAATAGTTTGAAAATGGGTCCCCCTTTTGAGATGGGACACGTGGCAGCCAGATTAGAGAAAAAAACAGGTTTGCGGGTTCAGAATTTATCTTTTCCCCTTTTTGTGAGAATAAAAAAATCCATAAAACTCTCGCGGCCCCGCTGCTTCACTTGGACGTGTGGCACCCTTTTGTTGGCTGGGGAGATGTGCTACAATATTTTCCTTTGTGCCATTTTGTCAAAAGGAAAATTTTCACCTTTTCCTCCACCTCCCCACTTTGGCTTTGACTCGGGTTCAAACTTTGAATTTTTCCTTTGCCTTATTACTTCAAAATGCAAGCTCATAGGTCCGAAAGCGTTTTCCTTCATATTTTCTTTATCTCTGTAAGGCTTGTTACGAACAAACTTTTTAAGGGGAAATTTGGGATAATAATACCCATACATCTAATGTAAGCACATTTACTTCCGCACCTATATCAATCAATATGTTTCTCAGTAGCCATCCATCCACAACAACATTCAGATTAATTTCCTTGTCATATTCAATGCTATCAGGGGGAAGATTTGCATGCAAGATTTGTCATCTGGTCTCAATACTTGTGTGCAAAGTTTTCCCCTTTAACCAAATTCCTAATAGTGGAATGATGTTCTCCTGGTGCAGCATTTTACACACTTCTCTTAGATCATCGATGTCAGTTTAGACTGCCTCTTGATGCTTTCTTCTACTCCTTTAAGTATTGTATCTCACCCTGAAGATTCCTTAGTACTTCCATGGTATCCTGATAAACCTCCTTCTAATAGGTAGGATCTAGGTACCGGGCATGAAGGATGTCATCCTTAGTGATGGTAGGTTTTTGTTGTAATGCCTCTCTTGTGCATGTTGCTTTAGCTTGTGTAGTAATCTTCATTGTTAATGCCTTAGGTCCTAGTGTTATCTTGGGCATCCAATGATCTTCTACCACATGCTAGATTCTAACCATCCCGGTGCCTTTGTTTTCTTTCTTATGTTGCTTACTCAAATGCTCATATAAGTTTGGGCACTCTTCATAGCTATGGTTCTTTCCATAGAAAGAACATGTAATATTCTGAGGACATTCACACCTATAGTGGTCAAGAGATCCACACGTATAACATGTTCCATGAGGGAACTCACCTCTTCCTCCATATCCACCACGATATCCACGTCCTCTTCCACGACCTCCTTCAAAATGCCCCTCATTCTTGTCATAGCGCGTTTGATTATGATCTTGATCTTGGTGCTCATTCTTACCCTTAGAATTATCCGTTACGCTTTTCTATTGTACCCCAATGTCTATAGTATCCTAGATCTGACCAATCAAATGAAAATATTTAGTATCATGGGTCATGGACCGGAAAATTTTACAGTAACAAGATACATTCTTCCTTATCACGCGTTGTAACAAAGGATAATGACTAGCATCATGATTCAAATGACAGATCTCACATTCCAACAGTAATGAGTGTATAGATCTACGAGGGAAACTATCCTTGGTGTGACATTCCACTTCGTAATCTATACACCAAATCCCTGAGTGTGTTTCATGAGCTGAATTGGTTGATAGCTTCTCTAACTATTTTTCCATAGCTGCAATATGTGCCTATAATAATGGACTAACGCCAATGTCAATGCTCCCAACTACCTCAGCATGAAAAGTTGCTTCCAGTGCTTCGCATGGATCAGTGTATGTCTTATGTAACAGTGCTCTTTTGAATGGTGTAATCAATCTACCAATGAACCATTGTGCATGTTGGCTAGCGTGAATATCATCGAAATCTTATATAGGAGTGTATTAAAATGGGCATCATACTCATGTACACTCTTAGTAGCACCTTGCTTGATATCCTTAAGTGTACTTATACTCTTACGCTCAAAATCATGGATATGGAACTCTTTCAAGAAAGCATCCTTCAAAGACGCATAATCAACACAAGTTTGAACAGGTCAAACTTCATATACCAACTATGTGCACATCCCAGTAACATAGTAGCAAATTGACTTTCCTTGCACTCAGAAACCGTGATCCCTTTCGCGCGCCACAATATTTCACATATGTGCACATGCTCAACAACATCATCCTCTGTGCCATTATACTTTGGAAGACGAAGAGACATATCCATATAAATATTCTGGGGTTGGTGCATACCTTACCCACCTGATCCAGAACCTCATGTAATTCCCCTACCTCTAGAACCACCAAATCCACTGGAACTAGAACCACCTATACCTCTTGACCCTCCACCTATAGCTGGAATAGGACCTATAGATGTACTCCCCTATGCTCCGACAATAGTACTATACTGAACCCCTACAGTCTGTGTGGTAGTTTCACTTCTAGAGGTGAATCTAACATTCAGCGCACTTACATTCTATGCAGATGATGCGCCTTGAAAATGTTCCTCCAAATAATATTGAAGTCATCTATCCTGTCATTAATGTACTTGCTCTCTGACTTACTCCGGTTCTCCTGTTTCCCAAATTCACTTACTAATTACTTTTCATACTAGATACTAGAAAACCAAGCGCAAGGGCTAGGTCACCAGGTGGATTAAGATGCGTGCTGCGGCCCAAGTAGTCTTTGTTGGCGTGCTTCGTGCGAGTCCAAGGGGGGATCTTTGTCATGCTTTCCAAGATGGGGGAGTTCCTGATGCTCTGGCTCCACATCTTCTACATGAGCTTCAAATCCTTCATGAGCCATCTCTCTCCTCAATGCCATACTTTCTACAACGAAACGCTACTTCTCTATCTCCCTCTCGCGCACCTCATTATACTTAAGCCACATTTCCTCTCTTTTCCTTTCTACTTTGCTAGGTCTTCCATCTTTAACCAAACCTGTTCCTTCCCTCATGCATGGTGAGGTTTAGTTAGCCATTATTTTACTCTCCAGGTTCAAAGTTACCATCAAGATCTTGATCGCCAGTGGAATACCTTGCAGATATGCTCCTCTAGGATACCACAAAAACTGGAATTCAGCTACCTCCGGAAAGAATACATCGAAATTGAATATTCCAGAATATAACTATTTAGAACACCATGAAACCACGTATCCACAAAGTGCGAGTCTAGATCAAATCAGCATCATAAAGGGCCTAAAATTCTTCCTATGTCCAGACAAGTGCGTGATACCTCCAATTCCACTTAGATGCATAAGCAATCAACCACTCATATAATTCTACTGGAAAGATGGTGAAAAAGCTCTCATATAAATTGTCATAAATATTTTGTTCTACCCAAGTGCGTGTGTTAAACTCAAATCCAATGTTGAACCGTCATTGATATTCTTCCTCCATATCGTGTATCCACTCCTCAATACTTGCTAGAGTTAACTAGTACATCTTCATCGCGAACCATCCTAAAAACAACTAAAAAAGAGGTCCCAAAGTAATGGAACCAATGATGTAGCCTAGAATTCACCAGATAATACCCTAGACACATTGGCACATCACTCAGCCTAGACTGAGCACTCACCCAAAGTGCGCAAAGGTACCAGGTCCCTCTTTAGGGTTGTTGTAGCAGAATGTTAACATGATGAAGACTTAAAGCATACAGATCCATAACTAATACATCATTATACAATTCATGATAGATCTAGATCTAGGAAATAATAAGTTTAAACAATAATCATGATAGAAATAATAACATGCACTACCCAATTACACATAGGAATAACACTTAGGTTTAGTCAATATCTTCCATCTCTTAATTATCACAATAACACAGAAGCTTCTTACAATACTGACAATCTATGTCGATGTGCGCATGGATCTGATACGGTAATCTAGAAACATGTACACTATGTTATCTATCTTTCTATATCCATCATCTATCATCACCCTACCAGGTAATTCACTATATATAGGGTGGGGACTTTCCCTTCACCTCTTATCTATTCCAAAATAGGTTGCATGCTATTAATAGCCATGCATCATTTTCATGCATAGCCACACATGCAAGTGTGTTATCTATAGACTACTAATAGTTAACTAAGGTGACAATCCTATTCTTAGACTGTCTCCATGCAAAAGTGCTCTAAATCTGATCCTTTAGAAATAGACAATGTGTGGCACGCACATCTCTGCATCGTTGGTGTGTTCTACATGCCATCTTCTAAAAATAGATCTTCATGCCCAAAAATAGCTAAGTCCTGAATGTTGAACTTTTGTTCCACGCGTGCATTCTTCCTATCCATTCGCGCCTTTGCGTATGACTTGCTTTCCCACACGGACTTCTTGTGTGCTTTCTCTGTCAAGTGTTCTTTGATCAACACTAAGTCTCCACAGTTATTAGCTCTCATCGATGTAGAAGATTCTCAAAAAAGGAGTATGGATTTATAGCAAAGCTATTTTCCATAGAAGTACAAAATACAGAGTCTTGATGCCACCCGATCTTCGAAGATTGTTGATGCTCACTCATCTATTTTTGATGAAATTCTAAAGGGACTACCACTAGTTATGGATCATGATCATGCCATTTAGTTAATTCTAGGGAGCCAAACACCTAACATCGACCATACGAGATACCCATATTCCCATAAAACTGAGATTGAGAAAATGGTATACGAAATGTTGAAGGCGGTGTCGGCAGGCATAGCGAGTGCATATTCTTCACCAGTGGTCATGGTACGTAAGAAGGATGAAACATGGAGGATGTGTCTAGATTACTAAGAAATCAACAAGTACACCATCAAATATAAGTTTCCTATTTCAGTAATTGATTATTTACTTGATGAATTACATGGTGCTATTTATTTCACAAAATTAGATCTTCATTCGGGTACCATCAAATTAGAATAAGAGAGGAAGATGTTCATAAAATGGCTTTCAAGACTCATGAGGGCCATTATGAGTTTTTGGTAATGCCTTTTGGTCTTACAAATGCTCCCTCAACCTTTCAAAGCTTGATGAACATTGTTTTTAGGCCATTTTTAAGGAAATTTGTATTAGTTTTCTTTGATGACATATTGATTTATAGTAAGACATGGGAAGAACACTTGCAACATGTAAATAAAGTGTTGGAAGTTTTGAGAAACATAATATCTATGAAAAGCCATCCAAATGTTCTTTTGGTGTACAAGAGGTAGAGTACTTGGGTCACATTGTATCCTATGAATGTGTCAAAGTTGATCCTTAGAAGATCAAAGCTATGGTGGAATGGCCAAGGACCAAAACTCTCAAAAATCTTTGTTAGTTCCTAGGGTGACATGGTACTATAGAAGATTTGTGAGGGGAGATGGTAGAATAACAAGGTACCACTCATTGCATTGCTAAAGAAGGATGCCTTCCATTGGATAGACGTAGCCATTAAATCCTTTGAGTAGTTAAAGGAAGCCATGTGCGGCCCCCGCTGGCTACTCCCAACTTCTCAAAAACCTTCATTATTGAATGTGACACTTCATGATTAGGATTGGGACCAATTCTAATGCGGGAAGGAAGACCAATTTCATTTGAGAGTCACCAATTCAAAGGAAAATATCTACTCCAACCTGTCATGAGAAATAAATGATGGTTATTCTTCATACGGTCAAGCAATGGAGGTCCTATCTCATGGGTAGACACTTCAGGTAAAAACTGATCGTGATAGTCTCAAAATACTTTTTGGAGCAAAGTTATCATCTTATGAACAACAAAAGTGTGTAACAAAAATGTTGGGTTATGATTTTGAAATCATATACAAAAAGGGTAAAGAAAATGTAGTAGCTAATGCATTGTCGGAAGGGATACATCCGCGAGATGCCCTACTATGTGGAATGTGTTAGTGTTTTTATTATTTATCCTTTTATTTATTTATTAGGATAATTCTTACACTATTATTAGCCCTACACTTGTTGGGTTAGCTTGCTTAGGTGTACTAGTTGTGTGGCGTTAGCTTACTTAGTTGTGTTAAGTTAGCTTCTCGGTTATGTGGAGTTAGCTTACTAATCTTTTGGAGTTAACTACCGATATCGGTTAGTGGGAGTTCTTCACCACCGATTTAGGTAGTAGTTGAATTCATTGTATTGTAATGTATTGAGCATTATGGATTATGATGGATTTCTATATATGGTATTTTAGCTCTTCTATTTTGCAAATCTAATGTGGTGTGTTATTATCATCTGAGATCACAGCTTGGAACAATATTTTTATCGTTCCTTTCATGGTATCAGAGCTATAGATGATGTAGACATCCATCTAAAAGTTTTTCTTTACAAGCAAGGGTTTATTTTTTTCATGTGTTTGGAATTTGTCAAGCACTTTTTGGTAACATGTATTTTTATGCAAAACGGAGATTTAGAAGGTGCCAAAACCATAGAATCATTTGATAAACTTGACCTTTTTGAGATAGTCAAATATCGACGCAGAAATTGTACCCTCTGGGTGTATTCTTTTATCCATTGGATATAAGTGTGTACCTTCTAGATGCATTCTTTTACCCTCTGGATATTTATGTTTTGGATGTAGTATTTTATCCACTAGACACATATATGTACCCTCTGGGTGCATTCTTTTATCCATTGGATATAAGTGTGTACCTTCCAGATGTATTCTTTTACCCTTTGGATATTTTTGTTTTAGATGTAGTCTTTAATCCACTGGACACAAATATGTACCCTTTGGGTGCATTCTTTTATCCATTGGATATAAGCGTGTACCTTTCGGATGCATTATTTAACCCTCTCGGACATTTAGGTTTTGGGCGCGAGCTTTTATCCTTTCATCGCAAGCATGTATCATGTGGATGCACTCTTTTCCCTTTCGACATTTGGGTGTCATGAGTACCTTTTACAAAAATATCGGCATTAAAATATTATTTTAATAGTAAAACCTTCTAGAGCTCATAACTTTTGATACGTAGCTCGGATTAAGGTGATTTTTAAAAAAATGTGTATTTTTTCAAGAGCTACACATTGGTGACATTTTTATACACGTATTTCAAATGTAAAAGGTATTGTTACTAGTTGTAATGTTTACATGCACTCAATTATAAAGTGCCAAATTTGGGAGGGTGTTGTAATCACTTGTGGATGTAATTTCGGTTGAGCCTGACGTCTTAAAATTTTGGGTGTTGCATTATTATATCTATGGGTGTATACATGTATATCTCTCTTGTTTGTTGAGATATTTTGGATCTATATTTTCGACACTTTTTTTAGCATGTTGACAGTATCTCTTATGGGGAGCTATTACAGTGAATCCCAATGTTAGTTTGTCAGTATTCGAGTAGTTGATTTTGGTAACTCATACAGATCTTTGGTATCACTCTACTCATTCAGTAGTATGGGAAGGTGTGGTGTTGATACTGATTCTTTGGGTTTTGTGTCCTTAACTTGTTACCTTGGCTTTTATTGGATCATGACACTCCTATTTATTTGGATCTCATTTCCTTTCCTTGTTGCCTTGTTGTTATTAGATCATGACATACTTGTTTGGAGCAGTTGATCTTGCTTCTTTAGATTTTGTGTCCTTGCCTTATTACCTTGGCTTTTCTTAGATCATGGCACTCCTATTTATTTGGATCTTGTGTCCTTGCCTTGGTTGTTCTTGGATCGTGGCACACTTATTTATAGCGAGTTCAAATTATGTTTGGTATTTTTTTCACATTTTTGACATCACTCCATTGACAGTCTCCTTGCATGGAGCCATTCTTGGTGAAGCCCAATGTCAGTTATTTTTGAGTTCTATGATCAAGTAGTGGATTCAAACCACAGTGTCCACCACACTTCTTCAACATTGTATAAGTTTTTGGAGCCGAGCTTCTGAGGATATTTTGCAGTGGGATTTTTCTCTCTCGAATTTATTATTACTAGTTTTGGGTACCTTACGGTGTCTAATTTTCCCAGTTATTGTATGTGGTTACCTCATCAAGCCTTATTTTCGGGACCCACCTTATTTTTGCCCACCTAAGCTATGCTTATGGGAGGGTGTTAGTGTAGGTTATTATTTATCCTTTTATTTATTTATTAGGATAATTCTTACACTTGTGTTAGCCCTACACTTGTTGGGTTAGTTTTCTTAGGTGTACTAGTTGTGTGGAGTTAGCTTACTAGTTGTGTTGAGTTAGCTTCTCAATTATGTGGAGTTAGCTTACTAGTCTTTTAGAGTTAAATTAACTACCAGTATCAGTTAGTAGCAGTTCTTCACCGCTGATTTAGGTAGTAATTTCACTTCCATCCTCCTATATGTACATCTTTCTTATTGAGTAATTGAATTCATTCTATTGTAATGTATTGAGCATTATGGATTATGATGGATTTCCATATATGGTATTTTAGCTCTTCTATTTTGCAAATCTAATGTGGTGTGCTATTATCATCTGAGATCACGGATTGGAATAATATTCTTATCATTCCTTTTAAAATGTCCATGTCGAAGTCCAATTGGGTAGATGAAGCGAGATTTGAATGGGATCAAGATAATGATGCATAATCTCTAATACAGAATATCAAGCAAATATCTATAACATCTAACAAATTTGAGTGGAAAGGTAATGCCCTATGGTACAAGGATAGGTTATACTTGAGTAAATTTTTTGAGTTGAAGCATAAGATTCTTGCAAAGATACATGTATCACCTGTTGGAGGACACTCTGGGTTTTTGAAGACATATCATAGAATAAAAAGAGAATTCTTTTGGGAAGGACTCGAGGGGGATGTAAAAATTTGTATCGAGTGTTTGGTGTGCCAACAAAACAAAGGGGAAACAATTAAGACACCAAGTCTGTTGCAACCCTTACCAATTCCTATCCAAAGATGGGAGGAGGTCTCCATGGATTTCATCACGAATTGCCTTGTTCAGAGGGTAAGAATGTTATTTTTCTGATTGTGGATACACTCACAAAATATGTCAATTTTTGTGCCCTATCACATCCATTTGTAGCAATACAGTCGCAGCTATTTTTTTGGAGACAGTTCAAAGTATACATGGAACCCCAAAGATAATTGTAAGTGATAGTGATCCTATTTTCACAAGTAATTTTTGGATAGAAATATTTTCATGTTTGGGTACTCGGTTAGCTCACGTTCATCTTTGTCATCCTCAAACTGATGGGAAAATGGAAGTGGTCAACAAATGCTTAGAAGGGTATCTATGTTGTTTTGTATCAGATAAGCAGGAAAGGTGGATTAAATGGCTACCACTTGCAGAATGGTGGTATAACACATATTTTCATACCTCTTCTCAAATGACCCCATTTTTAGCATTATATGGTTACCATCCACCTTCTATCACTTCTTCCTTGAGGGTGTAAACTAAGGTCAAAGATGTTGAGGAACACATTCAACATCAACAACAGTTTTGGCTAGTTTGAAGGAGAATTTGGCATTGGCACAAAATAGGATGAAACAACAAGCAGATCAACACCGTAGTGAAAGGCATTTTGAAATTGGTGACTAGGTTTTTGTACGTCTTCAGCCTTAGAAGTAGATGTCCCTAAAGCAAAAGAAAAGGACAACAAACTTGCTCCTAAATATTATGGCCCTTATCAAGTTCTACAGAAAATTGGCAGTGTTGCTTATAAACTAGAGTTGCCTCAATCTTCATGCATATACCCAATATTCCATGTTTCTGCTGAAGAAGGATATTGGATATAAATTTGAAGCCCAGACAGAGTTACCAGAACTTTATGAGGAAGGAAGAATCATTTTGGAGCCGAGAGAAGATTCTACAAACATGTACTAAGAGGCTGAGAACCAAAGACATTAAGGAATATTTGATCAAGTGGAAGAATCTGAGCATAGAAGATGTGACTGGGAGGATGAAGGTTTTCTGCAGCAACATCCAGGATTATTCAACATTGAGGACAACATTTGTTTGAAGGGTAAGGGCATGCTATGCCCTTATCCTATTGCTTGTATTAGGATATGAGTAACTGACTTGTGGCTTACCATATCATTTTATTATATCATTTATACTTTCTCATGCTTAGTAGGTCGGCCTTGGTGATGGCCATAACATATGAATAGTATATATAGGGGATTGTAGGTAGTAGTTCATCATCATTGGAGCATTTGAGTCTTATTTTATGGTTTAGAGGTTGCCCCCTCAAAGTGGTGAAGCTATTCTAATTGCATATTGAGATCATTATTCTAAAATATTGTGTTATTTGGTGTTTTATTGTTGCTCATAATCTGAATTATACAAGTAATTTCATTACAAATATATAGAATAAATCCGCATATATCTTGACATAGTTAAACTATTGGAATAATAGTTACAGATTGATTCTCTATCTAAATGTCCCTAGGTAGTCTTCTAATTTATCAAAGTCGATTAATGTTTAACATCGGTTATCTTCTTTATTAATTATAAAAATAATTGTATTCTTTTGCTTCCTTGAGTTCCAACAAGTGTCTAAATGTCTTATGTTTCCAACGGATAATAGAAACATATAAAGAATATATTGAACCTAAATTTTTCCCTTTTAACTCCTATTATTAGCCATTTGGCCCTATCATTTTTCTTTGTTTACCTTAACACATATAGTTTTATTACGATCAAAATTTTAGTATGTTTTAAGTTTAAATTCAAAGTTATTGTTAAGAAATATAATTAAACTTAGAACCAATTTTCTCTAAATATATTGCTCTTAACCTTTGGTTGACTAAGTTTATTGGACATTAAAATGGATAACCCATGATTTATTTTAGGTTGAGTCTCTATCATATCTAAAATAGTTGTTGCGAGAATTTAAAGTTTACAATGGACATTAGTGAAAGTCAAATCCAAGATTACTCAACTTCTAGTTAAGTGGTTTGGTCATTGTTCCAACTATGATGGTTAACCAAAACTATGATCGAGTCTTGTTATGTCTGCAATTTATCTTTAAATTGTTTATGAATACAATACGGGAGGTTTGAATCTAACACCATTGATTTATAAGATAATAATCTATCATTAAACTTTCTATTGCATTGATAGTTGATAATCACATAAATTCTATATAGAGACAAGTTAGTGGAATTTGGGTACAAAGTTAATCTCTTTTTTACTTCAACTCTATTTCTTAGTGCATAGAAAGAATTTTAGAACCACTTTCTCTCTTATTATCCCTCATTCCCACCTCTTCCTTAACCAACTCCTTGTTCTCCAACTTGTTGTGTGTCCTACTAGTTAAAATTTCCTTCTTCTATTTCAAACTCATATTTTAGTTAAAAACAATGGATTCACCTAAACTTAGTGTTAAAAATAATTATTTTCAAAAAAATCTTAAGTTCTCACAAGTTATGTTATGTGTGTTCAGATTCTCTTCTTCACTTTTCTAATTGATTTCCACTTCTTGTTCCTTTGATGAATTTTTTTGTTTGTAGAGTTTTCAAGAGATCCATTCCACTATTTTTTAGATGGCTCAATAGTTTATTAAAAATAGCTTCATTGTTTTAACTCGTTGTGTTCATTTGGCATCATGGCTATATTATAGCCACATGACTAGTTCAATATAACCACATGTGAAAATTATCTCTGGTGGGGTCAAAAATGAAAACTAAGGCGTGTGAGTTCCACGAGTTAGGTAAGCTCTTTTCTCACTTAAAACTCCCATTTTAATCCTACATATGGAGTTAGAAAAATGGATGAGTATTATAAAATAAATTGAGTTGTTTAAATTGGTTATAATTTCATGTGTTGACATGTGTCCTAAGCTGGGTTAGTTGTTTTCTTGCGATGTGTTTCATCGATAGGAATCATCTGGGGGTCATCGGTGTCCCTAGCTCTTGTGGTAATTTTTGTAGTGCCCACTCTTATTGAGCACTTTTTTAGATGGATTTTTCTTGTATATTATAGATCTCGTCATGTTACTCATTGTATATGTTGTATTGACACGAAGTGTTTAGATATTCGGTCATTTTTATTATGGATTATTTTGTGATTTTGAGTTGCCACATGGTGTCAACCTTATTATCACGTTGGTTAGATATTTTTTCAAGGAAAAATATAAGTTTCAACCACATCATGCGGAACAAACTCCCTCCTTAACTAAATGGGGGCACCCTATTTATTACTATTCTAAACACACCAAAGAGTATTCACAATATTTTGCATTATTCTAGCCATTGGGGTTGAGATATCATCCCAATAGTTTTATTTCTAGTAGAATGCAATATAGGTCAGGAATGGAAGAAAGTTTTAGAGAGTGAGAATTGGGAGTAGAAGCATTTGAATGAATAGTAGACACGTTTTGTTTCTCTGGGGAAATACAGATCCGAAGATACTAACATAAGATAAAACAATAATAAATTGATTAAAGATATAAGGAACAATACACTGGAATCTAAAGAATAGTATAATGCATTGAACTTAAGAACAATACTTTAAATAAAGAAATAACACTTCAACACACAGTTTGTAATGTATCTCTTATATTCCTTATCACAAAATATTGAAAACACAATTTTTCTTCTCTTTAACAACTCCATCTTATAATTAATTTGTTCTAAAAATCCTCCCTCTGATAATGCCTCAATATTTTACATTTATAGAGAAGGAGAAGAGAGAAAAGGGGAATTGATTTGGATTGCAATCTAAAAATAACAAATACACATTAAGAGTTTCCTTGATTGGTTCTTACAAAATGACCAAGTCAACTTGCAAATCCAAACAATGTCTTGACATCTCAAAAATTTACATGCTTGACATTAAAAAGAAAAAACATGGCAAAACCTTAATCATATTTTTCCTTTCAAGTTTCTTTCTCAGCATTCCTATGACGATATTTATGGAATTTCTGAACCATATCTTGTGTTTCTTTTTCATCGAGTCCACATGAATACCAGGTTTAGAATGTCGTATGTTTTGAGCATGTTAATCATCCTTTCAGGGAGTTTCTAGAGTCTTCGATGTTTTTGGCCAAATTTATCAAAACATTTTGGCACAAAACCAAGCTTGTCAATTGTTTTTAAATCAAAATCATTTTTCAACTGAGGACTCTTTTTCAACTAACTCTTTGAATTATTTGAAGTTGTCATCGATTGGAAACATGTTTAATTCGTCATCTAGGACATGAAGGAGGATCTTGGAAAATTCATCACCAATGTCATTGGTGGCATTAATTTCCTCCTCTCTATCCTTTTGAAGCTTTTCACATGCTTCTTAAAAATCTTTACTTGAAATTCAATGGCTTTGTAAAACTCAAAGTGCTTGTCTCTTTCACCAATTACCCCTTCTTGAACTAAGATATCTGGATCAACCTTCTCGAGCTCGCTCTAGGATTCTAAGGTCAAATCCCAATTGCCATATTCTTCTTGGAGATCATTACTCATTTTTTCAATAGCTAACTTCTCCTTTTCAATATCATTATGGACCTCGATAATGTCCTTGATTAGCCTTTTACCATGAGTCGGAGACATTGAATCTATCTATCTACTACTTGACCCTTTTGTCTAATTTTTCCCATCTCTGATATGGATGATGTGTCAAAACTAACTAGAGCCAAAGAGGAAACTTGAGTTGGTTTAGAGAGATTGATAAGGATAGTTTTTAGTTGCTCCACTTTTTCTTTCAGCTCATCCTTGGTGACCTTGTTAAGTTTCTTAAACATATTGTCCATAGCCCCCTACACGTCTTGATGTGTTCCTTCGATAGTGATTTCTCCCGGTGCCACTTTGGTTATTTGATAGTTGGAAGTAGTGATGTCTTCCTTTATCTTATCTATAATAAGCACAAACAATCTCAAAAACCTTTGACCCGATGCATCAATGGTGATGTGAGAAATGGTCTTGGGTTTCTTAGATGTATGAGATGGGGTAGGGGTCAACATGTTAAAATCAAAGGCCTTCGGAGGAACAACCTTCTTCCTCTTCTTCGGACTTTGGCTAGCTAGCCAAGATGAAACGAGAAGAGGAGGGTGTTTGTTGAGGAGGATCAATAGTCATCGAAGTGGTACTAGGATGAGTAAGTAACATGGTTATCAAGAATGGAGGAGTGGATAAAATGAGCATGGCAATAGTTGAGGATGAGGGAGGGGAGGAAGGCGTGGAGGAGAAATCGGTGAGACAGAGAGGGGAATTGAATTATGTGAGGAGAACCTAAAATCATCCTTATCCCGAATGATAGAGTAAAAGGGGATGAGAAGACTAGTGCCATAAGTGACACATGAGAAGATGAAGGTGAAGGAGAAGAAATGGGAGTGGTGGAAGAAATAATTGATGAGATCAAAAATTAAGAGGAGAGTGGAAAAGATGAAACATGAGGAAGAGAGGACGGGTGAGGAGAGGAAACATGCAAAGGAGATGTGATGTGAAGTGTCACATGTGGAAATAAGGTCACAATGGGAGCCACATGGGTGATGAGGATGGAAAAAATGGGAGGATCTTGGATGGCCATGGTGCTTGGTTGATGTCTCGTGCGCCCGTTGAGGAAAAGAGAATCCATGTTGACAATGGTGTTTGAAGACGAAATAGAAGAAAGATGAGGATTTTTGTTCCACCGATATAGAACTTAAATTTAAAATTCTTCCCATGTACTTCACTTTTATCTTTTTCTTCCTGAGAGGGGCCTACCTCTAATCTAGAAGTCATTTCCAATTTTGGGAATTTGGGATCTTTTGGCTGAACATTTATTGAGTGCAATCAAGAGTTGATTCGAGAGAAGAATCGAGCATCTCAATATTTCTGGATGTGGATTCTTTAATAGACCAATCGATAGGATAAAAACACATACTATCAAGCATTCATTTGCACATACATGGGATCTAATATTTCCCCATCATCAATAGCACCTTTAGGGATGTCAAGGAGATTAAATATTGATGCCTCATCCAAATTCAAGTGACTTTGGTTCATCCTATTGATTGTTTCCTCGTCCCTTAAATAAATCCATATATCTTCAATGTCAGGGACATGAAACTATAGTTCTCTATAAGCCTTCAATATTCCTTGATAATCAAATCCAGGCCTTGGATGGAGAGACTTTTTGATTACTTCCTGCATTTCAATAGCTATATCTTTTCCCTTGATTACCGACGTGCAAGTGTAATAGCTAATGGATATTGGGAAGTGGATTCCCTCCTTATGTTTACTCTATTATAATTTTTGGAGGTCTGAACAATTTTTACCAATTCCATTAGAACCCACTTATCACTTGGAAATATGGGTAGTAGATATGGGGATCCTTGGAATGCTCCTACTCAAAGGTAGGTGAATGTGGGAAATTATAGGAAGAGATAACCCCAATGAGAAATTGTGTTCCAAGTTGCATCAGTGCACCGATGCCTAGAAAGATATCTATCCAGTTTACAAATGATGCTATATAAAATGCATCATTCACCCTCCTAAATGGCTCAAGATATCCTTTAATATCAACTGGGTAGAAGTTGTTAGCTAATTTGAAGACACTGGTTTCTTGGGTGGTTAATCGGGATAAATTTTCATTCCTACAACAACATAAGTAACATATTATATCATATAGAACTTCCTCATTGTCAACACTTCCTTTAACCGACTAGTTATGGTATCACTAATGAATTCACCCCAATCAAATAATTGATAATTTTTGTGTATGATAGTGATAAAATTTTACATCCATCCTTGGAACTCTCTTGCTTTGGGAAGGCCAAAAATATTCTCAATAATGTAAGAATTGTGTTGATTTCGAGAATGAAATCACTTCGAGGAAAGGTATTAGGGAACCTACTTACTACAAGCTTAGGTTTCACAAGATATTTTTTGTTAACATGTTTGATGTAGTCTTTTGAGTTGGAATCCTAAGCTTGTTGGACCTTCTTGAGATCGGTGTTGACACATGTGGTGAGGAAGGGGAGTTTAAGGATATCATCGAAATAGTTAGTTTCTAAATGGATTACCACCTCCCCATCTTGATTCTTGATGGCTCTAGCATCGTAATCATAGTGACTGACAACTACGAGAATGAACTTTGGGTACTTAATGGATATGGGGAAATCAATGGCAAGAGGTAACCCATTATTATAGATGCATTGCATTGATGTCATTTGTCAAGAGCCCTTGACCCTACTCCGTAAGTCATACATGTCCACATGTCCTAACTCAGTATCTCTAATATCAATATTAAAGATTGTATTAGAAGGTGGAATAACCCTTGGTACTTGTATTTCATCTCTTTAGAGGAATTTGCCTTGCCCTTCCCTTTACCAGAATAAACATGGAGAAAGAACTAAAAATATTTTCTGAGAAACCCTTTGAATGCTTAGGAGTGGAAGTCGAAACTTTTCCCTAATAAACACCATGAAAAATATTGAAAAGCACCATCGGGTTCTTGGTCTTATTTTGCACCCGAAAAACCCATGCAAGCCGGTACCGAGAATTAGAACTCATCAAACACTTCAAGAAACCCGACACAAGAGTGGAAATGTGACATTGTTTTACACCTTGGAAATCCTAACACATTGTTGAGACTTTAGACTTGTTTCATGACTCTATATTCTCGAAACACAATCAAGATTCTTAGCTTTCTATGCGCCTTGGAAATTCTCAGTAAGACTATCGGAATCAATACCTATTTTACACCTCATGTTTTCTAAAACATTGAGTTAGATTTCTCAATTTATCAACTTTAGCACATGTTTCTTAGAAATTTGGGTTATGTTCCATGATCGATAGGTTAAAGATCTGACAAATCTATGTTAGGTTTTTTTGACGTGTTTGATCATGGTGAAAAAGGACAACAAAATTGAGGTTTAAAACTTTGGACTTTCTTCTCAAAAATGGAAAACAAGGACAAGAAAGTAAAGAAGAACTTCAACACAAAAATCCATAGCCAAATCAAAATAAAGAATAGGTGAAAACAACCAAAACCCCTCAAAGAAAAATAAAAAACATAAATGAACCTTATCAAGGAGGATATAATTCACTTGAGAATGAGACAAGATTGAAGAAAAACAAAGAAATCCACTCAAAACACTAAGAAAAATAAAATTGGGCTTTGAAGCTTCATAAATAGGAGTGTGGGATAAAATTTGAATTCATACAAGTATGAATGACGTGGAAATACCCCCTTATTTATAAAATTTAATGACATTAATTAGACATAGGACGTGTGGTGACATACCTCCACTCACGAAATAAATGTGTTAACCTAGGGCTGAAAATTTGATCACATAAAATATGACATGCCTAAATGCAATTGGATCCCAAAAACCCAACACAAATAAACCTAAGCGCTTCATCGAGAGTCGGGGTCGAAAAACATCAAGCATTCGACATGATTTTTACCCAAGATGTTCCAATGCCAAAAATCTTGAAAACCCAATACACTATATAGCGTTTGGGGTTTGGGTTTAGAAAGCATCAAACATGAAGCATGTTTTTCATCCTCCATGTCTTGATGCATTCAAAACCCAAAACCCAAAATATTTTAGTGTGTTGGGTTTCAAGAGTTTAGGATAAAATATATATTTGACATGAAAAAATTCATGTTAATCCCAAACAACCTAAAAATACTTAGAAAAATATTTCAAGGATAAAAAGTAATTTATGGGTGATTTCATAGAAAGCATACAAGCCCCAAAGAAGAAAATTTTGATTGATTATCTCAATTTAATCATGAAACTCAAAAATTAGGATAAAAAATTGACTCATTTTTACATGGTTTAGATTGATGGCTTTTGACATGTACTTTAGATGAATATATCAAATAAATGTTTTTATTTGTTTTTTTGGTTAGATATTCTAATTTTGATGATGTCAAATTGATATATTGTGAGCATGTTCTAACTTACTATTGAATAATGAGATACATGGATAATTGGTGTGTTTTGTTTTGACATTTAGTAGTATAAAAATTGTTATTATTTGAGCACATATGACGTGTATGCGTTGAGTGTGAAGATGGTGAACATGTACCCAAAATCTACATGCAAAAAAATAAATTTAAACACACCAAGAGGATGGAGGGGGACTAACTTCTATGAAGCTCCTTGGCCAACATGAGTCACCTGAACTTGGAATTAGGTGTTTGGGTTAGGTGTATGGTGACTATGTGTTGATTTAATTTATTTTTCCTTGTATTGTTGTTACCCATCTTCATGGGGACCCTTAGCTTAATTTGTTTGACTTGGTTGATTTATTTCTAAGCTTGTTTAGTAGTTTGGGTTAATGACTAATATACTTACCTATTTTGGTTGGGTTTGACATTAAATAGATAGTTGAAAAGATTCCCTTTTTGGTAAATTCGGATTTCACTTTCGACCACACTTTTGAGTGGTGTGTGGGACAAGTAAACCTTGTCCCACACTCCCAAAACCCTTCTGCACACCTACCCATAGGGTAGGTGTAGTTTTATGACTTTTTGACCATTTTGGGGTTCAAAAGACCCCATAATTACCCTTGGAAACCATTCAACCACTTTGCATTTATTTTGTTATAAGTTGTTTTAAGTGGATTCCTAGTGATTTGAGTTGTATTTAATTTTGGGATTTTTATTTTTGGCTTATTAGATTTTCATGTCAATTCTTGTAAGAGCATTTACTTTGGGTGGTTGAATTTTTAAGATTCTAAATTTGGCCCATGTGGGCATGCCTTTTGAAATTATTATTGTGTTGGGATGTGGTTTGCGTTAGGAACTTAAGATGTTGTCACTTGGCACAATCCTCAAGGGGGTGCTCTTTGAGGCATTTTTTCTTACTTTCGGAGAGGCCTCTTGACCTAGGGAATTGCTGCTAGAATTTTGTAAAAGTGTTTGAAGTTTCTTGTGGATTTTAGAATTGAAGGGACAAGATGAGTAAAAGGTTGGTTACCTTCTTGTTATGTCAAAATTATAGCACCCCGGTTTGTCTTGAGTGTGTGGGGTAATCGGTGTAATTTTTCTAACATTGGACCATCTCTCAAGTTGTGGGACCTGCGAACTTGAGATGGTCCTCCGAGAAGGATGGCTTCCTCTACCTAATCCTAATGCTAAACTACTCCTAATGTAGAAAATACACCTATCTAAACTTATCCTAAGACTTCCAAGGAGATAAGGAGAGAGAAAGTGCATGAAATGGGAAATCCTACACTAAAGGGGGATAGCACCAGAAAAAGGGGGCAAGATACTCTAATGAGGGAGGAAGAAGAGGAAAAATAAAGTTGGGTGAGGTCAAAATAGTAGTGACACAAACCCATGGCTCCATTCGCCATCTACACTCCATGAAACACAACATCTTACACCTACAAGTGAGAAAACATGCACAAAATACAACAATAATAATGGAGAGGCAAAGAAATACAATAAAACATAAAAAAGGGTTGGAAAACACCACAAAAACACGTTTTATTGCTTCAAAACATGCATAGACCATTTACATTGATGCACGAGGCATAAATATGCTTGTCATGCATAGGAGAAGGCTTACAACTCATTGGAGTTGAGGGAAAAATTTCAAGAGTTTCCCACTCCCGGAATGTCTCTCTATAAAAATTAGGGGGTTGAGTACATTATATAGGAAATTTTCTAACCTACCCTCATTAAAGAGGTATGGGCACCCATACAAATTCACTTCCCCGAGGTGCCATACCGCATTAAATATGGTTAATGAACTGCACTCTCCCACCTACCTTCACCTTTCATGGGACTCGTAAACCATCTAACCATGTGACCCGCCCAACCCAAGTGTCGTCGACCTCAACCGTCCCGAACCTAAGGGGTTTTGTAGGCCATAGATTTTGTGGCGGGCGTCCAACCTGATGGTCACCACCTTTACATCATGGGTTGTCCAACCTGGGAGATTGGACGACCGTCTAACTTGTCTATATACGTCATACCTATGACTCGACCAACCCAAGTGTCCAACCCACTGACCCGTCCAACCACAGTATATGTCTATCTCATTTTCATGTACGATGCCTCACCCATCCAACCCACCGACTAACCAAGTGTCCTCCAACCCAGAGGGTTAGATGTCATCCAACTCCTCCGTACACTACACCACCAACCAATCTAGATGTTCATCTCAATTGAATAACCCGGTTGACCAATCCAGGTTGACCAACCACCATCCAACCCAGGCGATATACCTTCGGGCTTTCTAACCAAGTTGACCAACCACCGTCTAACCCGGGTGGTTTTACGACTGCTCACCCTAGCACCATGAAAAACTTCGTCCATCTTGCCTGCACTCGGCCACCATCCAACTTGCTTCCAACCCACTGAAACAACCCGACTAGCTCATTCACCTCGGTCGAGCCATCTTGAGTTGTCTTTCTCTCTAATCTCTAGTGCTGAAATTGACAATCGTCCACACATCCAATAATTTGGATGATTAATTACATTTTATAATGAATTTTCCAAATTAAGCTGGGAGAATTTGGGATAACACTTCCCCTTTGTTTTTCTTGAAAATGTATTATTTTATCTTACTCCATTTAGATGGAATGTGTGTGCTTTATCGCTCACTTGAATTGTGTTGGAACTTTATTAGTGTTGTGTACTTTTTATGCACCCATTGTGGGGCTAACAAGAGTGTATATGTGTGTGGGGGAAAGTATGGATCATGTTGGAGGGATGAGTAACTAGATAACTTAAATTAAACCTTGTGTAGTCTAAAGGAGGAATGAAAGGGATGTGGGGTTTATTCTAGTGGATGGATAAGTGGGTTGGAAATCCAAGTAGAGGGATAAGTGTTTAATTGTATGCTTATTTTTTTATTGTGGAGGAACTAAGAACTTATGTGAGCGATAACTGGTTTGGTTAACTATATTTCCCCCTTGTAAAGCCGTGACGGCTTGGTAGTGAGTAAATTGTCATTTGGAAAGTAATCTCTTTCTCTCTCTTGTGTGCCTACCTTTCCCTCTTGCTTGTTAATAAGTTTCCTTGAAATTACATGTGAATATGGGTATTAGGAATTTATTTGTTGTTCGAAGTGTGGTGTTGGCTAAAGATTCTTCTCGAAAGTTGCGGGATTCATGGGATAATGAGGAAGAAATTTTACCCTATTCAATGGTTAGGAGGTGAATGTTTCCTCTTACCTCCTTTTTGTGTGTATGTATATAAATATAGAAATTGAGAGCATTGGTGACGGACTTTGTGTTTATATTTTACTCATGGGAAACCCTTTTTTTTTGGGATGCAAGTTGAAAATGGTTTATTACTAAATTGTGCAAGTATGTTTCTTGATTGTTGCATTTGTGAATCATTTGTACAAGAGAAGTAATGAAGAATTTAGAAACTAAAATTGTAAACATATGAGACGTTGATTTGAGCAAGTGTGCTCTTATGTGATTGTAATGAAAAAAATTATTGGATAAATAAAATAAAGCTTAGGTTGTTTGGGAAAGTTGTGAAACAATGTTTTCTTTTTGCATTGTTAAGATGAGGTTCATTTGTAGTGGAACTAAGGAAATAAGTTCATGTTGTTTTGGTAATCTGTAAAAAAAAAAGGTATTTTCTTGCTCTTGCTATGTGCACATGCTTTTGGAATTAAATGAAAAGAGGTGTTAAAATAATTGTGAAATCATTATCTTCTTTCTTCTTAGTGATCTATCAATGAGATGTTGTAATGTTTATGACTAATCAAAGAACTTCACTATTATTTCATTTCTTCTCTTTAAACTTGACTATAAATGTTTTCTCATCAGGTTGTGATTAGTAAATGAAATCTCTTACTTGGTTTATTGTTGGTTGTAAAGAAATTTGGTGGAAAGAGATTATAGTTATTCTTCTTCTCCATTGAAATCTATAGAACTAAAATGTAAGTAGAGTTATACATGATATTTTATATTATATCGCAATAATGGATTTAAGATCTTTGGTAGTGGATATGTGATGAGTTTAGTAATTGCAAGTCTCAAATTGTGGTAAGATTTTAAAAGATCTAATAACGGCCCCTAATTGACCAAGCTAACCTTCTCAAATATACATACCTCCTATATTTATAAGCTCTTATAAAGTTTTATCAAACCATCATCTTTATAATTATATTGTAAGAAAAAATGTGACATTTTCACTCCTAGTTTTAAACCATTATAGAGCACAAATTTAGAAGTCATTGTGTCTAATAAATAGATTTTCATAATATATATATATATATATATATATATATATATATATATATATATATATATTTAATAGATATATATATTTAATTGACCAATTTAATTACATTTCAAAAATGTATATTATTAGATGTATCCACAACAAAAATACTCACTTAAGAGTTTACATCTTTTCTTACTAATAGAATTCATTATAATAATAATGAAAAATATATACATATTAGCACTTATTTGTACATGTACGAAATTTTATATTATAGAAGAAATAAGGTTAGGGTATGGGTCATGGCACGGCCACCAACCAACCACAATGTAGACTCACCATATGTGGCACATCCGCACCGCATCATCTTACAAAGGATAGGTTTGAATCCATATCCCAACCCCTCCTCACAACGGCCAATGACCACTTAAACCCTAGAAATGCGGTCATGGGCCGCTCAGAGACACTCCCTAACACCTAGGGCACGGTTTTGTAGTGGTAAACATAGGAAGAAATAAGGTTAGGGTATGGTTTGTGGCACGGCCACCGACCAACCACCTGTAGACTCACCATATGTGGCACATCCACACCACATTATCTAACAAAGGAAAGGGTTGAAGCCCTATCCCAACCCCTCCTCGCAATGGCCAAGGGCCACTCAAACCCTAGCAATACGGTCACGGGATGCTCCACACTCTCCCCGACGCCTAGGAATAGTTCTCGATGGAAAACATAGGCCTTAGGCCTCAATACAGCTTTCTATTACAAGCATATGCCTTAAAACCAAGTCATTCCATATATATATCTATGTGTTTGTGTGTAAACATACACTCCGATGCTCCATTAGACTTGATAAACTTTAATTTATACACACACACACACATACACACACACATAGATGTATGTGTGTGCATGCCCATGTGTGTATATACACTTATATGTGTCTGATTGTCTTCCTTTGGAAAATTTGAACCTCCATATCCGGACACTGCAATAAAACTAGATAAGAGAATAGAAGAAATGAAAATAAGAAAAAAATGAGTTTTCATAATCATAAGGATGGATTTTAGGGTTTTAGGAAACCTAAATCTAATATTGGAGATCAATTTTATCCTAAGGCCATAAATAAATCCTACATTTGTACTTGGCTCAACTCCCCACTTGTCTTGGCTAAACTTTCTAAGGTAACATGAGTTAACTAATATTGCGTAGGGATAAATTAAGAGGTTTCATTAAAGTAATATTTAAATAAATTTAGTTTAAAAACTTTAAAATGGGTAAGTTAACGGGTTAATTATTAATAACTTCCCATTCAAAATGTTATAATTACTAAAGTAAATTATAATGTGATAAGAGTATCTAGTGATCATGAAACGATTAACCCTTTAATGAAATAATGCAAGATTAGTTATTAAACAAATATGAAATCTTACCTCGATAAGATTGGATATCACTACATTCATCACCTTCTATCATAAACATTTGTGTTGTAAAGGCGGAGATTGATAAATGTCTCTTTAAAATCCATGACCCTTTTAAACCTAACAATCGATTTTAAAACTTAATCATCTACACGATTATTGGTATTTCCAATTTAATCGTCAATCACCACACCACTACATCACGCGAGAAGTCATAACGGTCGAAGCCAATAGTACTTGCAGTGGTGTGAAAGAAAATTTTTAATGTAAACTTAAGTTGCCTCTCATTAATTCTTTCTAAAACAAAAAAAACCATAATTTTACTACTAATATGGGTTAATTGAGTGTTTTAATTTGGGGCATCACAGTGCTTTTAATCACTAGAGTAAGGGAATATCGATTGGTGCCACATGTGGCCCATCACTTCTTTTACCCACTTATATTTAGCGCTCTAAACTCCGTAGTTAGCCTATGTAAGATTACACACACACGAACCCTAACGGAGCTAATACAAAGTAGACCACCTACCCCACCGAAGAAAAATAAAGGGGTATTGGGAGCTCAAATCCTCTAGGCATTGCAAGAGGTAGTGAAAACTCATAGAGAGAAGGTTCTTAAGAGAGTAGAGGATCATAGGGCATGCTCACCGCACCCATCACAAGAGGGATACATGTCCCCACCACCTAGTACCCATAAAGAGGATGCAATCGAGCTCGGAGAGAGGACTAGGAGTTCACCTCATCAACAATGGGATGAGAGAAAAATATCATATGAAAGGCCTAAATCTAGGTAGTTTCATGTAGTGATTCACATTAGGGATATATTGAGACTCCACTTGCCCATTTACTCTAGAGACACCATATGATTTTAGGCTGAGGCGTGGTTGGTGAGCTTGACTAGGTGCTTCAAACTCCCCTTACACAAGAAACACCAACACTCATGCTACTATACACTTATTGAGGGATGGAACATGAGTTCGGTGGAGGAATGAGGAGTACAAGCTCATGTTATCAACTAATTTTGACTTCACAAAATTAATAACCATTAAAATTTTGAAAATTTTCGAAGTATTCTTTTATGTGTTTTATCACCCTTATCGCAATTGTTTTGTTCTTGTGATTATTCTCGGTCTTTGTTTCATTCATTTCGGGTGAGAACTCCTCCCGCCAGGTCACAAAATGTGTTAATAATTAATTAATTAATATTTAATTAATTTATTACCCTTTATTTGATAAAATCAATTTTATTGATTTTGGGTTTTTAATTAAATAAATATTGATATAATATTTATTAAAGTTCAATCGACAAGATTTATTTTTAATTGTTGGGGAAAGTAAGCTTCCACTTCCAATTGTTGGGGATGCCAAATTGGCTTCCCGTACCCGGATTTCCCCTTTCTAGAAAATACTTTTTATTTCCCGCTTGTGGGATTTCTTCTACTAATTGCCAATCCAACCAGGTTGGAAAATGGAAAAAAATATTTGGATCTCCCACATGGGGAAATAGGGTGGGGATTGTCAATCTGCCTTGTCATTTTGTTGGCAAATGGATATCTTTTTCCCATTTTCCCCTAGAAATTAATGCCACTACCTATAGAAAGAGGAAGTTTTTATTTTAACGGGACGAAGAAGAAACGGTTATGAGGAAGCTTCTTAAATCCTCATAATTTTCTTTCGTTAAAATCATGGAAAAGGTCGTGCGAAAGTAATTAAGAAGCTTGGAGGATTTTTATTTCCAACTTCTTATTATTTCCTCTATGTGAAAACATTTTCCGAGAAAAAAAACTGAAAGATTCATTTTCATCACAGATTTTTAAGAAACAAAGAATACCAGTTAACTGTGAACACAAAGGCAGGAAGGATCATGTACCATCTATTTGCATTGATCACGCATTGGCCACACAGAGGGAGGAAAGAAATAACATTGTTCACGAAGAAAAGAACAAAGACCACGCATGATAAAGCTTTAACACCACATCAAGGAGAAGATCTTCCATGCATTGGGGAGAGTTTGCATCAAAGAACCTCACGCGAGGAGTTAAAATTTTCAATTTCCACGCATTAGAGATCATGTGAAGGAGGATATGCAGCCTATAAGAGGAAACAATAGTTTGAATAAGATTAAAGGAAACAGTCCCACATAGGGAAAAAGAGGATTCCATGCAGTGATTGTCCACACATTGAAATCTAAAAGCAACAAAGGTCACGCACGGGAAAAATTAAAACTAGTCCACACAAGCATAAGACAAAAAGCATTCCTCCACACATTCACCAAGCAGTCCAAGGGAGCCACGTAGGAGCGAGGAGGTCTACACACCAAGAGAAGAATAAATACACATGCAATAAGATACACGCACAAGGTAAAATAAGACAGGCCCAACACATTTCCATGTTGCGAGTCAATAAGCCCATGCAGACCAAAAGGAAATAAATATCACACATGCAACATTTCCATGCATTTTACTTGGCAAGGAGATCACATTTGTCAAAGCAAAAACTAAAAGGAAAAGGCACGCATTGGCCACATACAGGAAGTAACAGGCCATGCATTCACCAACAAAGGCCATAACATTTGTTAAAATTGTTTCTTGGTAAGCCAATGCATGCACCATACATCCACGCACTCACAGCTGTCAGGAATAAAGGATAGCCCACGCATTCAAAAATCAAAGATAGTTGTAACACATTTGTCAAGAAAAGAGATAACATGCAGCTCATGCATTGATCAAAAGTCTGTAAGGAAGGAGGAAAGCCCAAAGTATGCATTCATAAGTTCAGGCAATAGGCAACGCAAAGAGCAAGGTGAATAATAAAAATAAATTAAATTGATCCACGTGGAATATTAAAATCGGGAGATTTTAATTATAAATATATATATATCATTGTTGTTGCCAGATTCGAAACTCGAGCCTAGTCTCGGTGTGATGTATTGACATTTTTTAAAAAAAATTAAACTCGGGATCGATTATTATTATTATTATTATTATTATTATTAAAATAATAATAATAATAATAAGACGAGCTATATTCCTTTTGGCATAAACAGTGTGTTGAGACTGAGACCCGACACCGTTTACATTGTTTTACGTGCCTGAGTCATTTTTCTGTAAAATTCATAATGGCCAAAAAATCTAATAAATCTGTAGGAAGATCGAGGAAGCTAGTGGAGAAATTGAATAAGTCTGCGCTCAAGTACGAATTCCAAGGAATCATTCCTCCCAGTTCCATCAAGTCAGCATATGACAATATCACCAATACAAATCTGGGTCACATCAATGTGCAACAATTTTGTGATCGGGTGAAATCTAAAGGAAAAACCATATTCTCGGATAGGCTTTATCATAGTGGTTTACCCTAGCGGCATTTCTGGTCTCGGACAATGTCCTGAGCTTGTTATCACTTGCGTGGAGCATTATGATATTGAGAGACAGGAATTTATAAAGATAATCGCGATCCTTTCCTCTTAATCACACCAGAGAACATTGAGGAATTACTCAGTATACTTGACTTCCCTGAGAATACGGACATCACTTGAAAGTCAACACAAGAATTTTGGGATGAAGAACCCCTCAAGTGGAGTAAGATGGTTAATAACAACTGGTTAGTGACTAAGAGGCCTTGTGTTGACCGGCTTCCTAAGGAATTGTACCACATTGAGTTCGTGGAAGAAATTAGGGACATGATTACTCTTCTAAGTCGGGTCTTCAATTTAGCCTCTACCAAGATTTTCCACCCATGGGTGTATCAATTTATCTGTATCATCCTTGCCAAGAGAGATTTTTGGATTGGGCCACCATCATCAGTGATACCCTTCACAAATAATTGATCGAAGTGAAGATGATTGGATGTTTCTACATGACATCATACCTGACTTATGCAGTGGCTAGAAGAAAGCTATTTTTAGGACTCAAAATGAGAGGAGTCATGGGTCCATAAAATAATGTCTTCCATTATTATCCGTAGCTAAGTTTCAAAAATAGCTCTCATCATTTCAAAGAGTTAATGATGCATTCACCTTCCGCATGATTCAAAACCTAAATCATAATACAGAGGAAATATTTTCTAAAGAGGCCATGGATGTCATTTCCCAATGGGGAACATGGTTTATTCAATTTTCATCCTTTTCCTACATTCACATAAGTGGCTTTGTGGGTACTCCATGGAAGCTTCCTAAGTACGTCAATGACAAGTGGGCATTAATGGAGCTTGTGTGACAACTATTCCAAGTTCATTGTCTTCTCAGTGATAAGCATCGTTCAGGAATTCATTTCTAATCTAAATTGGGGAATACCAATGTCCAAATATCTTCATTATGCACAACTCGTGGAGAAAGATTTTTCCTCATCACTATTCATCCATATGTGAAGAGATCCCAGTTTGATATCAATGGATATATGTAGAATATTCTTGGAGAAAAATATCAACATAACCCTACCATGGAATATTTTTGGGCTGCATGTTCAGACAAACATGAAGTAAAAAGACGATATTTTTCCCACCTAACTCTTGCTCAAATCAAGGCCCTTTGCATCAGGACATCTCCAGATTCATTTGTAGATGATGATGAAGATGTTATTGATCCCTCATATGATGTAGTTGCTTTTACCCCATTGCCATGAATTGATTGGACCAAAAGAGATGAATTTTCTCTTGATAGCAAGAATCAACCGATTCTCGAAAGAAGCATATCCTGGTATGAAAGAGAACTTGCCAAATTACAATCAATTCAAGATCATACCTTAGGATTACAAAAATTTCCAACTCAAGGAGGTCTCCAGTTAACCAAAGCTTCTTCTCAATCAACCTCCATGCCATCTAGTCATACACAACAAGAAAGAAAGGAGTGGTTTCCAAAATCCACTTCACCGAAGAATGTGTCACGAGGTGAAAAATCTAAGGGTCCTAGCCCTAGTGAAGGAAGAGAGCGTGTATCGGATTTTCCACTTCAAGTAGAGATTCTTCTACTCACATTGTTGATAGTTCTCATAAGCTCATGACAAACAATCCTCAGTCATGCCTTGCACAAGAGTCCACTTAGGTGCAGTAGTCCAAATATCAAACGCTTCAACCTACAATTCAGAAGAGATTTCTCAAAATCTCCCAAATGATCAAGAGGTAGATATCGAGGTTATTTCTCCAGAAATCGAGGTCATGGAAAGGATTCTTGTAGAATCTAATGATGTCGAGAACAATGAGAATGTTGCTTTGGGCTCTAGGCTTTTGTATGCGGAAGTAGTGAATGATACTCCTTTTTGGGTTGATTGCGAAATCAAGAAAAGGAAGAGGGTTGTCAAGGAAATTGACATTGAATTCGATGCCCTTTTCAAACTTTCGAATGATGTCATTCCCAAGAAGCCTAAAGTGCTCTCCCAAATAATGGTGGATGATGACGGAAATAGATTTATAGATCTTACCATCCCACAAGTTGACAAGGAGCATGATGCCATGACATCTACTGATTATGAAGTTTCCAGACTTGGGCTTGGGAAGTCCACATTGGAAAGTGACATGGTGATGGCCCGAGATTCAATTGATATCGTACTAAAGAGACTTGAGAAATATAAGTCTCAAAACTCTCAGCTCAAGGCTGAAAAGAATCAATTGGTAGAATATGTTCAAAATTTGATAAATACCATATCATCCACTTTCCCAATACCCGATGCAGTGGTTGCCCCTGATGAAGAAACTCTAAATTTATCAAAATAAATAAACACATTAGGCCATGTCACTAAAACTTGGCTTTCAGAGATTCTCATTTTAGGCCAAGAGACGATCAAAACAGTCATTAAGCTCCATGAAGATATTAATGCATATCTTGATCCAATTCTTTCTTTCAAGGAAACTTTTGTTTCTAACATATCAAATTTGGATGAGATATTTCCTAGTCTACAGGAGATGACAAGTATGGAGTCCTCAACTTTAGCCATTGAAGGAATTCTTGAATTTGAATGTCGAGGGACACGTTTTCTTTGGTGTCTACATCTCAAATCAAGAAAGACACTTCTCGAGGATTCTATGATCCATTATGAGAGTGTATGTAATGAAGCCTTCACTTCACTCACCTTGATTCAAGAATTCATAGCTGAGATCCCTTGCGATCTCGTAAATGAGAAAAATCAAAGGTATTCATCGAACATGTGGAGGAGCAATTTTCACAATTGTTTAAGGACATGTATACTCCCACCATCAATTTCTCTTCAGCTTCAATGGAATGTTGCATCAAATTAAAGAACTTGTTTGAGAATGCTCAATCAAAGATGGTTAATCTGAATGATATGCCAAGTAGGATCTTGGAATTGTAGGTATTTTGTGAGGATATTCTTTGACCAAATGAACCTCCAGAAGAAGAAAATATGTTTGAAACATTGGGAAGGTTCAGATCCTTTCAATTGGCGAAGGTAGTGGATCCTAATTTCATCGATGGGACAAGGAGATAGTTTTACTTGGTATCTAATGAAGTGGGAGAGTCCATTTCTCATACGATTGAGATAGGTGGACCCCATTTCAATGGATAAAGCATCAAGTATTTTCGTATATTTTAAAAGTGGAATTTTAAAAAGGATGTTATTATTGAACTCACTTTTGGAAAACTATGGATAACTTAAGTGGTTTCTATTTTTAGTTGTTTTTAATAAAGTTGGTTGAAAAATCAAAGTCACTTAAGTTCCCTATTTAATGATCATGTAAACCCTAACTACTTTGTAACCAACTTTTGGGTTATAAAAGGATGTTAGGGGCTCATTTGTAAAGGGATGTTTGAATCTTGCATGCAAATATTGTCTTGGATCTTATTGTCAACGCTACTAATATGTTGTTCTAGTTCACAATGATCAAGCTCTGATTATCTACTTGCTCACATGTGTTCCCTTTTACTCATTCTCATTTAGCTGATGCAAACTTCATTTTATTTGTGTTAGTTATTGATTGTTCTTATCCATGCAATATTAGGCTCTGCTTTTACCTAACTCTTACATGTTCCCTCCATTCATTCCTTTCCTCCATTTCATTCCATCTCTCTCATTCACTTTTCTTTCCATTGTTGTTCCAAAACACTATTATATTTTGCCCATATTGTAAACAAATAAACCATATAAAAAAACATAATTCAATTAATTCAGGGACATCAAATACATAGAGGAAGATTACATATATAGAGTTTGATCTCCTTGATTCTAGGAGTCAACACTCATCCCACATATCTCTCCTAATCCCCACAATATTTCACTCAAACTCTCAATCCCATCATTCTCTCACAACAAACCTTATCTAGTTACAACTATTTACATGAGTTAACAACTCATAAATAGTTGTATTGCATTACACTATATTATTTATTTCCACACTCATAATAACATTATTATTTCCACACATACACTCCCCTAATGTGAACATTATTATTTCCACACATACACTCCCCTAATGTGAACAATGTAGAAAAGAATAGTTACACTTTCTCTGCAGCTTGCACACCCCTATTTGCTCATGATCTTGGTGCACATATGGACCTCAGACCAAGGTAAGAACCCCTGTTCATGAACCTTTGTTCATCCCCTTCAAGTATCATGATGTTGTACTTGTGTTTTCCTCTTTCTATTACGACATTACATCAAGGAGATTTATAAAAGGAAATTATAATTGAACAAGAATTTCCTTCTGTTCTTATTATAAAACACACAATAATGGAATCAAACACACAACTGAAATACTTGGCCACCAAATCAATACCACGGCCTCGTCGATGGTGCTTGACGAGAGGTCGTTGATCAACCTCCTTCCTCTGTTGCCTCCAACCTCCATTTGAAAGTTATCTAAAGAAGGAAGTCTTCAGAATCATAACCACTGAAATCACCCTCTAGTTCTTCATTATCATCTTCTTCTTCATCGGCAATCATGGCATTTTCAATTTTTCCATCAAGTAAATATCTTGCTTTTCTCATACGGTTTATGGAAAGGTGTCCAGTTGTTGGCAATAATGCAGGTGATATGTTTCTTTGTATCTCTAGAATTAGATCCTTTCTTGAATCTTCCTTTATCATATGACCTATTTTTACCAAACATTGTTGTTTCTTCTGAAATAATATTCTTATTTGTTCTATTTTCTTCCTCCATGAGAGATGAAATCAAATCTTCTAAACTAGGATTTACTTTACTCAAAGTAAATACGAGTTAGAATAATTGGGTGGCATACTATTTAACAATATTGCTTTTGCATCATCATCTCCCACATCAATTTTTATTCTAGCTAGTTGATTTGAAATAGAATGAAATTTACTTATGTGATCAACCATACTCTCACCTTCTTCCATCTTGAGCCCGAATAGTTTTTGCTTGAGTGTCACCACTGCACTCCTGTTTGAGATCCAAATAGCTTGTTCAAAGTAGTCCATATGAAATTTGAAATTTTTGACAAATCAATATGATGCAAGTAAGCATCAGACAATCCAAGACCAATAATTGCTATTGCTTTCCTATCCTTGCTTTCCCATTTGGTGGCTTCATCAACATTAATTGGTTTTGAAATTTTACCTTCAACAATTTCCCACAAGTCTTTATTTATCAAAAGTAATTGAGTTCGCACTTGCCATGTGTGAAATTCTTTTCCATTGAATTTTTGTAATGGGATTTCCATTATGGATGTCGAACTCAGTCGAAAATGCACCCTTATAATAAAGTAAAATTTTACTTTCAATTGGTAGCAGAAATCATATGATCAATGCAAAGATCTTGAAAAAACATACATTTTCAAAAAAACATCACCTCAATCTGAGTTACGAGGTGAAAGATATGACACTTCCAAGTTCTAAGTCCAACTTCTTTCTGGACCCTTTCCAAAAATGGCAAAATATTTTCTTTTCCTTGTGATTTTTTTCGGTATGTCCAAAAATGGCAAAAAAACACCACAGATTGCCAAAAATAGTGATAAAGCCGATCACAGTTACCAGAATGGTGACGCAATATGCAGGTCGGTTGATAGAATGCGTAGGCAACAGGACGATGAAATACGCACAAACAACTATGCACGCAAAATGATTCAAATCGCAGACAGAATGCTCCAATACGCAGGATCAGAACGTCAAACCACTTCGAACCCACTTCCAGCAGAATCTAAATCTCAAATATCTCTAAAGACTCTCATCCTGGAATCCCTGCTCTGATGCCAAATATTATATTTCACCCATATTGTAAACAAATAAACCATATAAAAAACACATAATTCAATTAATTCGGGACATCAAATACATAGAGGAAGATTACATATATAGAGTTTGATCTCCTTGATTCTAGGAGTCAACACTCATCCCACATATCTCTCCTAATCCCCACAATATCTCACTCAAACTCTCAATCCCATTATTCTCTCACAACAAACCTTATCTAGTTACAACTATTTACATGAGTTAACAACTCATAAATAGTTGTATTACATTACACTATATTATTTATTTCCACACTCATAATAATGTTCACAATATCTAATATTATTCCTAACAAACACCCACCACATACAATTTCGAATGTACGATGTAAATATAGTTTAGGTTTTCATAAAGGCAGCCTCACCTTCATTGAGGAGGGACTTCTTTCCCATAATGTTGCATGTCATTTACATGTGTGCAAATTCATATGCTAACAGACTCCTAATTGATGTTGATATAGTCACTTGGGAGCTATTTGAGGAGAGATTTATGTTGAGATATATTTCTAGATGCATCATGTAGCAATGTATTGATGAGTTCCATGATTCGAGACACGAGACTAGCACCATAGAAAAATATGAGGGAAATTTTGGATCTCCTTCAATATGTGGACTATATGCATGATGAGAAGGTTCGGATTCACTGATTCAATCGGGGTTTGAACTTAAATATTAGAGGAGCAAAGAAAATATGGCTTGTCCATAGACCCTCTCGAGGTTATGGAGAAGGCATATATCACTGAGGAGAACATAAGTAAGACCCAAGCCAAGGAAAAGGCCTGAGAACACATACACTCCATGCATAACATTCATTCGAGATAAGCACCAAATCCTTGAAGAGGAGAATTAAGACCTGCAGTGCAGACACCTCGACCTCATTAGAAGTAGTAACAACATTTTCAGCCTCACCAAGGAGCACGAGAGAATTCACAAGTATCGGGGAATGATAGAGTCTAGGGATGATAAGAACAGTGGCTACGCCACCCCACTCACAACAGACTTACGGGATATGATCTATATGGTCTAATGCATTGATTTCACAAGGGAAAAATAGTTTGGTTTTAGCCCGAGAGATAGGGAGGAGGTTGTTTCACTTACAGGGATCCTTCTCACCACAAGAAGGAATACCCAAAGAATGTTCTAATTTATAATAGGGGCAATCCCCACATCGAGAGACAAGCTTTGTTAGAGATATGGGAAAATCTCATAGAGTATACCGTGGTAGATAACTTCCAAATAGAGCATCGGGCCTTAGTGATAGAGGCATTAGGTAGTGTAGACAGAAAATCTATGCACTTGGGTACATTTCTAGGTCCTAAAGCATACTAATGTATACATGATTCCTAAGAAATAAAACTAGTGGTTGATAAATCCTTTTGCCATTTTGGTTGTTTTTATACTTTACCAACTTTACATACCTTACTGACTTTGTCAAAGACACTTAACTAATTTATCTTTTATGGCCTTAGAAACTAGCACCCAAGTAGGACAAAAGCACCCGGACGCTCCCATCCCTTCTCCTGTGCCCATGCCCTTCTCTTTATTCTTCTTACTCTTTTGGGTCCTTTTTACTTCTTGATCATCTTTTAACACTTTGGGTCGGCCTTTTTGTTGTCAATTACAAAATTCAAACAAGGGAAT
The DNA here is from genome assembly GCA_018340775.1 of Taxus wallichiana var. yunnanensis. Classification (NCBI taxonomy): domain Eukaryota; kingdom Viridiplantae; phylum Streptophyta; class Pinopsida; order Cupressales; family Taxaceae; genus Taxus; species Taxus wallichiana. The sequence continues at coordinate 865,770,636 of CM031238.1, forward strand.
CATATAGATACTTGGTTACTTCTTCTAAATCAAAAGCCAAGCATCATAATAATTAGTTATCACCACCTAAGCTTGCAAAAAGACACAAGAGCACTACAAAGCATACATCTAGCACATTCATATAAGGGACAAGGGCTAAATAGGTCTACATACACTAAATAGGAGGGGAGTTCATTCTATTATGTCACACACATTTTGCATACTTGGGACAATCTAGATCTATCCCACTATCATCATGCAACTTGCACAAGGGAAACCTAGGATGTGGAAGATAGATACACACACATACAAAGAGATACATGGAGTTTGAGATGTAGTGAAGCAATCAATCATAAATTCACTCTTATGGTGACCGTCGAGGCCATTCTGAGTCCCCATTTTGCCTTTTTTCACTAGGTTTGATGTGGTTTGTGGGCATGTGTAACTAGTCATCTATTTTGCAAGTTACAGGTGTAATTAGAACCCTAATAGTAAAGTCAAATAAACAAAGTGAATACTAGATCGAAGACCTTCCGACACGAAAAAAGTTGGAACCCAAGCATCTAAGTGGACACTAACACCCAGATTGGTCACTAGTGCTTGGGACACTCCTATCATCCTGTGGGTTCTTTTATCCTACATATTTATGTACTTCCAAATCTTCATCAATCCATTATGACATTGTTCCCATCCTGTTCTAGTAGATACACAGTCTCGATCACTCCTAGATCACACGAGAATCAGCTAATTCATCTTTCCACTCTCACTTGCTTAGGTATTACATCTATGAATGCTTATTGCTTGTGCATTACTATAATTTACCACTGGATATCATTTAATATAACAGATTACCTAAAAATTATATTTAATTCAATTTAAATTAAATTAGGTAGTATTAAAGGATTTCCTATCTCAATTTTGTTTGATTTTGGTTCATTTTATTCTTTCATATCTCCTATATTAGTGGATCCATGCAGGCTAGTGGTAGTTAGGCAAGACATGAATTGGGAGGTCAAGTTAGCTTCTAGAGCCAAGTTACCTGTGAGCATGATGATTAAAGAGTGTGTCTTAAATTTAGGAGCTTTCACCACTATAATAGACCTATGATTCCTTCCCCTGTGATCATATGAGGTTATTTTGGGGATGTATTCTCTTACATCCCATCAAGCCAAGGTGGATTGTTACTGGAAGTTCATTTAGTTTCATGATGACCTTGGTGCGGGCGGTTGTGATAGGGATTCGAGAGGTCACTTTCCATCCACACTATTTATTTTATGCATCTCAAATGAATTATATGAAAGGGATGTCGGTTGTTTTCCATTATTGTTAGTGATAGATTAGAGGACAAGTCTCCGGGATCATCATTGGATGACCACCATATTCTTAGGGAGTTTGTGGATGTGTTTCCTAGTGAGTTACCATGTATGCCTCTGCAAAGAGAGATTGATTTCCACATAGACTTAGTACCTAGGGTAGAGCTCATTTTACGAGCACCTTACAAGATGACCATTCTAATATTTGTGAGCTCAAGATGTAATTACATGGTCTTATTGAGAAGTGATTGATTCATCCTAGTGTGTCCCATCGGGGGCTCCGGTCATATTTTTTAAGAAGGACATATCTTTGACACTTTGCATTAACTACAAATAGTTGAACAACGTGACGATGAAGAACCATTATCATCTTCCATAGATTTATGATCTCTTTGATCGAGATGCATGGAGTCACCATCTTTTCAAAGATTGATATGAAGTTCGAATACCATCGGTTGAGGATTACAGAGGTAGACATCCATAGGACAACATTTTAGAATAGATATGGCCACTATGAGTTGACAGGTGGTACTTGTTGTCCCAAATAACACCCATGCTTATTTGAACAACTTCATCTAAGATATAAAATTAGGCGATTCATAAAATATATCCCGAGAATGAAGAAATTCAAGTGTTCCACGAGAAAAGGAAAATATAGTGTCTTGTATAAATTACAAAGTCCACATAACAAAGGAACATGAACATGGAGACATGTTCCATAGAACAAAGGAAAAGGACCATACGGTATTTCATGCGAAGGAAATTAAAGCAGGGAGTTATTAAAAATTTGGGATAATTAGGTGATACAAGTTGAAAGGCTCACGGAATAAAGAAAATTCAAAAATATGCAACATGAGGAAAATTTAAAATTCCACAAAACTAAGATTCGCGTCTGATGGAAATGCCACAAGAAGGTAAGGCTCTACGGAATGTAGGCTAATCTGCAGAATAAATAACAATGAGATTGCAAAGAGAGAGAATAGTGACGAGAGATCAAAATGAAGTTGCAGGGATATTGGAGGTTTTATAAACACACACGAGAAAGTCGCAGAAGACAACATCAAGGTGACTAAACATCAAAACTCTGCAATAGATAGTAGTAGCATAGTGCTAGTTAGTTAGTCACAATGAGTTAGGATAAAAGGACCCATTCTTCTTTGGGATTGACCTTAAAGGTTTCATTTTCCCACACTTTGGAAATCTTTCAATGTTTCACTAAGGTGATGGGATTAGCCTCGGTAAAGGGTGAAATCTTAGGAGACAACAATACCTTTTAGGCTAACCAATGTCATGACCATATTCATGACATTGATGAATGGTGTGTTTAGGACCTTCTTAGATCATTTTTTCCTTGTATTACTAGATGATACTTTGATATTGATCCTTGGAGGAAGGTGAGGACCACCTTAGGAAGGTGTTGCGGTGTTGGAGGTAGCTTCAATTTTATATGAACCTTTATAAGTGTTCCTTATTTTAGAAAAAAATTAGTACTTGGGACACATCATTTTAGGTGAGGGAATTGCATTCGTTACCTCTAAGATCGGGGTAGTGTTAGATTGGCCTACACCCACTAGTGTTACAAAGGTGCACAATTTTATGGATTTACCATGTTATTATTGTAGGTTTATCTAGGACTTATCCCATATAGCTCACCCCATCACTTCTCTTTGGTGTAAAGGGAAGAAATTTGAGTGGACAGAGAAGTGTGAACAAGCCTTCAAGAAAATCAAGGAATGTCTCATTATTACACCTATATTAATAGTTCTCAATCCTCACCGGGACTTAATAGTTTGTATAAATGATTCATTTGTAAGGCTGGGCAATACTCATGCATGAGGGTCATGTAATAGCCTTCGATTCCTAAAGGCTCAAGGATTATGAGTAGAAATATCACACACATGACCTTAAGCTTGCAGCAGTGGTCCTTGCATTGGTTCATTGGCATTATTTTCTCTTGGGATTATGTTTTGTATTGAGGAAAAATCACTTGAGCCTTCATGATATTTTTACTTAGCCTAATCTAAACACTCGTCAATGGTGTTGGATAGAGCTCATTTACAAGTATGAGATGGATATCAATCATGTGAAGGGTACAGATAATGTTGTTTGTGGATTCTTCAAGTCATACGCAGTTCACAATGATGGATTTGACTATTCAAATAGACTTGATAGGATGGATCTTAGCACATCTCCCTAGAGATAGATTTTATTTGGTATTTCGGAGGGATATTGAGGCACAATGAGCCCTTAAGGGAATATTTTTTGGATATACCTTAGAGACAAATGGATTGTTGATACATAAAATATGTATCTATGTGCCTAGGGAGGGTGATCTTTGTCGACTCATTATTTCAAAGGCCCATCGTGTACCTTATCGGCCCACCTACGGGTGAAGAAGATGCACAAAAAGTTATGATAGTTATATCACTTTGGGAAGAGTTAAGGAGAGATATTACATATTTTATGGCACATTGTTAGGAGTTTTAGAGGGTGAAGGTTGAGCATTAGCATCCCGTCGGTCTTCTATATCCACATAAAATAATAGAGTGGAAATGGAACACTATTTCCATTGATTTTGTTGTTGGTCTACCCACTTCGACGTATCATCATGATGTAATCATGGTAGCGGATGACAAATTAACCAAGGTAAAACACTTTTCTCTAGTGAAGACCACTTATACTATCGGAGCTATAGCAAGAGGGTCTATTTGGATGATATTTCAAGTTAGATGGGATTCCACATAGGATTATTTATGATCATTATCTATTATGCACATCTAACTTTTAGACCACCATGTATACGAGACCTTGGGTACATAGATAAATTTTACTATTTCATACCACCCTCGGACCGATGGGTAGGTGAGCAAGTGAATCATGTTTAAGAGGACATGCTTTTTATGTATGTGATATATCACTAGTCCCGTTGGGAGGACTACTTGTACTTGAAAATTTTTGTATACAATAACAATTTTCATAATTCTATTAGTATGGTGCCCTATAACGTGTTGTATGGATGAGAGTGCAAGACTCCTTTGAGTTGGGATCAGATTGACAATAGGGTTACAGTGGGTCCTTCCATACTATAAGATATGGAGAGACAGGTTGTTCTTATCATGCGGCGACTTCAAGAGGTACAAGATAGCCGGAAGAAATATGTAGATTCTCATAGGATTGATCATAGTTTTGAGGTTGACACAAATGTATTCTTTTGGTTTAAACCTCATAAGAGTCTTATTCGATATGGAAAGGGTTCTAACCAAGCACCACATTTTGTGGGACCTTTTGACATTTTGGAGTGGATCGGACCAATAGCCTACTATCTAGTTGTTCTACCTAGCTTGTCATGTATCCATGATATTTTCACATTTCGGTATTGAGGAGATATGTGCAAGATTCTTCACACATTTTAAATTGGAAATATTTACATGTGGAGGACGAAGGGTGGCTTTGGAGCTCATGTGTAAACTAGAGTGCATTACCCTAGGTTTTTGAGGTTGTGAGTTTGATCAAGTAAGAGTACATTGGGATCGATATGATGAGGCTATTGCAACATGGTAGGATCTTTGTTACATTGAGGATTCAAGGTACCTCGATTATTCAAATGAATTCTAGGGGAAGTCATGTTTTAAGGGGAGGGGATGTAGTGCCCACTCCTCTCGAGCATTTTTAGATGGATTTTCATTACATATTATAGATCTCATCCGGTTACTCATTGTATATATTATATCGGCAGAGTGCCAATACTTTTAAGTCATTTTGTATTAGGCTTATTTTGTAATTTTGAGTTGGCACGGGGTATCACCCTTATGATCGACTAATTTGGAAATGGTTTAGATGATGGCTTTTGCGAATGCACTTTAGATGGTTATATCATATCGATGTTTTTATATGTTGTTATGGGTTGTATATTATAATTTTGATGATGTTATATTGATATAGTGAGCATTTTTAACTTACTATTGAATAATGCGATACATGGATAATTGGCATGTTTTGTTCTGACATTTGGTAGCGGTGAATTTTTTTATCATTTTGAGCGGATATGATGCATACGTTGAGTGTATAGATGGCAAACTAGTACATATAATCTACATGCAACTATATAAATTTAAACACACCAAGAGGATGGAAGGAGACTAAATTCCACGAAGCTCCTTGGCCAACATGAGTCATTTGAACTTGGAATTAGGTGGTTGGGTTAGGTGTATGATGACTATGTGTTGATTTAATTTAATTTTACCTTGTATTGTTGTCACCCATATTTATGGGGACCCTTATCTTAATTTGTTTGACTTATTTGATTTATTTCTAAGCTTTTTAGTAGTTTGCATTAATAACTAATCTACTTACTTGTTTTGGTTGGGTTTGGCATTAAATGGGTTGTTGGAAATCTTCCATTTTTGGTTAATTCGGATTTCACTTTTGACCACACTTTTGAGTGGTGTGTGGGACAATTAAACCTTGTCCCACACTCCCAAAACCCTTCCACGCACCTATCTATAGGGTAGGTTAATTTTTTATGACGTTTTTTTCATTTGGGGGTTTCAAAGACCCCATAATGAGACTTGGAAACCACAACCACTTTACACTTATTTTGTTGCAATTTAGTTTAAGTGAATGCCTTGTGATTTGAGTTGTATTTAATTTTGGGATTTTTTCTTTTTTGTTTAGTATATTTTCATGTCAATTTTTGTAAGAGATTTTAATTTGGGTGGTTGAATTTTGTAAGGTTCTAGATATGGCCCATGTGGGAATGCCTTTTGGAATTATTATTATCTTGGGATGTAGTTTGCTTTGCGAACTTAGGATGTTACCACTTGGAAAAATCCTAAATGGGGTGTTCTTTAAGTTTTTCCTATTTAAATAGGCTTGTTCTCTCACTTTGAGAGAGGCCTCTTGACCTAGGGAATAACTAATAAAATTTTAGGAAGTGTTTGAAGTTGCTTTATGAGTCTCGTTGTTAATCTTCATTTTATCAACCTAGTTGTTGATGTCATTATGACCAGCGGTGTCCAAGTTTTTATGCAATAATATTTCCTTGTGAAATCAACAATTTCTGGTGGAACTATTTGTTTGGGGGTTTCTACTCCTAAATGTTGAAATTAAAATCTTAGCTAAATTTAAAGAAATTACACAAACCATTTAAAACAAAATTAAATTAATCAACTTACGAAATTAAACACACAATGCTTGGAATTTAAAACTCACAATGCTTGAAATAGAAACACACTTACAAAATTAAAATTGCAAGGTTGAAAGTCAAAGAATCAAAATTTAAAGACTTTGAAATGAAATTACACACAACTGGAAACAATCAGAATTGTTAAAGGAAAGGGAATTATCAATTGAAGATTACTAGATGTATTAAATTACTAAAGATTAGCCAAACATATCGAATGGATAAATTATACACGAAATAAATAAACATATGCACATATAAATTTATTAACACAAATATAAAGATACCAAAATCTTTGAGTCTTGGGGTGAGTGGGCCCTTTCTCTCCCTTTGATAAGAAACGCTATTGTACTCTAATTCACCTAAGCAACAAATTTATTTACTTCAACAATTCCATATCATAAACCAAATTGAGAAAATTACAAAATACTAATTTTTGACATCCTCATTACTGATCGGTGAGTGCGGATTATATCATCTAACTCCCTCAACTGATGCCTACAAGATAATTAGAGGAATCCTAAAATCTACCATATTTAGATTATGGATGGAGAGGTTCTAAAATATCTCAATATTTCATGATTAAATAATGGAGAGAATTGGGGGAACCAATTAAATCTAAGATTCAAGATTCAACAAAGATAAATTACATGATCCGTTTCAAATTTGACATTTCATAATTCGGTGTGTGTTATTCTTGAATGGATGCATGTTCCAGGATGGAAAAATATGCTTTCATGGTTTGTTGACACTAGATGGCAGGGTCCTAAAGTTTCCAAGTATACTCTGAAGCTAAAGATCAAACTCCAAAGTCATAGGTAAAGACTTCTAAGCGATCCGAGGGACCTATGAAGTGAATTGATGAGACTCCAAAGCTAACTTGTCTTGAACTTTCGGGCTTGAAACTCTATATCTTGGGAAAAAATCATACTTTTCTTGATTTGTACACACAAAACTAAATGTTTTTCATGATTTTTGGTTAGAACACAATGGTGGAACAAATTCACACACTAATCTAGTAAAATGCATATATTCTCTACTTTGGATTAGGAAAAAGTTATAGAATTCATTCATATTCAAACAAGGGGGAATATAAATAATGTCATTATTTATCCATTTAATGGGCTCATCATTCTCCCCACACTTCCTCTTAAAAATCATTTCCCATAGGCTAGATCAAGGATCTTGTCTTCCATTAATTTACTCAAATCAAAAACACTATCATGATGTTCCCAAGTGTCTTTCTTGGAAACACATAATCCTTCATCTTCTTCCACCTTCTATTCCCATTTGTTGAATTCTTGTGTACCCTGTGTAGAATATTCTTGCCATGATGGTATATGATAGAATAAGTGTTGGCATGATACTCATTCTAATCCATTTACATCCTTGAGTCCTGATGGATGTTTGGAATCATGTTTTCTATTGACATGGCCCTCCTCATAGACCACTTGAGATTTATGGGAGAGATTACCTCCCTCCTTTTTAAAGGAATATCTTAGTTATACCACCTTTTATCACAAGATTTCATTTCCTTTGTAAATTCTAATTGTTGAGAAAATTGTTGGACACTAAAAATGCTCTTCTTTAGTTCCTTTATGTGATGTTCTTTAATGTTAGGCTAATAGGCCAAAGCTCTAAATGTTTTGTATTTTTCGAGTAGGCACAGGTTACTAAGTTCTCATGTTTAGCTCTTTTATTTTTACCTTTTAAAATTATTTCTCGGTCCTTTGATCCCAAGCTATTTGATTTTGTAAAGTAGATGAGAATGATCTCAACTAGGATTCTCCCACATACAAATTGATTAGAAAATTAGACATGTGGCTTAGTAGAAGATTGCATAGGTGAAATTCACACATTAGGTTTTGGTGGTCAGAGGAGCTTTTAGTATAAACCTCCAAGAAATTTGTTTCATCCTTTAAATAAAAAGGTAAATCACATGCAATTCTAGATAGCTGTCATCTGAAAAATTGCTCTTGTAGAAAAATACTATATGTTGAAGAGGGTCTTCTACAAGCAAGGATTTTTTCTCCTATGGCACAAGCAATTTGTAATGTATTCTTAGCTTTTTCTTTTTTTTTTTCTTTTTGAATTTATTTTCTCTATTTTCTTTCCTCTTCTAGTTCATTTGTCAACTTTTTATTCTGAAGATTTAATCTTTCTAAATCATTGCATGTGTTTTCCCAGATATTTTTGACTTCATTATAACTCAATGAAGTCTGGACCTCCTGATTAATTTGTACTTTGGTGTTGGAAAGAACTATTTCATCTTTTTCCTTACATTGCAATTTAAGTTCCTCTATTTGTTTCTGCAATGATGAAATGAGAGTTTCTTTGGTTTGTACCTTTGCTTTGAGGAATTCCAATTCTTCTTGATGTTGTTTGATAGTTTCTTCTTGTCTGGAAAGGAGGAGTGCTTGTTGGATTTGTTCCTCCTCTAGATTTTTCCCTACTAAAACACGAAATCGAGTCCTTCGTGTTCCATCATTGGAGCTTTACCTTTCTCTTCATGAGAGACAAAGGGTTGTGCCACTGATTCTACCATCTCTTGTATAGTCAATTCTTGAATTTCTTTAGGCATTGTTTGTTCTTCTTTTCAGCTTCTTCTATTGTTAAATTTATGTTGCTTAAGATATCAAAGCAACCTCCTCTAGGTCCCCATCTTCTTGTAGGATTAATCTTCTTTTTCTTCTTGGTGGAACAATAGGGGAGGGTTCTTCTCCTCTCTTCCTTAATCATATTGTTCTTTTAGCTATTAAGTTAGATTTTCCATAGGTAAACTTCAAAGTGTCTCGAGGAGCTAGAAACTTGGGGTTTTCTACATTATGAGTCAAGTATGAAGTTGTTTCCAACCCGACTTTGGTGCTATAATAGAAGAAAGGGTATTTTTTCTCTTTTCTAATATCTTGTCTAATTTATTTAATAATGTGTCCCACGCCTTCTTATTTTTCTTCCATGTGAGGGAATGTTGACTTATTAACTAAATAAGCCCTTGGCGATGAATTGGAACCCATTTCTTTTTGTATCTATTTGTAGTTTCTTAAATGTTATCATATAAAAATTCATGCAAGTTCATTTTATGTCTCAATTTCTACAACCCTAATGCGGATGAATTAAAATCATAATTGTATCACAGCCCACAACGTTGTATTCACCATCACAGTGAAATACTTGACTCCCAAAATGCGCGCTTATATAGGGTTCTAGGAGTGTTTCTCTCTTGATGTCTTTTACAATTTTTGACTTTCTTATGAATATTTGTGGCTCATGCTATCTTTCCTCATGAAAAAATTGAATTAGGTCCCTAAAAATGGACCTTCTTGTAATTTTCATTCCTTCACAAGGAATTCCAGATATATGACTAATAACTTGACCACTAAAAAAAAAACATTTCCCCTTACCTTTGATGAATCTTCTTTGAGATTTGTAAGGAATACTTCAATTAACAATTCTTTATAACCCTAGTTTTTTTTATAAATTCCAACCATCCCGATCATTCAAATATTGTTGTTACTTGCGCATCTTGCAATAGGATTGTAGCTAACTCTAGCTCGGAATACTTCTTGTGTCTCATCTTCAAGAAAACAGAGGTCTCAAACAATAATCAAGGCGGGTTTAAGTTTCCTTCCATTGCTTGAGTTGTAAAATTATTCGGTGAGTGGAGGATTGATTTCATAACATTTAAATCATTACAACTATAAAGTTGACTTGACATTAATAAATAATGTATGTTGTGAAAAACTAACTGAAATGGAAGATACACAGACAGAATGCAAACCTCATGTAGTCCTCCAAAGAAAACCTCAATTAGGTTGTGAGAGCTTAAAAGTTGTGTAACCTTGTGAATGGTTGTGGGTGCTCTTGAGTGACCTCAAAAGTGGCGATAGATCAATGCTACGAACACAATTTTAAGAGCTTCCAATATGCGAGATATTGGAGGCAAATTAACAGAGTTTTTGTATTGTAAATCCAAGAGGGTTTGTGATAGGATAGGCCTGCATTTTATAGAGGTAAAAAATTTGGAAGTTGGCTGAAATGGGTTGAATGCACATGCTAAAAATAGCATTTAGGAGGTTGTAGATGTTCCAAGACATTTAGGGCAGTAATGGAATTAATTACATAAGTTTCATTCATAAAGGTGGTTGTACATGTAATTGAATTTCCCCACCTTTATAGGATTCTAGAAGTGTAGTTGACTAGGATGAGGATGTGGAGTCCAAGTGGTTGTTGACTGAGGATCTGCATGGCAATTGACTAGGATGTGCACACTAATTAATTAATTAATCATTTAAATAATAAATGATAATTAAACTAGCAAAATAAGTACCGGGATTGATTTAATTAATCCAAAAGGGTATAAAGCACATGATTAATCAATTCAATTGATCAATCACAAATGGGTGAACTATGAAGTGAATTGGGATAAGATGGAAACATGTGTGTAATTTTGGGGTGTCTACATTTTCCCCTCTTTAAAGTGCTATTGCAAAGTGATAGTGTTTTAAAGATAGTAGACGTGTGTAGAGGAGCAAGTGGAAATTAGTGAAGCATTAGGATGACCCAAAAGTAGGATAATATAGAATTCCCCCTCAAGTTGGTGGATGACACAGAAAAGCATGGAAAACTGATTGATAGGAAGGAAAACAAGGGATTTGAATAAAAGTGGGAAACAATCTGTTTTCATAAAATGAGCATCATTTGGAGAATAATTTTAGAGCAACATATTTTTGCTATTTCACAATAGAGTTATCACCGTGATTATGAAGGAATCAAGATGGTTAATCTAGATGTGCATAAACAAAAACACACAACAAAGAAATATAAAAAGGAAAACAAACCCAATAGACAAAGTGGGGGCAGCCATCAAGGTTATAAAATAACCAAGATCTAATCACACTACTTGTAAGTGGTCTAAAAGTAAACATCAACAATGCAACACAAATTCAAAAAAGAAGACAATCAACTATGCCCCTAATGCGTGCCACAATGATGATTAAGTAGATACAAATACTCCCAAAGAGGGAATAGGATCATATTGGAAGAGTGGAGTAAAATTGAATCCTTATGACACTCTTGTTGGATATGTTGTGCAAATGATCAAATTTGAAATTGCCCTAGCAAAGTTATATCGCGAAGGAAAAATAATTTTGTGACTTGCCCCAAGCAGAGTTAACATATCATGCAAAGGGAAGAAAGTGATAGTTGTAAGATCAGAATGATCACTAGGGTAATAGATAAAGGTATGATGTTTATCAAGATTGTATTGAAATGTTGAAAGATTCACTTTAAGGGTTTTCCAATTGTAGGATTTCGTGATAAGTGAATGTTTGTTCAAAAATTTTGTAATTTTTGTAATTTTTGGATTTTTGAAATATATGATTTTTTTATTTTTAAATATTAGATTGTTTTAGGCGTGCCAAAATGTGTGTTATGAAAATATAAATGAAATGGAAGATACACAGAGACACATTGCAAACCTCTTGTAGTCCTCCAAAGTAAACCTCAAGTAGGTTGTGAGATCTTAGAAGTTATGTAACCTTGTGAATGGATGTGGGTGCTCTTGAGTGACCTCAAAATTGGGGATAGACCAATGCTATGAACTCAATTTTGGAGCTTCCAATATGAAGATATTGGAGGCAAATTAACAGAGTTTTGTATTGTAAATCCAAGAGGGTTTGGAATAGAATAGGCTGCATTTTATAGAGGAAAAAGTGGTTAGAATTTGGTTGAAATGGGTTGAATGCACATGCTAAAAATAACATTTGAGGAGGTTACAACAGTTCTAGGACATTTAGGGGTAGTAATGGAATTAATTGTAGAAGTTGCATCCAAAAAGGTGGTTGTACGTGTAATTGAATTGTCCCCACCTTTCTAGGATTCTAGAAGTGTAGTTGACTAGGATGAGGATGTGGAGTCCAAGTGGAGTCTAAGTGGTTATTGATGATGATCTAAGTGGCAGTTGACTAGGATGTGCACACTAACTAATTAATTAATCATTTAATTAATAAATGATAATTAAACTAGCAAAAGGGGTACTAGGGATTAATTTAATTAATCCAAAGGGTACAAAGCACATGATTAATAAATCTAATTGATCAATCACAAATGGGTGAACTAGGAAGCAAATTGGGATAAGATGGAAATAGGTGTGTAATTTATGGGTGTCTACAAATAATGCATGCAAGTCTTGTCATTTCATCAACCGTCCTATGCATGTGAATACCTTTTCTTCATTGAATGTAATTATTTCAAGTGAGAGATATTGAAAATCCTTTATGACATTTGATTTTAAAATCTTCCCCACTTATTCAAATAATCATGACATCTTCTAACTTTTTAATAATACTATACATAGAGAGTAGAGAATTTTACCTTCAATAGTGATGTAGCTTATATTGCTCACTTCATGTGTCCTACAAAAAGGAAAATTCAGTGAGTGTTTAACAGTCAAAAAATCACACTTTATTATTTTTATTGCATGCTTGGGAAAGCCACCATTTCTGGTTTTCAAATTTCATTACTATTATTTTTGTATTTGTTTTTATTTTTATTTTATTTTTAAGAGAAGAACCGCCATTTTGGTTTTCAATTCTTATCCTCTATTAACCTTCCACTTCTTTTCAAATATTGGCCATGATGGAAGAAATAGGTCCTTCCCAGACCAAATTCACCTCCCGATTAGATTTTTTGTAGAAAATATTGTTTATCCAATAGCTTATGATAGACCTTCAATATATGTCCATTGACCAAAAGAGTTTTAGTGTTCCCATCTATAGAAAGAAGTTAAATTGATCCGTTGTCAAAAATCAATTTCATATGGGCCTAGCCATCTAGTTCTAAATTTCCCTAGAAAATCCTAGTATTTAGAATCAAACAATAAGATGCAATCTCCTTCTTTGAGCTTCCTTCCTTTTATGTGAATAACATGATGTTGTCTTATTTGAAATTGTAGTAGCTTAGTCCTATGTAGTGCCTCCATCCTTATTTCATCAAGTTCATTTAGTTGAAGTACTCTATGTTGTTGTGCTTCATCTAACTCTATCCTAATATTAATGGTTGTCCTTAGTGTCTGTAGTTCAAACTCAATGGGAAATAAGGATTTTTTCCATACACTAGTTCATATGGAGAAAACCTAGTGGTAGTTTTCCAAGTAATGTTGTATGCCCAAACTACCTCTAGTAATTTATTTGCCCAATCTTTCCTGCTAGTATCAATTGTTTTAGTTAAGATCTTTTCCAGCTCTCTGTTGGTCACTTCCACCTATCCATTAGCTTGAGGGTGGTATGGAGATGACTTCATGTGGTTGATTTGGTAAAGATATATAAAATATTTGATCATTTTTGACATAAACTAGGGTTCTTTATCTGAGACTATACTCCTCTATGCTCCAAAGTTGTGTATGATTTGAAGGTACATGAATTCTACCACTACTGCTTCTCTAGCTTGGGGTAAATCTTGAACTTCAACGCATGTGGTCACATAATCCATGCGAGAATGAATGAATTTTTTTCCTTGTGAAGATGGATTTATGGGTCCAATGAAATCTAACCCCACTACTCAAAAGGTTCAAGAACCAATTGAGGTTAGAGAGGCATTTCACTTTGGACAAAGTGGGTTTTCCCATCCTTTGACATGCATCACAATGCCAAATATATTTCTTCACACTCTTGTGAAGAGAAGGCCAATAGTATCTAGCCCCAAGGATTTTATGAATAGTTATTTTTGTTGAGTAATGACCTCCTGCAGGTTCATCATGACAGGATTTGATAATGTCATACACTTCATCCTCTCTAACACACATGTATAGCACCAAGTCAGATCCACACTTAAACAAAATACCATTTAACCATTTAAAAGTAACACTTTCTTTAATTAATTGTTTCTTTTGTTTATTAGTGAAATTTTCTGAAATTTTAATGTTGCCAATAGTTTGCAATATCAGCAAACCATGGTGAATTTGCAGATATGAAAAATAGTTGTTCATCATGGAAGTTGTCATCGATAGGGTCCTCCTCTCTAGGTGTTTCTAACCTTGAAAAAAAATCAACAACCAAGTTAGATCTTCCTGGGTTATCAATAATGGTAATATCAAATTCTTGCAAAAGGAGTAACCATCTAATGACCTTACCTCCTATTATTGGTTTTTTCAAGAAATATTTGATACTTGTATAGTCATTATATATAAATTTATCATACCTTGTAATATAATGATGAAATTTATTAATGGCATAGAAAACAACTAAAAATTCCTTTTCATTAGTAGTGTAGTTCTTCTTTGTGGGGCGATATTTTTGCTAATATAATAGATAGCATACATCTTACCATGTTCATCCTTTTGTCCTAATACTACCCCTATAACAGTGTTAGAAGCATCAATGTGAATTTGGAATGGTTCCTTCCAATTAGGTCCTCTTAACACTGGAGATGAAGTTAATTTCTTTTTTATCAGTTCAAAGAATTCTTGGCACTTTTCATTCCAAATGAACTCGCTATCTTTTACTAGAAAATAAAACATTGGTGCAACAATTTTACTAAAATCTTTTATGAAGCGTCTATAATATCCTGCATGCCCAAGAAAACTTCTAATATCTTTCTAATTTTTGGGTGCAAGTAGATCAAAAATTACTTCAATTTTCTTCTGATCTACTTTTATCCCTTGGGCTGAAATATGATGCCCAAGGACTATTCCTTCATCCATCATCATAAAACACTTCTCATGACTTAAAGATAGGTTGTGTTGTTCACACCTTATTAATAATTTGTCTAAGTTATCTAAATCTTCTTCAAAATAGTCCCCATACACTGTGAAATCATCCATATATACTTCTACATAGTCATTAGTAAAATTAGAAAATATGACCAAGACTCATATTTAAAAGTAGACGCAAGTGCATTACACAAACCAAAGGGTAACACTCTATAAGAAAATGTCCCCCAAGGACAAGTGAATGTTGTTTTGTCCTGGTTTTTGTAGCCACTCTAATCTGGTTGTAACCACTGAATCCATCTAGAAAAGAAAATAACTTCTTTCCTGCTAAGTTATGTAGGACTTGGTCAATAAAAGGTAAGGGAAAATAGTCTCTCAATGTGGCTTTGTTAACCTCTTTGTAGTCAACACAAATTATCCACTTACCATTTTGTAAGAACTATCACAAGTGGTGAGACCCATTGACTATCTGATATGGGGTAAATAAATCCAACTTGTAACAATTTCTTAATTTTAGTTTTAACCATGTCCTTTAATACCAAATTTATTCTTCTTTGTGGTTATCTAACTGGTTTGACATTACTTGTGTAAATGTGGTGGGTACAAATACTGGGATGGATTCCTTTCATGTCACTGTAATCCCAAGAAAAATATTTAGTATGGTTTCTTAATAAATTTATTAATACATCAAATATTTTGGCTTCCTCATCATTAGTTAGCCAACTATTAATATTTAATTCTCTTCCTAGATAGAAGGAAAAAAATTGTTCTGGATAGGTTGAATTGGTTGTTTTAAATTAGTTTAACAATGAATTCAATGGGCATTCATGTGGTAATATTCTACAAAACGTAGTCATATCTTGATGCAAGGGCATCTTCAAGAAGATCTTCAAATGCAAATTCACATAACCATGAGATCAATTGAGTATATTAAAGCATGATAAACCATGAGGGAGTGAGCCTTAGGTATTCAAGAGTTTGAATTTTCAAATTGGAAGCTTTCCCTCCAAAAAGTATAATTGGATTATAAATGCATGATAAAGAGTCCTAGAGGTTGTGGTTAAGGGTTGGAAAATGTCTTTTTGAGTCCTAAGAGTGGAGGTGAGTCATGAAATGTGTAAAAACAATGTAAAAATGCCTAAAAGGTGATACAAGGAAATAATGAGTCTTAGAAAAGGGCATTTACAAAGAAGGAGGAGTTATATGCATGAAAGAGTTAGAATGATAGAGCAGTAGAGGGGGAGTTAGAGGTCATTCCTCAAGGTGGAGGATGAGAGGAATAATGATAGAGTCTTGATTTTTTTGTATGAGGCATATGAGTAATAAAATATAGATTTGTTTTTTTACTATAATGGACTGTGTTTATGTACTTTTCTTCTCATCAACTTTGACCTTCTTTGGATTGATCTTTGTGTTGGTTAGATTACTTATTGAAGCATTGTTAAGAGGTGTTATTAGTATTGTTTGTGCAGGAGAGTGTTTGTTTTAGTTGAGAGCATAGTGACGAAGGATGATACTCGCCTCTTAAAGTATTGATTTCCTTCATTGAGAAGTGTGTGTGATAATGGATGTGCATGAATGATTATTAATGATAAAGATCTATGCATTAAAATTTTGATAGCCCTCTGTGAACAAGCAAGTAGTATAAGATGGGTGAAATTATGAGTTTGATGAACTTCATTACAAGCATAGAATCTTAAGAACTGTGACTATGTACTATTGTAAAACAAATCTGATCAATTATAGAGAAGATTTGAATCTTTTAATTCATATATAACGTACTTTAGAGATTAGTCTCCATCTCTTAAAGAAGATGTTGGAATGAATTTCATTAGGAAAGTTTTGAAGAACTCGGTATGTTAGAAGTTGCATGGCTTGACTATGACCATTCGAGTTTGTAGGATATTCAATGGTGTAGTCATACATGCATGCATAAATATATCCTCAAAAGGAGAAGAAAACTTATGTTAGAAAATTTTTCTAGGTCTTTATAAACCTTAGAGACAAAGATTTGTTAATGGAAGACTAAAACCATAACTCTTTCAAGATATCACAGTTTAAGAACATGATTGAATCCTTTATTCTATTAGTCCCTTGAGCTCACTATCAAATTGGACAAGTGAAAGCAGTCAATGTAAATCTAAATCATGAGATTGAAGCTCTCAAAATGAATTCAATGCATTTGGTGATCTAATTTACACTCTTGGGAAAATAATACCACAAAGCTAGGGTTTGATATTTAAAACCTTGAAACGAGGAATTTTAACCCCAAACTTGGAAGAATGAACCCAAAAAAGTTTATAAACATATTATGAAGGAATTTTGATTCCTTTGGTTGAAAATTGAAATATTGTTGACATTCTATAGGAGATCACGTGCACAGACAAAGGGCCTAATCTAGAAGGAGTCTAAACAAAGGAGGTGGCATTCAAATTTGGAGATCAATATTAAAATTTTCCAAGCATGAAAAAAACCTAGAATGAGTACTTATAAGTGTTTAGTTATTTCCTTGAAACCACCTATAGAGAAATATGTGAAAGGAAATGTCATGCACTTGTTTAGCTAGTAGGACCTAACGGCTAGGAAAAGAAAGATAAAAAGAAAGAGCATATTTAAGAGTTAGCTTATGAAACTTGGGGCATATCCTAATGAAGATAAAGGGTCCTTGAAACCATTAATAGTTTGTTGTGGATGAGGATAAATCATTCCAATCATGAACATGAGAGAGATCATAGTCTTGAAGGCACAAAAAGACATATTTGAGCTAGACTAATGAAATTTGGTATCTTATTCCTAATAAACCAAAAAAATCCCTGAGTAAAAAATGTTTTAAGTTATTGGAATAGGGGAAATAGTCAAAAGAGGCATTTGGGTTTCAAGTAGTCAATTCTTACTTCATTTGGACTAGAATTACTCAAGAACATGCATAGAGCAGTTTGAGTTAAAGAGGCAAAGTTGGATGGGTTAAACCTTTTCATCAAATTATTGATTGAACTAACTTGGTTTTGAATTTTTGTGACATGATTGAGAATATTTTACAAGAGGTTAGAGGGTCATTGGACCATGGTTGACTGTTTTATCTCATGAAGAGTGAGAACTAGTGGAAGCAAGAGAAGAAAGGAAAGGATTAGTGAAAGTTTCTTAATAAAATATCAATTAGAGGGTAGAATGGAAATTGTTAAAGGTCTGTAAGGATTGAAAATAGAGTATTTGAGCTAGATGAATATTTTAGGATGAAATTGGTCAAATATTACAAGTGTTATCCTTCTTGGTTTTTCTAAACTAATCCTCTCTACAGAGTATTGTGTGATGGATGGTTGAATCTCTCTTAACTTGGTTGATTGCTTGAATGAATGTATTAGATATCTACATCATATCCCCAAAGGTATTATTTTATTATGGAATTAATGTTGTTAGTAGACAAATAAAGCTTGTTGTAGAAACATTTCGATCCAATTCTATCCATCTCTGAACATTTTGTTGAAAAGGGATAATTTTGTACCTTTCATGAAATAATGCCATCTCAACAATTTCATTTGATAATCCAAAAGTTGAGAAAGAATATTCTTAAGTAAGGCTAACAAACTTTAAAGTCAACTAGGGAGACTCTAAAGTGATCTCGGGAAAACTCCGAAGTGATCTCGGGAAGACTTGAAGTAATCTAGGATGACTCAAGCGATCTTAGCCATCTCCAAAGGCATTCGTGTTGATTCCTCTTCAATTTTTGCAATGTGATTTTTGACTGCAATCATAGCCAAGGAAGATAAATTATAATTAGCTAATTTAGAATCATCAATCCAAATGTACTCTTTTACATCTACAAATGGTTTTGCAAGTGGAAATAAAGAAATTTGTTGTTGTCATATCTCCATATCTACGATCTATTAAAGCCAAAACAATAGCTAACCATGGCCTTCATGTGATGATGGGATATCCATGTATTTTATTTTTGGGTTGAAGGATCATAAAATCCATAGGATATTCCCATGATTCTATTGTCACCATAATGTCTGCAGGTTTGGAAATGGATTGATCTGCCATTTGTAAAATGGTAGTAGTGGGTTGAAGTCCATCTAATGACAATCCTTTCAAAGTATCTACTTTCATAACATCAATAATTTCTCCTAAATCAACCAACACATTTTGTATCTCCATTTTCCAATTTTTATAGTGATAACTAGACTTCTAGGATCACCATAGGCAACAACTTCCATGATAACAGTCAACAAGTATTCCATCTACATGTACAATTTTAGGATATTGTTTTTGCTTCATGGAGTCTTGATACAAAGGTTTTTGATCAACCTATTTAATTGTGTAATATCTTTAATTACTTGTAACAATAGAATTTTAATGTTTAATCATTTTATTTCTCAGAACAAATAAAATTATTTTTTAATGATTTCTTTGAGTCTTTCTAAAAATAGAGCTAATGGAAAAGTCAGTGTGGGTTGTACACGATGTCTTTTTGTTTTCTCCTCATGTTCCTTTTATTTTCCCTTGTCAAGTGTTGGTTTTTCATTTGGTATTTTGGTGATGAAAATCAGTGGTTTGTCCACAAATTTTCCTGACCTTAACTGAATTTCTTTACAATATATGGCATTTACTCCCATGGATTTTTTTAGCTCCAAATATATGGGCTACTTGTTTATTCTTTGGATTTTCCACAAGTTGTGCGGGCATCTAAGGTTGGACTACCGGTTTTGTTTGCTTGAGGTTGAATAATAGAGGTGGCATTAATGTTTGTTGTGTATGTTGTTATTGTTGGCATGGAAACCTTCTCTGTTATGGATAACCAATTGGATGATTAGCATATTATGTCCATTGTGGATTGGTCCATGGTTGATGATAGGGTTATGACATATATGGTTGATGTGTCCAGTATTGAGATTGATTAGGCATGGACATGAGTGGGATGTCCATTCTAAAGGACCCTGAGCCATTGGTGCTCGAGTTGGTGGATACATATTTTTTAGCCCATCGCATTATCCATGATTATGAATATTTCTTGGCATGAATTGAGAATGCATTTGTTAAGGTTGATTTCCCTGTTTTTATACAAAATTAAGGTCTTTAGATGATGTTTGTTTGAGCTGATTTTGAAGGACTGGTAGGAGATGACAATCCTTAGTATCATGATATTTATCACATATCCCATAGATTTCTATTTTGTCAAGGGGAAAATCTTTGAGAGCATGTTTTTGTCTACATCTTGGGAAATACATTATTAGTGGTTCAATATTGGATTTTTCCCGTGCTTACATACCATCTAGGTTAGTGTTCAATCGTACTAGGATTTCTGTTTGAAAATTGGATATTTCTTCCATTAATCGTTTACATCAGGATTGGTCTTTTTGGCTCTCCTCTTCCTAGGGTCTCCCCTAGTTCTAGAGTAATTCTTGCAGACTTTCTCAATCTAATGGAAAGTTAGATGATTAATATCTCCTCCTCCCATCAATTTTATAGATTCCCTTGACTCTTCATCTAGTCCTTTTAAGAAAATGGTTTTAGTTAAGTCTTCACTTAAAGGATGTCCACATTTCCTATGAAGAAAGAGGAATCTATCTAGGTAATCTTCCAAATTTTCATCTTCATTTTTCTTGACTTGGAAAAATTCTTCCTTCCTATCTCTCCCTCTACAATAATCCTGATACTTGTCCAAGAAATGTTCTTCCATTTTTTCCCAAAGAGTGGATAGAGTTTGGTGGTAAACTCATAAACCATCTCATGGTGGGTCTTTCAAAGTAGAAGGAAACAATTTTAACTTTTGATTATCAATCCTATAGTCATAAGTTTGGCATATTATTTTGAACTCAAACAAGAACTAATATGGATCTTCAAATGTCATACCTCAAATGTGGGTAACACAGATGGGGATATGTTTTTCATGGGGTATCATATTCTTCATCAATGACGTTTGGAAAGGTAAATGTTATCGGGGCACAAATACTTCCCCATTACGAGGGTTGTTTTGAACTCTTGGTTGTTCTTCTACCATTATTTCCCAATTAACTTTGTAAAGAGTGTTTTTCCTCTTAGGTGAAAAGTTTGGTGTAGGTGGAAGGCTACTAATATGAGATTGATAACTCAGATTAACTAGATCCTCTAATATATTTTCTTAGATATGATAGCCCTACCTCAAGGGAATATTCTTAAGGTTGTGGTAGGGTGAGAGTTGTGTCCTCTTTAGTGGGTGAATATTCTTCTTCCAAATGTTCAAGTTGATCGAAGGATTTTTCAGGTGAATGGGAGATTTGTGGTTGAGGACCTTTTGAGATGAATCTACCCTTTGATTCTCTATGTCTACTCATATATTACTCTTATCAGGTAGGTTCTCATGATCAATTTTCAATTGAATGATTCTTATTAACATTATTTCCCTAGCAATGACACCAAAATGATGAGTCTCGTTGTTAAGTCTTCATTCTATCAACTTTGATTGTTGATGTTGGCGGTGTCCAAGGTTGTATGCTTTAAGATTTCCTTGTGAAATCAACAATTTTCTGGTGGAACTATTTATTTTGGGGGGGGTTTCCTACTCCTAAATTTTGAAATTGAAATCTAAGCTAGATTTAAGAAAATTACACAAACTATTTAAAATAGAATTAAATTGATCATGTAGACACTGTAATTTGGATCGAACAATTTAAACACTAAATTATGCTAATTATACCATTTCCCACAAATTGATGACATATCGTCAATAAAGCAACATTTCTCCTCTATCACCACTAATTAATTACATTACGATAATTAATTAGCCCTTCTATCGCTCAAAATGATGATTAACAACCTTTCGTTAATTTATCCCCCTTTCTAGCTAGATTAATTAATTATTCTTAATTAATTAATAATCCCTTCTATTTAATCAATAAATCATCATTTATTTGATTAAAATCTTCTCATAGCATAAATCAAACTAATTTCCTCCTCAAATGCTTCTAAAAGCTACATTACCCCTTTCTATCCAAGTTAATTAATTACAACCGCTTGTCTAAGACAATAAACCTTCATCTATTTAATCAAATTCCTCTACTACATCACTCAAATCATGCTAAATCTCTTCTAACTAGCCTAATAGGCCTATCCCCTATTAATTAATCACCTTTGATTAATTATAAACATCTTCTAATTCCCATGGTTGCTAAATGACAAATTAAACTTAACTAAAGCAACCTTATCCATTCCTAACCCACATGTTAACTCACCTAGCTTTGGTTAACTAAACTAAAGTTACTTTTGGGATTTTATCCCACATGTAATAGGATGTAAAGCCTCTTTTACCCACTGGGTTATAAAAGGAACCCTCCTCTAACATTTCTACTTACACCTTTACATGCTTGTAAACTCACTATAGGCATTTCATCTTAGAGCAATTCTCCATTAGAGTGGAGCTAAGCATCATTCATTTGCATTCATCCATCCAAGATTTTTGTGAAGAACATGGAGTTAATCAAGAAAGGCCTTGTAGCCATGACTTGATGAACCTCCATCCATAATCCTCTTGGATCAAGCAACAATTATCAACCCTTTGATAGCTAAAGGATCTACATAGGTCCATCTCATTGTTTTAGCTTTCTAAAGAGTAGAGGAATGAATGTTAGCATGTTAGTTTGAAGTTCTTTCAAGGTTCTAATGCATAATTTTGATGTTTATTACTTGTTTATCTCTTAGCATGATGGTTCTTGTTTAGTTTAGCTTAGTTTTGAGACTACTAAGGTGTTAGTTTCATTTCTATTTACTTAGCTAACTAATACATGAGCATATATCAACTTGCGAAATTAAACACACAATACTTGGAATTTTAAACTTACAATGCTTGAAATAGAAGCATGCTTACCAAAATAAAATTGCAACGTTGAAAGCCAAAGAATCTTAATTAAAAGACTTTAAAACGAAATTACACACAATGAAACAATCGAATCATGTTAAAGGAAAGGGAATTGTCATTAAAGATTAATAGATGTATTAAATTACCAAAGATTAACCAAACATATTAGAATGGATAAATTATATAGGAAACAAATAAATAGATGCATAGATAAATATATTAACAACAATAAAAAAGATACCAAAAGCTCTTAGTATTGGGATGAGTGGGCCCTTACTCTCCTTTGATCATAACATCTATTGTACTCTAATTCACAAAAAAACAACTTTATTTACTTCAAGAATTTAGGATCATACAAAAGATTGAGAAAATTACAAAATATTGATTTTTGACATCCCTGTTACACTCGGCGAGTGTAGATTATATCATCGAGCTCCCTTAACTGATGCCTACAAAATAACTAGAGGAATCCTAAAATCTACCTTATTTAGATTATGGGTGGAGAGGTTCCACAATATCTCATTATTTCATGATGAAATAATGAAGAGAATCGGGAACCAATTAACTCTAATATTCATTCTGACAAAGATAAATTACATGATCTGTTCTAAAATGTAAATTTCCTAATTTTGGTGTGTGTTATTCTTGAATGGATGCATGTTCTAGGCTGGAAAAATTCTGCATTTCATGGTTTTCTCGACACACAAACTGGCAGGATCATGAAGTTGCCTAGTATACTTCGAAGCCAAAGGTTAAAATTTGAAGCCATAGGTAAATACTCCAAAGCGACTCAAAGGAACTCCGGCGAATGGGAGACTCAAGCAAAGTATGGAGACTCCAAAACTTAGTCATCTTGAATTTTCAGGCCTAAAACTCGCATCCTAGACAAAATCATACTTTTATCGATTTGTACACACAAAACTTAATGTTTTTCATGATTTTTTATTAGAACGCAATGGTGGAGCAGATTCACATGCTAATATAGTAAAATTCATATATTTTCTACTTTAGATTAGGAAAAGTTATAAAATGCATTCATATTCAAACAAGGGAATATAAATAATGTCATTATTTATCCATTTAAGTAAATGCCTTATGGTTTGAGTTGTATTTAATTTTGGGTTTTTATTTTTGATTATTATATTTTTATATGTCAGGTTATTGTAAGATAATTTAATTTGGATGGTTGAATATTGTAAGGTTCTATATTTGGCCCTTGTGGGCATGCCTTTTGGAATTATTATTATGTTGGGATGTGGTTTTCTTTGGGAACTTAGGATGTTTCCACTTGGAAAAATCCTAAAAAGGGTGCTCTTTGAGTCTTTCCTATTTAAATAGGCTTGTTTTCTCACTTTGAGATAGGCCTCTTGACATGTTATTGAAATTTTGGGGAAGTGTTTGAAGTTGCTTGTGGATTTTGGACTTAAAGGGACAATATGAGTAAAAGGTTGTGCGAGACACCTAAATCTAGCTCCACAGTTTTAACACTAAAATTTCACTTCTTATCCTATTTTATATCATTTGGTTATAATTAGCATCTTTCTCGCTAATTAGCTAACACTCCCTTCCATCTCGGTCAATTAACAACACTTCGTTAATTAACTAGTCTTCCCCATCATTCTGGATGCAAATTAACACTAATTTCATAGTTATAATATTATTCTAATTAATTAATTAATTGACCAATATTGATTAATTAATCTTCTAAATGAGAATTTACCCTCTTATTGGGTCATTCCCCCTCTTTGATCATTTAGAATCCATCAACTTCTCTCCAACTAGCTTTTACAAGCCTAACTTGGTCTATTAATCAATCTAATTGATTAATTTAAATCACACCCAACTCACTTAAGTTGGAAATTCTAATTAATCCTTCCTAAATCATACTTAACCATTGCTAAGTCTATTTAGCACTTTCTAATCCTAAAGTTCTTTTATCCCACATTCATGAGGATGATAGTTTCTCCCATTTGGAAAACTATATAAAGAACCTTACCCCCTCCCTTATAATTTTACACCTTTACACATATGCATAAGATAAGAGCATTTTCTTAATTGAAAAGGCTCATTGATCTAGCAAAACTCATTCCACATTCTACTTGGAAAGAGTAGTAAGAGGATAACCAAAATGGCCATTAAGCCATATTGGTGAGACCTCTTCCTCTTCCTTGGAGAAATCCTTTTAATCGCACATGGCTATGTACGACTCGCCAAAGGAGGTGTCTACAATCCAAATCCCATCAAAAACATCAAAGGATGGCTTAGCATTTTATGTTTTTAATGTTAGATGCATTAAATTAGCTTCTCCTTTTAATGGCTTTATCTTGATGTTAATGATTAATTAGCTTAGTTATTAGATCTACTTGGTGTTAGGTCTTGTTAATTAATTTAGCTTATTTTTCATGCATACATATGGCACACCCGGTGGGACACCCCTTTGTCTCACACACATCTAGTTTATGTTGAGTTTTCTTTTTTCACACTAACCCTCTCTTTTTGCATATTTTGAGTTAACTAATGTTTCTTAACATTTTGTGTTGAGTTTGCATGTGTTAAGTGTCTATTGCAGTAGAAAGGAGGTAAAGTGCTACTAAATTTGGAGCTCAATGGCAAAAATGCGATTTTTGAAGAAATATGACAAGTTTTTCGTATTTTTTGAAGAGACACAGACTTGTTGCGTTAATGCAAGGATTTGCACTGCATTTTCTTTAAATTGATTGTGTTTGCATCAAATCTCATGCGCTACTATTTTTCTATGTTTGCATTTACGTTGTGCTTCATGTGCTACCATCTTGCAGCTCTACGCTAGCATTCTCTAGAATTGCGCTAGCATTTTGTATATTTTCCAATTTTTTTGCACGTAGAGACTTCACTTGCTGTCATCTTCCTACACGCACTAATGTCTATGTTCACGCACTAAGCATAGCCTCTGTCTGCATCAGCACATTTTTTTGTGTTGGCCTTTCATGCACTAGTGTTCATGCTTCACGTGGTCACGTTCTATGTAATTTTTGCTC
Organism: Taxus wallichiana var. yunnanensis; assembly: GCA_018340775.1. Taxonomy (NCBI): domain Eukaryota; kingdom Viridiplantae; phylum Streptophyta; class Pinopsida; order Cupressales; family Taxaceae; genus Taxus; species Taxus wallichiana. The sequence continues at coordinate 865,796,665 of CM031238.1, forward strand.
TAATTTTGAGATTTCTATAATCTACTTTTTTGGTTTCCTTGATGTTTTTATAGGTTTTCTAGCTTCTAACTTGCGGGTTTTAAGTAGAAAATCATTTTTTGGGATTTAAAAACTTAGATTTATTTTGATTAATTTTGTTTATCCATTTCTTAAGTAAATTCAAAATATCGTATATGTTCTTCTCTCGTGCTTTCAGTGACCTTGAGAATCAGAAATGACTTTTGATCCTCATTCTAACATTTGGTTTACATGGATTTAAAACTTGTCATTTTAAAAGTAAATTTTGAAGGCATTTACTTGTTTTTAGTTATGTTTTCTCATTTTCTAACTTAGTTGGATTCAATGTTGTGTATGCTCTTCTCTTGTGCTTTTGAGCGACCTTGAGAATCAAAATCAATCTCAATCCTCTTTTTGCATAGAAAAACTACTGAACATTTGTGTGTAGGACCAAAGCACTCATCAAATAAAGGAATCAAAATGAAACTAACTACATTGTGTACAGGTTGTCAATGGCATACAAAACCACATTAAGATCAAGATAAAAAAACACACCATTCATTCACATTGTATTTTCAGAGTGCATTAAGAAGGCTCAGGCCTAATCGCTTTAACTGTGGAAAGTATCTTGGCATAAGCCATAAAACTCATTGTGAGGATTACCACAGGAACCCCAAAGTAGTCAACACATTGAGGGAACAGTTGATGAAATGGGAAGTGCCCCATCACCTACTTGACTAGAAATTCCCATGAGGAGTGCTAAATGTTGTCTGTATGAGGCCTCTTTCATTAATTTGATTGTGGGGTAATGGTCCTTTGTCTAGGATTTATCTAGAAAAGTGTACCTCTCTTAGACAAGTTATTAGCGAGTGTTGAGAACAAAATATTAGGGAGTCATTTAGCATTGGGGACAACTTGACCATATCCATATTCGTGTTTTAAAGAGCTATTACAAAGAAATACTTTCTTGGAGTCATAACCTTGTTTTTTAAACAAGGTGAGAGTCCATTGAAGTTGTGCCTCATATATATTTCATCATGAATCATACTTAGCCAAACTTCCTTGAAGTTGAAACCTTGTTGTTCGAACAAAGAAAAAATTTTCCGTTACGCCAAGTACTTTTCATCACCACTCATACATTCCCTTATTATTTTGACATTATTTGGTCAAAAGAGAACACCTCGAAGTCTTCCAAAATTCTATCCACCACTTTTTCACCCACTTAAATCATTTTTTCCTTAAAAACTTGATTTAAGTGTTGAAAGTGTGTTGGTACATATTCATATTTTTGGTGGTCATCTTGAAATCAACATATTAGGACATTTTCACCCCTAGGATAGTTTTCTCTTGGTGTCGTTACATTGCTCACATTGTACCAATCCCTTTTCGATACTTACATATTGTTTCTTTGAAACTTGATCTAGGTATTGGCATTGTATTGTTACGTGCTCACATTATATTGACCCCTTTTTGTGTACTTAGACCTTGTGTTCATAGAAAAATTTCTTTGAGTCTTAAGAGTGCATTGTTACACTTTTATATGTTAGCATGGATCTCTTTAGGTATTCCTTGTTGTATATCCCATACACTTAGAGATTTATCACTTTAGCATCGTTACACTGCCCATTTTATCTTAGATTACTCTTTGTGAGTCGTGGTGCCTCAAAATCGTGTAGATCGTAGGAAGCATGCTTCCAATCCCCTTAGAAATCCTATGTTTCCCTCTTCTGAGGAGGAACAATATCTTATTGACCATAGTGCTAGTGAGTGGGAAATACCTCAAAATCCCTTTGTAGACACCTCTGCTCATATAGACAATTACATATTTCAATAGAGGTACCAAGTCTTATTGCATCTTGTAGAGTTAGGGGATAAATTTCCCTCTGATTTTGATCCTACCTTTCTTCCTCACATGATTAAAATGAATACTAGAAATCCTCCTCCACCTCATAGGACGAGATGAGGACATTTTGAACCTTGAACGTGTTAGGTTAATTAATTATGCATTATATAATTAATTATTTAATTAATGTTATTAATTAAATAATGTTGTTATTTGGTTTTATTAACCATATTTGTTTTATTTCTTCACGGGTATAATTGTTATGATTGTTATAACAATTATGTGCTTCCTGGATGTAATATTGGAAGCTACTGTATTGGTTGTTGCATTGTTGCAACTCCTCATTTGTTTGTATTCAGCTGTACAATACCTATAAGTATTGCATCTCATTCATATGTAATTTGGTTAATTGAGTTTACTATAATTTATCACGCTTCCACACCTGTTGCTCAATCTACATTTAGTACCAGAGTGAATTGAAGCTCCTAGCAAGGTTGGAGAAGGTTGCAGAGAAAGGAGAATTTGTGGAGAAGAAATCTGCATCAACGAAGAGCCAGTTCTACCTCCTACAGCTTCCCACAACCCCCTGTAAATTCACAACCTCCTATGCGTTCTCCAAGTAACCGGAAAGAAAAAAATTGTTTGCCTTGGTGCTCTTTGCACCAGGAAAATTTTCTTCTAGAGCATTTTTTCTGGTTTATAGCAATCAAATTTATAAAAAAATTGCCTAAGTTGCATTTGTAAAAGACTTGGTTTGTTCTACATTGGCATTTGAGGTGAGCCCATTGAATTGACTCCTCAGAGCCCATTCACTAGTCGAGTCCACATTACAAGTAAAAGAGCTCGTTGCATTTGAGCCATTCAATGAGCCGTGGTTGGCTCCTCCACCACCGAGGTTGAACTACATTGTTTTTCGGTGGTTTCAACATTGAATGAGTTGAGGACGAGCTATTGTGTGCCTTTGATACACACCGATCCCTAGGTAAGTTGTTTTGTAGAGGATTCGATATCCTACTACCACCCCCCCTCCTCACGTCGAGTCATCCCCCAATAGTGATCCTTACAACTTGCAACCATGACTCGCACAGGAAAACCAATGCAGCATTAACAAAGTAACAACAAAATAAAACCATGGCGGATATTTGCAAATCGGTGGAGATACTCATCAATCGGTCCATGAATAAAAATAACGAACATGCACAAAAAAACCGTGGTTAATATCAATACAAAGCAGAGATTTGGACGTGCTCGACTTTTATGTTGGACTGCGCAAACAAAACAATGACCAAATAATTAAAAAAGCAGAGGAAGATCAAGAAAAAACGGACTACAAAAATACAAACGCAGAGGCATATACAACAAGAAGTGGATCGATACTGAAAGCGGTCATGCAAAATTACATAGAGAGAAATAAATAAAAAGGCAAATACAAATGCAAAGGAGATAAAAAGGAGTTCAGATCTAGAAAACAAGGAGAAACCCTAATCCACCACGCAAACTCCACGCAAGCCTCTACTCAATTTAGGTCACATTTTTTAAAAGGTCGGTTTGAAATTCATTTACTTTATATACAATTTGCTTCATATTCTTACCTAAGCGCATCAAATGCCAATATGGTTAATGTGAAAGGCTTGGAGATGTGAAGTTTGGGGTTCAATACCCACAATACACATTGTTTTTTAAAACATAGTGAAGTTTAGTGGCGAAATTGGTGGAACCACCAAACTTAGAGGTAACTAAACCTCTAGTTATCACTAAAGCCCCCTCTAAATATTTTAGCGAGAAAACCTAATTTAGGGTTTTAAAAATCTCCTTTTAGGCTTTTTTTTTTTTCCGCGTAACTTTTTCCAAAGGGGGGATAGCTAAAAATTGCATTTTCAGTTGGGTTTTGCAATTCTTTGCATTTTGGTCGTATTGGGCTCCGAAGGCCACGGGGCCCAAAAACCAAAAAAAATTACTTGTCATTCAATTTTTCTAAATTTTTAATGTAATTGCATGCTTCAATATATTGTACTAATTTACAGGTTGTCATAGTCAACCATAAATATTGTAATCGCTTTCGAAACTAGCGAAAAAGTTGTAATCAAAAATAGTAAAAAATTGGTTCTGAAACACACGAGATCCTAGATCTCATTCGCAGCATTCAATATATACAGTGCCTTTGGGAAGCGCTTACGAGTAAATTCATCGTGACTACTACTGCACTTAATGCCTAATATAGTTGCAACAATGTCGTCTGGGCATCGACCCTTTAAATCAATGGGGAGTAATAAGGTCACAGTGCACACACTATGAGCCACCCCATCCATCTATGAATGATTGAATGACATAAATCCGGACTAAGAAATTATCCAAGTATATAGCGAAGTTACGCACACGTATGAGGATATTTCTTTGAGCCGGTGTCAATAATTGCACATACCCCTTTCAGTATTGTCTTGGTACCATGTATTGAATTCTTTCATGTATGCGTTAATGCCTCTTTCACGTACCATCAAGTATATAGAAAGGGTGATCTTCTTCCACATACAATCGGTATATCGGAAGGGTGCATATATAGAAAGGTTCGGTATATCGACTGATGGTATATAGATTGGGAGACCTTATACCTGGAGTGATAAGAGCCAAACCATGTCAGTGATTTCTGCAAAATGGGCACCAATGCCCCCAAATTTTTCTTCCAAATTCACAACTACTCAGAGGAAACAACTATGTTGCATGGAAGACTAAAATCAAGACACAACTTGAGTTTGAAGAGATCTGGACTGTTGTGAATGGTACTCTGACCAGATCAACTACTAATACAACACAATAACAATAGTTTGATAAAGCAAATCAGAAGGCCAAACTTGTCATCTTGTTTGGAGTTCCCGACGATGTGCAACCCCACATTCAAGATGCCAAAAAAGCCAATGAAGGGTGGGATAAATTGCACACAATACATGAGGCCAAAAATAAGAATGTCATACTAAATTTATAGAGTCAATTACATACGTTAAAGCTCAAGCGAATGAGAAAATTGAAGCTTTCTTAAGAAGAGTTATAGAGTTGAGGGCTTCACTTCAAGCCCAGGAGAAGCGGTCACAGATGATGCTCTCATTCCCATTATTCTGAGAGAACTCCCTCTTCTTATCACATTTTTGTCACAACACTAAATGTGTTAGATACGACAGTTAGTTTTGACAAGTTGGTAAACCTATTGCAACAAGAGGAAGCCATGCACAATAAGGATGATGAAGAGGAGTAGGCACTTTATTCACATCAAAAATGGAAAGGAAAAGGTAAAGGAAAACCTAATTCCTATCAAAATCCCCAACATTAGAATCAGTATCATGGGGAAAAACAACAAAAGAAACAATGTCCAATTTGTAAAAGAGGACATGACTTAAAAGATTGTTGGTATAATACTTACAAGAAAGGTTCATCCAGTAACTCTAGACCTCCATAACAATAATCTTACAAGGGACATTCTAACTAGAATCAAGGGTAAAAAAGAGGAACTAGAAAAGAAGACCCCATTAGCAAGGAAATATTGTTGAGGAAGAAGAACATTCAGATAATGAATACTTCTTATACACTGCTCAATCAAGTGAACCATCCACATCATCTAATGATGTCCGATATGTTGATTCGGGAGCCACTTGACACATGACTGGCCACAGAGATTGGTTTACCTCAATGAGGGACACGCCTTCAAAAACCATGTTTCGTTGGGTGATGATTCTTCATATACAGTTCAGGGGATTGGGAACATTTCTCTACCCCTTGGTTCACGCAACTACAAACTATCTGATGTCTTATATGTCCCTGGGTTGACAAAGAATCTGCTTTCAGTCAATCAACTCCTAGATCACAACCTAAAAATTTAATTTGATACTCATTTCGATAAGAAAACATGTTTGATTTGAGATAAATCACGAGGCTCGAAAATAGTTACAAAAGCCTCCAATGTGGTACCCATGTTCTAGCTTGATTTTTCCACAGAGATGATCAAGAACTTGTGGCTATAACTCTACCTCAGCATAGTTGTGGCATCAAAGACTTGGTCATGTTAGTTTCAAGTATCTCGAGACACTACGCCAACATAATATGGTACATGGGCTACCATCTCTTCAGAAGGATATAGACAAGTGTCCTCACTTCCTAGTAGGAAAATAACACAAAGCTTCATTCCAGAAGAGTACATATCAAGCTCATGGTAAGCTTGATCTAGTTCATACCAATCTTTGTGGTCTGATGCAACCGAGTCATTCTGTATTTTAGTACTTCATGCTATGTGTTGATGACTATTCAAGAAAAATGTGTATTTTTTGTCTTCGTAAGAAAAGTGAAGCTTTTAAAACTTTCAAGAAGTTCAAAGTAGCAATTGAGAACGAAATTGGTCATCACATCAGAACTCTCCACTCAGATCAAGGGGGAATTCACTAGTAATGAGTTCAAATACTACCTACAAACTCATGGGATTCGTCAACAAATACCTCCTCCACACACACCGCAACATAATGGTGTTGTTGAGAGAAGAAATCGTACTATCATGGAAATGGTGCGATGCATGATCGGTGACTCTGACTTGCAAAGACTTTCTAAGTAGAAGCAAAAGACAACAATGTATTTGTTGAACAGAGTGCCCATAGTTTCTCTTGAAGGAGTAACACCACAAGAAGCATGGTCAAAGCGAAAACCATCTATTGCACACCTTAGAGTATTCAGGTGCAAAGCAAGTATGCACATACCCAAGAAGAATAGAAATAAATTAGACATGAAGTCACGAAACTCATCTTCATTGGGTACAATGAAGAGACTCTTGGGTACAAATTGATGGATCCAAAGACCAAGAAAAGTCTACACTAGTAGAGATGTTGAGTTTTTTTAGAAGAAGGAAGTAGAGTCTCCTCCTCCAAACTCACCTGATGTAGATTCTTCACCAGTTGTAAAAATTGAAACTGATGTTCCCATAGATGAGGAAAGTGATGATGGGGATGATGGTGTTGATCTGATAGAACCATGACCCACGGGAACAGTTCAGTGTATGCCCAATTGGTGTACTAGCACATTATGAGATGCAAGAATGGATACTCCACTAGATACATCCACCCCTAGATGAAGGACTCGCAGTAAAGTAAGAGAAGAAGTTAACTTTGCTTCGATGATTAGAGTTATCGAGTCTAATGAGCCCTCTAAAGTCTAGGAAGCCCTACATTCAAAATCTTGGAAAGATGCCATGAACTCTGAATATCAGTTAATAATGAAAAATAACACTTGGTAGCTTGTCAATCTTCCATTAGGGAAGAAACCCATTGGATGCAGATGGATATTCAAAACAAAGTACAAAGCAGATGGGATAGTGGACAAGTACAAAGCAAGACTTGTAGGAAAGGGGTATGCACAAAAGGAAGGCATTGACTACGAGGAGACATTTGCTCCCACAACGAAGATCAAAACGATCAGGATGATCTTTGTTCTAGCTGCTCAATTTGGTTGGAAAGTCCATCAAATGGACGTAAAAAGTGCCTTCCTGAATGGATATTTACAAGAAGAAGTCTACATGACTCAACCTAAGGGATATGTAGTACTTGGTCAAGAAGCAAAGGTATGCATACTCAAGAAATATTTGTATGGCCTTAAACAGCACCCCGGGCATGGTACATCAAAATTGATGAGCATCTCGTACAACATGGATTTTTAGAAATCCATATGATCCCAATCTTTACCTCAAAAAGCAAGGGGGAGATTGTGATTGTCGTTGTCTATGTCAACGATCTAGTCATCACTGGAAATTTAGTGAGGATGATTGATGCAACAAAGAAAGATATTAATCGATCATTCAACATGACCGATCTCGGGCTGATGCATTATTGTCTTGGATTGGAAGTATGGTAGAAAGAGAATCACATCTTTGTTTCTTAGATGAAATATACCAAGACAACACTCGAGAAATTTAGGATGATGGATTGCACACCAATTTCTACACCTATGGAGAATAGTTACGAGCTTATCTCGTTCAAGTCCATCTCCTGAGGTAAGTGTCACTCTCTATCGGCAGTTGATTGGGATTCTCATTTACCTAACCTACACTAGACTAGATATCAACTTTGTAGTAAGCTATTTATCCAAGTTCATGCAGGAACCCAAATTTTTTTCATTGGAAGGCAAGCAAGGTGCATCTTGAGATATCTCAAAGGATCAGTGGATCTTGGTCTAGAATACAAGAAGAATGACAACTTCTTCTTGTTAGGATATTCAGATTCAGATCATGTAGGCAACATTGATGACAGAAAAATCCACTTCAGGATTTGTGTTCTTTATGGGATCTAGACCAATATCATGGGGAAGCAAGAAACAACACTTTGTTTCTCGTTCTTCCATAGAAGTTGAGTATTGTTCTGCAGGAGAAGTTGTCTATGAAGTGATTTGGCTACGTCACATACTCAAAGGACTTGGAATACCACAGACAAACCGACCACCATGTATGTTGACAATGAAGGTGTTCTCAAACTTGTTCGCAATCTAGTGTTTCATGAAAGAACAAAGCACATTGAGGTACAAGTTCATTTCATATGCAAGCATGTGTTGAAGCACAACATCCAACTTCAATTTTTTCCAACAATTGAACAACGAGCATATATCTTCACAAAGTCACTTGCACATGACAAGTTCGAGTTGTTTAAAGAGTTCCTCTCCTCATCCCTTGAGACAATACACAATTAAGGGGGGAATGTTAGGTTAATTAATTATGCATTATATAATTAATTATTTAATTAAATAATGTTGTTATTTGGTTTTATTAACCATATTTGTTTTATTTCTTCACGGGTATAATTGTTATGATTGTTATAACAATTATGTGCTTCCCGGATGTAATATTGGAAGCTACTGTATTGGTTGTTGCATTGTTGCAACTCCTCATTTGTTTGTATTCAGTTGTACAATACCTATAAGTATTACAGCTCATTCATATGTAATTTGGTTGATTGAGTTTAATATAATTTATCGAGCTTCGCACTGTTGCTTAATCTACGAACGGGCATCCATGCCCACTCATACAAGAGGTCATGATGAAGATTTAAATGTGTCACCACCTACAGCTCATCATCATATACCCTTTGATCGAATAAATCCCTTTAATAAAATAGAGGATGAAATTCCCCTAAATGAGGAAGAAGAACATGAACCTCGTAATGAGGATGTTACTATGCAAAGACAACCTGGAAGCCCTAATACGATAGATATCAAAGTTAACTTTTCATGTCCATCAAGACAAAAGTAAAGTTCCTACGACAAAAAGACATCAAGTTACATATGATGAAAGCTATATTGAGATCCATGGTAGGAAAGCCTCTAAATCTAATTACACGTATATACTAGCCACACCATCACGCAAGCAAGATTTTGACCAAGAATGGCAGTCTGTGAAAGATGCCCTCATAGTTCTATAGGAAAATAACCAAGGGTGTAATAAGAAATATCAATTCAAAGAACTATGCCCTTACCCTTTCGATCGGAAATGTTACCTACTCTTTTCCCACTAAGCTTTAATTGCCTTAAATTTGATAAATAATGGGCAAAGGTGATCCTCACGACCACATCAATGACTTCTTCATGGCTTGCCAAGAAGTAGCATACAATGATAATTACATCATTTGTTTATTTCCTAGGAGTCTTATAGGCCAGGCACTAGAATGGTTTCTCCATCTTCCTAAAGGTTCCATCACTACCTTTTCATAATTAGCCGAGAAGTTTGTTCGCCACTTTTCATTCAACATGGAAAGTGATTTCACTATGATCGACCTTTGTAGCGTAAAATAAAGGAATAATGAAAACTTCATTGGTTTCTTGTAATGATGGCAAAGCTTAGCTAGTCGTTTCTCTTTCTCTATCCCAGAGAAACATCTTGTTAGTATTTTTGTACCCAACCTACACCCTGAGATATCCTTCCACTTACAATGCATTTTGTTGGCACATTCGAAGAGGTCATCGAAAAGGGTAGTCAAATCGAAAAAGCTTTACTTGTTAAAGGGGTTCTAAAACCATTTCAAAAGGAAAAGTATGACTCAAAACCTAATGACAAATCCAAATTCTTTAACAAGAACAAGAATTATGTAGGAGATGGAATTACTAATTCTAAGCACATATAGATAGTTCAAAGTACGTCGGACTTAAAAATCTCAAGTGTGTTGTCTAAATCTACAATCAAACATAGAATACACTCCACTCACAAAGTCACTTTGCCATTTATCCTAACACAATTGGATTCAACCAATATGGTCACGTTTCCCATCACTACACATTTTTCCAAAGATTTGTCTAAACCATCATGGTACAAAGACCGTGAATATTGTGAATATCATATTGTTAAAGGGCATGTTACATACGGATGTGTATGAAGCTTTAAAAATTCATCTAATATCTCCTAGATTGAGGAGACATTAAGCTTGATGCCCAAGAGTCCTCTAAAACTTCTAACAAATAGTTGGGAATTTACAAGGAACCATTCCCCTAGCATAAAATTATGGAAAGAATCCATATCAAGGTCAATCCTCTAAAATTACCAACCATGTTGTTGGTCAGACTTCAAATCCATTTGATTCTCGTATTGGCTATGTCTCCCATCCCATCACCCAACATACATACCATCAAAATCAAATCTTAGGAGTGTGTTGTTACAACATGATCCACTCATCCTACTATCTCAAAACCCCTTTGTCTACTCCTTCAGATAATCATTACGATCTCTTTGAGAATATAGCCACCAAGATTTCTATCTTGGACCTTCTCAAGATATCTACTTTGTTCATAAGGATATCCTCTATAAATCCCTCCAGGAGTCAAGATTTCCTTTTGACATTGACACTTTTCACTTCCAAGCCTTGGTTACACAAATCACTCTATCCGAACATATCATTTTTAGCCAAAATGAGATTCCACTAGATAATCAAACACACAATTTTCCCTTATATATAGAAGTGATCATTACTCGTAAAAAGATCAAATGGGTTTTTGTGAATAACGCATCTAGTCTTAATATCTACATAATAAAAATTGTAAAACAGTTGGGACACACTACAAATGAACTAGATCTTGATGTGATCACTATAAAGGCATATGACAATGTAGAGCTACAATCATCTGGAACCATCACTTTGCCTATGGAAGTTAGGCCTATCACGCAGGATACAAGATTCCACATCATTGACTTGGATCTCCTTATAATATTCTCCTCGGCCACCCATGGATCCATGTCATGTAGGTCGTTCCATCCACTTATCATTAGTGTATCAAGCACCATTTCTAAGGACAAGAACTTACCATTTTGGGTGACCCATAGCCGTTTTGCTCACTATATAGCATTAGCTAGTTATTATCAAGCCACATATGAATGTCCTTCCATTGAATTGGTTGTTGACTTAAAATCAAAAGCCCTCACTTCTCATATAGATCTAGATACACTTTAACCACATAAAGATAATACTTCCACCTCCATGTCCCCATTTACTTGATGGAAAATGAAGATCCTTCGTACAGTCTGTAGAGAATTGACCTTCAATAATCTTTGCTTGTGTCTAATCTTCCATCCTCACCTAAAAACGTTGTAGGACTCACTTCCAACCACAAAGAGATCAAATTCCTATCACTCTTAATAGATTTACCAATGGTGGTATCTTAGCTGATGAAATATTGGGTATTACCCATACATCCTAGTCTCTTGATGAAAGGATGGCCTCTTGTTATCAATCCTTTGAATTTGTCATTCCTAATAAATTGATGTATGCCATGGGATACCAAGGATATAGATGTGGCATCAATGAACAAGGCCTATGGGAACCTCTTCCAACACACGAGAAGATGGAAATGTATGACATTGGTATTCAACCTTATGGGTCTAGTCCTACAGAATTTGACACCACCTCATTTGAACATGACGAGGATAGTTCTTCTAGTTACAATAGAGAAACAGAGTTCCTTTATAGTCTTTACGAAGACCTTGCTTCCACGAACTTGTTTCCTAATACGATATTTTAACCCTATCCCACACTATCCCTAAAGTAAACCTTATACATCCATCCCTCATTGATTGGGACCAATAACGACACATACTAATCGATATTTTTCAGAATGAGGAAGCTATTGGATAATTCATGGGAATTTGTGATGATATTCCTGTTGGAGATCATAAGAAAGTTTTTCTATTGACCTTGATACCTATGCCTAATTTGGAGAAGAATTTGAGTTTTTGGTCAAAAAATAGAAAAGGAGGTAAAATACCTTCTAAAAAGCTAAGGACTAAGAAATAAAAATCCTATAGTGAAAATATCTTTGAGACACTTATGTATAAAAATATGTAGAATCTAACAGGGATAATCTTTATAATCATCACACTGATGATAATGTTATAAATACACCTATTGAGGAAGAGCTCAATCTCCCTCTGATCCTACATGTATGGAAGATGGTTCTAAGCTATTAGTTGAGGAGACTATTGATGTCAACCTTGGTACATAAGAAGAGCCTAAAATTATCAAACTTGGGGCTTCACTTTCAACATGTGAGAAAAAAATCCATTATTTTCCTCCTTAGAGAATTTGTGGACATATTTTCATGGTCTTATACAAACATGTCACACTTAGATCCTTCTTTAGTTGTGCATAATCTAGTAGTACATGAATGTGCCAAATCCTATCAAACAAAAGCTAAGAAAGATGCATCCACACATTTCTCTTTTGGTCAAAGAAGAATGGAGAAATTGTTAGTTGTTGGTTTTATCAGACCTATTGACTATTCAGAGTGGATCTCCAACATAGTTCATGTTTGAAAACCAGAAGGCATCAAAATTTGTATGGATTTTAGGGACATCAACAAAGCATGTCCTAAAGATGACTTTCCTCTTCCAAACATCGACATGATTGTTCGATTCTAACTATTGGTCATGAAATATTATCCCTCATGAATGTTTTTCCGGCTTTAATCAAATAAAGATTTTAGAATAGGATCAACAAAAAATTGCCTTTTCACCATCCCTTGGGGTACATTTTGTTATCAAGTCATGCCTTTTGGCCTCAATAATGTAAGTGCAACATATCAACGAGCTATGATTGTCATCTTCCATGACATGTTACATGATATTGTGGAGGATTATGTTGATGATATCCTCATAAAATCTAAGACTAGAGAGAACATCCAACAATCCTACGTTGTATCTTTGAATGACTAAGAGATTATAAGGTCAAATTATTCCAAAGAAATGTGTCTTTGGTCTAATTTCAAGAAAGATATTAGGCTTCATAGTTTCTAGAAGAGGAATTGAAGTAGACCCAGTAAAAGTCATTGCTATTACAAAATGCCTCCTCCCAAGAACCTCAAGCAATTGCTGCAACTTACAAGAAAAGATCCAAACCATCTCACAGATTCATCTCTCATCTCACAGATAAATGTCATTCCTTCACTCATCTTCTTAAGAAAGATGTTGATTTTCACTAGGGACCTGATTTCCAACAAGTGTTTTCCTTACTCAAGGAGTATTTGGCTAACCCACATATTCTTATACCACCTACCCGGTGAACCCCTTATATACTATATATATCATCTATCACTCACTCTTAGCTCAATATGATTTAAATCACAAAGAGAGATCCATCTATTATCTTAGCCACACATTGATCTCTTATGAGCTCAATTATCCACAAATTAAAAAATCTTGTTTGGTTGTTGTTTTTTCCTTTCAAAAACTTTGCCACTACCTTTTGAATAATAAAACCAAGCTTATATCTAAAGTTGACCCACTCAAGTACCTTTTATTAAACTTGCACTTATCAAGAGGATGTCCAATTGGATCATCTTACTTAGTGAATTTTATATTGAGTATGTCAACCAGAAAGCAATCAAAGGAAAAGTGCTTGTTGATCAACTAGTTGAAGCACCTCTACCCGAAATAGAACCACCGAGTCCGATTTACCATACACATTTATTTTTATATATTGAATAATCTTCCACATGGCAGATATACTTTGATGGGTCATTCACATTTAATGGCTTGGGGGCAGGTGTTGTTCTTATCACCCCCATAGTGATCTTATTCCTCAAGATTTTAGACTTGGTTTCCCATGTACCAACAATATTGTTGAGTATGAAGCTCTCATTGCGGATTGAAAGTCACTATAAGATGGAATATCAAACAAGTTAAGGTTATAGGTGACTCTCAAATTAATCATTAAATAAGTTAATGATGAGTATAAAGTTAAGGATGAGAAGCTCATTCCCTATAAATGAATGGTTGATACCTTGAAGGAATACTTTGTTTAAATCACCTTTCAACAGTCCCAAGAGCACATAATTGTTTTACGGATGTTATGGCTACCATTGATCTTTTCTACAATTATCTCTGATACTAGGGAATTTTAGTTCCTTATTGATCATCTAATGGTACTAGCCTATGACATGCTTGAATCATGTTTGGTATGTGAAGTTGTTGGTCCTTTTTCCCCTTGGTACGTTGACATATTTAATTACTTACAAGATGGTACCTTCCCTCCCGACATCTCCCATTCCCAAAAATGAACCCTTATCCAAAAATAACACATTATACCCTACTTGGGGGAACTCTCTATCATCGAGGCTACGATGGGACTCATTACATTGTCTAAATTTGGAAGAGGTTATCCAAGAAATCAAAGAGGTACACGAAGGAATCTGTGATGCTCACACTAGTGAAATGGTCCTCGCAAAGAATATTTTGTATGTCAAATACTATTGGCCTACTATGGAGATAGATTGTTGTCAATATGTAAATAAATGTCTACTATGTCAAAAACATGGTAATCTAATACATGCTCCATCACAATATTTGCAACCTATCACTACACCATGGCGTTTTAAAATGGGGACTCAATCTCATAGGGAAGCTCACACTAACTTCCTCTGATGGACATAAGCACATTATCACTACCACAAAATACTTTACTAAGTTGGTGGAGGTTATTCCTCTCACCTTTGTTATTGGTGTGTTGAAATATCTAAGTTTGTCATGAATCATATCATTTTCCATATGACATCCCTTTTACCATTGTATCTAACAATGGTAAATCATTCAAGAACAAACAAGTGAAGGCATTGTGCCAATGATTTAAAATTCACCAAAAGTGGTCTACCCCTTATTACCCTCAAGGTAATGGACAAGTTGAGGCCTCTAATAAAACTCTTGTTTGGATCATGGAGAAAATGGTTGGTAAAACCGGTCGTAATTGGCATCTTCAAATCCATCCATCCCTCTGGGCCTACAGAACTTCCTTCCACACACCTACAGGTGTAACCCCATATTCCTTGTATTTTTGGCACTGAATCCATTATACCCCTTGAGATCGATCTTCCCTCTTTTGGATAGCCTTGTGATATTATCTGGATAATGATGAGGACTATAAAGTGGCTAGGCTAGCAGAGCTAGAACTATTTGATGAAAAATTCCTCCATGCCTTGGATCATCTCAAAGTGTATTAGAATCGAGTTTGCAAGAGATATAAACAAGTGTATCATCCCTCATGAATTTTAGGTGGGAGACCTTGTCCTTAAGGAGAATTAGTTCAATACCACCAAAGAACGTGAAAAGAAAGGTAAGTTTGAGCCTAACTGGTTAGGGCCATACATTGTGGTGGTTAAATTTGGTTATGGTGCTTATAAGCTTGCCTATCCTGATGGTGATGAACTTCGAGAACCTATGAATGCCATGCATCTCAAATGCTTCTACGCCTAAGCATGAAGACCTATCAAAAATCAAAAAAATGAAAAATCAAAAGGTAAAGAGAAATAAATCCATCCAATTGTGAAAACCACACAATTGTGGCACTTCGGACAGGTCCTTTAGTGAAAACCGGTTTCTAACGCCACAGGAGGATTTTTTGTTCACAAGAACCTCATCTTTGGGCATGGTCACTTCTTCATATCTTCTCCATTTATCATCTGTGTTTATATCTACTGTTGAACCTATCCTTCTTGGCCTTGATCCGATGATCCTCTTCTTGTATATATGTGCAGGATTCTCCCTTGTATATTCTCACCTATCGTTGGGGGCATCTTGGCACTTGGTTCTTCCTATACATAGTTTCAAAAACCTTCAAAAAAACCAAAAACATTCACAAAACCCTTGAAAATCCTAAACATTCAAAAATCACAAAATCCAAAAAAATATTGAAAAACTCAAAAACACTAAACATTAGAAACTATACTACAAAAATCCTACTTTAGCACTGCTTTTCTTCTAGCACACACATGACATACGATCATCTTGTGATATTACTTAATTAGAAAAGTTGGTTTTCTTACTATGTCTATCTTCCCTTGCATATATTGTTGCTCGGGCGCTTTCATAGGTGCATGATTGCTTTTTCATGGGACTTTTATGTACTCCATCTATTCCCTTGTTGCTCTGGGGCAATCATTTTAACCCATGTCGTATAACTCGAACATTTGGGAACTCAAGTTGATAACAAAAACATTGGTACAACTTTCTTGTGCATTGTTTGTTTAATTTTATATGTATCTAGCTTGTTTATTTGTTGGTTTGCTTGTTTACTTTCTCATACTACATTGCTTTATGTATTTTTATTTAAGTCAATTCTTTAGCATGGAACAAAAATTAGTATTATGGCTTTTCATGTCATTTTACCATTTTGTTGTATGCTTATATCAAATAAATAGCCACTTTCGAGCCAAGATGGTACTTCAATTACGTTGCGATCTTCTCATTCTCCATTCCTCTTATCTTCCAGGTCCTAATTGAATTTCTACCGATCATTTTCTTCCCCCCAACCCTCCCTTGTTTCTTATGCATTAAGATCCCCGAGATCTCTTTCTAATCAATTACTTTGAACAATGGCCAACCAAAGTCTAGTTCACATTCCTTTTATCGCTATGACCCCTTTTTCTTCTATAGGATCTATCAAGAAAAGAACATCTTGCAATAAAACAATGGTAACCTCATGAACTTAACAACAAAAGAGTTCGTATGGTATTATGTAGGGATCATTGATCGCATCTCTTCTCTATATTCATATTCGGTATATTGTCATCTTTCTTGTCCTCTACAATGGGATTTTTTTGTCGTTGTGGTCTTTTATTTTCTTCTTTTTTGAGCGCTATATTGACCTCTTCTATCACCCCATCGACACTCGAGGGGCATCCTCCATTCTACTAATTTTTCTTCTACCATTGCAAAATTTAATTGTCTGTAATTGTCTACTATCTTTGAAGTGGCATTGCTTGCACTACACCACATCAAAGAGGGGCAAATGTAGACACCTAAATCTAGCTACATAGTTTTAACACTAAAATTGCACTTCTTATCCTACTTTTCTATCATTTGGTTATAATTAACATCTTTCTTACTAATTAGCTAACATTCCTCTCCATCTCGGTCAATTAATGACACTTCATTAATTAACTAGTCTCCCCTTTCATTCTGGATGTAAATTAACACTACTTTGTTAGTTATAATCATATTCTAATTAATTAATTAATTGACCAATATTGATTAATTAATCGTATAAACAAGAATTTGCCCTCTTCTTGCGTAATTCCCTCTCTCGATCATTTAGAATTCATTAACTTCTCTCCAATTGGCTTTTACAAGCCTAACTTGGTCTATTAATCAATCTAATTAATTAATTTAAATCACACCCAACTCACTTAAGTCAGAAATTCTAATTAATCCTCCCTAAATCATACTTAACCAATGATAATTCTATTTAGCACTTGTTAATCCTAAAGTTTTTTATCCCACATTCACGAGGATGATAGTTTCTCCCATTTGGAAAACTATATAAAGAAGCTTACCCCATCCATTCTAATTTTACACCTTTACACATATAAGTAAGATAAGAGCATTTTCTTAACTGAAAAGGCTCATTGATCTAGCAAAACTCAATCCATCTTATACTTGGCAACAGAGTAAGAGGAGAACCAAAATGGCAATTAAACCATATTGGTGAGAATTCTTCCTCTTCCCGTGAGAAATCCTTTTGATCACACATAGCTACGTACAACTCACCAAAGTAGGTGTCTACAATCCAAAGCCCATCGAAAACATCAAAGGATGGTTTAGCATTTCATGTTTTTAACGTTAGATGCATTAGATTAGCTTCTCCTTTTTTATGGCTTTATCTTGATGTTGGAAATTTATTAGATCTACTTGATTAGGTCTTGTTAATTAGCTTAGTTTCTTGATCATGCATACATGTTGATTACCTTCCCCTTTGTTTTTCTTGAAAAATTATTATTTTATCTTGCTCCATTTTGATGGAATGTGTGTATTTTCTTTCTCACTTGAGCTATGTTGGAATTTTATTAGTGTTGTGTACTTGTTATGCACCCATTATGTGGCTAACAAGAGTGTATGTTGTGTGTGGGGGAGTATAGGTCATATTTGAGGGATAAGTAGCGAGATAAATTGAAGTAAACCTTGCGTAGTCTAAAGGAGAAATGAAGGGGATGTGGGATTTGCTCTAATGGAGGGATAAGTGGGTCGGAAAACCAGGTGGAGGGATAAGTGTTTAGTTGCATGCTTGTTTTTTATTGTGGAGATACTAAGAACTTATGTCGCACCCCTTAATAGAGAGATAAGTGGTTTGGTTGACTATAATTCCCCTTACGAAGCCATTGATGGTTTACTTAGTGAGTAAATCGTGATTTGGAATGTAATCTCTCTCTCTCTCTCTCTCTCTCTCTCTCTCTCTCTCTCTCTCTCTCTCTCTCTCTCTCTCTCTTCCCTGCATTTTCCTCTTGTTTTTTGATATATTTTTCTTGAAATTACATATGAGTATGGGTATTGGGAAATTTCTTTATTATTCCAAGTGTAGTGTTGGCTAAGGAGTCTTCTCGGAAGTTGGGGGATTCAAGTGGGGAAATGGAGAAGATATTTTCCCCCATTACATCATTGGGAGGTGAATGTTTTTCTACACCTCCTTTTTGTGTATTTGGATATGAATATGGAAATTGGAAGCAATGGTGAAGGATTGTGCGGTTATATTTTACTCATGGAAAACCCATTTTTGTTGGGATGCAAATTAAAAATGGTTGATTAATAAATTGTACAAGTATGTTTCTTGATTATTGCATTTTTGAATCATTTATACAAGAGATATAATGGAAATTTTAGAAAGTGAAATTGTAAACATATGAGCGATTGATGTGAGCAAGTGTACTCTTTTTTGTTATAATGAAATGTTATCATTGGATAAATAAACACAAGCTTAGGTTGTTTGGGAAAGTTGTGAAACAATTTTTTCTTTTGCATTGTTGAGAGGAGGTTCATTTATAGTGGAAATAAAGAAATAAGTTCTTATTGCTTTAGTAATTTGTAAAACAAAGAGAAGCCTTTTCTTTCTCTTCCTATGTGTACATGATTTTGGAATGAAATGAGAAGAGGGTGTTAAAAGAATTGTGAAATCATTATCGTCTTTCTTCTTAGTGATCTATCAATGAGATGTTGCATGAATACATTGGTGACTAATGGAAGAACTTCTCTATCATTTCCTTGCATCTCTTTAAACTTAAATATCAATGTTTGTTTATTGGGTTGTGATTAGTAAATGAGATCTCTTACTTTGTTGATTATTGGTTGCGAAAGAAATTTTATGGAAAGTGGTTATAATTATTCTTCGTCTCCATTGAAATCTATAGAACTAAAATGTAAGTAGAGTTATAAATGAGATTTTATATTATATCATGATAGTGGATTCAAAAGCTTTAGTAGTGGATAGGTGATGAGTTTGGTTATTTTAAGTCTCAAATTGTGGTAGGATTTAAAAATTTATGTTAAACAACCCCTAATTGAATAACTTAACATTCTCGGAGATACATACCTCCTAAATTTCTAAGTTCTTATTAAGTTTTATTAGACCATCCTCTTTGTTATTCTACTATTAAAAAGTATGACATTTTTACTCCTTGTTTTAAACCATTGTAGAGAGCACAAAATTAGAAGTCCTTTTTCTAATAAATAGATATCGTTAAATATAATAATAAGCACTAATATATATATATATATATATATTAGTGTTTATTATTATATTTAAGGATTTTACATTATAAAATAAAAAATGTTAGGGGATGGGTCATGGCCCGCCCATTGACCCACCCTATAGACTCGCCATATCAACACACAATTATACCACATTATCATACTAAGGACAGGGTCAAATTCGTGTCTTAACCCCTCCTCGCCGTGGCCATGGGTCGTTGAACCCTAGCAATGCACCCACAGCCGCTCCACACGCTCCATGATGCCTAGGGCATGGCCTGTTGTGGTAAACATAGGCCTTTGGCCTCAATATGGCTTCCATTACAAACATGTACCTTAAAACCATGTCATTCCCAACATATATGGTTGTATGTGTGAGGGGCACTTCTTATATATGTAAACATACATTTTGGCCACTCTATTTGACTCAATAAAAGTTAATACATACACAAATGTGTGTGGGGGTGTATGTGCGCGTGTGTGTGCGCACATGTGTGTATATGCTTATATGTGTATGATTATCTTCCTTTGGAAAATTTGAACCTCCATAGCCAAACCTGCAATAAAACTAGAGAAAAAAGAAAAGAAAAAGTGAAAAGAAGAGAAAAATGAGTTGGTATAGGCATAAGGATGGATTTTAGGGGTTTTAGGAAACCTAAATCTAATGATAGAGATCAATTTGATCCTACAAATGATAAATAAATCCTAAGTTTGTACTTGGCTTGTCTCCCCACTTGTCTTGGCTAAACTTTATAACGTGACCTAAATTAACTAATATTACATGGTGATAAATTAAGAGGTTTCACTAAAGTAATTTTTAAATAAATTGATTTAGAAAAATTTAAAATGGGTAAGTTAATACGTTATTTTCTTATAGTGTGATAAGAGTAGCTAGTGATCATGAAATGATTAAACATTAATGAAATAATACAATATTAGTGATTAAACAAATATGGAACTCTTAGCCCATTGAGATCGGATATCACCCCATTCGTCACCTTCTATCGCAAACATTTGTGTTGTGACCAGATATTGATAAATGTCTCTTCAAAATCCGCGACCCTGTTAAACCTAACAAATATTTTTAAAACGTAATCATCCACACGACTATTGGCAATGTCGATTTAATATTCAATTTCCATACCGCGGTGTCACGCGAGAAGTCGTAACGGTGCAAGCCAATGGTACGCATGGTGGCGCAACAAGCAAGTTTTAATGTAAACTTAATTTGACTCTGATTATTTTTTCTAAAACAAAAATATTCCATAATTTTACTGCTAACATGGGTTATTTAAGCATTTTAATTTGGGGCATTACGTTGCCTTTGGTCACTAGAGTGAGGGAATCATGGTTGGTGCCACATGTGGCCCATCGGTCCTCCTTTATATGGCTTAACATCTCCTTTTCTCTTGTGGGACGAGGGGATCCATATTGGTGCCACATGTGGTGCATTAGTTCCCCATTTTTTGCACTCATAAGCACCGGTCTAATTAGTTTGTTGTGAGGTCTCACCAATGTGTGTCATGTTGCACACATATGCGCCTTTTGTATGACCTCCTTAAGTTTTATTCCCACATTATTGGTGGGTGAAAACAATGAGGAGTTTAGATAGTTTTTGTTTTCTTTAGGAATTTCCTTACGAGGCATTTTGCTTCCTCTTAAGTTGTGTGACTTGATTTGGCAAACTCTTAGATCGATAAGTTGGGTTCTCTTAGTTGAAACATGATCTCATTCGAATGATAGGGTGGCAACTCGGTGAGATTAATTTGGATCGGTAACCAATGTGAGCTAGGTAGTAACTCAATATCAAATCACTTGATAATAATACAACTAGGATGCAACTCGGTTATGAGCTCGACATGTGGTTTCAATACAACTTGGCTCGAATATGAGCTCGACATAAAAAAAGGGAATTGGGTTCACTCACCTATGAGATCGGTGATATCAATCCCTATTTCAAAATAATAGGAATAATCCCGCATGTATCAAGTAGATTATTAAGTTAGCATATAAATGTAAGACCATTTCTACACTAAGGTAAAGTCGGGGATATGACCACTTAAGGTTGTCCCAAGTTGGGAAGCAAAGATATCATAAGACACCTTTGATAGTCATGCTCAGGATGGAGAGGTAAACATGAACATAAGGATTAGAGGATAAGAGATAAACTTAAATGCACAAGGCCAATTGGGTCCTATAAGCCAAGTGACCCCTACAACAAACACCATTTTGTTGCAGTTGAGTTTATTTGAGTTGTGATTAATTATAGCTTTCTTATTTATTTTTATTTTGTTCATTTCTTGTTTAATACAAAAAATTTATAACATGAAAATGAATATAGTCGAATCATATCATAAGTGATCCATTTTCACAAAGTGATAATGTGTCGCTCGAATGAACTCAAAAGTGATGTTGTGTTCCTCATCACGCGAGAGTGTGCAACACTATCTCATTGACCCAAAGCAAGCAAAATAAACTAGTTACATAAAGTGATATATATATATATATATACACACACACACATATACATACATATATATATATATAACATGGATAAATCACAACAAGGGATTCTATAACCGCAACTTATAGTTTGACATTGTTTCTCATGTACTAAACACACATGTCAATTCTCTCTATCCAAACCCATCTTCTGCATCTTTCCATCTCTCCCCAATGATAGCCTTTCTCGAAGAAGCTAGAGAACATATGCACACAAGTAAACAAGAATACCTAGTGCATTATCCATTCTAATATAAATCAACTCAACTAAAATGAACTATAAACAACATATACTTAATCAATAATCCCAAAGTGTAATTTGAATCAAATCATCATCCACTACTAATGAAATTAATAACAATAACTATTTAAATCTCAA
The DNA here is from genome assembly GCA_018340775.1 of Taxus wallichiana var. yunnanensis. Taxonomy (NCBI): domain Eukaryota; kingdom Viridiplantae; phylum Streptophyta; class Pinopsida; order Cupressales; family Taxaceae; genus Taxus; species Taxus wallichiana. The sequence goes on from CM031238.1 coordinate 865,819,390, forward strand.
AACATGTCATATAATAGAATTGAATCAAATCAAAGCAAGATATCAAATCAAATAAGTATATAGAATTTTGTATCATTGTGGCAACAGCCACCAAATCATCTAAAAGTATCAAAAATAATAATGTGTAATTATAGGATGTGACAAATAGTTTGCACCGCACGATTACCACAAACAAAACAATTACAAAAACACAAACCACCTATGCCTATTCTACGTATTTTATTGATACAAGATTACATGTGAATCCGATGTTCCCACATCATTATTATTCATTTTGGAACCAAGAAATAGAGATCATATCTTGGGTCTTTAACCAAGAATCGCATTATTTTCCCCATTTAAAATGGTTATTTTGAGACCATTGATGAACCAAGGATTTTATTTTTATGTTGAAGGAGAACTTAGAAACCAATACAATTAAGTACCTCTAGACCTACCCTAAGGAAAGAGTGAAGTCTCATCTCTAACCTATGTGTGCCTCAGTGAGAGAAGGAGCATAAAAATGAAGTTGCAAGGATAAAAGAGTGAAGCAACGAAGGAAAAATCTAGTAGTCAACCATAAAGATATATTTTGATTCATATGGGATGAAGGAGAAAAAGAGATGAATTAGGCACTGTAGGAACTATAGATTTCTAGTGATGACTGTATGTAGGAGGATAAACCTACTATAGGTCCCAAAAAGCATAAAGAGTGGTAGTACCCAAGTGGGAAATAATGTCATAAAGGAGATAAAAATGTACCATAAGGTCCAAGGAGGAAACAATTGGTGGAATAAACCAAATAATGATAAATATCACAAGGAGTTATAAAAATAATAATAATAATTCTAAAATAAAATACCAAAATAGGTCAAAAAGAGGATAATTGTCATATAATCACAAGGGGGATAGGAGTCTGAAGGAGGTTGTAAACATAAATATAAGATAGACTATGATGTAAGGTGTTAGTAGGTAATTTAAGCATCCACACTAACGGGACTATAAAAATAAGGTAATGTAGGATGCGAGGAGTTAGCTAAGAATTTTTGCTTCAACTAATAGTGTTGTGAAACTAAGATAAAATAGGATAAAATTAAGTGTAAGGTGTTAGTCACGAATCTAAGCTTCTTAACTAATAGGCATGCAAAAATAAGGTAAAGTAGGATGAAGGGTGTTAGCTAAGAGTTAACATCTCGAATTAATAGGCATATAAAAATAACATAAAATAGGATGTAAGGTGTTAGTCAAGAATTTAAGAATATGAACTAACATCCATGAGGATGAAATAGGATGTGTAGATTATAGATGCAAAAAGTAAAGTAAGGTAAAATAGGGACAAATATAGGATGTCATAAAAGTCGTGTAATGAAACTACAAACATCTTATATAACATCATGAACTCCGAAGTTGAATATCATACCATGTGCAAATCATGGTGTCCTCAATGTTTTCAAGGACTTTAAATATATTATGAAATCTCATGATGCATTACACCCATATTCCCTTCACCTCCCGAAGATAGGTGATAGGACCTCATGGTATGTATCATCCATAAAGGGAGGAAACAACAATATAAAAGGAGCAAGTACCTCAAATTGAAAATAAAAGGAGTGAGGAAGTGGTACCTCATCTATCCTCAAGGGTATTTTTAGCTTTACGCATGGTCCATTGGATGGGGAACCAGAGTAAAAGGTATGGTGTTATCTAAATTTTTAGTTTTAGGTAAAGGAGGATTTTTTTGCACCTTACGCAAGTATGTGTATGGGTAAAGATTTTGGGGAAGGAAATGGAGAGGTGATGGTGAAAGAGATATATAGAGGACAAAATGTGGGTTGTGTCTTAGGTTTCAGGTCATTAGAGGATCAATATAAGGATAATAAATTTGAGTCAAATTTTCCATTTCTTCATCCTCCTCCGACATCAACTCATCCTCCTTGAGGTCAAAATCGAAAGACTCAAGATCATCGTCAAGAGATGATGCTTTGAAGATAAGATAACATGGATGACATTAATAAATGATTAAAATTAGAATACAAGGATTTTGGAAAAACACATTATGATGGGTCCCCACTCATCATAGTTGCTTTAGAAGTCGATATAAGAGTGAAACAAATATTGGTATTGTATGACCTTTGTGTTTTTATCTTGGGCATATCGAAACAAGAATAGATCATCAAGAAAATAATCATTGTTATACTCAGGGTGTGGAAATGTCGATGTTAAGGGATTGATAATAGTTTCAATGTAGACACTAAAATTTGGTAATTTACTCTTTGACATCTTTGGTTTTAACAAATGCACTCTTGTTAAGATAAACACAACCTTTTCATTCCCACATAGAATAAATTATGAGGTATTTTTTCATCAATTTCTAAGATTATAACATATGAAATCCAAAGATAAACATCATTTAACAAGTTGTAAACTTCAAATTGCATTTTTTCCATCCCTAGGCAAGGCCATACTATTTGGTTAGGATGTTATATCTAGTCTTGGCTGAAATGCATGATCTTTCATTGACATGTTCTCTAAATTTACTTTCATATTATTTCTTAGGTATTTTAATCCCTTTGGGTTAGTGTTTCTTATATAAATCACTTACGAGAACCATATATAAGCAAGTAAACACTACCTCATTTTTAACCTTGAAATCCTATGTCACTACATTGATACACTCAGTTCAACAACCTGAAAAAGGAACCCAAGGCTCCTAAATCTCGCAATAACACATATATAGTTTTCATAACAATAATCATTACATGCTTGAAGCTTCCTACCAGGTCAAGACATCATCCCATCTCATCTAAAAACACTTAAACATCTATTCTCTAAGTATTTTAGAAAGATCCGACTTAAATCAAACATTATCAAATAGGGTTACCAAATCTAATTGCATTCATTCAGATATCACATGTTAGGTGGAGAACAACATGTGGTTTGACATTTCTTCAAAGTAGTGCCAATTTTGGTGGTACACAATGGTGTCCATAACCCAACTAATGTTTATTTTGCAATGTCTACCACCCATGGTTAGGTTTTGAGATCTCATTGAATATGTTCAAAGAGCCTTACAACATGATTATAAAGTAGGGTTTGACAATGAAAAATAGTTCCAAGAAAGTGACAGTCCCAAAAATTCATAAGGTCAAAACCAAGTAGGTCCAATCCGTACAAAAAGGTCAAGACTATAAAAATGGTCCCGACAAAATTTTATGGTCCTACCCATGTCACTTTGCAATCATAGTGTCCGAACAAAGCATCATCGATTCAAATCTTCATGTTTCAACTTTACAACCTACCAAAACTTCCCAAAATCATTTGTAATCAACTAAGTGCACTCATCTCCTTGTGTTTTCAAGTTTTTATCTTGTTCATGCATCATTTACACGTATTAATGTGTTATTTGATCTTGGTAATTAATGTTTGAAGTTAATTAATAAGAATAACCTCCTATTTCTAAGCCTTACATCTTTTAGTGTATGCATTTCACTAAATCTTAGACTTCACGTAATCTAATTATGGTGTAAAAAAATTAAAATATAAAAACATTCATGTATGTACAAAAATACAAAATCATGACTTGTACATTTATCTTGATTTGTTATCACTTTACATTACACGTGTTGTTTGTCGGTATGACATTGATAGATAATATTTATCATTATTCTTTACACACATGTGTTTGTGTGGTACATCAAGCTTGATGTAGGAGACACATTGAGTGGTACACAAGGATAGGTCTAGTTGTCCCTTTACCCAAACTTCCTATACATCAGGGGCATCTATTTTACACTACATCCAGGTGTTATTGTTTTATTATAGTTCCTTTCTACTTCCTCATTATGCTTGATTACATATATTGTGTACATGTTATATTTTGAGCTAACATGACTAACATATGTTTCTTGTACATTATTGAAATCTCTTGTTTCATGTATCTTCGCCTATATTGACTATTATATCATATCATCATGTTTTTCATGCATACTTTCTTGTGTGTGTTACTACTTGCTTCTTTCACCTTGCTTGTGACCTATGAGCCTAGATTATCTTGTAACACCATGCCCGTCTCATATTTGTTGCATTATTCCTATTTTGTTTGATCTCGGTTGCTCTTATTTACAAGCATGCGTGCTTTTATTGCCTTGTGACACCATGGGTATCCCATGTTTGTAACTCTATGCCTTTTGTGTGATATTGTTTGCATACTTCTTGCATCAAACTTTATTGTTGTTGTATATGTCTTATTCTACATACATTAGTACTATTTTTGTTATCATCTCTACTATTTATATCATTACTTTTATTATGTTTCATGGTTTCCATCATGCACAAGAACCTTTTATTTTATAGGTACCTTTTCTTGAATGTAGCCACCTCTTCAAAGATGTTACACTCTTATAAACTTCCCAAACATCTTGTGCATAAGCACACATATTTTAATTTGAGCCAAACACTCAACATGGTTTTTACACATGCCTCAAAAGAGGGTGTGTTCATCTCATATAGTTTACACCTACATCAGGGAACATGTAGAATTTTGGGGTAAGATACTGAAGTAACTTAAAAACACATCCAAGAATAGAAATCTAAAAAATAGGAAGTGGTTCAAAGTCATATATTTTGTCAGGACCATATGGTATGGTCCTTCCCCTTTCACACGATTTTGCCAAGGGGCGATTACACCAAATTTCTCAACAATATCAAAATTTTAACTTCAAGTATAGGTTTTGAACATAGTTTTAGATCCACCTCACTCAATACATATTAGTTATAGGGGGCATGAAGCACTTCCCTCCCTATTCATCATAACATTCAGTTTAACTACAATTTCATGAATATTGGGGGCATGATTCACCTTCCTTCATCTACATTTTAGTACAATATAGTTTTTATTCAAAGTGTTATGGCACATAGGAAGGGGATGGAGACACTCGATCTCTTTTCTAATGTGTTTCCTTTTTACATAATCATGTCTAGATCCATTTTCGGTGGTGTGTTATATGGGGTTATGAAAGGTATCAAAGTAACTAAGTTCTTCATAGGCAATCCTTCCTTTCCTCTTGTGCTTAGAGGGGAAGATACTAGAGTTACTGAATAAATTTGATACTCGAGTGTTTTTCCTTAATGGGGTGTTTTGACACTTCATTCTTCTTCTTTATCTTCTACATTGTGTTGGGTTGTATGACCCTAATACTTTAGTTTCTCCTCACCAAAATTGGGGACCGATCACCCTAATCCTTCAAAAAGAACAACAAATGCAAATATTAAGTAAAAATAAAGAAATGGAAACTCTCCTCTCATGTAAAACAAACATGTGTATTCCTTCCATGTTTTACATCTCTTTTCATTTCACTTTGTGTAAATTCAAATATTACATATTAAATTTTACATTTGACTTACAGTTTAATTATGTATTATGGACATTGACTACACTTTGTGTTACAAGTTTCATCATGGAGCATGCTAACACCAACACAACAAGACTTTAAAAATTAAACTTGAAAGAAGACAAAGTGTGTCTACACACTCATGTATATTTTCCTTTAAGCATGCATTTAATTTCATACTTAAAGGGTGGGATGTAGATATTCAAATTTGGCAATTTACTCTTTGTCACTTTATTTTTACAAATGCATGCTGATATAAACACAACCTTTCCATTCCCTCTTAGCATATTCTAAGGTCTCTTGTCTAGCTTGTTTATCCTTACACACTAATGTTAGGAATATCTATGTTGTAGTGTGAACATAAAATATTATGTGAGTGATTATATTATCTAGGATAATATAATATGTGTTGTAATAATTAATTACATTATTGTAAATGTAATTATGAGTGGGTGAGTAAATATTGTTATGAGTTGTTGAGTAAACAACTCATTAACAATATTAGTTTTGTGAGAAAACAAAATCTCACGTAAAATAACATGGAGTTGTTTTAGGAGTTATGTGTGGAGATATTTATGGAGATTATATCTCCTTAAATATAGGAACAACATCTCCTATTTAAATGGATGTAATAACAAGAATAAAAGAGTAAGATTTCAAATTTAATTTATGTAATTATGATATAGTATTTTCACTAACATGTCACCAATTTTTTAGACTCATATAATGCATGAAATCCATAGAAAAACAACAATTGACAAGTTATAAACTTTAGATTGCATGTTTTGCATCCTGGGAAACATCGTACAATTTTTTAGGATGTTATATTCGATCTGGCCAATTTTTACGGCATTGAACTGAAATTTTCTCTAACTTTACTTTCAATTTCATATTATTTTTTGGGTCTTTTAATCCCTTTGGATTGGCCTTTCTTATATAAATCACCTACAAGACCCAATATAATAAAGTAAACACTACCTCATTTTGTTACCCGGAAATCCTATGGCACTATATTGATACACTCACTTCCAACACTTGTCAAATCTCCTAAATCTTGCAGTTGCACACTTACAGATCATTAAGGAAGCAATCAATACAGTATGTGAAGCAAAATTTTCCAATACGTAAATATGAGAGAATAAATACTTCATCGAATCTTTAAGGTAGAAATAAGAAACATAAAATAACACAACACGCAAGATATATCCTGGGAAACCCTTTTGGGAAAAACCCAACGAATAACTTATCTCTTTATAATATTAACTAGACCATTTTACCATACAATAATTTACTCCCAATTCTTCTTAATCCTACTACATGTCCAACTATATGTAAGCACATTAATAGGTAATATTTGTAGTGGTATTACAAAATAATGGGTACCAAAACCATGGGCTAAGAATACAACCCATAACGAGTTCCCATAAACATGAGTTATCTAACCACCCATAATTAACATAGGTTAAAAATACTTATATGGGCCCCCAAAAAATAGGGGACCCCAAAAACATTTATCGGGAGGAACCTCGAACCCCTCAAATACGGTGATGCCCCAAACCCCCACAACCATGTCAAGATGTATAATCTAGAAGAGTGTAACTTGTAGAAAATATACAACACATTTCCAACATTCTCCCACTTGTTGAATACTTTCGATAGGGGATTTCAAGGCTATATAGTCAACAACTTAGGGTAATCAAGCCCATTGATTTTTGCACCAAGAAAATTTCTCAGTGCTTACAACCTTTGTCAAATAATCAACAACATTATCTTTTGTGTCCACCTTCTCCAACAATATCTTCTCTTCCTCCACCATTTCTCTTACAAAATGGTATTGAACATCAATGTGTTTCATTCTAGAATGATACTCATGGTTCTTTATTAGAAAATAATCTATCCTTAAAAAAATAGAGTGAAAGTAAGATTTGAAATGAGTCTTTGAAGCTAAATCACTTCCTTACTTGCATGAATAGTTGTCATGTACTCTTCCTCTGTGGTGGATACCACAAAACTTATTTGATGTTTACTCATCCAACTTACATCTCCACCAAAGAAGTTGAAAACATATCCACTAGTAGATCTACACATATCAATATCTCCACCCTAGTTTGAATCCACAAAACCATATAGATTGTGTTTTACTTTCACCAATATTGCCTTGATAGTATAATACATAATCATATGTTCCATGCATATATATGAAGATCCCCTTCACTGTAGTCCAATGTTCATTTCCAGGATTTTACATAAATCTTCTAACTATTGTCACTGCATGACCAATATTAGGTTTGGTATAGATTTTTGCATACATCAAACTTCTAACCGCACTAACATACAACACCTAATATGTGTCCTCAATTTCTGCTCTTATTTTAGAACATTGTTCAGTAGATAATTTTTTACAAACAGAAAAGGGAATATTGATAGGTTTACTTTCCCGCATTTTAAACCTTTGTTATACCAACCCAACATACTTCCTCTAATTTAACCACAATTTTCTATTTACATGATCTCTTTTAATTTCCATGCCCAAAATAAATTTTGTAGCACCTAGATCTTTCATATCAAATTGAGATGAGAGTTGAGACTTAACTTGATTGATCATTTTCTTATTGTTACCAATTAACAACATGTCATCTACATACAATACAATGATAACAATTTTTCACCTTCTTGTTTATAATAAACACATGGATCAACTTTTCTTCTTCCAAGTCCAAGTCCCAACACATACCTATCAAATTTTTGGTTCCACATTGTTTCAAACCACATATATCCTTATTCAACTTACATACCAAATCTTCTTTTCCTTTAACCTTAAATATTTATGTACTGCTTCATGTAGATTTCCTCCTCAAGATCACCATGCAAAAATTTGTCTTAACATCCATCTATATTTTTAGATAGAAAGTAGTAACACTAGCTAGAAGAAATCTAATAGAATTTAACTCAACAACATGAGAAAAATATCACCAAAATTAAGTCCTTATACTTGTGAGAACCCTTTTGTTACTAGGTGAGCTTTATACTTCTCCATTTTCCCTTCTGCATTGTACTTATTCTTAAATACCCATTTATAGCCAACAAGTTTTCTTCCAGAGGTAATTTTACCAAGTCCCATGTATGATTCTTATTTAAGGACTCCATTTTCCCCATAGTATTTTCCAATTCTTATAGTATTTTGATTTAAAAACCTCCTTTACGAGTCTTTGGAGCATCATCGTAACATGCAAAACTGATAAAGTAAAAGTAGAATGGAAATTAGGAGGGTTGTACCTTTCAGGTTCCCTTCTTAACCAAGCTAATCTTCTCAAGATTGGAGTTTCTACTTTTTCATCTTATAGTTCCTCCTCCTCTACTTCATCTGAATATTCCTCTTGCAACTCTCTCTAGTTCATCTTCTGTAGTTACATCAAAATCAAACACAAATTTACCCTCTTCTAGTTCAACATAAGTTTGTTCATTTTCATCCTTTGGTTTTTTTCATGTTCATGAATCCCCTTAGTTTTTTTGGAGATTACAATAAGACTATAAACAACCTTACGTGTTTATGGATTCAATATCTTGTGTTCTTTTACACCATTAGAGTATCCAATTAATATGCACCTAGTAGATTTATAATCTAACTCTACTCTTTATTCTTTTGGAATATGTGTGGGTGTGGGTGTGGTGTGTGTGTGTGTGTGTGTGTGTGTGTGTGTGTAAACAATATGACAAAATACCCTTAAATTTCAAATAGAGGGTTTCCTACCAATCCTTGCTTTTGTGGAGTTTTATCTTCAAGGGTGGATGTGGGAAATCTATTGATTAGGTAACAAGTAGTTTTGATATGCTTCTACCTAGAATTTCTCCTCCAAACCTGCACCATTAAGCATACTCCTACCACTATCTAAGAAAGTTATTGTTATTATTTCTCCAACTCCATTTTTTTGTAGTGTATATCGAGTTGTATTGTACCTTTCTATTTAACCATATTTGCAAAAAAATCTCGATGGAATTAGAGCCCTATTCCCCACCATTATCACTTCTCAAAACCTTTATTTTCTTTTTATCTGATTTTCACAATATCCTTAAACTCTGTGAACTTATTGAAAACCTAATACTTGTTCCGCATAAAATATACACAATCTCAATAAACATGACATAATACGAAAAATTTCCTATTGCTAAAAATTTCATAGGCCCAAACACATCACTATGTATTAAATGTAGAATCCCTTCTGATCTTGTAGCGTTTCCAGGAAAATTTACCCTAGTTTGCTTTCCAAACACACAATGTTCACAAAAATCAAAATCTAAAGGATAATAAGAAATTCCTTCAACCATACCTTTGGTTTTTAATGCACAAAGTCCTTTCTCTCCAATATGTCCCATCCTTTGATGCCACAACATTGTCTTCTTTGCATAAGACAAAGGATTTAGATATGTAACTTTATTATCCTCTGGAATTACAGAGCTATTGCACTCATCACTAAAATTTCTTGCCTCAAGATTGAATAATGTTCTTTTACAAACTCCCATTACTAGTACCATTTCTCCTCGAACCATCTTGCAAAATGTCCTTTGTAAATACTACCTATACTCACATCATTCATCTTGTTTATTGTTATTAGGTTTCTAGTCAAACCTAGGGTATGTAAAACACTAGGGAGGGATTTAACCCTTCAATATTTGAATCTAAATATAAATCTCCCATGACCTATGATCTTGTAGGTCAAGTTATATCCCAAGAATATTTCACCTCCATTGATCTTTTCATATTCACAGAACCACTTTCATGAGGTTTCATATGAAAAAAGGTACCAAAGTCAATCAACCATGCACCATCACATGCATGCGAGTTGGATACCACCAGGAAAAAATCTCCCAAGTATTCATTAGAGGGTTTTGTATCTGAAGATCCAACATTATCAAATGAATTACCCTTTTCCGCCTTCTTAGATCTACAATATTTCTTGAAATGCCCCATTTTACCATAATTACAACATTTCCTCTTATCTTTTTCTGTAGTCTTTGATTTACTTTTATACTTTGACTATCCTTGCTTCATCTTGATTTTATCTTGGGTAAAACCTCTCACATACTAGGAATCATCGAATTGATAATCCTAAATGGATTTTTAACTCATTTTTTCGATAATAAATTCACAAATACATCCTCGACTAATAATTTTGTCATAGTACTAGTAATAGCCATGACTAGATTATCCCAAGATTTTGTAAAGAATAGAACAAAGTAATACATTTATCCTCTTTTTATATTTTAATAAAAAAATAAATCAACTAACTTACCAAAATATTAAATATGTCCAGATGCTTTGTAACTAAGTCTTCGTCATTCATTCTCAACGAATATAACTTCTTTTAGAGAAACAATTTTTTCACCATAGACTTTGTCTCGATCGAGAGTCCTTATCTTCTCCTATATGGCATGAGTATATTTCTCATTTGACACATTCAAAAAAATTGAATTTGATAGACATGATCTAATTAAACTCCTTACCTTCCTATCGATCTTTCACAGTCCTCTACCTTCATACTTGTATGCATGAATCCAAACACAACAATCCAGTGATCTTTATCCATAAGAAGATATTCGATTTTAAGCTTCCATAACTCCAAAGGTTGGCCATTAAAATTTTCAATATTGATCCTTTCGCTTCTAGTAATTTTCCTCTACTCAAATAGATTAAACACACCTAAAACTCCCACTCGAAGAAAAGCCTATCAATAGGGTCAAGAAACCCTAACTCTTCACACAAATCTAGAACCTAGCTCTAATACCAAATGAAGAGAATTTGATTTGATAAGAAAATACAAGAGAAAAAATACTTCACAGAATCTTTAAGATAAACAAAAATAGAGAAATGATAAACATAAAATAACATAGTACACAAGATATATCTTGGGAAACCCTTTTGGGAAAAAACCCAACACAATAACTTATCTCCTTATTGTATTAACTCAACCATTTTACCATATAATAATGTACTCTCAGTTTTGCTTAATCCTACTACATGTCCAGTTATATGTAAGCACATTAGTAGGTAACCATCATAGTGGTATTACAAAACAATGGGTACCAAAACCATGGGCCAAGAATACAACCCATAATGGCTCCCCATAAACATGAGTTATTTAACCATGCATGATCATCATAAGCTAAAAATACTTATACGAGTCTTGGAAAAAGGGGACACTAAAAAAATTTCTCGGGGCAACCCCTAATAGGGATGATGCCTCGAATCCCACGACCACATCGGGATGTACAATCTAGAAGAGTATAGCTCATGGAAAATGTACAAAGCATATTTCCATAGTATCAAGCTTCCTACTAGGTCAAAAATCAGCCCATCTCATCTACATGGACTCAAGCATCCCTTCTCTAAGTATTTTGCAAGATCCAACTCAACTCAAGCATTGTCAAAGAGAGTTACCAAATCTAGTTGCATTCATTCATATATCACATGATAAATAGAGAGTGATGTGCATTTTGAGGCCACTTTGAAGTAGTGCCAATGTTAGTGGTACATGGGTGTTGTCCTATATTTTTGTAAGGGAAAAATTCACATGAAAACAAGACAACCATACCCTAGTGTCAAAGATATCTACTGAATACCTTTCTAAACAAACCCTAGGTAATCCTATTCCCCATATTGGTCTTATCATATCCTTATAGTGGTTCATATGTGTGTGTCACCCTTCCTCATAAGTGATTTAGGGAAAGCAATATCTTTCAAGTACTTCAAGAGTAGTATCTCTAAAGCAACCTTAGAAAGGGCTATAACCAGCCTTTCTAAGCCAAGTGCATAATCTACGGAGCTGTGTTAAAGACCCAAATTCATTAAGGAGGTGTATTCAAAAGCCAAGATCATTGTGCAACTGATTTAGGAAGATTATGGAAAGGTTCAAAGGTTTAGGAGCCAGTTCACCAAGAGTAGGTTTTGAGGCCAAAGGAGCTTGCATCGCAAAAGAGCACTTGAACTTCAAGAGGTGATTTTGGGAGCTCTAGAATGATTTGTGAGCCAAAAAAATATAAATTTAAATAATTTTCATTCCTCTACATGTTGGTGAAATTATATCTATCCTAAACCCCATGCATTTTTCTAGCCAACTCATTCTTTCCAAGCACAACTGGTGATCTTGAGAAAAAATCAGCTTTTGAGGGTGTTTTACGAATAATAAAAGAATTATAACCAATCCATACTTCTCAAAATTAATTTTCGATGTAATTTCATATAAACAAGTGTACAAAATGTTATCCGGAGCTCAAGTTATGGTCATTTCAAGTTGCCACCCAAGGTACATGTTTGATACTTAGTCAATTTTCTTGGGTGCTACGTGGCAATGAGGTTGAGGCACCTTTTTGTGTCCTAATTTTCCATTTACATGGGGATAAGAGGGACAAAAAAGGTGCCCTCCCCCCTTCAATCATGTTGGTCACACCATATGACCCCGACGACCCTTTTAAACACCTTTGACTAGTTTGACCCGACCCTTGCTCGCTCATCGCATACATGAATGAAAAGTGTCACTCCTCGGATAAGGTGCCATTTTGTGCACCTATTTTCCCATCGAAAGGGGGAAATTGGGAAAAAATCACCCTCCCTCTTGTTTTCCCTCTAGTTTCACATATGACCCAAAACTAGCCTCCAGGAGCTTATTTCCAGCTCCCCTCCATTTCTCTCGGCCGGTGAGTGAGCGCCACTTGGAAAGCTAAGGATAAGGTGCCTTTTTGTGAACCCATTGTCCCATTCCAAGGGGTAAAATGGGGAAAATTATGCCCTCCCCCTCAAGGTTTTCATGCATATATAACTATAACTTAGTTGTGTTTTGCTCATTCCCCCACATTCTTCTGTTTGCTCCTCGAACTCTGGATTTTTTTCCAGAATTACACCTTCATCATTTTCATTATTCATTGATTGCACACATGTTCCCATGATCCAATAATGTGAAAACCGTTGAAAAAAATATTTTGAACCACTCCTGGATAAAATTTCTTACCTGGTGAACTTTGTAACCCACGAAGAGGAATTGTTCATATCTTGAAAACCATTGCACGAATCAACGTGGGGTTTTTTGCATTCATCTACATTCCTATTCACCTTAAGAATCCATGTGGAATATTTTACATACATGGCACAAAAATTTTTACAATGAAGAAACCCCGGTTTCCCAGCAATATTTTAAAATTCAATATCTTTCATTTCGGAGACCAAGTTGAAACGAAACTTCAGAAGTGTAACAAAAATGAAAAACCCATATCATAAAAATTGATTCTATCAAAATCCGAGGTCCAAAAACACCACTTTATAAAAAATTAAGCCTCCTACATAAGGACCTGCTATTTTTAGTAAGTATTCACAAAGAACAATTTCGAAAAGGTGGTGTGCATATGGATTATCCATAAGGGAAAATTAAGTGATCGACATCGAAAAAGGTGGAAAATGTCATTTTCTAAAAATAGTAAATTCCCATTTTCCTGGTATAGAAAGTGTTTCAAAGAATCATGAATTTCAAGATTCATGGGTCATGTGGAATTCACATTGGAAAGTCTCAAACAATGTTTTCTAATACTCATTTTATGGCCCAGATTGTTTGTGCATCATGTATAAAGGAGAGTTTGTGATCATCATTAGTAAACTATCGAAGGTGAGCTTCATCGGGACTTTCAAATAAACAAGACAATGTTGTAGAGGTCATTGCGCAGAGGTCGGTTTCCATCTTCACTTTCTTCAAAGTGGATATTCATGGGTAACACCCATGATCCTCGAGAGTATCTTCCAATAGTGTCTCTAAACACTCAATTTCAGGGTGTCCATGTATCAAACGAAAAGGAAATCATGAATCATCGTCAATAAAGGGAAAAGTGAGCAAACTTCATTAGTGTGGAGGATCATTAGTGATCAGGGTATCATCTTGAAACATCCTCGAGGTGGTCGAATCATCATGATTGCGTTATGCGGGAAATTGTATCAAGTGTTCATTCGCATGTATAATTGATCAAAAGGAATGGTAACTTTTTATGGAGTGTTCGAGAGGAGTTTTCTCAGGGTTCAAAGGTTCACAATTTGTCATTGCATTGGATCATGTCATCGATTCATTAGTGGAGTTGATCTTCATTAGAGATGGAGTATTCCTCATCCATGCTTCAAAGCATCTCTTTCTCTCTCCTTCTCTCTTTCTCCCTCTTCCTTCTCTCTCCTTTCTAATTCTTCATTGGGCTTCATCATTGTATTTTTTCCTATTCACTTAAGTGACATATTTTTAAAAATGTAAAAGTATTTTCTCAAAATTATAAGAGAAATACTTAAATGGAAAATGAAAAGTCCCAAGAGGAATATGGAACACGAAGAGTCATGTGAGGGAGGATAGAGCAAAATTCACATTTTTATAAATCAGGATGGCCTCTCCATTCAGAGGACCCTAGATTTTAAAAACTTCTACTCTATAGAAGTTGTGGATTGTAGTATTTGAACTTTGTATCAATGCAAAATAAATAAGAGCTACATTTCTTCCATTTCCCTTTCTCATATGTCCTATTTCTCTCATCATGCAAATTTGTAGATGTCAATAAATAAGAAAAGAGTTTTTACTTTTCTTGATGAGGAGATTAATGATACTTTGTGTTCGTAATTTCATCTTGTCTTAATGTGAGTAACAAGGTTGTTGTTCTTTCCTCTATTGAATGTTGAACTACTCTAGTTATTGGGTGTGAACTCTGCAATTGATCAATAAATAAGAAAAGAGTTTTTTACTTTTCTTGATGAGGATATTAATGATACTTTGTGTTCATAGTTTCATCTTGTCTTGATGTGAGTAACAAGGTTTTTGTTCTTTCCTCTATATTGAATGTTGAACTACTCTAGTTATTGGGTGTGAACTCTACAATTGAGTAACAAGGTTGTTGTTCTTTCCTCTATAATAGTAACTTCCCTATCCTAATTTCTCTCCTTTCTCCTCATCATTGTGATTTTCTTCCTTGTACCCCATATAATCACTTTTCCACATGTTCAGTGGAGTGTCCCTATGTGATCCCCGACCTATTTGGCCAACCCACATCATTTAGTTTAGGATTAGATTAGTTACATTTAATAATGGGAGCTATACCATTTAATGCACATGAGCGTAGGCTGTGTGAACATTGGTGGAAATACCTAATTTTCCCAATTGAAAATTTTCTCACCAATAATTTTTGGTGACTCACGAGAGAGATTTTCCCAAGTGCACCCCAAAAAGATCTCCACCATTTCAGTGACATGGACTTTACTTTTGAAAGCAATTATTTAGAACAACAAAGTGAGATATTCAAAGGAAACATGGAATGGGAATAAAATCAATTTATGCTCACTCCTTCAGAGTGCCTCGCTGATCCAAGGGATGTTCATATGTTGCAATTCCAAAATGAATAATGTTTCCATAACAAGATCAATGTTCCCACTTTTGAGAACATGAAGGAATTCCTTCTCATGATCGTAGGATGTCAAGAGGAAGCCTCAAGATGTAAGAGTTTCGAGAAGGTGACAAAGTTTTCAATAAATGCAAGAATGTATCAAGTGCAGAATATGAAGTCATGTGTTCATCTTCTCAAGCCACAAAGCCATCAAGACCATGGTTTGATCGGATAATAGTTTTTATGTTTCAAAGATCACACTTCCCACTATTCCATAATGGCATGTATTTTCCCAACTCGTCACTAGGTATGTGTATATTATTTTTCCCTCTCTAAATATACTTCCCCTATATATAATTTCCATTTTCTTTTGTGTGTTGTTTTCCCTTCAGCATGTTTCCCCTTTTTTGGATAGTGTGTGTTT
This sequence comes from Taxus wallichiana var. yunnanensis, assembly GCA_018340775.1. Classification (NCBI taxonomy): domain Eukaryota; kingdom Viridiplantae; phylum Streptophyta; class Pinopsida; order Cupressales; family Taxaceae; genus Taxus; species Taxus wallichiana. The sequence goes on from CM031238.1 coordinate 865,835,575, forward strand.
GTTTAGTGACTCCATAAAGCCCAATGGATAAGGCACCTGTCCACGAGTAAATTTAGATTATGGGATTCTCATACTATGTCCTCATTGTAATTGACCCACAACATGTCCCTTCCAATTCTTGTACTATGTTTTAGGGAAAAATCCACTTGAAAATAGGACAACCATACCCTAGTGTTAAAAATTTCTACCGAATACCTTTCTAGACACCCCCCCATATCAGCCTATTCTTATCACTCATATCATATAATTTTAGTGGTTCATTTGTATGTGTCACCCTTCACCACAAGGGATTTAGGGAAGGGCTTCAATTTTTCTGGGAGCGGTATTCTTAAAGGTGGATTTTCAAACAACCTTAAAAGGCTATCAATCTTTTCTAAGCTAAGTGCATAATCTTCAGAGTTGTGCTGAAGACATAGATTCATTAAGGAGGTGTATTAAAGATCCAGGATTATTAGACAAATTGATTTAATAAGATTCTGGAAAGGTTCGGAGGTTTAGGAACCCAGATTCACCAAGAGCGGGTTTTGAGGCCAAAGGAGCCTGCATCGTGAAAGAGCACCTGAACTTAGGGGTGATTACGGGAGCTATGGAATGATTTTTGAGCCAAAAAAATATAAATGGAAATAATTTTTAGTCCTCTACATGGTGGTAAAATCATATTCATCCTAAACCCCATGCATTTTTCTAGGCAACTCATTCTTTCCAAGCACAACTAGTGATCCCGAGAAAAATTGTTGTTTTTTAGGGTGTTATAGGAATAATAAAGGAATGAGACCCACCAAATCCTTCTCAAATTCCTTTTCCATGTAATTTCATATAAATAAGTGTGAAAAAAGTCATTCGGGAGCTCAAGTTATGGTCATTTCAAGTTACCACCCAAGGTACATGTTCGATACTTAGTCAATTTTCTTGGGTGCTATGTGGTAGCATGAGGTTGAGGTACCTTTTTGTGTCCTCATTGTCCCTTTCCATGGGGACAAGAGGGACAAAAAAATGCATCATCCCCCTTCAAGCATGTTTGTCACATTATATGACCTAGATTTACCCTTTTTAGCACCTTTGACTAGTTTGACCAACCCCCTCCTCATCGCACACATGGATGACAAGAGTCACTCCTAGGCTAAGGCACCCTTTTTTACACCCATTGTCCCATACTGAGGGGAAAATGGGGATGAAAAAATGCACCCTCCCCTTGGTTTCCCTTTGTTTTCACATACAACCCAAAACTAGCCTCTAAGAGCTTATTTCCAGCCCCCTCCATTTTTTTCTAAGGTGCATTTTTGTGCACCCATCATCTCGTTCAAGGGGATAATGGGAAAAATAAAAGGAACCCTCCCCCCTCAAGGTTTTCAATGCATATAAAACTAAAACTTAGTCATGTTTTGCTCATTCCCCCACATTCTTTTGTTTGCTCCGGAAACTCTGGCAAATTTTTTCCAGAATTCCGACTTCACCATTTTCATTCTTCATTGCTTACACACATGTTCCCATGATCCAATAATGTGAAAACCATTGAAACATATTTTTTTAAAGGCCCTGGATGAGATTTCTCACTGTGAACTCCATAACCCGTGAAGACGAATTATTTGTATCTTGAAAACTATTGCACGAATCCACGCGGGGTTTTTTGCATTCATCTACATTCCTAGAGCCTTGAGAATCCAAGTGGAATATTTTTCATGCACAACCTGGATTTTTTTGCAGCGAAGAAACCCCATTTTCCTCGTAACAATTTATTAAAATTTAATAACTTTCATTTCGAAAATGGGTCAAGACGAAACTTCGAGAGGTGCAAATAAAACACAAAAACCATTTCAAAAAAATGATTTCATTGAAATTCAAGGTCCATAACACCACTTTATAAAAAGAGTAAGCTTCCTACACAGGGACCAAGTATTCTTAACAAGTCTTCACAAAGAACAATTTCACCAAAGGCGGTGTGCACAAGGATTATCCGAGAAGGGCAAATTAAGTGATCAAGATCGAAAAGGGTGGAAAATTTTCATTTTCTAAAAATAGTAAATTCCCCTTTTTGGTACACGAAAGTGTTTCAAAGACTCGTGAATTTCAAGATTCACGGGTCATCTGAATCCGCATCGAAAAGTCTCAAACATTATTTTCGACACTCATTTTATGGCCCAGATTATTTTTGCATCATGTACGGAGGAGAGTTTGTGATCATAATTGGCAAACTATTCAAGGTGAGCTTCATCGGTAATTTCAAATAAGCAAGGCATTGTTGGAGAGGGTCATTCACGAATGTTGGTTGCCATCTTCACCTTATTTAGAGAAGATCTTCATGTGTAATTCCAATGATCATCGAGTATCTTCCAATAATGTCTCTAAACACTCAAGTTCAACATTTTTGTATCATACGAAGAGGAAATCATGAATCATCATCGACAAAGGGAAAAGTGAGCAACCTTCATTAGTGTGGAGGATCATCAATAGTCAGAGTATCATCTTCAAACATCCTCGAGGTGGTAGAATCATCATGGTTGCATTGTGCAAGCAATTGTATCAAACCTTCATTCATATGCATAATTGGTCAAAAGGAGTGGCAAATTTTCATGGATTGTTCGGAGGAGTTTTCTCATGGTTCAAAGGTTCACAATTCATCATTGCATTAGAGCATTTCACCGATTCATTAGTGGAGCTGATCTTCATCAGAGATAGAGTGTTCTTCATCCATACTTTAGAGCATCTCTTTCTCTCTCCTTCTCTCTTTCTCCCTTCCTTCTCTCTTCTTTCTAATTATTCATTGGGATTCATCATTGTATTTTGTCCTATTCACTTAAGTGACATATTTTCAAAAATGTAAAAGTATTTTCTCAAAATTATAAGAGAAATACTTAAATGGAAAATGAAAAATCACAAGTGGAATATGGAACATGAAGAGTTATGTGAGGGAGGTGAGAGGACAATTCACATTTCTATAAATTGGGATGGCCTCTCCATTCCAAAGGATCCTAGATTTTGAAAACTTCCACTCTGTAGCAATTATGTATTGTAGTTGTTGAACTTTGTATCAATGCAAAAGAAATAAGAGCTACATTTCTTCCATTTCCTTTTCTCATATGTTCTTCTATTTCTTTCATTATGTAACTTTGTGAATGTCAATAAATAAGAAAAGATTTTGTTACTTTTCTTGATGAGGAGATTAATGAGACTTTGTGTTCGTAGTTTCATCTTATCTTGATGTGAATAACAATGTTATTGTTCTTTCCTCTATATTGAATGTTGAACTACTCCGGTTACTAGGTGTGAACTATGTAATTGGCCTACTCATAACAGTAACTTCCCTTTCTTAATTTCTCTCCTTCCCCTCATCGTTGTGATTTCCTCCCTTGTACCCCATACAAACACTTTGTCATAGGTTCAATAGAGTGTCCCTGTGTGATCCTCGACCTATTTGGCCAACCCACAACATTTAGTTTAGGATTATATTAGTTACATTCAATAATGGGAGTTATACCATTCAATGTAGAGGGGTGTATCCCCGTGAATGTTGGTGGAGACACCTAATTTTCCCAACTGACAATTTTTCTCACCAACAGTTTTTGGCGTGTGTGTTTGTTTGGAATAAATGACTCCATAAAATCCAATGGATAAGGCATTGGTCCACAAAGTAATTTGAGATTATGGGATTATCATGTTATGTCCTTGATGTACTCGATCCACAACATGTTCTCAAGCTAGAGACAGATTGTTGTCATGTGTTATTGCAAGGGTAAAATCCACTTGAAAACAGGACAACCATACCCTAGTGTCAAAAATTTCTCTATACCTTTCCGTACACCCTCGATCACTTATTCCTCGTAGAATTCTATCCTATCCTTATGATTGTTTATATGTGTGTCACCATTCCCATTTGTGATTTAGGAAAGCAAGATCTTTCGAGTACTTCAGAGCAATATCTCTAAATGTGGATTTTCAAGTAACCTTAGAAAGGGCTATCACTAACCTTTTTCAGCCAAGTGCATAATCTCTAGAGCTATTTTGAATACTCAAATTCATCACGGAGGTGTATTCAAGATCCGGGATCATTGTGGAACTAATTTAGGAAGATTATGGAAAGGTTCAGAGGTTTAGGAGCCAGATTCACCAAGAGTGGGTTTTTGAGGCTAAAGGATCCCGCATCGCGAAAGAACACATGAACTTCAGAATGTGATTTCGGGATCTTAAAATGAGTTGTGAGCCAAACAAAATATCAATGGAAATAATTTTCAGTCCTTTACATGGTGGTGAAATTAGATCCTTTTTAAACCCCATGCAGCTTTTCTAGCTAACTCATTCTTTCCTAAGATAACCGGTGATCATGAGAAAAGTCCATTTTTGGGTGTTTCAGAATAATAAAGTAATGGGACCCATCTCATGCTTATCAAAATTCATTTTCCATGAAATTTCATATAAATAAGTGTGAAAAAAGTCATCCGAGAGCTCAAGTTATGGTCATTTCAAGTTGTCGCCCAAGGTACATGTTCGATACTTAGTCAAATTTCTTGGGTTCCACGTGGCAATATGAGGCTAAGAGCACATTTTTGTGTCCTTATTATCCCTCTCCATAGGGATAAGAGGTATGAAAAAGGCTCCCTCACTCCTTCAAGCATTTTGGTCACCCCATATGATCCCAATGACCCTTTTTAGCACTTTTGACCAGCCTGACCAACCCCCTCTCATTGCACACACATAAGTGACAAGTGTCACTCCCACGCTAAGGCACATTTTTGCACTGTTGTCCCATCCTAATGGGAAAATGGTGAAAAATGTGCCCCCACTTTGGTTTTCCTCTCTGGTTTCACATACAACCCAAAACTAGATGTTTCACCGGATTCTTGATAAATTAATGAAACAAATAGAGGGTGATAGACCAAGGAGGAATACATGTTTGTGATGTCACTGGTTGAAGGTTGTGCATGCATTCTGATTTCCTAATCCAATTCTGATTGTGAAAACTCCCTTTTGTCTAGGAGGAACTACTTGTAAAATGTAAAACAATACCACCAGATAGAGTTAAATAAAACAACAAGTGGTTTGCTGCAGCTAGATCTCGGGCGCGCGATGCTTCTTGAGCGGTGATGTCAATCCAATTTTTAAATAATAGTATTAATGTTATCCAAAATAAACATGAAATAACAATCTTATTGGAATTGAAACGATTTAGGTATCTCGTACAAAACAAATAAGAAAGGTTAGATAAAAGGTGATTAGGTCAAAACAAGTTAGATGATGGGTGGTATTGGGTCAGCAAATCGGTACACGCTCTGGTAAGATATGGTAAATATTAGGAGTGATTAAGGTTGTTAGGGAATGGGTATGATCTTGCTAGTTTGAGGTATGTTTCTAGAAACAATGAATTGACATCAACTATATGACCGATGTCGATTTTACAAGATAACCAAAGATCCGTAAGGGCAATTAATAAAAAGCTCTTAGAAATGGTCTTCAGACTCTCTGTGATTACACAGAGGCTGGAAATGGTGGGGGTGAGGTCGTAGAATAGTTTAAAAGGTTAGAAAATGATTAGGACAAGGGGAAGACAGTGAAAGGTCCATGTATGGTAGGGTGATAAGTTGGTGGGAGGAAGGGAGGTGTATGAATGTACAGAAGAATAAATTACTAAGATGAATAATAAATCTTACTGAAAGCAAACAAAGATAAATGAAGAGATATTAGGTACTTACTGAAGAATGGGTCTAGAGAGTGCATGTGATGAGGATAGTGATGGTGGAGATCCAAAGAGAAGAGAAGTTGTGTTCGTGTCACGGCAGTTTGAACCTCCATGCTTCTCTGTTTGTATTTGTGATCGTGAAGAAGATGATGGATGCCAATGGTTGTTGGTAGTGTTCCCATGTGTTTTCCTTTGCCTGAGTGCTTCAGAAAATCCGAGTGCTCCAAGTCTCTATTTGTATGAGATCCTGAATTGAATGACCAACCTCAACAAAGGCTTTTGGAAATGTATTTAACCTAACCAACGATGGTTAGGGGACCGACGTCGGTTGAGGTATAACCATGTCGGTTAAGGCAGAATATCTAGGTTGGCCAAAAATAGCCTGATTGTTGCTATTTTTGGTGTGGTCTTCAATCTTCATCCAAGTCTCGAGTGATAGACCACGAGAGGAATGAGTAAGATTCCTCTTAGGTTTGTTAATAGAGTTAAGTCTAGGTTTAGACTAAGTCCTAGTTGGTTAGGATAGGCTTAGACTTGGTCTTAGGTCATTAATGGGGTTTGAGTGGGTCATGGAGTGAGGTGGTCAAGTGAGGATGTTAATTAAATTAATTAAAGTAATTAATTCAATTAATCATGTGCACTATGGGATATGAATAGGTAAGGTATGATTAATTTAATTAACGAGGTTATAAGGGTAGTATGACCTAATTTTGGTGTCTACATTTTTCCCCTTTTTGTCGTGTAGCTTGTATTGGTAAGCGACGCTAAAAAATAGGAAGTGATTTCCCCATGTATGGGTGAGAGTGGGGTTGCCCCAAGTGTGGGTGAAGGTGATCCCCCTCAAACCAAGAACTGGTGAGGTGTTATACGGAGTCGGTGAGTGGTTTGATAAATGTGTAGTTGGTGTAAGTTAAGGTAGGTGGGGAAGAGTATGGGTACTTTGGGGAAAGGGTAATGGTTAAATTGGGTAATAAGTAATAGGCCAGGTCAAATTGGGTAATGGGTAAGGGTCAAATCGGATAATCGGTAATGGGCCAGGGTCAAATTGGGTAATGGTAATCAAATGCACGCACATGTATAGACTGCAACACGATACTAGGTTGAAGAGTTTGCAAAATCTACATTGTCCAAAGTTGATAGGTTTATCCAAACAAGGTTGAAGTGATTCAGGTATTCAGGGTATAGGATATGGTCTAGAAACATAATGTATGTTAGGTGCGGGAATGTGTAGGTTTGATCCGCTACACCATGGGTTTGGTTGGGATAAACGACATGACATGACAATACGCAACGTATAGTTGTCAAGCTAAAACAACATAGGTAATAATGTAGCTAGGTATATTGAGTACACAAGTTTAATAGTCACAAAATTAGGTCAAGTCCAGGAAAATATGTCATGGTACGAGCAAGGCCAAGGTATAGGTAAAAGAACAAATCCTTAAACACAATTAAGGAATTGTATGGGTAGTTTAGGCTTGTGGGTAGGGTACAATGGGTGTTGGTACGGCAAAAAGGTATGTGGCAGTAATGAGGTTAGGTCAAAATAGGCAAAACGTGGAGGAAATGGTATTGGCAAATGATCGATGTCGGTTATAAGGTAACTGCGTCGGTTTTGTATGACCGAACATCGGTCATGGTGGGTTAGGGTTATAAAGTTAAAATTTTGTATTTTACGGAATCATTGTTGTTGTTGACTTTGAGAAAATGGCAGAGCTGAGTGACTTGTGCATTTTCGGGGAGGAAAAAGACAAGTTATTGTACAGTGAGGTGGAGGTGACTAAGTGTTGAGAGGAGCCAGGTAGATGGGTCCACTAGTGCAGTTGGAGACGTGTGATTGGTGGAGAGGTGTGAGGTAGATTTTGGTATGGTAGAGGCGGGAGAGGGGTCGGGTGGACCACCGACACAGCGGCTAGACGTGCCACCACGTAGACGCCATCGAGATGAGGTAGGTAACATTTTCTAGCTTGTTTTTGTTTTGCTCCAATTATGTTTTTACAATGAAGAAATTTTTGGGTGGGAATGTTAATTTTGAAATATGGGTGAAAAATAGATGAAATATGGGGAGGAGGTCAAATATAGGCTAAGTAGGGGAGAAATAAATGTGGGGTGTAAGTGTTCGGGATTAATTAGGATTGTAGGTTGGTTTTGTCAATTTTTAAGAAATAGAGGAGGGGGTTTCAGTTTTGGGGTCGCAACAAAGACCGACGTCGGTCAAGGTTTGGCCGACATCGGTCAGTTGTAGCCAACATCGGTCAAGACTAAGGTGACTGACACTGGTTAATAGGAACCAATGTCAGTCAAGAAGAACTGGTGACAATCCAGGAGATCGGCGCCGATTAGGGTGAAAGAGGGACTGGGTAAGAAGGGTTATGCTTCAAAAGGAAAAAGAGGTCAAAAAGGGGCAAGTAATGTGGGTTGTAGAGGGGTAAGGGTAACATATGGTCATTGGCTAGATGGGTTAGGTGAGTAGGTGAAATAATGTGAAGGTAATGAGTCATGAGTGTAAAGGGTAGGAGGTTGGTATTTGAATTAGGTAAATGGGGTAAGCAGGATTGGTGTGATTGGGTATGGTTTTGGGGTTAAGATATAATTGGAGGTAGTGAGGTCTTAACAATGTTGTGTTTTGTTGGATGCAGGCTAGGGACTAGCTACGTATGCGGGACAGAGTGCCACCGTTGTTGGTAGATATGCGGTCGAGTGTGACTAGTAGAGGAGTGGGAGCACATGACTAACATTGGATTGATTGGGATCCGACGCTATAGGCGTGTAGCGTGAGATCCTATTTTGATGGTCGCACTCATCGATAGATGGGATTCAACAACCAACACTTTTCATTTATTGACGGTGAGATTACTGTCACCCTGGAGGATGTATACAAGATCCTGCGGCTACCAATTATGGGTGAGTGATTGTATTCTATTTCTTCAGAGGCCTCCATGGAGCCTATAGTGGTTGTGTTTGGGAGGCGATGGGCAAGCTGAGGTACCATAGTGTGAGCCTTAGCTACGAGAGATGTATGCAACCCATCCTTAGGAGATGAGGTTGGTTGTTTTGATGATGGAGGTAGTATGTTGTTTCACCCTACCAAATGCCGAGGGTGGTAAATTCCAAATTTATGAGAGTGCTCCAGATATGGTGGAGGAGCGAATTTTTTTTTCAATGGGCACCGACATTCCTAGTGCAGTTATATAGGGAGCTATGGGCCTATGGGAGGTTGTGGAGGTTCAGTTTGTGTTACACTTTTCTTCTACATTGTTGGGCATATGAGCACATTGTATGTGTATGTCCAGTTGGTTTTCCCGACTTGATTGGTTCAGGGGGTGGCTTGGTCAGAGTCGGCTATAGATGGTGGGTACCAGTTGGTGGGGAGCATAGGGTGGCTAGGGCCACGCATGATGTTTCATATTACAGGTGGGTGTTAGAGGGATTGTCTAGTGTGGATATTGTTTGGAGGCCCTATGTTGGCTATCCCTTGTATATGGACATGGTGGAGGAGTTACAACCGCTCATGTGGATACGGGGACACCGTGCATGGCAAGAGATGATACCTATAGAAAGGGTCGAGGCGAAAATTTGGGTTGCCACGAGATGTGTCGCCACCCTTCCCTTAGTAAAGGAGAGATGATGTCACCATGGTGAGTGTGCTTGAAGAGGCGGGAGGAGCAGGGTGGTAGATAGGCAGATTGATGATGTTGGGGTCAGTGATAGATATAGGTAGTGGTGGGTGGAATAGCTATGAGTAACACCCCCGAGGCCAGGGAAGCCAAACTTAGCAACCATCACGGTGCGAGAGGATACCTTGTAGGGTTAGGTGGCCACCCTACAGGCACAAATTATAGTTTTACAGGGGCAGCTCACAGGGTTAAAGGCATAGGTTACCATTTTATAGGCTCAGTGTTAGCACTATGAGCTCAAAGTTGCACGGGGACATGCACCCACATAGGGTGAAGATGGAGATGGGGACGGAGTTGTCACCTTACAGTGCATGTAGCAAGTTTGCGGGACTAGTTGGCCATTGCACAGGCTCTGGTTGTCGCCCTACAGGCCCAAGTTACAACATAGGCACCGCCATGGCTCAGAGGAGGGTCCTACACTCAGTAAATAACATGTGACAAGACAGGGTCCTCAGGTATAGGCAGGACGACATGGAGCATAGGTACATGGGCCGAGGCTAGCCCTAGCAGGACAAAGCTCACAGGTTGTTGTGAGACCTATGGCACCACCTCAGATGGTGTCGATGGCGAGGTTCAAGGATTCCTTGAGTGAGGCACAATATTACGAGAATCATCCGACAACCGCATGGATAAACATCCCCTCCTATCTTTGAGAATATGGCACAACAAGTAGCGAGTGAGAGGACTAGATCCTACACTCATAGTTCAAAGAGCACAGGGGGTCGATGAGCCCATAGACAGGGTCAAGGTGAGGTGATGAGTTCACAAAGGCCGACCAGGCAGGGCCGAGATGGAGGCTAGGCGAGACCCATATGATCGGTGGAGAGATGTTGGCAGGGTGGCATATAGGTAAAGGGGAGGAGGAGATAGATGAGACATGTATGGATATCAGGTGGGGTGACGATTAGTCACTGGATATGATCAGTGTAGATTTTTGGTATATATTGGCCTATGTGTCGATGATAGTGAGGATGTATATAAGTGTCTCTTGAGATTTTGATCATATATCGGCTGTGTGCAGAAGATGGTGAGGATGTATCTGAGCGTTTGGAGATACTTGTATGTATTTGTATCGTGTATATTTATATTGATATACAAACTTTCATTGTTATAGATGATGAGATTTATGGTATGGATGATGTATTTGTGTTTTAATTTCCATTGTTATTTGTGTATGGATGGATGTGAATTAGGCAGGTGAATTAGGCATGGTGGAGTCAGGAGTCGAGTCATGGTGGAGTCAGGTCATGTAGGCATGGTGAGTCTAGCTCATTAGGTATGGTGGAGTCTGAGTCATTTAGGTCATGTAGGCATGGTGGAGTCTAGGTCATGTAGGCATGGTGGAGTTAGGTTAGTTAGGCATGCTTTGGTTATGTTTATGGGTTAGATTTAATTGCCAAGTTATTGGTAGCATGGAAAAATGAACAATTATGAATATGTTAGGATTATACCAACATGCGGATAAACAAGCATGTAATGAATAATGTAGAAAACATAAAACATAAAATAATGCAATAAAACAGAGACACAAATTTAACGTGGTTCACCCAAAAATGGGCTATGTCCACCAGAAACAACCAATCCTTATTATTCAGTCCAGCAAAACACTCTCTCACAGTGCATCCACACTTTCAATGAGCCTCATACATAACCCTTTAAATATATTAGGGGAAAGATAGAAAACCACCCGTTAGATCTGTGACCTAATAATGAATGGTCCAGATTACACAATGCATAAAATGTGGCTTTCGGGGGCGCTACCCTTGAACCCTCGCTGGGGCACACGACCCTGAACCATGCAAGGGGGGCGAATCCCCCCTTGCAACCCCCATTGCTATCAGGATCCACAACCAACAATCTCCCACTTGGAGACTGATTGCTGCAACTCCACCGCTATAATTCTTGCTTGGACTTTTCTTCTTGGCTTGTTTCTTCTTTTTAAGCTCAATATTGAAGACCCACATAAGTTGAATGCAAATCCAACTTCTCCTTTGTCATTGGCTTAGTAAACATATCAGCAAGATTATCATCTATATGAATCTTCACCAACTCAAGTTGCCCATCCTCCAACACTTGTCGTATGAAGTGATATCTTAGCTAAATGTGTTTGGTTCTGGAATGGAAGGCCGAGTTCTTTTCTAGGTGAATTACACTTTGACTATCACTATGTAACTTGTAATCCCCTTAATCCTTACCCAACTCCTGCATGAACCTGCTCATCCATAACATTTCCTTACTTGCCTCAATCGCTGCAACATATTATGCCTCTGTAGTAGACAGGCGACTACCTTCTGTAACTTTGAGATCCAACTCATTGCCGCACCACCAACTGTAAAAATGTATCCAAAGAGTGCTCCTCATGCTATCCATATCTCCCCATATATCTAAATCCACAAATCCCTGTAAAGTATAATCCAGCCCTCTGAAGCACAAGTGCCTACGGCTAGTCCCTCTCAAGTACCTGAGAATCCACTGCATCGCTTTCCTTCGGTATGTTTTAATCAGATTTTCCATATACCTGCTAACAACTCCCACTGCTTGGGTAATGTCTGGCTTGGTACAAACCATGGCATACATGAGGCTCCCAACTGCTAAAGAATAATGAACCCATGCCATATAATCTTTCTCCTCTTATGTTGTGGGGCATTGTTCTTTACTTAATCTAAAATACCTGGCCAATGGTGTACTAACTGGTTTCGCATTATCCATCTCAAAACCCGTCCAACACCTTTTCTACATAGTCCTCTTGATACAACACCAATTTCTTGTCTCTCTTGATTTGCATACTGAGGATTTTCTTTATTGCACCCAAATCCTTCATTGTAAATGTTTGTGCAAGCTTTTCCTTAAGCTTTGTAATTTCTGCATATTAGACCCTGCTACAAGCATATCATCTACATATAACAAGAATAATGTATCTCCCACTATCCAACCATTTAAAGTACACATAATGATCTGATTGACATCTAGTAAAACCATGCTCATGCATAAAACTATCAAACCTTAGATACCATTGTCGGGAGCTTGCTTGAGCCCATATAGGCTCTTCTTCAACTTGCAAACCAATTTCTCCTTACCCTTCACCTCATACCCAAGTGGTTGCTACATATAAATCTCCTCCTCTAAGTCACCATGGAGAAATGTCATCTTGACATCAAGTTGTTCTAAGTGTAAATCTTCAACAACAACTAAACTTAATATAGTATGAATGGAAGACATATTTACAACAAGGGAGAAAATTTCATCAAAATCGATACCTTTCTTTTGTTCATACCCCTTCACTACAAGCCTTGCTTTGTATCTTTTATCGACCTTCTTCTTCTTTCACATGGTAGACCCATTTGTTCTATAGTACTCTCTTCCCACCAAAAATTTGACTAAGTCCCACGTTTGGTTTTTCACTAGGGAGTCCATCTCTTCATTCATGCCACACTCCCACTCCTTAGTAGATTCCACTTGCATTGCCTCATCAAAGCTCTCTGGCTCACCACTATTTGTTAGTAATAAATAATACAAAGTAGGGGAAAATATTTTGGAGGTCTACTAATACGTTGTGACCTTCTTACCGAAGATGGGGGTGTCACGAGATCATTACTTGCTTGTTATTCATTATCTTGAATTTCTGACAGAGGTGCCAATTTTGACACTTTGGATGTCTTGTTTGGCCTACAAAACTGTCAACCTCGGTACCTGTAGGTGGATATTTTCCACCCAAGAGTTCATTTTTAGGAGCTATATCCTCAACCAATTCTTCTTTGGGATTTTTATCATCTTGTACCTGATCCCTGTACATTCTACTTTCATGCCAAACAACATCACGAATCCTAATTATCTTAGATTCATCTAGATCCCAAAAACAAAATCCATAATCACCATTGGAGCCATAGCCTATGAATGTACAACGTTTGGATTTTGAATCCAATTTCTTCCTGTTTTCTTTATTAACATGCACAAATGCCTCTGAACCAAATACTCTTAAAAATGAAAGGTCTACCTCTTTCTGGTCCAAGATTCTTCGGGAATTCCTCCATCTAGTGCACTCAAGGCCCATGGTTGATTAAGTACACAACTGTATCTATGGCCTCTGCCAAAAATGAAGAGGCAGCCCCATGTGCAATCTCATTGACCGTGCATGCTCCATTATTGTTCTATTCATCCTCTCACTAACACCATTTTGTTGTGGAGTTCTGGGACTGCTTTTCTTTACTGAATCCCATTCAAGGAACAATAATCATCAAATTTCTTGCTGCAATACTCACCGCCATTGTCAGATCTCAAACATTTCAATTTAAAACCACATTCATTTTCAACAAGTGTTTTCCATTTCTTAAATGTATCAAAGACATCCGACTTACACTTAATGCAGTATACCCATACCTTCCTTGTGGCATCATCTATGAATGTGACATAGTACAGAGACACACCATGAGATGCAACTTGAGCCAGCCCCCATACATCTGTATGAACTAGTTCCAACTTTTTCTCTTTCTTGGTATTCCCTACCTTGAGAAATCTAACTCTTTTCTATTTCCCAAAAATGCAATGCTCATAAACTCTAAGTTCAATTGCTTCAAACATGAAAGCTTACCTTTTTCCTGTAGAATTTTCATGCCCTTCTCACTCATATGTCCCAATCTACTATGCCACACGTTAGCATCCTCATCTGAAGTAGACAATATAGTAGAAGAATTAGATATACAAGTAGACAAATAAAGAGTGCCTACTTTCTTACCTCGTGACACTACCAGGGCACCCTTGGAAACTTTCCAAGCATCTGAAGTGAATGTGACTGTGCAACCTTCACCACCCAACTATCCTGCAGAGATGAGATTTCTCCTGAGGCTAGGTACATGCCTCACATCTCTCAATATCCATGTATTTATGTTCTGTAATTTCAGGTGTACATTTCCCTCCCGACAATGTTGCACGACTCATCATCGCCCAAATAAACCCGTCCCAAAATTTCCTAGACATAATAGTTAAAACATCCCTTATCGGGGGCAGATGAAAAAGGCACCTGAATCTATTACCCAAGATTCAACTCTAGTATCAAGAGAAAGTATAAAAGCATCATGAATGATATTAATCGCCGATTTTCCTCTTTAATACCTTCAGTTGGTTTTCTTTGTTTTCTTTGAACCAACAATCCTTTTTAGCATGTCCTCTCTTTCCATAGTTCTAGCGAGTAATGCCTCTACTCCTAGATTTAGATCTTTCCATCTTCGATTTAGATCTCCCACGAGCCTTACTCTTTGATTTCTCCTTGCTCCTTCCTCTACTCTCCATATTCAACACATTTCCAGAAGAAGAATTTTCCCCTGTACTTTTCTTGCACATTTCCTTATTTAAAATGACACTGACTACATCTTCAAATTTAAGAGAAGTAGATGATGTATTACTAACTGCCATTACTAAGTTGTCCCAACTTTCTAATAAAGAACATAGTAATAATAATGCTCTAACCTCCTCATCAAATGGGATATTAAATAAATCTAACTGATTTACAATAGTGTGGAAATCATTAAGATGGCTAGATACAGATCCACCTTCTTGCATTTATAGATTAAACAATCTTTTCATCAAATAAAATTTATTGGATGCACTAGGTGTTTCATATAAATTAGCTAGGGTTTTCATCAACTCTACCATACTCTTTGCTTGTGAGATATTTGAAGCTACGACAATGCCAGACTCAATCAAATCGCACCGAGAGCCTTCCTGTCCAGAACCTTCCACTCCTCATCAAACATGGTTGAGGGTTTCACTTCTTCCCCTCCCAATGGTAGGTATAGATCCTTTTGATACATGTAATCTTCCACCTGCATTTTCCATAGCTGGTAATTTCGGCCATCAAACTTCTCAACTCTGAACTTATTCTCCTCTGCCATTGTTGCTTCTCCCACTCAAATAGAAATCCCCTATGAGTATATTGTCAACAAATAAATCTCAAATGTTCTCGATACCATTTGTTAGGATTATACCATTTATACAGATAAACAAACATGCAATGAATAATGCAGAAAACGTAAAATAAAAATAATGTAATAAAATAGAGACACATATTTAACGTGGTTCACCCAAAAATGGGCTACGTCCACCAGAAATAGCCAATCCTTATTATTCAGTCCAAAAAAACACTCTCTCACAGTGCATCCACACTTACAATGAGCCTTATACATAACAACCCTTTAAAGATATTAGGGTTTTTATCATTTTGGGGAAACATAGAAAACCACCCGTTAGATCTGTGACCTAATAATGAACGGTCTAGATTTCACAATGCATAAAATGTGGCTTTCAGGGGTGTTGCCCCCTGAACCCACGTCGGGCGTGCGACCCCGAACCCCGGCCCGGGGCATCCCCAGGACCCGTAAAGGGGCGAAGCCCACCTTGCAACCCCCATCACTATTAGGCTCCACAACCAACAAAATATGTATGTTATGGTGTAAATGTCTGAAATATTTGATATGATGGAAATGTGAAATGATTAATGTATGATATGATGATGTAAGAAATAGGTAGATATACATGTTTTTATACTTGTATGTTTGTTTAATTTCCAAGTAGTGTATAAGATGGAAACTAACTAAGGTAGAATGTGAATAGAAAAATGGGGGGTGGAAATTGGTTAGGGTAGAGAGTGGCCGAGCTAACCTCCAAGGGCCCCATGCCCTCAGTGTTGCCTACATAGCCCTGGTGAAAAGGGGCCTCATGTCGATGTAGTTCTCCCATAAGCTAGGAAAAATAAGATGAGGTAGCGAAATGGGTGGGTAGGTTTTAGGTATGATTGAGTCTAGGTCGTTGAGGCCTGGTTGGGTTTAGGTCATTTTAGGTATGATTTGATGTTGGTGAAAGGGGAATCCCTAAAACGTAGGTATCGATGGTCTAGTCCTGTATAGGGTAATCAATAAGTAATGAAGAAGGTGAATGGTAAGAGGTGACAAAAAGAGCCACCTAATTGATAAGAACCATAACAAGTCTACCATACCAAAGATTGGCTTATGAATGTAAGACCCTAAAGGCGTTGCATGATTGACTATGCTAAGGGTGAAGAAAGTCATGTGATCACGAAATGTCATTTTGCAAGTCCCTTGAGAAGGTAGGAAATTAGGGTGAAAAAGGAAATGAGGTGAAAATGGTTGGTGTTTAGCGTAACCTAGTGTAAGATAGCATGCCTACTTGGTAAGAGACCTAAGATCAAAATAGGCAAGTCCATGACAAAAATTTATCATTTTCTTCTTTTTGTTATTGTTTTGATAGACTGATTGATGCGGGAAGTCTATGTGGGATGAGTATATTATCTCCTTGAGGTCTTCGTGAAGCTGATCGATGTAGGAAGCTTCTAATATTTTATTTTATTTTGCAAGAATAGTCCTCTTTTGATGAGAGACTAAGTACAATATGGCTAGCTTTGTATAGCTGTCCTTTGAGGGAGCAACCTATTTATAGTAGCGAGAGTAAAGAGAATAGATGTCCTTTTTTAGGGAATCATCTTTTTGCTAGAAGTTTGACTCAAGGAGTTGAATCCCATTTTACTTTTTGAAATTGCTTTGCTTTTGGACTTTTAAGTCATGGACAAGACTATAGAGAAAAATAGGCTCCTGGTTTGAAGGCAAAACCATAGCACACAAAGGCTAACTATGGAAGAGAGAATTTACGTTATGAACGACCATGGGATTCCATCTTGAAAAAGATGAAAAGTATCCATGAGAATCATGCCATGAGTAGGGTCATGGTACTCATATTGAAGATAGGGCTAAAAAAGTGACGGGTAATCACATGATCCTGGTTTAGTCGTTGATCCTTAAGATAGGTAAAATGGAAGGTGAATGGTGCTCAAGGGATGAGTGTTTAATAGACAAGAGGTGATATAGGACTTAATTCAATAGTAGAAGGGTCTAAGATGTAAGGAATTGAGGGGCTCAGGTTCAGGTTTACCTTCGAGTGAAGACAAACGATAAACATTTATCCATAGGTATGAGTAACGATATAAGGTCCAAGCCAATTAGGAGCGAATTTTCCCCGTTTACTTTTCTCCTCTTTGGTTACATGTTAATTTTCCTTCAGGATGAGGTCACCAACCTGAAAGGTTCGTTTGTGGACACGTTTTTTGTATGCACGTTTGATATGTTTTTGGTAGATTTGGAGATGATCAAGAGCATTAAGACGATGTTCGTCTAATAACTCAAGTTGTGCCAAATGGTCCTGGCGAAAGTCATCATCGTTAAGCATCTCTTTGAGTGAAATACAAAGAGACGGAATTTGGATTTCGAGAGGCAAGATAGCCTCTATACCGTAGACCAAGAGAAAAGGTGTGGCCGTAGTTGAGGTACGAATACTAGTACGGTAAGCCCATAAAGCAAAAGGAATGTGTGTGTGCCAATCCTTTCCCGTATCGTCAACCACCTTCATAAGAATTTTGTTCAAGGTTTTGTTGGTTGATTCAGCTTGGCCATTTGTTTGTGGGTAGTAAGGTGAAGAAAAACTAAGTTGAATGTCGAAGGCATCACAAATTTTCCGTAGGGTTTTGTTTTTGAATTGTTTGTCGTTATCAGTGATGAGGCGGTGAGGGACACCAAAGCGACAAATAATGTGATGGTTGATGAATTCACAAATTTTCTCGGATTTTGTAGAGATGAGGGGATGGATTTTACCCATTTAGTGTAGTATTCGGTTGCGGTAATAATCCATTGATGGCGTTGTGAAGAATGAGGGTTGATCTCGTCGACAAGATCTAAACCCCATTAAGAGAAAGGCCAAATATCTTGTATGCGCCTGTAAGGCGTGACTAGGTGTGTGATGAATATTAGCATGTTGCTGCAGCATTTCACACAACGTTTGACATAGTCACAACAATCATGGTTGAGGGTGGGCCAATAATAGCCCAGGTGAAGGATGCATTTGGTGACAACCAAGCCACTAAAATGACCTCCACAAATTCCATCGTGAACCTCCTTGATGGTGTAGGGAATTTCGAACTTGTAAGGCATCATAAGAGGATACCATCAAAGCCACATTTATAAAGAAGGCCACCCATAATGACATAATAAGAGACACTTTTGAGAAAGGTGCGTTGCCCATTACGAGTAAGGTCGGGAGGTAGAATTGACAGGGAAAGGTAGTCTAAACTACTTATACCAAAGGTCACGTGGGTCAGGTGTAATGGTTCCAATGAGGTTGACGTCTCAAAATAAATAAGAAGGTGATTGTAACCTTTACACCGTGATATATTTTGGTAGGCCGATGAAGTGGGTATCGAGAAGCCGGGAAGGCCATGGTATCTGCAAATTTGTTAGTGGAACGTGGAGTGGTTTGAAGCTCATAATGGTCAAAGGTAGTCAAAAGTATGTCCACATGATGCTTATACTTTTGAATTATTTTGTTACAACACTGGTATATACCATTGACTTGGTTTACAACCAGCTGAGAGTCACCAAAAATATTAATCGATTTAACATCTAAGGCGATAACGGCTTGAAGACCTAGTATGAGCGCTTCGTATTCAACAATATTATTAGTACATTCAAAATCTAATTTGAAGGATAATGGCATAGGTTCACTATCAAGAGGTATGAGGATGACACCTACACCACCCCCACACTGACATTTAGAGCCGTCGAAGAATAAGGTCATTTGGTAAATGATATTGTCTAAAGAGAGGGCAACGATGGATTCATTCGGAAAATCAAAGTTAGAAAATTGATATCTAGAGAAGGGTGCATCCGCAATTTGGTCGGTGATGATGGTTAGGCCTTCGATAGATTTTTGATGAATGAATTTGAGGTCGAGGTCGGCGAAGCATGAGCCAACGTGCAACATGCCGATGTTGGTAAGGTTTGACGTACATGTAATGTAAGGGGGTCAATATTGGCGATTACAAATGTTTTGTGACTGAGTCGGTAATGCCGAAGCTTAGTGGTGACAAAAACTAAAACTAAGCAGAGTTTTTCAGCATGGGTGTATCTAGTTTCGTAGTCTAGAAGCGTACAACTTATATAGTAAACCATTTGTTCCCTATGTTGCTCGTCGCGATGAGCAAGCATGACACCTAAGGAATGATCAATAGTTGAAATGTAAAGGTAAAATGGTTGGTTATCCTTAGGAGGAATGAGCACAGTGGTTAGAGAAGGTATTGTTTTAAGGCCTCAAAGGCTTTGTGGCATTCATCATCCCATTTGAAAGAGATGTCCTTTTTGAGGAGATGATGAAATGGGTGGCAAGCGATTGGAAAGTGTGAAATAAAATGACAAATAGATTGCAACTTACCTTACAAACTATGAAGTTGGTGAAGGTTAGTAGGTGGAGGCATTTTGAGAATAGCCTTGATTTTAGTGGGATTGACTTCTATGCCACACAAAGAAATGATAAAACTAAGGAGCTTGCAGAGAACAACGAAGACACACTTCTTTGGGTTGAAGGTGAACACAATACTTGATGAGACGGTCAAAGATGACCTTAAGGACTGTAAGGTGGTCGCCCGATGTTTTGATTTGGCAAGAAGATCATCAACATAATCTTCCAATATGCGATGCATGATGTCATGAAAGATATAGGTCATAGCCCACTAGTATGTAGCACCATCATTTTTATGGTCAA
Source organism: Taxus wallichiana var. yunnanensis (assembly GCA_018340775.1). NCBI lineage: Eukaryota > Viridiplantae > Streptophyta > Pinopsida > Cupressales > Taxaceae > Taxus > Taxus wallichiana. The sequence continues at coordinate 865,855,516 of CM031238.1, forward strand.
ACGGCATAATATGATAATAAAAGGTCCCCCAAGGAGTGATGAAGGCGGTTTTGTGTTGTTCTTTTGGGACGAGTAATATTTGGTTATAACCCGAGAAATTGTCCATGAGTGATAACATCTCATGACCAACGGTAAGATCAACTAGTTGGTCAATACTAGGTAGAGGAAAGTCATCTTTGGTGCAAGCTAAGTTTAGGTCACATAAATCCATGCAAATGTGGAGTCCCCTTGTTGCTTTCATACAGAAACAATGTTAGAGATCCATTGGGCATATTCAATGGGTAGGATGAAGGAAACAAAAAGAAGGAGCCGAGGTTCTTCCTTGGTAGGAGGGCAATGTGAGGATGCATTTTCACAGCTTCTGTTTTACGGGTTTGGCTTTAGGAATAGTTACGATATTGTGGACCACAATGTTTTGGTAAATAATGGGCATATCATCATAGGACCAAGCAAAAATGTTGCTATAATCCCTGGAGGAAAGAAGTGAAAGCTTCCTTTTCAAAGAACATCTAAAGATTGACCTATCTTTAGAATGCGCGGTCGTCTTATTCAACAACATAACCTCGTGAACATTGGTGGAGACACCTAATTTGCCCACCCAATAATTTTTTCACCAACAATGGGAATGCCCACAACCCAACTAATTTTTGTTTTACAATGTTTCCCACCCATGGTTAAGGTTTCAAATCTCATCCAAGATGTTCGAGAGAGATTCGTAACATGATCACAAATCGGGTTTAATAATGAAAAACAATTCTTGGCAAGTGATAGTCCCAAAATTTACAGAGCCATAAACCAAGTAGTTCCAGGTCTTGGTAAAAGTACACGATCCTACCCTGTAAATTTCCAATCACAATGTTCAAAATGAAGCATCATCATGTTCATAACTTCTTGTTTTAACAATGCATCCTCCAAGAACTTCCCAAAATTATTTGTAATCAACTAAGTGTACTCATCTCCTTCTATTTTCAAGTTTCTATCTTGTTTACTACATCAATTTCAAGTATAATGCATTGTTATGATATTGGTAATTAATGTTGAAAGTTTGGGAAAATTGTCTGGAAGCATGTTTGAACACAAAATCGGTGAATGGGCTGAAAAATAAGGAAAGAGAGCAAAAGGATAAGCGGGGTTTAGACTAAAACACTCAATTATAGATCATTGCACCACTCTTAGACATTTGATTACAAAAGTTTGGGATGACAAAGGGGAAGAAGTCTTTTTGCTTCATTTATTTCAAGAAATATTTTGACAACCCTTAGAGATAAGTTATGGGATTGGATGGAGGAACTTGGAGTTCTAAAGAGTACGGGACGATAGTTCATCGTCTTTACGAGAAGGTTAGAACCAAGATCAAATTACACGTAGGATTATCGAGAAAATTTCAAGAACAACATATGGGTTAAAAAAGGATGTCCTTTAACACCCACTTTACTTGGTCTTTATATTGACAAATTGGAAGTGTGGATAAATAGATTAGGAACGGGTGGAGTTCACATAGCTAGCTATGTGATAAAACTCCTTCTATATGTGGATGATCTTATTTTGACTGCAACAACCAACTAAAATCCTAAGGAATCATCTGAAAGCCTTATAACTCTTTTGCAAAGAGGTCGGGATTCAAGTCAGCACTAGCAAGACCAAGATTCTTATCTATTCTTGTCGAAGGGAAAATAAACATATGAGCTTCATATTTGAGGGAAGCCCGCTTGAGACAGTCTCAGAATATAAGTACCTAGGGCTTGATTTCACTAATAAGCTTAGGTGGGAAATGTGCATAATAAAGAGAATCCAAGAAGGGTGGAAGGTGCCTTAATCCCTTCAAAATAGATGCAAATATGCATAATAAAGAGAATCCAAGAAGGGTGGGATTGGAAGACCACCAGGGTCTTGTTTGGGCTACTGGTAGTTCTAATAGTACTATATGGATGTGAATTTTGGGTTGGATGTATGTTAGGCATAAAGTGGAGACAGTGTAGATAATCTAGAAGTGTTTAATTATAAGTACCTTCAAGATTAAAGCTTTAGTTCCATATGAGATAATCCTAGCAGAAACAAGTATTTTCCCAATAGAAGTTGTAACCATGATACGTCTTTTACGAGGGTATGAAGGAAGATAGGTGGCCAAAGGCAACAATAAAAGAAGAGTTGAACAAAAGAAAGAGGACATGGATGAAACAAAACAAGGCATGGATGGATAAATGGGACATTAACATACATGAATGTCCAATGAACAATCAAGAGATAAAGAGCTATGTGAGGGAAAAGTTTAAATTAAATATGTGGACAAAACAAATGGGAGAAAAAACAATAGTACATGATTGAATTCAACCCCGCTTTACGAGCACGCCCAAAAACATACATAGGGGCAAAAATCAAATGGAAAATGAAGATGCTCATAGCTCATCTGAGAATTGGGTCACACCAACTTTGATGTGAAACAGGTAGGTGGAAGATCCCAAAAGAAAAATGGGAAGAAAGGATATGTCTTTTTGTACATTAGATATAATTAAATAAGAATGACACTATATCATGGAATGCTCCGTTTATGACAACATTCTAACTAAATACTTGGACAACTTGAAGGGGGTGTCTATGTCCACTATATTTAAAGCAAATTGCATTGAAAAAATGGAGAATTTCCGATCAAGATCCACAATAGGAGAATGAAACTTGAGACAAGACAACAAGAAGTTTTCTAACAACTCGTGGATGTCTGAATTCATCTTAAAGTCTCAACTTTAGGTCCCATAGACTCTTCTCTTGTGGACGTCATTAAAATCATTCATGCATAACTAGGGTCCGACAACTATTCTCTTTTTTGTGGCAGCTTCTTCACTCCGTTGAGTATGTTTTTCGCTATCGGTGTCCCATTGATCTCATAATCGTTATTAAAATCTCTATTTACTTATCTAATTTTAAGAAGTTAAACAATTCTTACAATACAAATTAGTGTCGGCCGAAGGCCTTTAAAAAAGTCGAAGAGAGAGAGAGAGAGAGAGCTTCTCCCCGTTTTTGTGTGAAAGGTCCTTCTACAGAACTACCCTACCCTCACACACATCATCAAACACCAGAACTTAAAATTCGGCAAATCCACGTCTCAGAAAGAAGGGAAAACCAAAACGAGTAGCAGCAGAGAAGAATTCCGAGCCCCAGCCTTCAAGAATGGCGGACAGAGCAGACAAAGAAAGGGAAGCCATGCTAGATCGCATGTTAACAAGATTAGCACTCACAGATGACTCCAAACTGGAAACAGTTTTATCAAAGCTGCTTCCCTTTGCAATTAATTCTCTATCTTCTCCCCTTCAATCCACGAGGCAAAAGGTATTTATATTTACTTGCTTGTATTTTGATTTCAACTCCTTTGCAATTTTTGTTCTTTAGAATGTTGTTAGTTTAACTGGCGACACTTGGATCTTATAGAAAACCCTAGGATTACCATACAGAGCTAATATTTCGAAATAGACATTATATTTACCATTAATCACTTGAAAACTTATATTACATTGATGCAAGTTGCATTAAAATTTTCGTTTCAATCCCCCTCCCCTATGCAATTAGTTCTTTGTTTTCTCCCTTTCAATCCCTCAGACAAAACGTAATTGTATTCATTTTTCTATTTATTTACTCATATTTCCTTGTAAACTCTTTTTATTATTTAGCAACTATGCTAGTTACATTTAAATTGCGGATAAAAACTTCTTCCCAAGCAATTAATCCTCAGATTTCTTCCTTTTCAATCCACCAGACAAAAAGTAATTCTATTCGTTCTTGTATTTATTTGCTTATATTTCCATTTCAACTCTTTTATTATTTGCAATTTTTTGATATAAGCTTAGTCTTTAGGGATGCCGATGCTGGTTACATTGAAGTATTGGATTCAAAGCTCCTTCTCTGTGTAATTGATTCTCAGTTTTCTCCCTTTCAATCCACCAGACAAAAATCATTTCTGTTCATTTTTATATTTATTCGCTTATATTTCCATTTCAACTCTGTTATTATTTGCATTTTTAAGACATAAGCTTAGTCTTTAGGGACATTGACACTAGTTACATTAAAATTTTGGATTCAGAGCTTCTTCCCCATGTGATGAATTCTTGGTTTTCTCCATTTCAATCTACCAAACGAAAAGCATTTCTCTTCATTTTTATATTTGTTTTCTTTATTTTCATTTCAACTCTTCTATTGTTTGCACTTTTTGTTGTTCAGAATTTTGTTAGTTTAGATATAAGTTTAGTCTTTAGTGTATGGGAATTGAGCTCTTGACAAGTGGCTTTGCTGGAAATAGACTAAGTCACAGTAATTGCCAATTTTAGGTCAAAAGGTTTGACAAGCGTCAAATTTGAACAAAACTACGAAAAATCGTTACAAATCATTGCAAAAGTCGAATATTCCATTTTTTAATTGATTTTGATATAAATCATTAAAAAATCGCGGAATCAGCAAATTACTCTCTTGAAAATCGTTGAAAAGTCTTTATTTTCGTTGTTACTTTTACGGTGCTAGGGTTAGGGTTTATGATTTCTATTTACACAAGCTTTGGCTTGCATTGTAACCACACAACATTTGTTTGTGATTTCAAAGCCCTCAAGTTTCAACTACGAAGCACATGTTTGAAGTTGCAGAGGTTGCCGCTGCTCTGAGCTAAACCCCAACCCTTCCGCTGCCGCCGCCGCCGCCGCCACAGAGCTAAGCCCCAACCCTTCCGCTGCTGTTGCCGCCACAAGAGCCAAAGCCATTGATTTTCATTGCAGTCACGATTTGTGAAGGCCCAAGCCTACCGTCGCCGCCGAAAGAGCAGAGGTTTCAATTTTAGCATTGCCATTGAATGATAAAAAAATCAAACTCCTACGCCATTAAACTCTAGGTTTATAATGAAAAGTTAAGACTATAAGTCAAATTTTATTATAATATTTTCAAATTTATCAATGCCATAAACTTGTAAGTATTTATAAATTAGTATTTTGATCAGCTTACACGTTATAAATATGTTTTGACATCATTTCATAATTTTTTTTGAAGGTATTTAATAATATTTGTAAATTTTGACCATTCTTGTATATTTTTATTTATTTTAAAAATAAAATAATGAAAGATGTAGATGTATATGATTTGAACTTATTGACGATTTTTTTCCAAACTTTATCGGTTGACCATTTTTTTGTCAAATCTTATCCTCGACGATCACGAGCACGAGCACGAGCACGAGCACGAGCACGAGCTTAGGAAATATACATTATATTTATATTAATTGCTTTAAAACTTAGGGAACATCGATGCTGTTAGCATTAAAATTGTGGATTCAAAGCTCGTTTCCTATGCAATTAATTTCCTGTTTTGTCCATAGCAATCCACCAAACAAAATGCATTTCTATTCATTCTTGTATTTATTTTCTTATATTTCCATTTAAATTTTTATATTATCTGCACTTTTTTCTGTTGAGAATTTTGTTAGTTTAAAAACAAACTTAGCTTTAGGGTTTGGGAAAATGAATTCTTGATCCGTGGATTTTAAATAAAGCCCTAGAATTATTGGCATCTTATCTATTCTTTCCCTATGCAATTTATGCTCTAACTTCTCCCATCCATTTCACCGACAAAATGTATGTATCCATTTTAATTCTTTCAATATTTATTTTAGACTAGAAATTGAGATCAATTTTTATTAATAATTTATAAAATATGGTATATCCAATCCATATGCTATTTACACTAAAATTGTGGCTGATGAAATCATAAGTTTTGGATAACATCAAAATTGAATGTCATTTGTCTAGGTTTTTGCATAGTTACCTAAGACTCCGGACGACAATTTTTTTCCAAATTTTGGGGATGACGGGGATGACGAGGGACAACTAATAAAATAATACATCAGTTTTATAAATATTACAAATAGAACATGCAGAAACCAAGACTTAAAGCTAAAAGCTTGAAGCTTGAAGATTGAAACAAGTAATCCAATTATTCATCACATAAGCCAAAATGCTATATTTAATATTCATATTTCAATGTTTCATATCGAGTCATTGACATTAACATAGAAATTAGAATCGAGATACATTGATACTAGATAGCGATACAATGATACATCAACAATATGACAATGAAAAACAAGTCTTCATTAATTAGCATGAGAAGAGTACATATGTTATTATGTCATAAGTACATAACCAAAATGGCAGCTCAATAATTAGAGTCCTTAGAGTCCTCCTTTGAGGAATACTTGCGTAATTAGAGTAATTTTTAATGCTCTTTAGACAGTTGTATCCTATCATGTTTGATTCCTACCTTTTTCAGGAGGGTCAAAATATAATGGTTGTTCCCTCTATTCATACAGGAAGAGTGTGAAGATGGAAATGAGTTGGGCCGGCTAAATTGTGATCATAGTTTTCATTTTGCCTGTATCAAGCAATGGCTGCTTCAGAAGAATCAATGTCCAATTTGTAAAGCTCCAACCGCTTCATAAATAGAGCAGCTGTTGACTACTGTTGGCTTGTTATTATCAAGGGTAAAATGTTGATATTAGTATGTGACATGTCCAAAAAATGCAAATTCAGTCAATTTCACCCATTAATTGGGTAGACGATGGTAGTTACCCATACGAGTTTGTAATTTTTTTTAATGTTGATAGTGGCTGGGCCATAGGGGATGTTGGGATGTCCCTCAACCGTCTCAGGGACATCACGATGTCATGCCCTCTTCTCAAATCTAATCCAGTTAGAAGACCCTTAGCCTATTCTCCATTTCTGTAGGCTAAAGTGGTGGTGCAAGGGAAATAATTTAATAATTTAACTTAAGTTGTCCAAAAAGTAACTTTAAGTTATATTCATAAAAAGACAACTTATGTTTTATTATTAAAAGGTGATTATTATTAAAGCAACTCAAAATTAAAATAAAAGGAGGGGACATTGCTTTATGAGTGCTTTTCCTTGAAAAGCTGAAAGTGAAATTATAAAAGTGGGGCTCTGGGCTCATTTGGGGATCATGATTTTATATGACATTTCTTCATTGTGAGAGCTTTGGCTTGATTTGGCACCCAAGGACGAAAACCCTTGGCTGTTTGGAGATCTTGTAGGACGAAAACTCTCTTTCTTGCACATAAGAGTGATTCCACCCAGGGATCACATTTGTGCTCAAAGAGTTGAAGTCATTTCTAGTTTGCTATAGTGTTGCCACAATAAATTATGGAAGATTTCAGCTTGTAAAGGATTGGATCGAATTTTACTTGCAAGTAAATCATTGTTATTACTGATTTTTAGAATTTATCATCATATGTTGCTGTTCATCATCAATATTCATTGTTTGGAGTGCCAAATTGAGGATAATCATTATTTGTTGTTGTTACTATAAAAATTTATTTAGGGTTTGCTATTGTCATACATTGCCACCATACACCGCCACCCGTTCCTTCTTGTGCCGCTGCCGCTGTACATCATTGCTGCTGCCCATATCTGCTGTCGTATCATCTTTGTTAGAGGGTTTTGTGAGTTTTCATATCTAATATGAGTTTGATATCATTGTTCTCATTTAAATTAGCAAGTACACCCTTGTTCTATTGTTGTTTCAAGGTTTACATTGCTGTATATTCATTAATCAACAAGTTCATTTGAGATCTATTGTTGTTATGAGGTTTACTACTGCTGTTCATTCACAAATCAACAAGCATACTTGAGATCTATTGTTGCTCTAGGGTTTGATACTGCTGTTCATGCACAAATCAACAAGCACATTGGTTGGAATTGATCATCTACATGCTAGATCTATTGTTTGATGCATTTGAGGGTTTATATTAGTATATGAGGGTTTGATTCAGCTACTTGAGATTGTGATCAACATTTGGTTTCATGTTTGTAATCATTGATGTTATCAGTTTGCATTGATATTTTGTGTTCTCTCATCAAGTGAGAACGCAAGGGTGATTATATGTGTACTTGGTTATAGTTCTTACATCTTCTATAACCAATTTTACGCAATCAATTTTGCGTATGTACTCCAAAAGAAGGTCAAGGCAATGGGCCGTACAAGGGGTCCAAAAGAGTGATGGATGCCTCTCTTGTAGTAGTCTTCCAGTTGCCACATGCTTTGTTGCACAACATTCTGGATATTCACCTCTAAGATAACCTCCTCCAACATATGACTCAAATTTTCTGCATTTTTACTATGTTAGAGGTATCAATTGACTTCAAAAATACTATCTCACCATTTGAAGCTACAAAAAAATTGATGAGGGTGTGGTTCCTTTCATTTGTTCACCCATCTGAAAGAATGGTGCATTCGTATTTTTGCCATTGCTTCTTTTGATCTTCCAGGATTGACGTTGCATCTGCAACCGCACCCTTAGGCAATTTCCACTCAAGTCTTTTGGAGAGGGTGCCTTGTACCCTTTCCTTGCAAGCTGATCATCAATCTTTGTCACTTTGAGTACTCCCGAGTATGAGTTCTTTGCCACATTGAAGGGAAGGTTGAAGTAACATAAATTCGCACGTGCCTTATCTTTTTCTTGTGCGCATCCTTGTTCCAGCTCACGTACCTTACAATGAAGGTTGTGTCTGGTATGCTTCTTAGTACAAAAAATTATGTATCCCTTTGCTTGAACTCGATGAACTAGATGTGCCTCTTCCTTTGTATCGTGGACCGTGAGTAGAGCCCATAATCGTTGCCAAATCGTCTTGTGATTCCTCTGCCATTCCAGGTCTAATGGCAGTTGTTATGGTTGCTTGCACTCTTGCCCTCTCTAGTTTCTTCTTGTCTAGCTCTGCTAGCTTTGCCTTCATCTATTGTTTTGCCTCTTCCATAACATTGGGACATACCACAACGTCGCAACAAATAATACATGCAAGATGATATTTTAGTCAATTAATGCCTCCTTTAAATGTTTTCCCACAAAAATTGCAAACTATAGTCCCCTAAACTGCTCCACGTACAACATATTTCTAACAACTGTATGGGCATTAGTGGGAATGATTCCTGCTAGTGATTATGAGTGTGATGCCGAACTCCGATGTTGATCCAAATGCCATTCTACGCTAAGTTGTAACTTGCACAAAATGCATGTTTAAAAAATTAAAAAAATGTAAATTTGATCAATAACAACTTTATAAAACCATTTAAAAATTAAAACAATTGTAAATTTAATTAAAAAACAACATTATAAAGCCATTTAAAAATAAAAAAATTGGCATTATAACCCTATGTGTAATTTTTTTTATTAATGATGATAAACAAACATATATAAGTTAATAACAATTAAAATCATTCAAACCGAATGAAATGCATTCAAACTTGCAAATCATATTTGGATACTGATATATAAATAATATAGAAAGAATTTATAGTTTTGAAAAGAATGAAAAGAAAAAAGAAACTTAGCTCCAAATGAAATTCTTCAAATTTGCAATAAATATCTTTAACTCATGCAAAGAATGCTCAATAGTTGTGTGATTATGAGTGAGGGAGTATGATGCATTTATAAGACAAAAAAACAACATTTTTCAAAGATAAAATCCATGTTTTACCGGTTTTCCGCGTCCTTGCTGTGTATGGCGAGTTTTTTTTGGCTAAGCTCGTCAAGTATTGGCGAATATTTGATGCGAGTGTTGGAGATTATTCACCAATTTTAGTTATAAGTTATCTCGGGCGAATATTCACCCTAACGAAATGTGGCGATTACCCTTGACTCGGTGAGTACTCGCCGAATAAACAAACTATGGGTCACAAAACAATTGTGCCAAATCTGCTAAATCGTGATCGGTCTCGAAGTGGCGGTGGAGACCATCTTGTATTGTTCTTAATTAAGTGACAATGATCAAGAATGGTGGCCTATAATATCCCCTTTTAGGATATTATTTAAATCTGCAAAAATTAATTATCCGAATCACCCTACAAAGATTAGATCTTCTTAGTTTGACCTCAAATAACCCAATGTTGGCAATAATACAACCCAAAGTGGGGTTGGAGTATGCCAAAGTGGTGGGTTAGATGGGAAAACTAATTAGAATGCTAATATTACCCAGATCTGATTTTTAACAATGAGATAATTAATTTAAAATTCAAACCCCAACTGCTGCAATCTTCCAAAATTATTTCCCGCTTAACCATCCAAGCAAAAATCTTCAAACTTTGGATTTTGGGCCACAAAAATATGAAGAACAATATCCCAAAATCGGTTTTGCACAACATAAAACCCTAGTGTAATGTCCCCTTTTCCAATCGAAGACCTTTGGCCTATTTTGTCAACCCGACGGCCAAAGGAAAAATATAAGGGTGACTTAAGTTTTATTAATTTTATTATATTGTGCAAAAAATTACAATATAATAGCACATATAATAAATTAATAAACTTAACATTAAAATAGAACCTAGAAAAGTACATCAAAAGAAAAGCACTTATTTAATTTGTATTTTCTAGGGAAAATGGCGACTTGCCTTAAGGGGAAAATGGGAACTTAGAAAGGATAAAACATTTCTATTGTGTATTCCCTCTAGGGAAAAGCGACCAGCCTTGGGAGAGAAGAAAATAATTATTAAATACCTTTTGTATTCTCCCTAAGAGAAATGGAGGGTGGAAAATGCATCGAAAGAATCATACAAGCTGATTGGTGGTCTTGAAGGTTGGTTGTTGGCTCTTTTCCTTTAAAAGGAAAGTCGACTTGCCTCTTCTATATTCCAGATTTTTATATGATATTTCTCTTGCATTTGAGCTTTGAGCTTTTGCAAATTATATTCTAAGGACGAAAAACCTTAGTTTATACCTCTTGTGGACGAAAACCCCAAGAGTTCTCTTGTGGACGAAAACCCCAAGGGATTGAGAGGGTTTTTCACTCAGAAATTCCCATTGATGGTAATCAGATTTTCAGTGTTATTTTCAGTCATTTCCAGCAGTGTAATTTGAAGGCATTTGAGGAATAAAATTACAGCAGTTCATCTTCTATTGGATCGACCCAGTTGGGGCAGATTTGGCTTTGTATTTTGGAGGTATTTAGATCTGATTTTAATTGCTAAACCATCTACATATTTTTGGGAAATAAGCCAATTAGTTTCATAATTTTTCAAAGGGTTTTTTACCAGTTTTATAATCAGATTTCAGATCTGATTTCTGAGTTGATTTGGCATCCGCAAATTCTGATTTTTATATGAATGAGTTCCTAAAAATATAAACAATCATCCGGGATAGAGAAAATAATTTTTGGGGCTCATTTGATGCCCTAAATGTGTGGGCCGAAATAGTAGGAGGGTCAGATCTGCATGTTTGGTAGTTGCTGTTATAATTTGGTTTACATCATCTTGTTCCTTGTATTTTTCCAAGTTCGGGCATATGTCATTTGCCTAGATCGGAGTTGTGTAGAGAAAGTTATGCTATCTTGAAGATTGCAGCAGTTAGGGTTTCAAATATAAATTATTTTCCAACTGTTGAAAAATCTGATTTTTTTCATAATAGTCATAAATCAGCCTTTGGAGTTTTTAATTGATCTAAAATTGTTGGAGAACAAGAGAGACCCATTTGGGGATCTTTCACCTAATTTTGCCTTAAAAATAAGGTCGCCCAACACATTTATGGCATCCAATTAGCTCCAAAAATTATAAAATCACTTTCTCCTTATTTCTCCTAATTTCTACAACCAAATTCAATATTAAACTGACCCCAAACTGCAGATCTGAAATTAATATTTAATTGTTAGCAACCAAATAGTTGGCAGACAACTGAAATCTTCTAAAATTCATAACTCCTTCAATACTTGGTATTTTTGCATGAAACAAGATGCAAAATAAACTAGAAATCTATGGCTTTCCACTGCACTTTAGATCTGAATTTTCTGAACATTAAAACCCTCCCAAAACAGGCCCCAAAATCAGAAACCCAGTCGCTAGGGTTAGAATAAATTGCATAAATAATTTCCAGCACTTAACAACCCTTCAATATACTCAAAATAGCTGCCCAAACTTAGCAAAAATAAACCAACACAGATCAAATTATAAATATAGCTGATTCACCCTTAAAACATGCCAAAAAAGACCCACATCAAGTCGCCATGGTTGGAATAAATGCAGCAATAACCAACAGCTCAAAACACTATTAAACCCTTGCAATATCACTTAAAATGGAACCCCAACATGCAGATTTAACTCACAAATTAATGCATCAACATATGAGCCAAGTCGCCAATATTGGAATGGAAAAACAATACATAAACACATTCAACTCAAGAGAACACAATGGAGAGAACAATGAGTCTTCAATATTCTTCAATAATGGATCCAAATGAGAGAGAGCACAATGCAAGAACTAGGGCATACATCCCAATACTCCAAGCATGGAGTGAAATCAAATGATCAATCCAACATAAGTCTCACAATGATCCCAAGCTCTCCTTTTATAAACAAGGAGGCACAAAATTCAAAATCCCTAGGAGAGGGAAATCATTAAATAAAAATAGTTTATCCTCCCTAGGTGTGGCGTCCCCTTTCTAAGGGTGATTTTAATATTAAAAGCCACCCAAAAGTTATTTAATTAATTCCTTTTTTAAAATTTTGCGTTGTAAAATAAATTAAAATTACATAATAAATTACATAATTAAATAATTAAATAATTAAATAATTAAATAATTATTGTTTTATAATGTCAAATGATAAAAATCACTTTTCCAGGTAATAATATTTAATTATTTAATATAATTTTTCCCTCTTGCAACATCCCAAAGCCCACAGGGAAAGATAGGCTAAGGGTCTTCAAAAATGGAGACATTACATGGCCACAAACATGACAATGAGGACTCAGTCCTCAATCTTCATTTTCTTGTTTTTGTGTGATTAAAGTAAAATATTGTACACAAATGTATAGGAGAGCAAATGTCTACTATGTAAACTCTGTTGAGTACTTCTAAGTGATAGGCCGGTGAGAAGCCCAACACTCATTGGAGGTGAAAGTGTGAACAATTGTGTTTGTACATGTAGGTTTTATTTGAAAGTAAGTGATTTGGCGGTGAGAAGCCCAACATGCACTGAAAGTGAAAGTGTGAACAATTGCGTTCATGTATGTAGGTGATCACAAGCAACAATTGTCATGAGTAGCATAATGCTTACCTATATGCGTTGACATACATGTTTCTTTCGAGTATGTGTGGTGTGATCCTTACATATAAGGTGTGGTGTATTAATCTTAGGATAGTATATTCGTCATATTATCAAAGTGATAGTATATTAGTCATGGATAGAGATTTTAATAACATCCACAAGACCAAAACAGTCGGAGCCTCAAGAACACAATACCTTGCCAAAGAAGTGAGAAACTACTGAAAGAGAAGATTTGGAAAGTCGATTTCTAGTTCGAGTCTCTATTGCTGTTCTGTTTCTGAAGATTCATCCTCCTGCTATTAATTTTAATCAGAAGTTCCCCAGTTTTCTCTATGCTCGCCTCATCAACGATGGTAGAAATGGACACTCCCTATAGACTGTGCAAATAGCTAACTCAAATGCTGTCATACACGGTGCATTCCATGATATAGTGCTACTCTGTCTCTACCACAATCGAGGTACAACATTGGCATATTAAGCAGGCATGGAATTCTGTTCCCATAGCATTCACGTGCCAATCTGTTGCTAAGGTTATCTGCTGTGGATTAGATTCGAGGCCTGTTTAGCAAGATTGTCAACCACTTTATTGTGTTCACTGGCAATACGGGAGATCTTAATGTAGGGAAACCTGCCTAGCGAATCTAATTTCCATGACAAATCTTCTCAACCTTGAATTGTCAGGGAAAGAGGTACTTTCCTTCAGAAATAATTGGTGAGAGCCTCTCTTAACCCTAATTAATTTGAAGCCCTTCTCTCTCACCATCCAAAGGCCTTAACTAGTTCTTATTCCTTCGGCAACATTATTTGAATCAATATCAATACCTGTGAACTACCATAATTGGACTTTATCTTGGGAGTCCCAAATGATTCTTCAGCTTCAGCATGCCAGGGTTTACCTTTTGATACCCCCATCCAAATTTCGTTTCATCTATTTTGCTTCTGGAGGCTTCCATTTTCCTTCTCTATTGACTCTTTTATCAGCCCCCTTAGCAATCCTTGAAGAATCTAGAAGCTAGACCTGGAACATTGAAACAAAAAGGGATACAACACAGATTAATCCAGATAAATTATTTGTAATGCTACCTGTGGAAATCTAAAGAAGTTAACCCCCTTATTGGTGGATTGAGATGAATGTATATTATAAAAATTTCCTAATGTTTGTATGTGTCTCGTACCTTTGTATGATGGGAAAGTTAGAAGGAACATTTCATCCCCTAATTCATATGAAAGCTGAGCATTTAAAAACTACAGATTGAAGAATGACAACCGTCATCCAATACAACATAATAATCTGTCCATGTTTCAATGTCTAATTATCAAAATCAGCACTGAATACAATCATAGTAAACATATTAAAGGAGAATGCAGTGACATTGTGGCGATCATGATGGATATTTTCAAGCAATGATATTAAAATATAATAAAGGCAGAATACAGTGGCATGGTGGTGATCTAGATGGATACACAAGCTTAGGGCTTTTAATACAAATACATTTCCTATCCTTAGCTTTATGCCTGTCTCACGGACTATCTATTATTTTTGTCAACAATTCTGTATTGAGTATATACCATGATTGTATTGCTCAACATTTTCCTATCCTTAGCTCTATGCCTATCTCACAGACTATCTATTATTTTTGTCAACAAATCTGTGTTGAGTATATACCATGATTGTACAACTCATCTAGTCATTAATTTAAGAAGTAATTACAAGGCTCTTCAGATGGTTATGGTGTGGCCTTGTTTACGTTAGCTCATCTATGCTTGTTGATTTTCCTTTAAACATGCCCTCCTCTCGTTATGAGTGGAAACAAAGACAAGGTTAGTAGATTTGGATGTATTCGTTGAAGTTCAATTTCACCTGTGTGTGATGTCATTGCTCGTCTTCACTCCAAATTTATACTTTCCTCAACAAACAATGTGATTAACACATATAATGTTTTATATTTGGAGTATTATATTCTTTAATTGCATTGAAGCCTTTATCTTGAATATCTGTCATTATTGCAGGTTATGGAGATGCTGACTCACATAAACAAGCGAGTAAAAGACCAACCAACAATTCACTTACCTATATTGGATTTATGGAACTTATATCAGAGTGTTGATGCTTCACCAATTGTCAAGAACTTCTCAATTGTTTACATTGAGATGGCTTTTGACCGCTTGCCTATGGAGGTTTGTCTTATTATTGATCTAATATTTCTATGTTGGTTTTTATAAAACATTCAGTAATTGGTCATTCTGTCTTGAAAATAATCAAATTTGAACTATTCATGAAATGAATTGTTCTGCAAAATTATTTTGGGAATTACTGGTTTCTGAGTGTAATTGGTTGTATCAGGAGAAATTGAATTTCGCTCCAGAATTGCTTCATGGCCTCTCAAAGTTGCCTGTTCAGCATCAAGATATATTATTGCGAATTGTTGCCCAGGTTTCCCTCTTCCACAAATCTCAATTCTTATATTTAGTGAGAAGAATTACTTGGAAAAGTTAGTAGATTGCTGTAGATGCTCATTTGCTTTGCTTTTTTGGATTCCTTCTAATAAGGGCCTTGGTGGTTTGATTTCAATTATAAATGAAGTCATAGATAATGCTCATTTATCTTTATTTTTCTTGTATTTTTAGTTCTCTTGGTCATTGTAAGTGTTTTATTTAACTATGGAACTCTTTTTTTTTAACTTTACAAATTTCACTTGCTCAGCAATTTTTTTTGTTTCAATAGTAACTTGGAGCTCAATAACTAACATTAATAAACACAAATAACTAACATTATCTAAGCTAACATTGATAAACACAGATAATTCAATAGTACCGTGGAGCTCAATAACTAGCATTAATAAATAAAGATAATCAAGGATATGTTTTGGATCAGTGCTAATCTAGTTTTAATCCAGGAGCAATTTAATTAGATTATTGATTTCTTAGGGTGCTTGTATGCTAAAGTGGGTCCCCACCTTGTGATTATTACCAAAAATGCATGAGGGGAATGTCATTAGAGTAATGCCTACAAATGAAGGTCATTAGAGTAATGCCTACGAATGAAGGTCATTTGAGTAATGACAAAAAGCGCATGAGTAAATATCCCACAAAAATCAATTATCTAAATAATTATCAAGACATCAAATGAGTAGAGACGTATAACTCATAATACCTAACAAGACAAGAAGCCAAACAAGTAGAGGTATATAAAGGGGGTGCGGGCAAGGGTTAGGTTAAGGAAACACCTCTCATCCTCCTGAACTTTAGAAGCAACATTTGCAGCAATGATAACAAGTTACTGGCCAAGGTTGCACCTTCAAATGTCATCAGCAGAATGGTTTTAAACAGTTGTTCCTGTGGAAAAATGACATGCTTTGCTGAAGCAAATGCATCATTCTTAACATCCAAGGTCGTAGGTTCCCTGTTGGAGTAAACAGATTTGAAATACATCTGCACCGTGCAGCTATCGACTTTGAGCATTGCGTTGAGCTGAGCTTTCTCAGCCTTGGATGCTAGGAGAGGTTCTAGGGGGCGTTCCCTACTTCCTCCTAGGATTACCTAGCCTGCCCCCTCAGCCCTGGGCACTCCTCAATGAGCATTATTAGATCTTGCATTGGCTCCTTAATAGTGATAGAGTATGGCACTGAGGGTTCTTCCAATTAAAGCCTTGTTACGGATTTGGTTGATGATGATGGCATTGATTATTTTTCCAGCTCAAGCCTTGTCACAGATATATGATGTTTTTTCAGATCTTATATTGGCCTGCTCACATACCTTTTACTTCATTGGAGGGTCCTTCCCTCATATGGCTATTTTGTACTTGTACTTGATTGTATGGTTTGCCTCTAGGTTTACCCCCTCGGTTCATTTTCATTGCTTTAGTTCCTGGTGTTTAGTTAGTTCTGATCCTAGGGTCCCTACTCCTTACCCCAGTACTTTTCTACCGTATCTATTTGTACTTTCGAGACCCATTGACCTGTTTTGGTCACTTGCGGGCATTAATGTAATTTCTTTCTACTCACCAAACATACTTATGGGCTTGAAAAGCCACATCCCTTTATTATGTAGTCTGTGTATGGGGATAGTGCTTGATGGGTCTGTTGCCATCTCTGTGAATATCAAGTGCCTTTCTAGGCTGCATAGTGCTCGAATTAGTGAGATAGGATGGATAAAAGAAGCTATCAGCATTTCAGCCTCTCTTGAGGCTGTGTAATTTGTGCCTGGAAGTATTAACCTTCTTGGTAAATAGATTTGAACATCTCTAGTCAGGGTGCATAAAGAACGTAGACAGATTATCCCCAACAGCTTTTAACATATTGCAGGATCTTCTCCGAAATAAATTGAACACTTGAAAGTAAAATGCTTTCCAAACTCTACTTCTTTAAAGGAATTCAGTCTATAATTGTTGTCTTCCAAAAGGCTTTGATGGCGAAATCTTAATGCGTAATTGATGAGAGCAAATCCTTAGATCATTTTAAGGTAGTGTATAAGGCAATGTTATCAATGATGTTGAAGGTAATTAGTCTGACATTATATATGAAATATGAAAAATATTCTCCATTCTTCA
This sequence comes from Taxus wallichiana var. yunnanensis, assembly GCA_018340775.1. NCBI lineage: Eukaryota > Viridiplantae > Streptophyta > Pinopsida > Cupressales > Taxaceae > Taxus > Taxus wallichiana. Next base: position 865,873,136 of record CM031238.1, read on the forward strand.
AAATGAGGATGCCTTCATGGCTTAGTTGTGGATGGTTCACATTCTTAAATTTCAACGCATGTTGTTGAAAATGAGGATGTCTCTATGGCTAAGCTATTAATTTATGTAAATCAAAAGAAGAATCCTCTAATGGTTTATTATTTGGTTCCTTGTGATGGGAGAATCAGCTGATGGTTCCAAATCCTTTTTTTGTTGATCAATTTGGGGAGGGGAAGAATCATACCTTGGAGTTGGTGAAATCACCTCCAAGTAAACACCCATTGGATACAAATGGTTATTCAAGGTCAAATGCAAAGCTAATGGTACTTTGGACAAGTACAAAGCTCATTTTGTTGCTAGAGGTTTTTCACATCGGGAGGGAACAAATTATGAGGAGACTGTGCTTCTACATCGAAGATGGTCACATTTCAGTTGCTTTTGTTGGAATATGTGAACAAGGAAGAATGAAGAAGTGGATTGCACACATTGGAGATTGTGTGTCCGTTTATTTATTATGCAAAAGATAGTTACAAAACGGTTGACAGTTACAACTGATCATTAGTTAACTAGTAACTAATGATGACTAACAAAAAGCCTTATATTTTAACACCCCCTCTTAAGGCTTACCCTACAAAAAGCAAAAACAAACATATATGACATAGCTGAAAACCAATAGAACCAAAACAAAAGTATGCATTCTTCGAAGCGTCTTTGTTGAACAACAGTTCGTTGACTGGGTAGAGCTCCATCAAGCTGCCTCATGACCTTCGTAAAGGTGTTGTTCCCAAGCCGAATTCCCGAGTTCCCGGATTCCACCTCCCCGAACTCCCGAATCACAAATCTCCCAAATTATTGGACAACCATCCATGTTGAGCCATCCACAAGCTCCATCAAGTTGTCTCATAACCCTCATAAGGGTATAATTCCCAAGATCCGAGACTCTTGAACAAACTGGGTAACCATCCATACTGAGCTTTATCTACACCAGATCCCTTCTTGCCGTCAACTTGTGGACTTCTTAGAATACATATTTTCCTTCTTGGTTTCTTTAAAGGACATATTCATCATCAAAATCTTCACCACCTTCAGCATCTGGTGGGTCTTCAATAAGGGCTACATTAGCTTCATTGGATTTGAGCGTTCCCTTGAGGACGTCATTGGCTCAAACACGACAGTCCCATCTTTGTATGACCTCTTTTCTTGCAATAATAACATTCCATTTCCCTTGTCTTTATTTGACTTTCTATGGAAGTTTCTAGAATATAATGCACTCTCGGTTCTCGGGCTCTGGGGAGGTCATCATCTTGGGGGACTTCAATGCCCGTAAAAAAAAAATGTAGATTTTGAGGCACGATAGGACCGACGATGTACTTTGCACTTCTGAGGTGGATCCCGAGTTGGTTGGCTTCCAGCGAGATTCTGAGGACATGACAGGGCCCCTGACTTCCTATGGCCGACATCTTCTCGAATTAGGGGAATCTCATGACCTACTGATCTGAATGGCATTCCTCACTTTCTGATTCCCGGTTCTTCACCTGCAGACCCTTTTGTGGTGGGGCCAGTGTTGTTGATTACATCATGACTACCCCCGACTTGATTCCTTACATACACCACTTACGTGTCTCCCCATCCCTCTTGCTGACCATGCGACCCTCTCCTTTTCCCTCCAGGCTCTCCCCCCAGGACCCCACCCCCTCCCCTGGTATATCACGTACTATTTGGAAATTTGACACAGGGGATCCCGACACCTTTTCCTCCTGCCTTCGTCTGCTTCTCCCCCCCATTCCCCATTTCACCTCTCTCACCTCGGACTAGATGTTTAATACCTCTCTCGCGCTATTTGTGAGGCGGCCACGAGTTCCTTCCCCCACGTCACTCACTCCACCCTGTGCCATGGTACTTGCCCCTATGAACAAATGGTATGATGAGGAATGCAAAGCCTTCCATCGAAACTCCGCTTTGCTTTCTTGCATGCCCTTCCCTCCTTCCCCTCCCTGAAGTCAGCCTATCGTTGTCTCCTTCGACATAAGAAACGCACATTTATCTCTCATAGGCGCCGTGAGCTTCGTCTGTCACTTATCCACTCTCCCAAACATTTCTGGCCCACCATTCTTCCCCGTCATTCTCCTTTACCCTTGGACCTTGATCCCAATTCCATGTTCACTCACACCTCCACTCTTTATGACTTCCCGGCCAGCCCCACATCCAGGTTCATTCCCTCCCTCCCTTTGCCATATTTTCACCCACACCAATGTGAGGAATGCCATTCTTGCTATGAGAGCTGCGATAGCAGCTAGGGGATGAGGAAGGGTTCCATGCGAACTCTTTAAGTTTGGTCGACGACGCTCCTCGGTTATCTTGTGGACCTCTTGAACCCGTGTGTTTGTACGGTTTTCAGTCTCTTGGTCCCACCACATCATCCACCCTATACACAAGTCGGGGCCCACTTCCGACCCCAACAATTACAGGACTATCATGGTGGGTCACACATTCTCCAAGCTCTATGCTACTATTCTTCATTTGTAGCTTTTCGAGTTCCTTGATCAGTACCATTGCAGAGCTAAGGGGCAGGCGGGCTTCCGACCGACTTACCAGACTACCGACCACATCCTCACTCTTCGGGCCATCATCGAAGAGGCTCGCCACCGCTCTTCCAGAGTTTTCTGTTGTTTCGTGGATTTTTGGAAAGCCTTTGATTCTGTTCCACGGGAAGCCCTTTTCCACAGGCTCAGAGATATAGGCATTTCCGAGATTCTTCTTACAGCCATCATGCGCCTTTATGAGGAGGTCCTTGGCCGCCTTCGCACTTCTACTGGCTTGTCCGACTTCATCAGGAGCACCATTGGTGTCAAACAGGGTTGCCCCCTCTCTCCTACCTTATTTGGGATCTATATCGATGAGCTTGAGGACTTTCTCAGGGACCGAGATACGGGAAAGGGATGAGTGCCTTCTGCACTGTGAGTTACGATTTACATCCTCCTCTTTGCAGATGACGTAGTTCTCCTGGCTTCTTCTGCAGAGGGTCTCCAGAGGCAGCTGGATGCCTTAGCCCTTTTTTGTGATCATAGACAACTGACTGTGAATCTTGGGAAAACCAAAGTTATGGTTTTCAATTGTCTGAAGACTTCAGACCTCCACTTCTTCTTTAAGGGTGTGGAGATTGAGACCACTTGCTCTTATACCTACCTGGGGATTCTTTTTTTTGGACCTCGTTTTAGCCTCCGTTCGGCTCTCAAACCCCGGTTAATAAGGGGTTTGGTTCTTTGGCGATTCTTGAGAGACAGTGTTTACCACCACTTTCGGACATTCCTTCCAAGATGTCCCTCTCCGATTCATTGGTTAGGCCCATTGTTCTATATGGTTCAGAAGTTTGGGGTCCCTCTCTTTTGGACTCAAATTGGGCCACTATCGAGCGCGTTTAGATCCTCATGCTCAGACGTATTATCAAGAGCAAAGAATCATTCCTCACAACATTAATCTTGTTGAGTTTGGGGCTTGCCCTTTTTGTTTGGAGACCATCTTCAGCCTTGTGTTGTTGCTGCACCGTATCCGGGGTTCTCTTGCTCTTCTGTTGACAGAGACATGTACATTTATCTTGCCTACTGCTCCTCTGAAGCTATTGCATCTTCAGATCACAGTAGACGATCTCGCTGCTGGTATGCTTGCGTTTCACGCCTCTTCAAGTCCATTGGCATCTAGATGGACCGTCTCCCACCCTTCAGCTATTCTCTGGATGCCCCTGCCCATCTGCTACCCAACCAACAGGACCTTCATAGGATAATCAGAGATGATATCTACAGACAGTTCATCCAACACACTTGGACCAACCCCTGGGTTACGTCCGAAGATGTCACTCTATGCGGCACACTTCCTTGAGATCCGTGATGGGGTCATTTTCAGACCCATGTACATTTCCCGACATTGGTTGCAGGCCCTTCGTATCTCTCTGGGTCAGTTTAGAGTGGGCTCACATTGACTTCGTGTTGAGACTGATCATCACTTAGACCGCTCGGAGCGGACTTGCCTGCTTTGCTCTCTCCAGGAGGTTGAAACCAAAGAACACTTCATTTTCAGGTGTCTTGTTTACTATGAGATTTGTGGGCGATTCCATTTCCTATTCCGCGAGCTTCCTTCCATCCTCCCCAGACAGATGGCTACTAGATTGATCACTTCCTTCTTCCCGGTGCTCTCCCCGGTGAGGGGTGCTAAGCGGCACTTGGTCACGTGTCTGGACCCCTAGTCCAGGTCCATCAGATCTCGAGACTCCGTTTCTTCCACTCGAGGCTCCCTATCTCAGGCATGTCCCAGGGCCTCCACATAGACAACGATCCTCCAGGCTTACTAAGAGGCACCGCCTTCCTCCCGACGCCGGCTCCCCAGGCAGTCTACAGTCTCAACTTCTTGTCATCGGCGCACTGCAAGTCCCTCCCATCCGACCTTGAGTGTTAGGTGATGTTGTTGGGATGCTTTGCTCCTTTCGCTCCCTCCCCACACAGTCATCTCTCTCTTCTTCGTTCTTGGTCTCTCGGCCTTTGTTGTCTCCTTCTCTTCCTCTCCTTCTCTCATTGTATTTCGGGCGACCCGTTTGGGTCCTCTTGCTGGGTTTGTTTGCTTTGTACTCTGCAGTCCCATTGACCTACTTTTGTGGTCATTTGTTGGACATTAATAACATTATCTTATTATCTTATCTTATCTTATCTCATGATGACTGCCCTCATCTTCAATAATTGTTCTTCTTTCGTTTGCAAGAAGTGTTGCAATCATGTCAACAAGAGACTGAGTAGACATTTGGCTGAGGGTAAAAATGATATTGTTGTACTTAGAAGGCAGACTGTTTAATAGGATAGCTTTTGCATCCTCGTCATCTACCATAGTCTGTACATCTGCAAGTTGTCTAATAAGGGATCTCAGGTTGTTGACATGGTGGACATAGAGATTCCTTCATCCATTTTGAATCTAAATAGCTGAAGTTTTAGCAAAAATTCGCATTGACTGCTTTTGCACCAAACAACGTATTTAAAGTGTCCCATATTTCTTTAGATGATTTGTCCAAATCTACATGATGTAGCTCCGAATCAGAAAGTGCAAGACCGATAATAGCTTTCGCTTTATCATCTCTGGTTTGCCAATCCAGTAATTTATTTGCATCAATGGGTGCTTTCTCTTTCCCATTTACTATGCCCCACAAATTTTTATTCATAAGTTGCATTTGTATTTTCACTTTCCATGTATGAAAATTTAGACCAGAATATTTTTCTACTGGAATTTCCATATTGAAGATAAAATAAAATAAATACGATTGCGTATTCAGAAAATCGAGAGCAGAATACCAGTGCCCTTGAAAATTGAAAATGTCTTGATTCGCAACTTTATCCACGCCTTGTTTTCGTGGCTATTTCATCCTCGAAAATGCTATATTTTTGTGGTTATATCGCTCGTGCCCTAGAACAAAGTCTTCAACATGCTCTAGGAAGCCTACAAAGGCTCCACGATGCCACAAAATGCATCGAAAATGAGTTGAAAATCCCACAAAATTCGTCAAAAATGTTGCGAAAACCCTGAATGTATATTGGCTTCTTTATTTTGTGGGTTTGTGATTGTATCTTGTGGTCGGTATGTGACCGTATTGTCCATTGGTATATTCCACGACCCTAAAGCGGTCTATGTGCCGTTACACTCATGACTGCGATGTCAATTGGCATATCCGTTATGCTCATGATTGCAATGTCAAATAGTATATTCCGTGTCTCCGCATTCCTTCATTTTGAATGTGATGACAATGCCCTCGAATTTCCTTCGAATCAAACTTCGTGCCCTTAATGGGACTGATCTTCTTCCCTTCTCTCTTTCCTTCTTAACCTGGCTCTGATACCAATGTTGGAATATGTGAACAAGGAAGAATGAAGAAGAAGCGGATTGCACACATTGGAGATTGTGTGTCCGTTTATTTATTATGCAAAAGATAGTTACAAAACGGTTGACAATTACAACCGATCATTAGTTAACTAGTAACTAGTGATGGCTAACAAAAATCTTTATATTTTAACAACTCTCCATAGCAACTCAATATGGTTGGAAGGTGTTTCAGATTGATGGTAAAAATGACTTCTTGAATGCAGATTTGGACGAGAAGGGTTGTATGGTGCAAATTGAAGGTTTTTAATTACCTAGTCGTGATCATTTGGTTTTGCAATTTGCAAGTTTTTATATGGGCTTAAGCGGGTTCCAAGAGCTTAATAAATTAAGATTGTTCTACATCTTTGAGATTCGGATTCAAGAGTCTTTTCATATGAACCTTTATGTCAAAAGTGATGGTGATGATATTGTGATTCTTATTATATATGTTGATAATCTTTCCATCACATGTAGTGGGGCCACTGCAATTTAGTGAGTGAAATCAGATTTATGTGCTACTTTTGACATGACCGATCTAGGCCTCCTACACTATTGCTTAGGTGTAGAATTTTGGCAACATGACCATCTCATTTTCATAGATTAGGTCAAGTATGCATGAGTTTCCTAAAGAAGTTTGGGATGACATATTGCAATCCCGCTATGCCTATGGAGGTCATGCTAAAGTTGTTAGCCAATGATTCATCATCATCGGTCGATGAGTCACTTATAGACAATTGGTCGGAAGCCTGATATATCTTATGTCCACACGATCGGATCTATGTTTTGCTGTTAGCTATCTTTCTTGGTTTTTGTCTCAACCGAAGCTCATACATTGGACAACAACAAAACAAGTTTTATGATATGTCAAAGGAATTCTTGAATTTGGCATCCTATATTAAAGGACAAAAGATTTCAGATTGATAGGTTACACATACTATGATTGGGCATGATCAGTTTATACTTAGAGGTCCACCATTGGGTACATTTTTTCCTCTGGTTTAGGAGTAGTTTGTGGCAGAGCAAGCTTGAACATTGTGGTTTATCTTCCACCGAAGTAGGGTACAAAGTGCCAATTATGAAATGGTTTGGCTATGTCGGATTTTGACTTATCTTAAACTTCCTTAGACCACCTACTCCACTTTCCATTTTATGTGACAATCATGGTGTCTTGAAGGTGAAGAATTCGGTATATCATGCTTGCACTAAACACATTGAGATTCATCATCATTACATGCGAGGTTGATTATGTTGATATTTCTCTTGACTACTGTGCCTCTTAGGCAACCTACATATCTAATGACTAAACGTCTTGGTTCCATTTTATTTGTAAAATTTCGAGACATACTTGGGTTTTTCTCTAGTTTAGTCATTAAGGGGGATATTAAAGATAATAACTAGACATTAACTAATTATCTATTGGTTAATGTATTGTAATGTCCCTTTTAGGGCTGAAACTGAAAAAACAAGGAAATAACACAAATCCCAATTGAGAGTAAACTGATTTTTACAACAGCCAACCAAAAAATATTATAAACCCTAGCAGTGAACTGTATTTGCACTTTTAGGGCATCAAACACCCTCCAAACAAGCTGAAAATGGATGTATAAATTCTCCAAAATATTATACTCAACAAATGGAACAAACACCAAGCAAAAACACTCCAAAGTATATGCAAATTTGGAAATTCTACACAGCTGCAATTAAATTTATGACAACAGAATTACAACTCACAACAATGGCTGGAAATGGAGATTCCAAACCCCAAAAATCTCATGAAAGTGTGCAATCAGCCTCTAAAATTATGAGGAATATGAATATCAACTCCAAATGAAGAAATGTGCCCTAGATGGCACCCAACTCCACCTCCAAGCAAGTCGCTACCCTAGGAGAGGGGCTGTAAATCACTCTAGGATCAAACCCTCGCTGAAAATCTGCAATATCAATCCTCTTGAAGTACTTTGGAAACCCCGAAATGGAGAATCCCCAATAAATTGAAGAGTTTTCGTTCTTCAATCAAGCAAGGAAGGGTTTTGTCCTCCTTGTTAGCCACACCAAAGGATTTTCGCCCTTAAGTGGAAGTAATTGAGCAATCAGCCCAAAAACCATGCAAAGTTATTTTTAGACAAGAGATGATCCTCAAATGAGCCAAGCAAACCCTCTTTATACCTTGTTGTGGCGCCAAAACAGATTAGAGTGTCTCCAAACTAGGAGACCAACCTCATAAGGATGCTTTTCTTTTATTTTTACTTTGGCCTTTCACCTTCTTAACCCAGCCGACCTGACTTATGTAGAAAACTATTAAAGAAGAATGCAAATGCTCACAAAAATAACTGAAAATATGACAATCACTTCCCTTGTTCACTTCCTTCTTGCCCACGGGAAGTGGAATGGGCTCAAAGTCTCCAAAACGAACTAGCTTGGAAAAGGGAAATTACTTGTATATTAGTAATTCACGATAACTTACTCACTTGAATTTTCAACTTCTTTTTGATTAATAAAAGACGGACACACATGAATATGTTAGTGTGCCTTCCATTTCTCTTCATTCTCTCTCTCATACTTACTAACACTCATCAGTGCTAACTAAAGTATGGTCACAGACAAATGTATTTGAAGAATCAACATCCCCAGAGCACGATCTATAAGAATATAAGGCTTATAGTTTATTATTAAGTTATTATTAGTTATGTATTAACTAATGAGCGGTTGTAACTACTTTGATCATTCTGTAATTATCTCTTGCATAATAAAATGACGGACTGTGTGCAATCCGATTTTTCTTTGTTCCTTCTTCATTCAAGTCTTTTAACGTTGGTATCAGAGCTTGGTGCTCAAAGGTTTTGCAAATCCCGAAAAGAAGACTGCAAATCATGAACATAAGGCTGTAACTCATAGAAAATGTGAACATTGTGAAATTAGGGAAAATACAGGCATGTTGTGCAGTATAAAGCAAGAGAATACAATTGCTAGGGTAAAAAGATAGTTGGCAAATCTGTATAATGCAATATAAATGCTGTCATGATCTTTAGAGGGCACTAGTTGCAAATTTTCAAGGGCAGGATCACGAAAGTGTCACTAACCATTTAGGGCATGTGAGGGCACATCGAATCTGCACAAACTTCAGTTTTCTAGGACACAACAATCTCTTTTCAGACAAAGGGACAAAATGCGAGTTCCGCACTTATACAAACACAATCAGAGAAAAACATGATCTACATTGATCATTAATACAAGATCCGAGCAGTTACAAGGGAGAAATCACAGAATCTAGAAATCTGAAAAAGATTAAAATCTGCTAGGGCACAATCCAACAAAGAAGACAAACTTCTGGTATTTTTCTAATTTTTCATTTGCATCAGCAATACAAGTATTTATATTGTTTTTTTGGGTCAAAATTGCTTTTTAGTCTTCTGAGGTATTATTTTTAAAAATAGAAATTCTAGTGGAGAATTTTTTTGCTTCAACTTTCACACTTGGAAAGTTAAAATACAAATGCAATTAATGAATAAAAATATGTGGGGAATAGTTAATGGGAAAGAGAAATCACCTACAAATGCAACTAAATTATTGGATTGGTAGAGCAGAGATGATAAAGCCAAAGCCATTATTGGTCTTGACTCTCTCCGAATCTGAGTTACATCATGTAGACCTAGAAAAATTGTCCAAGGAAATCTGGGATACTCTAAATAAATTGTTTGAAGCAAAAGCTATCAATGCAAAATTTTTCGCTAAAACTTCAACTTTTTAGATTCAAGATGGTTGATGGAGTCACTATGTCTAGCCACATAAGCAAATCTAAGATCTCTCCTTAGACAATTAGCAAAAGTTAATGCCATGGTAGATGATGAGGATGCCAAAGCCATTTTGTTAAATAGTCTGCCTTCTAAATTCAGCAATGTCATTTTTACTCTTAGTCAATTACCTTCTCAAAGTTTGGAAGATATGATTTCAGCTCTCTTAGCTGAAGAGAACAATTGCAGGAGATACAAAAGATGATCCTCAACTTGAGATGGTGTTATACTCAAGAAATAATCATAGAAGATCAGATAAAGACAAAGGGAAATTGAATGTTACTACTACAAAAACGAGGTGACGTAGCATGGAACTATACCATTCGAGCCAACGATGTTCTCAAAGGAAAACTCAAATGCATACCAAATGAAGTTAATGTAGCCATTGTTGAAGATCCACTGGATGCTGAAAATGATGAAGAATACATATTTTAAAGAAGCCCTGCACTTTGAAGACAAAGGAATCTAGTGTAGATGAAGCTCAATGTGGATTACTGCATAGTTAGTTTGAGAGTCTGTGGATCTTGGAAATTATACCTTTACGAGGGTCATGAGACAACTTGACAGTATGTGTGGATGTAGCTCAACATGGATGGTTGCCCAATAATTTGAGAGGTTCATAATTCAAATCGGGAACTACACCTTTATGAGGCAGCTTGATGTAGTCCTACTTGGTCAAAGAATTGTTTTCAAAAAGAAAGCTCCTGAAGAATGCGTAATTCTATTTAGTTCTGTTATTTTAATCTTTTATCAATATGTTTGTTTTTGCTTTCTATACTGTAAGCCTTAAGAGGGGTATAAGAATATAAGGCTTATAGTTTATTATTAAGTTATTATTAGTTATGTATTAACTAATGAGCGGTTGCAACCACTTTAACCATTATGTAACTCTCCTGCATAATAAAATGATGGACACACAAGTTACAATGTGTGCAATTCACTTTTTCTTTATTCCTTCTCTGTTCAAGTCTTCTAACATGATCATCATAAGCGCCATTATCAGAAGAAGTGGAAGAAACATCAACACAATAAGAAACACCATCTACTAATGAAGGGGATCCTTCAGCTATATCCTCCTGAAATTGCTCATATATTTATTTCTTTTCTACAAATTGATCCATGAGATTTTATAACACCCTCAATGGTGCTACTTATAATATCAATATAATGAGTCTAAACATCACATGCTCATCATATTTGTCAAAAAAACAGTAGCATCTTTATCAATGCAATCATTCAAAGGATTGCATACTTTCTTTAATTTCTAATTTTTTTTTGTACAAGGGGTTTACTAAGGATGTTCAGATCTTCTTGTCCTAATTGGCGAATTGCATTTGAAGTGAAGTGACCTCTTCAAAAGACTCAATATTGTCATCATGCAATGAATTAACCTCCTTTACCATGCCACTCTCACGTTGGATGGCCTTACTTGGCTTATTGAAGAGCTTCTAAAAATTGGCATGCAGCCTTAGGTGATTGCCATTTATCTGCAGGTTCTTTCTCATCACCCTTGATAAACAATTATAAATATACAGTTTCACAATCCTTCTATTTTTGCCTCTAAAGGGGTTCAAAAGTTTATGCTCAGGTTGATAGAATTCCATAGTTGACTGCTAAAAAGGGCCCGTGGGTTTAGAATTGTGAAAATCAATATGAAATGCAAATATAATGCCCAAAGGACGATGGTATTCACATTTTGAGGGACCTTCTACTATTTCTCTATTGTAACTAATTTTACTTTTTGAGTCCCATTGACTTGCTTTGGTCATTTTTTTCTTTCTTTTGACATCATAAGAGTTTGAAAACAAAACATATGTTTAGATACCTCTTTTTGTATATAATTTTCGAGATTCCATTTTTTTGTAAACTTTTTCTTATTTTGCAAAAAAACAAAACTGAAAATACCTGAATTTCGGGAGTTGTAGGACTTCTTAACAGCTTCCAATCCAACTATGTAGGTACCCATTTTCACACATAGGTTTAATCTACTGTTTTTTCTGTCAGACTATTTTGAAATGCGGAAAACACTCAAAAACCTTGGTTGTTGTCATTAGAGGAGTAACATTGTTTTGCTCATTTTTTCCTTCCAGAGTTGAAATTTTGCAATCAAATGCTTTCTGGAAAGCTCTCGAGACAAACTAAACCATGGCGACGACAAGACCGGAAAAATGCTGCAACAATTTCCCAATCCTTGGCAGAAGTCTTGATGGCCTGAATGTTCCAAAGATGATATACTCATGATGCGATGAAATTCAACCTAAGATACTGATACAGCAGAGAAGGTGGTGGGATACGGATACAACTTGGATATTGCCCTGGATATGCTCATGATATGGCCTTGGTGGTCTGGATACGGCCTGATACGTCAAGATGTATCCGGACCGTCCCCGCCGTACCCTGTGTATCCGGGACAAAAAGCAAGCTTTTAATTTTTTTTCTAATTTTTTTCAACATTAAAACATAAGATGCCCCATTTTTTTTTCTCAAAACACTATGAAGCCCAAAAGAATCAGCAGGGTCCGAATCTCCACGTGATCATCCTATCCATCTTGGGATCAAATCTGACCCGGAGGGAACAAGTGCAATTGACCCAAATACTCTTTATCTGATCACGTATAGGCATATATTCAATTCTGGACAAGGAACAATTTTGAGAGTAAATCTCAACCTCACCGCAATTCTGATTTTCAGTTTTGTGCTGCTATAAAACCAGAAAATGAGATTAGTAGCTCTTGACATCAAGACATGCATCTTCTGTTTTAATGATCGCGTGAAGATTCAGACCCTGCTGCATTCTCCCATAAACAAATTAAACCCTAATTTTGATGTAATAATAAAATTTAAAATATTTCATGACATTTGTGATGTTTCATTTTTCATTTGCAATTTGGTTGTCTTTACATAATGATCAATAGTGTTTTTTTGTTATTTTGTTTTTTATATGCATACTATGTGGTTAATTCCTATTTATCAAGCTAGAATTAATATATATTTTGTACCGCCGTATCTAAAATGCCATATCGGGGGTTGTGGGTGGGGGAGGGAAAGGGAAGGTGGGGGAATCTGCCGTATCCACATATTGGATTCTTCGTATCCATACCCGTATCCGAAACCTATCGACTACTTAGAATTGAACAATCAAATACCATAGTTACCTAAGACTCCAGGACGGCAAAAATTTTTTGAAAATTTTGGGACGGCGGGGGGACGGCAAGGGGATGGCTAATAAAAAATATATATATTTTATTTATTTTACAAATATAACATGAATAAAGAATAATTCAATAACCTAATGATTAATACAAGAAAGTTTGAAGATCAGAACTAAGAACCACTAATGATTAATCCAATTATTCATCACATAAGCCAAGGCCCAAAATGCTACAAAATTATATATATTATATTCAATGTTCAAAACTTCAACATGACAATGAAAGACTAAATAGTAAATAGTAAAGCTGAAAATTTAAAACAAGTCTTAGTCTTACTCTTCAATAATCAACATGAGAAGAGTACAACTACACCCACATTACATATGCTACGAAATATTATGTCATGTCTCATAACCAAAATGACATTACATAACCAAAATGACAAGTGACAAGTACAACTCAAAAATCACTATCAGAGCCCTCCGAAGGAACAGTTGCAAACCGCTCCTCCTCACTAGGAGTATCTCAGATTAATGTCATCTCGCATCTCAAAGGAGATATCAACCAGTCCTCGCTGCTCCTGATCTTCATCAACCTGCCTTGCATCCTCAGGATCCACATCCCACCGCAATGCTGGGCTCTCCTTGTACGTAGGTGTCTTGCGATCCATGAGACGCAAGGCACTATGTACAACAACAAGTTTCTCTGCTCTCTTAGAGGTAAGTCTGTTCCTCTTAAGAGAGTGGATCCACCCATATGTTGACCAATTCCTCTCAGAAGCAGAGGAACTAGAAACCTGAGAAAGAAGACGAATAGCAAGTGTCCGTAGCAATCCTGCATGTCCATACAATCGCCACCAACTAACTGGACTCTCATGTGCCAATGTGGTCCTGTCTATCTTTGATGATTTTTTTGTAGCCATCCAGATAAGCGAACTTGAGCCAATCAGTTTTGACTCGTGAAGCATCCTCTGCATTATACATTTTTTTTAGGGCTTTCAAGAAACCCTTCCTCACCTCCTCATCATCTACTGGGAGAACTCTGTCAGGCCTCTCAACATACCACTTCGGATTTAGTGCATATGCAGCCATGTGTAAAGGAGTGTTCAACTTCTCCCATCTCCGCTCAATGATAGGCTGAATATGCTGATGGTAGAACTCCAAGGTGGGGTCCTCGCTCGAACAATGAACCTTCATCCGCCAAGCATACTATCAATACATTCGTATATCTCACCAAGGTTAGGGCTCTCAGAATCCCCATATTTTATCACACTAAAAACTGAGATATTATGGATGTGATATATCTCACATCTATCCAAAATGTTTCATTCACCACAATTGCTTTCACCTTCTTCCCCTGCTCTGTCTTCGACCCATCCCACCTAGACCACTCTGATGTCATGACCATGCACTGTAATGATTCCTGCAACTCAGCCATCCTATCCAGCAAAATAAAATATGATGCAAAACGTGTGTCCACTGGCTTGAGGAATTCCTTCCTCTAAAAGCTACAAAGAGTGCCAATGACGTATGGTGGTTGTAGATGAACATCTGCACATCTCTAGCATCAGCCACTACATTTTTGACCCAATCAATTTTTCCAATATCTTTTAGTGCATTGTTCATGGCATGCACACAACATGGGGTCCAATATATATGTCGGTAATGAGCCTCGACAAGCTTACTTGCTGCCCTGCACACATATGCTGCATCTGTAATAACCTGCACAACGTTGGCAAGGCCAACCTCCTCAATAGCATCTCGCAAAATGGTGAATCGAACTCGCATCCTTCTTCCTCCTCAACAATCAACCGCCTCAAAAAGTAAGGACCCTCTCTGCATGAAACAATGATATTTATGAGTGGGCGGTGTCTGATATCTCTGTCCACCCATCCATGATGATGCTGCAACCGTGAGAGACCCATGTGCTCCTCATTTCCTCCATCAGTAAATTAACCTTGGAATAGTTCTTATCCAAGATTGTGGTTCTCAACTTCGTGTCTCCTGGGGGCACATAACTCACACCTGCTTTGGCTATCTTAGCCACAACCTCCTTGAAATAAGGAGAGCGAGCAACATGAAATGGAATGCCAGTAGCAAAAAAGAATTTTCCAATGGCATCATCGGCCTCCTCTCTAGTCTTTGTATCATACATATCAACAAGTGGATTGGAGGCCACAACCTTCCTCTTCCCCCTACTACTACCAAAAGCATCCAATTCAGACACCTCATAAGATGCACCTGTACCACTACCGGTATTAATTCTCACAAAGACTAGAAGGGGTGCCAATGCCACTAACATGACGGCCACGAACTTCTGGAACCTTTTCCACCATATCTCCATTATACAACCTCACCATTTCTGCCCTCTCTTCAAGTGATAGCTGTCCACACATGCCTACACCTTTCCCCGCAATGTGCAATAAATGTGCATTCAACCTAGTAATGCTGCCTGACCAAGATAATGAGCAAATGTTGCATTTCCATGTTTTAGTGCCCCCTGAAATGTTTGATCTAGGACCTTGCATAATTTGACCAAATTGTTTCAAAGGTTTTTTCTTATCAAAAGGCCCCCTAGCATACTTTTTCAACATTTCGGAGGGGCAACTGAACTTGTCCACACTCCCCTGTGAACTAGTAGCAGTATTAGGTGTTTGTGATTGTGTTCCTTCTCCTTGCACACCCATTTCAACCTCATATTCAGCTTGATAATCACTATCGGAACTCATTTTGAAGCTGCAATAATTAAAATACAAAACAATATAACTATACAATACAATAAAACAATGAATGCAATTTTTGAATACATTTAAAAATTAAAAAAAACAGCGATGAATACATTAAAAAAAAAAAACAGCGATGAATACATTTAAAAATTAAAAAAAACAAACAATAAAAAACCCTCCCTTTATGCTTTATCTCATTCCATCACGTGCTAATCCAAATAGGAAAAAAAATACAAACAAATGTAATGCCTTCACTTTCAACTTTGCATTTGGAAATTAAAAAAAAAACAAGAATGGTGGTAAATTAGTAATGTATGTACATACCTCTTGCTCTTGCTCTTGCTCCTTGCTCTTGCTCTTTGCTCTTGCCTTCTCTTTTTTTACTCTTGCTCCTTCCTTCTCTTTTTTGCTCTTGCTTGGTGTGATTAGAATGAGTATGAAATGCTCTTTTTATAAGTTTTTTTGTTGCTTTTAGGGTTAGGTCATGTTAGTTTTAGTTAGAATGCATTAAAAGTTTAAGAAAATATTTAAAAAAACATAAAAATGATAAAAAAAGGCATAATCGCCTTGGCTGCCGCGTGAAAGCCGTTGGGGACGCCGTGACGTCCCCAACGGCGCACCCAAAGCAAGTTTGCACCGGGACGCCCCGGTGCGTTTCACCCCCCAGGGGCGCCCCCTTTTTTTTTTGGAAATGGGGACGGCAGGGAAACGTCCCGTCCCCGTCCCCAAGTCCCCGAGACGTCCCCGGACGTCCGGGACGTGCTGCTGATACCTGGGACGCGTCCCCGCGTAACAGTGATTATATCCCACAATCCATTAAGGATGTGCACACACATTTATGATAGGGTTAACTCACTGACATGCTATCACCAATGCCCTATGACTCATACTGCACTTGTTATACAGTTCCTAACACCATTCTGGCTATCACCATACAAAATTAAAATTCCTTGCCACTGAATGAACTGAAAAATGCCTTAATATACATAAGAAATAACTTCTTATTCTATATCAAATCAAACACAAAAGTTGAATGTCCAGTAAATGATTCAGTTTCAGAAGGTAGAAATCAAATTGTTTGGCAAATAACTTCATTTCAACATCAGACATTGACTTCATTCAATGGGCCCTGCAGTACTCAAATACACCAACTAATTTCCACCTCTTTTGGGTGGGCTCATATCTGTTGCTAAGTCATATCAGATTGAGCACATAGGATTTTGAAAAGTTCTGGTTCGATATTGACATCAAGGACATCTTCATATGCTTAACACCATAAACCCCAATCATCTTGTTATGTGCAAAACAGATTAGCAATGCGTACCCAACATAACAATGAACAAATTAATATCCTTCAATGCTGCTCTAAGATATCTTCTTTTATCAGCTTGTATGAATGTAAATGTACAAAGACTCTTTAATGCTCAACATTCTACAAGACTGTCAAATCACAATAAAACGTTATAACATTTTGTGGCAGGAAACTTAACACAAAGTCGTTGGCTATCCTACATGAACTTTTTCGGCATCAGTCAATGAAGACAAATGTACAGTATTTTATGTTAAGTTATAACTTTCTGAAGAAACCTCCTCTTTGTAAGTTCATGAATTCTTACCCCATCGTACAGGGACTATTCTTACATCCCTGGAGGACTGCAGTTCTTGTTTCTTTTCTTGCTTATAATAACATAGGTGATCTGTAATTTTCTCTACAAATTTCCTAAGTAGCCGGTTTGGGTGTGGTACGGGTATGGTGATTTTTTTTTGCCTTGGGTATGTCCGTACAAAAAATATAAAATAAAAAAAATAGAAATTATAGCCTAATAAATCAGAAATTAGAGACATTTGTCATTAACCATATAGTATGCATATAAAAAACAAAATAACCACAAAAATAAAAATATTATCTGAATGCCAAATGTCATAATAATCAAATATCTCAAATGTCATGTGCTGATCATAATTAATTACATCAAAATTAATATTCATAGTCATCTTGCTCTTCATTGAGAGCATCAATATCAACATCATGTGGTGCACTAGAACCACAAGGACTACCACTCCTGCTAGCTCCACCACTCCCGCCAACTATACTATGCCTCCCAGGAGAGTCAATGTCAAACAATGACTGGTGTGAAAGGGAAGAATTCAAGTCAACATCCTCAGG
Source organism: Taxus wallichiana var. yunnanensis (assembly GCA_018340775.1). Lineage (NCBI taxonomy): Eukaryota > Viridiplantae > Streptophyta > Pinopsida > Cupressales > Taxaceae > Taxus > Taxus wallichiana. The sequence goes on from CM031238.1 coordinate 865,890,845, forward strand.
ATTTATATCCCAATGCTTTGACAACCCCTCATTGTAATCAGGCTTCTTGTGGGAGATAAGGCGCAAGTTCAAGTGTATGTAGACCAAGTCCTTGGCCTTTTTTGCTCCGAGCTTGTTGCGCTTCTGTGAGTGGATGAAGTTGTATGTGCTCCAATTCCGCTCACAAGAAGATGAACTTGCAACCTATATTAAATTTTATAAAAGGTAAAAGTTAAAATTCAAGTTTTAAACAAAAAGAAAGTAAAAATTCAAAAAAATAATAAACTTACTTGTGACAAGACCTTGATTGCAATATTTTGAACAGGTTGGTGTTGTTTGGCCATGGAGGTGCCACCACATATGCACATCCTTCTTGTATTTGTCCCGCATGGCACCAAGGCTTTGACCTTGGGAGGTGATGAAATTCCCAAACTCGGTCATAAACGTGTCTTCTACCTCAGGATCGGGAAAAATCTTGGCTAATGCCAACTTGAACCCTTCGGCCACTTCCACGTCCCTATATGGTGCCACCCTCCTCGGCAAAGAAAGGATCTCTGTGCTATAAAATCAAGGAGTTAATGCAAAGGCAAGGAGATGTAGCGGGGTGGTCATTGAGTCGATGCCGTCATATACTTCTCCCAAACATGGATGATCCATGTCTATGAAACGAATCATGCTCATGATGGGCTGTGATACTCAACAAATAGTCTACACGGCCCCACCAATCATCATCTAGGACCATATTTTTCAATCTTTGGGCCCGTTCTTTGCTTGACTCTTTCCATACGACCACATGTTGCTTATGACCATGTGTTGTAGTGCCTCTTTCACCTTCACAAGTCATCTCAAGACGATTGTGTGAGAGGTGAACCTTGTCTCAACAACCTATTAAAAAATAAAAAACAAAAGAAAATTAAAAACTTATGAAAATAAAAAATCTACAAGTAGATACTAGGTATTAAACAAATTTAAAAACATAAAAAAGAATTACAATTTACTAAATAAAATAAAAATAAGAAATTTACAAGTACCTTCAACAACTCCAAAGAAGAGAAGTTTCTAAACATGGCTTGGGAGAGGTGATGGTTTGTGACGAACATTTGAATCTCCTCTCCCTCGGCATAAACTTGGCCTATTTATGGAATTTTTTTGCTAATCTTTTTTGAAGCATGAGGTTGAGCGAGTGGACAGTGCAAGGTGTCCAAAAATGTGTGGATACCTTGCCTCCACCAACATCCCCGTGGCCTTGCAATTTTTTGCATTATCCGTAATGACTTGGATAACGTTTTGAGGCCCCACCGCCTCAATGGATTCAATGAGGATGTTGGCAATGAACTCCCCATCCTTCACACATCCCTCACAATCAACGACCTTCAAAAACATTGCCCCTTTAGGGCACACTGCAACCACATTGATAAGAGGCCTATTGCTTGCATCTTTCCATCCATCGAAACACGATGGAGACCCCCGTTTCTGCCCATGAATCCTAATCGACTTGATGAATTGTCAACATATTGTTTCTTGCTTGGCCAATAGGGTGGTGCAAACTTTTTCATACCCTAGCCCTTGGTAACCTTTTGGGGCCTCATTCATTGCTCTTATCATTTCCTTCCAATATGGTGACCTAACCACATTGAAGGACAATCCGTTGGCGTACAAGCATCGAGCAATATGCTCATCCACAAGATCTCTCGCCTCATTTTGAAAAGACCTCTCCAATGGTCCTTTTGTTCTCTTGCTTGAAGGAGTATCTTCATCCTGTGTGGGGGGTGATGGCAAAAATGGATGTCTTGGGGCCACCACAGTGGAACCGCTAGCAACAGGTGGGGCCATTGGTGGCTTCCTTGATCCTCTCCCTTTCTTTAACAAAGGGTGACCCATTTTCATGGTGTAGGCTGTGTCTGCTTCCTCTTGCTCCTTGATAAATTCAAGAATTTGTGTTTTTGACATTGGAGCAAGACGTCTTCCCTTACATCCTCTAAGACCCGTATTAGGTATGTGACATAGGTGGGCCTTCACTCGACTATATGAACTATGGTGCATAACATTGCACTAGTTGCATCTCCATTTAGCCCCCCACCACCTGGAACCAAACTTAGAATTGTCACGTCTCCAAAGTGGTGATTGTTCATCATGTTGAAAGTGAAATTGCTCTTGACCCACTGACCTAGAACTAGCTGACATTGTGATTGTAAAAATGTAGCTGCAAGTTAAATAAACATGCAAACTATCACCAAAAAAAGAAAAAGAAAAAAAAACAAAAACCCTGCAACTTAGGAAAAAAAGTTCAAGATTCAAAACTTATCTTGACAGTGAATGGGCTCCTCAATCACCTTAGGAATACGATTGCAATGAAGTTTGATGAAGCTTCAACCTTGGATGAGCAATGGAAAGTAAGTATGCAAAGAGAAAAAGAGAGGATAGTTTTTGCATTTGTGTTTTGCTTTTGTTTTTTGTGGTCTTTTATCTTTTTGTTTTTGTGTTTGAGTTACTTTTTAGGGTTAGAATTAGTTTTTATTATATATATATTTTTGTGTTTTTATGTTGACTTTTGATTGAAAAAGCAAAAATAAATTAAAAATCCGTTTTTGACTGTGGGTACCCCTTGGGTAGGTCCTGGTACATTTTCTTGGCTGTTTTTTTAACTTCTTGTCGCCTTTGGGCTAAACTGTTAGCTTTCAGGAGAAAACTGCCACTGACACAAGCATAACCGCCACTGTTACAAGAGTAACTGTCATTGAAATGAGCATAATTTTCAGCAATGACAAAACTGCCACTAACACAAGCGTAATGCCCACTGACACAAGCACAGCTGCCGGTTTGCAGAGCAGGATTGATAATTTCCCAGTTTTAGGTGCACAATTGACGTCTTCATGGATTTTCAGAGTGTACTTGTTTTTACTGGTCTTGTGATTGTTTTTTTGATCCTTTATGTATCAACAGGTGTCTACTATGTTGTGTCCCATTGCATTTTTTGAAACACATATTTAAATGCTTATACAGTTTTATGTGAAAACATTTATCAAGTTATTGTGACATTGAATTTTGTGTTTACCATGTTTCTGGTTGTAGACCATGGAATATCATGCCAGTCAAATTGATGAAGTAGTTGCTACAAAGTATAGAAAGATTAGTGGGACTAAAGACTGCCAGTTATTCTTGGGGTTTTGCCTCCAGAATGTCCTATATCAACTGTCTCCATCAAATGCAGAAAAGTATGATCTTTAGTAAATGTCCTTATTTGACTTGTGTTAATTTGGTGGTTATGAATAGATACAAATATCTTAATTACTTCTTCTTCTGCAGTCCAGCAGGCCTGTCAATATTGCAAACCCGTCGTATTACTGGAAAACATGTCATCAAGGGTGAACAACTATCAAGGAGAAAGGTAATATTTTATAATCCATTGACAAGGATATAATTTAAGATAAGATTTGGCACAAATTATGTACACAATTATTTTGAATCGACAATTCAAACCATACAGTACGGTTCATGATTCATCCTGATGATAAACTGCATTGTGTGTTCAAAATGACTATTCAAATTAACTGTGTACACAATGTTTCTGGAAGCTCGTCTCTTTAACACTATGGATTGCAGAAGCTTGAATTCTCTAAGAGTATAATTCATGGCCAATTCTACAATATACTCTGGTCTAGTTCTATCCTACTAGAAGTGGCAGATTGGTTTTTGTCTACTTGTAACTTAATAATGGAATCGCATCCTACTTTTGAACTTCTAAGCGAACTGCTCTGTTTGTTTCCATCCAGCTAGGAATTCTAAATGTGATAGATGGAATGCTTCTTGCTGCCGAACTTGTTTATCCTTTGTACATAGCAGCTAGTGCTGACAGGTGAGTTTCCTCAAATTCTAATTATTATCTTGTAATAGTTTGTCATGTTTTTAATGTAGTAAATATCCTTGCCAAGATAATTCTAACTTGGTCAATGTATTTTATGTGTTCGAGTTAATCTGCCCATTGATAAGATTGTTCTCTTTGTGGTTGTAGTCAAGATAATGTTTCGAGAAAGGGCGAGGAGCTCTTAAAGAGGAAAGCAGCTGGTGCTGATCTAGAAGATCCTGCTCTTATAAATACTCTCTTTTTACTTTTTCAAGGTACTGATCCATTTTCCGTCATGCTTAATTCACAAGACATTGCCCAAGGCTGATTAAAACTTAGAAGCCATTATTTTTCGGCATGGGTGGCTTGAAAGCTAAGAAGAAGCTTCCTGTGCATATACAGTAATGATAGAGAGGTAGAAGCATTGCTAGACATGTAGTGGCAAGGCATGTAAGTGGCGATGGGAAGGTCATAGCTCATTCCCCACTTGTTTTTGTTTGGGGAGACATAATAGCCAACTGTCACATATTTCTAAGTTTATTATGGATTGCATTCCAAAACCTCATCTATTTTCTCTCTCGAGATCCATGTATTTTATACATGTTTGTTGGAGATGCTGTTCACTGGTTTATGTGTCAGATATAAGTGCAGTAGTTGGAGATGTCACAGGACATTAATAATGTTTGTTTACAGAATTGCTAGAACTATGCTTTAATTGCCGAAATATTTAATTGTTGACAATTTCATTCAGTAATGTTGAGCAATTCTAAACTTTTTGAGCAGTAAAATCTGGAGAATGGCATTGGGGTAGGCGTGAATTTGGAGTGATGTGATTTAGAGTGAGATGATTATTGGATTGTGAGTGTTTGGATGGATAACAATAAAATAGGCCTTTCTAAAATCTTAATACTTGATGTTTTATGTTTCTAAAATTTACTTGAAAGTTTCGAACACTTTCAAGTTCACCCCTTTCATATGGTGTTGGGACATATAGAATCTTTGGGTGGTGATATAGGGTTTGTCAGATGTCTATGTTGTCTTCGACCTCGGTTGTCTAAGGTATTATTATTGCGAGGACATGCATTTTTATCTTACCCTTGAACAGTGCACTAATTTGAAGATTTTTATTGTGCTTGTTATTTTTCATTGATCACCATTTGAAGAAAAGCTATTGTACTGGGTTTTTGTTCTATAGGTACAGTTAGCAATGAAGGAATCACTTCAGAGGAAAGAATAAATCCAGCGAGTACAGGACTGAAAGCCCACTTAATGTCAGTTTTCAACCATTCTATTAAAGCAGCAAATTCATTTCCAGCCACTCTTCGATGTATTTTTGATTGCATATACGGTAATTTCTTATCATCATATCCTTACTGCTACTAATGTGCTGCTTCCTGATAAAACATACGTTGTATTTTAATATTTCAAAATCAAGTATATGGTTATTCATCTGTAATAGGTCCATGTGTGTGCGCTTCCAGAAGTTTAAAATAGTACTTGTTGGGATGCACATTTCACATGTGTACTGAATAAAACATTGCCTTTCCATTTCTCAAGGTTAATCTTTTTATCACTCATAGAGCATGAAAATGCAATTGATAGAAAGTGTTTCTGTTATAGTTACCAGGTCTAGAAATCCGGATCCGTTTGGGAGGGCAAAAAAATCCGAAAATCCGGAATTCTTGAAAAAGTTTGGAAAAATCCAGTCCAAAATATATATGAGTTGAATTTTATAAATATGAAAATTTGACAAATACAATGAAAAACTTTAATAATGTAATGTAAAATGTTATATTTTTAATATATAAGGTTGATAGTTGACTGTTTTTTTCCAGAAAACTACAAAAAAATTTAAAAAATAAAAAGATTTTTATTTTCTAAATTAGGGCCGACCTAGACCGAATTTATCCGGTTGGCTGAAAAATCCAGATCCGGCTGGATTTGGTAACTATGGTTTCTGTACTTGCAAGTAGGAGCAGCTAAAGGATCTACTTCTTGGTGTTCATATTTCCTTAAAAAATATATTAGTAGATATATACAAGAAAATGTAGAGGACGGATCGAGTTGCAGACAACAAAAATAAACATTTATGAAATAATAATAATTCAATTCATAATCTTTCACATTACAAACTTTACATATATATAGGAAATAGCTTTCCTATATTTTAGGAGGTAGCTATAACCTCTCCTCCCACGAATATCTCTCACACACTAATTACGTGAGTTGTTGAAACTCACTCAACCATATTTGTTATAAGTTGTTTTATTATAACAACTATATAACAATTATTTACTAACTCACAATTACATGATAATAATTACTCACGTAATTATTATTTACCCATACACATGTGGAGCACTAACTTATATTTCCTAACATTCCCCCTTAGTGCGAACATGGGGAAAACCATTCACACACTCATCTGCAGTATGCTCATCCCTGTGAAGTACATTCTATTATGTGACTCATGACCTTGATACAAAAGAAAGGCTCTCTCTTTCCATGGTTTTAAACAGGCTTACCACAAACCTTGACGTGAACAAGCCCCATCAATTGTCCACCTCGTGTGGTTTTCTGGATCTCCCACAAACCCTTTCAAGATCCATGAACTGACTTACTCTGGTGCTTTTGTTCGCCACTATGCTTGTACATTAGGGAAGTATATAGGAATCAACTCGCTTACTCATTACAAATCGGAACAAGAAAACTCACACTGAAAAGATTTCACATTACATCCTATAAGAATCACAATGTTCTTAATTGTAGCCACTTTGTTGTCATTGTTGCCACTCAATCTCGAACAACATAGAAAACTACCACTGCCATTGGAAGCTGCCCTTGACTTTAGCCGGTTTGGCGTAGAATGGAAATGGAACATTGGTGTTATGTTCCCTCCACAATGTGAAATTTCCACTTATTCATCACATTGGGACATTGAAAACGAATCATATCATCTTTGCATACTATTGTTCGGATCTTGCTGCACATGATCACCATTGCCAATGAATGTATTCATTGACCGATCATCTTCCAACAAAGTATGATCGAGAGGATCACCACAGTTAGAGGATTGTTGCAGTCATCTGCTCTCCTATACAATTGTTTTTCCAGCATCCACACACCACACTTTGAAAAAGATGAAAAATTGAAATCCACACCACACAATTGAAAAAAACAAGTCACCATACCAGAAGTGTGGCCTCGTCGTTGGTGACTAACTAGAGGTCGCTGATTGACCTCTAGCATCCGATGCCTCCGTCCTCTAATTAAAGGCTGCTAATTCAACTTGATTTGGCTTTGAGGCTCTTTATATATTCGCGTGTTGTCAAGCGTCGACGTTTTTGTTGGTCGAGCTTTTTCAGGTTCAGTATCGGCGTCATATCTTGTTTTGAGATTTTCACGAATTCTTGTCTTCGCACTTTACATACTGGACGTCGCTTTCCAGCGATAATGCGTTAAGTGAGTTTTTATTTTAATTTTTCGGACTTTTAACATGACTCAATTTTTATTGACTGGGCAACTAAAACTTCAAGGACTGTAAACACTCGACTCTTTACTTTGACAATGACTTTTGACGTTTACAATAAGGACGATAATAGAACAACTAATTGCTAAATCCAATTAAAGATTGGATTTAATACACGGATCCTAAAATAATCTAATTAAAGATAGACACAATCTATTTGAACAAACAAATACTTAAACGACTCATTAACACCTATGTAAAGTCAAACTAAATAACTGCTTAATTAATATGGCTATGCATCTAGATTGATTTTGACACTGACAACTTTTCATTGAGTCATGGATGCATATACGACTTGTCGTGACAAAGACATGGCTGCGTTGGAAATGTACAAACTTGCAGAAATCGATAGGAGATTTATTAATGGCATGCAGGTGTAAGTATGCATATGAAGCACACTCCAGGTTGATGCTCACGAACTATCGAAGGAAATATTTGTGGTAACCTTGCATGCAATAACGGAGATCACAACAGAGGCAATTCAGCCAAATGTGTAACTCGTTGCTGTGTGTGAATATAGATCAGAACACCATTCTTTTGATTCTTTATGTCGTGAGTTGATACTTAGCTGAATGATGGACTGTAGCACGGGTAGGCTGTTTGATGGAGGTCCAAAGTCTGATATGGATCAAAGTGAAGTCCAAGGGAATGTTGGATTATATCAAAGTCGAGGCCTTTGTGAAGTTTCTAACACAAAACACACAGCGAACAAAAGTGAAAGGAAGGCCGAGTCAGATGCAAGGAATGTTGAACAGAATGTGATCCAAATATACACCGCCTTCGAGATGAGATTGCATTCCAGTCTGAGATCAATACAAAGCAAGCCAAACCAATGTGCACAAGGCAGAATACCTCACAAGATACTAATTTAATTAAACATTTCGAACCTACGTTATTCTATACTACAAATTTTTCAATAAAATATTCCTTTCTCATCCCAGGGCTGAAGCACAAAACAACTGCCCCTCACAAACTCTCATAGACCCATCCCTGCTCTGATACCAAATGTAGAGGACGGATCAGAGTTGCAGACAACAGAAATAAACAATTATGAAATAATAATAATTCAATTCATAATCTTTCACATTACAAAATTTACATATATCTAGGAAATAGCTTTTCTATAGTTTAGGAGGTAGCTATAACCTCTCCTCCCACGAATATCTCTCACACTAATTCCATGAGTTGTTGAAACTCACTCAACCATATTTGTTATAAGTTGTTTTATTATAACAACTATACAACAATTATTTACTAACACAAAATTCTATGATAATAATTACTCACATAATTATTATTTACACATACACATGTGGAACACTAATTTATATTTCCTAACAGAAAAAGTTTACGCTGTCAAGCAATCTTTTGATTGTTGTTCATATGTTGCCTATTTGTTTGAAAATTAAAGACTATTTTGTTTGCACGTGTTCTTAAGTTGTGATGAGATTTTTCTTGGCAGGCAGGTCAGTAGTAAAATTTTTGACACATAAAGCTTGGGAAGTACGATGCATGCCAACGAAAACAGTTTTTCTTATACCGTAGTAATTTGTGAAACTGAGGGATTTGGATGAGATATGGAAGCTTGGTTTTACCATCTAACTTTTGGTAGGCTGATATTGGTGGATCCCATTGACTGCCTAACTGTAATTTTGTGATTGCGCCCAAAATCAGAGTATTTAAATGGAAATCTTAGGCATTTTAACTAAGACAATGTTCGGATCAGGCCTGATCCCCTATCTTAACACTATCTTTAATTGCTTAGGATGAAAAGGGGGTGTGAGGAAAGTGCTTAAAACATGAAGATAAAAGGGCGATGCCACAAAATAATATGATCTTCTTCTCTCTGAAAGGAATTAATGGACAGAACAATTACTTAGTTTAATCGAATGTTAGCCATCAAACATAACTAGATGCAAGAGATAAGGAATTCAGTATTAGAAACAGATTAAACTATCCACATAAATCCAGACCTAGGGCTGAAAATTAGCCACAAAATGTCAAAACCGTTATTAAATGTTTCAGAATGTCCAGGGTTGCATATAGCCTTAGGGATCAATTAACAATAAAGAGTAAAAGCCAAGGCCAAAACTTAACAATGAAAACTCTTGAAAAAGAGGTAAATAATTCTAATGGCAAAAGACCCTCTTTACATTGTTTTAACTTTTCAACTCAATATATGGATTCTTATTTAACAATGGTGGAATGAGAGTGTGCCACATGCACATATATACATAACACAAAATTTACATTGATAGGACAAATGTTAGTTAGAGGATGGATCGTGCTATAACATGTCACATGATCTTCTCTAGCTGCATCCAACGCTTAAGATGAACTCTTTTGTATCTGCTCCTGTGTTTTTGCTCCAAACCAACTGTGAAATGGATGATGATAATGCCTTGTGCTGGAAATTTAGGTGCATAGTGCCAAAATAATAATTTGGGTTTCAAGCATGTTAATATTTATCTTATGGAATCCAACGGCTCAGACTCATCTCAATTGCAACGGATGGAGATTATAATCCCAAGGGGAATCTTCTCCTTCATTCTTCACAATGAAGTGATCGTGTGTTGTGTGGCAGACAACTCTTTATTGTGGCCACAATATCTTCTATTTCCTTTATCCCAGCCCACCCACTCTTGGATTGAATTCTTATGCAAGATTGACGGCAGGGAAAGATTCTATAGATTGACAAGTCCCAAATTCTTTTAAAAGAGTGATTCTTCACCATGTATATGCTCTGTTGACAACCCTTTTTATGTATTAAGGGGCCGGCCCCAAAATATTTTATTAAGGCTAATGCCTTACTACATTATAAAATTCACCCATTTTGAAATTGTGTGTTAACAAAGCAGCTGATTGTGAAGGTCTCAAAGCTGAGTTCTTTAAATACGGGGTGGATTCCCTCGCCTATCCCCTTGCCACACTTACTAACAAGGTCGTGTATTTGCATTTCCCCATCATGGTCCCAATACATTATTCACTTTTTTCATAAGTTTGTGGATCTTTTTATCCCTGGAAACTATAGGATCATTGTGGATGGGAACATATTTTCCAAACTTTATGCCACAACATTAGACACGCAGTTGTTAGAGCACCTTGAAAAGTAATTTTAGAGCTAGTGGGTTGATTGGCTTTGGAAGGGACTACCGGACCATTGACCACATCTTTACACTTTGGGCTATCATTGAAGAAGGTTGTCATGGGTCTTCCAAAGTCTTTTTCTGTTTTGTCGGCTTCGAGAAAGCCTTTGACTTGGTTCCGAGATATTTGCTTTTCCAAAAGTTGAGAGATATCAACATCCCAGATTCTCTGATTACACGCCGCTTGGAGGCTTTACGAGATAGTTATTGGGGAGTTTTGTACTTCTCACAATTTTTCTTTGTGAAGAGTACCATTTGGGTCAAGCAATGATGTCCTCTCCGTCCGACCTTGTTCAATATCTACATTGATGAATTTGACGAGTTTCTTTGGTAAGATACCTATATGTATGACGGTTGTTTTTTGCATGAGGTGCTTATAGCTTTCTTTGCTTTTGCCAATGATATTGTCCTCCTATCACTCTTTGTCGAGGGCTTACAACAACAACTTGATGTCCTTGCTTGTTTATGCAAACTCCGACAACTTGTGGTTAATCTTAGTAAAACTAAGGTCATGATATTCAATATCTCTAAGCTTTGTCTCTCTAGATTTTGGTTTATTTACAAAGGGGAGCTTTTAGAGATCACATTGGCATACCCATATTTGGGGATCCAATTTTCTTGAGCATGTTTTAGGATGAAGTCCGCCTCTCATATGGTCCTTTGCATGGTGTATGCCTCTCTTTTTGTCTTGGAACATCAATACTTCCATACCCACTTCCACGACTTTCCTTCCAAGTTATACCTTTTTGATACAATCATCAAACCTACAATTTTATATGGTTAAGAGGTTTGGGGACCTAGCTTAGGGGCCTTGACCAGGTGTGTATTGACTCTTGAGAGGGTTCAAAATCTATTGTTATAGCGCACAATCCATTGCAAGAAGATAGTTCCTCAGCACATTGTCCAAGCCGAATTTGCCACTCAACTATAACACCTTGAGACTATTTACAGGTTTACTTTCTACATCCACAAACTCAGGTACTTGGGGGACTCCACTTCTTGTCATGAGAGATATGCACATGTAGCTCTTTACTCTTTCGAGAGGATTGCTTCACTAGTCCCCACTAGACGCCAACATTGTTGGGACTTTGAGTTTAGGTTGCTCCTTCTTTCTATTGACATCCTTATTGATAGGCTACCCCCTTTCATGTATCCCTTGGACACACCCCTTCCCACCCCATTCCCCCGCTCACCCGCCTTCGCTTGGCTTTTTCCACAAAGGACATTATCATTAGGTTGCGGAAGAGGACATCTACAAACAATATGTCCAAACCACTTGGATCTCCCCCTTGAATTGCTCAACCCTAAGCTTGCTTTTTATGTTGAGCTTTTCTTACAAGTAGTGGATGGTGTTATTCGTTGCTCTCACTATCTCCAACACCATTGGATGGGATGGGATGGGGGCCCCATATATATAGATAGGCAGAGCATAGAGCACCTTCTATATATAGGGGGTCCCATGGCTTGAGGTTTCCCCTTAGCCATATAAGAGTATGTTCTCACTTGTTACAGGTTGAAACAAATCACCAAATTCTTTGTGAAAGCTGGATCTGCCATCTTTGCTCTCTCCAAGGAGTGGGGATCGAGGAACAATTCACTTTTAGATGTCTCATTTCTTATGAGATTCAGGGAAGATATCATTGCCCCTACAAGGATTGAGGCAAAACCCTATCTACTTTCTCTACATATCTTGACCAACAATGTTCAATCTTTATCTTCGTAAGGCGGTCACCCTCCAATGCAAATACCAATAGGAGGATCCTGAGACTCTATAGCCCCCATGTTGAACACGTTTTCGTCCATCCTATCCAAGCAATTGGTAGCATTAAGCGCCCTTTGGACACCGATACATCACACATCATAGCTGATAGATCAATTAGGCGATGCTTCTCTCAAAGACACCACTACTACTCGATTACTTAGATCCCCTAACTTGCTCTCTCTTGGCATTGTGCCTTTGGTCTTTCCCCGTTGGCCACCCCTGCACCATAGGGGCGACTCATATTATGAGTTTTTTTCTATTATGGGAGGTAGATAAACCTTGGATGTTAGGGGAGACTATAGAGGAAGTGCTTTGCTTCCTCGTAGGATCTCCCATCTTGGCCCCTCCGACATTGGGTACTCTCCGACGAGCACTATTAGATCTTTTCATAGTGATCAATGATGGCTTGTAGGACTCCTCCTTTTGGCTCATGCTTTTGGGGCTCTCATTCGCCCTTCATTTTTGGTTTGCTTACCACCTTTGTTATTAACACACTTTGCTTTACTTTGTCTTATGTACTTTTATTCCTTTATTTGGCTTCTAGGATTCTTTCTTCCTAGAACTTTTTAGTGTTAAACGATGTGCCTTCAAGTCCCATTGACCTACTTTTGTATTTGTGGACACTAATATAATTTCTTTCTTTATTTATATATATTGCACTATTGATTTAAAAGATCAATGGTGGAGGGAACTTTATGAATGTGCCAAACCTCTTTTTTTCTCTTAGTTCGTGATTGCTGCCCACGTGGTTCTGGAATGCACAACGGTCATTAGCACATCAAGTACCCCGCACTTTACCTTTATTTTGGTCTCCTTAGCTATTAGATGAAGACCTTATAGGAAATTGACGGCTGGGGGCAATTATTGAGACTCACACGTCTTTTCTTCCTCTTGAACTATGATCCAATGATACTTGGCACTACACTTTAAATCATGGCCGCTATATTTGTATTCCTTGTGAATTGGGCCTATCACTGTTAGATCAAGGCCTTTTGAAGATTGATGACGGCGAATTTCTCCTTGGATATTACAACCGATACGATCAAGGCGAGTATGCCATTTTTAAGCCAAAATCCTTTATAAGGGTGTGTATTAAAAGTACAGATCCCAAAGTGTGGCTTGGTCTCGTAGACGAGTTCTTCATTTTTATACCTTTTTAAAGACTTGTGGATGGAAACGCCTTCAAAACACCGTAGAAATGCCCCTGAAACATATGGTACATTTCCATATGCTTCGTCACGTGCCTAGGCATTTTGGGACGTTTAGGCGTTTTGTGTTAAAATACGATGCTTATATAGCATGTTGAACAGCTTATTCGGTTGTTTAACTATGCAACCAAATGTAAAAGAAACAGAGTCTTTCTTTGGCTGTAATCAGCAAATAGACCAGCAACATGGCAGCGATCAGCAAGGGGTGGTCACAGAGATTGGTTCTCTTTCCTTGCCTGATGATGAGTCTGGTCATTCTCATACTCCTCCACAGACTCCAAAGATGTCTGATCTATGCTCTCTCCTACTGAGTCTTTTCCGTCTCTTGGAAATCAACTTGCATTGGTTTCACCTCCGGAAGTGCCACTAGCTTCCAAATCCTCAGTTCAACGACGACCCAAGTGGTATTATTCCACTATTCAGGATCTGACATGAGACGATTTGTCTCCACTCTTAGATGGCCGGTCTCGCAGACTTGGCAAGAGGATTGATTACTCTGAGCAAGCTCAATTTGCTCTTGCTTTTGATATTCTCCATATTCGTGAGCCACAAAAATACTCTAATGCACGAGGCATACCAGAATGGGAAACTGCCATGCAAATCGAGTATGATGCCTTGATTAAGAATGATACCTGGAAGTTGGTGCCATTACCTCCAGGTAAACGCCCTATTGGTTGTAAATGGGTGTACAAAATCAAGTGTAAAGCAGATGGTACTTTGGATAAGTACAAGGCTCGACTTGTTGCAAAAGGTTTTTCGCAACAGGAGGGGATAGATTATGAGGAGACTTTTGCTCCTACTGCAAAGATGGTCACTTTTCGGTTACTTCTTGCTTTTGCCGCTCAATTTGGTTGGAAAATATATCAGATGGATGTGAAAAGTGCATTCTTGAATGGCGATTTGGAGGAAGAAGTGTATATGACTCAACCTGAGGGTTTTCAGGCATGTGGTCGTGAGCATCTGGTATGCAGGTTGATTAAGTCCTTGTATGGGCTTAAGCAGGCTCCTCGAGCCTGGTATATTAAGATCGATACACATCTCAGAGATTCGGGCTTCAAACGAAGTCATTCTGATCCGAATCTCTATGTCAAAAGCACAAATGATGACATTGTGATTCTTATTGTTTATGTTGATGACCTTGCCATCACAGGCAGTGGAGATGCTGCGATTCATAAGGTAAAATCAGATTTGTGCACTGCTTTTGACATGACTGATTTAGGCCTCCTTCATTATTGTCTTGGTGTAGAATTCTGGCAACAAGATCACTTGATTTTCATTTCTCAAGTTAAATATGCCACGAATCTTTTGCAAAAATTTAAGATGTATGATTGTAATTCATCATCTACACCTATGGAGGTCGGGCTGAAACTTTCAGCTCATGATGATTCACCACCGGTCGATGAAACATTGTACAGACAGTTGGTAGGTAGTTTGATTTATCTCACCACTACACGACCGGATTTGTGTTTTGCTGTGAGTTATCTTTCTCGGTTTTTGTCTAAACCGAAACTCATTCACTGGGGAGCAGCAAAACGTGTGTTAAGGTATGTCAAAGGAACTCTTGACTTTGGCATCTTGTATCAGAGAGTTGCAGATTTCACGTTGATTGGCTACACAGACTCTGATTGGGGAGGTTCAGTGGATACTCGGAGATCTACCACTGGATATATCTTCTCTCTTGGTTCAGGAGTTATTTCTTGGCAGAGTAAGCTTCAGCCCACTGTGGCTATCTCTTCCACAGAAGCAGAATACAAGGCTGCTGTTAGTGCTGGTTGCGAAGCGGTATGGCTTCGTCAGATTTTGGTTGATTTTCAGTTTTCACAGGTCACTGCTACACCTCTTTCACTTTTTTGTGATAATCAAGGTGTGTTGAAGATGGTCAAAAATCCTATCTATCATGCCCGCACTAAACATATTGAGATTCATCATCACTATATTCGTCAATTGGTTGACTCAGGTGAAATCTCTCTTCATTTCTGTCCTTCTCAGGAGCAGTCTGCTGATGTAATGACTAAACCTCTTGGTGCTTTCTTGTTTGTCAAGTTTCGGGATAAACTTGGTATAGTTTCTAGGTTAGTCATTAAGAGGGGGTGTTAAAATACGATGCTTATATAGCATGTTGAACAGTTATACGGTTGTTTAACTATGCAACCAATTGTAACTACCTCCTACAATAAATACACTCTGCCTGTTCGTCATTTAGACAGTGCAGTTTTTGCCTTCTGTATTCTTTCTTCTCTTTGCATATTCCAACATTTTGTTTTGGAAACTTTTAGGGAAGAATCGGGTCGGGTGGGGTGGGGTGGCGTGGGGATGTTTCAATGCAAGATAGCCTTTGACAAATCAAAAGGTTGCAGACATTCTGACGATGCCTCTAGCTAAGGGGAAGCTTGAGATGTTCTGGGAGAGACTGAGATTGGTGGATAACCTAATCCTTAGTAAGAGGGAGTGTTAGATCATGGTACTTTAGAATGTGTCCTCTAGCAGGGTGCACATGTGGAACCTGAGCGCACTTCAACAGAGTGTTCAATCATAGAAAACAACAGTCCTAATTATGGCAGTCCAAATTTAATATTTGCTTTTATGCAGTTTTTTTCTAGTTTTAGTATAGCAATTTTATTTAGTAGTTTGACTTTTTCTATTTAAGGTCGCAGACCCCTAGGATGAAATTAGTTAAAGGGTTGATTTAATTTTGGGATATATCCAATTTTAGAATCCAGACTATTTTTAGGGCCTCTTCTTCAGCTATGAAAGAAGGCCTAGGGTATGAGTTTTATTCATTTAGTTAGTCTTTTTCTAGTGTGTGTTCCAAAGCATTGTAGTGTTTGTTATCCTATTAATAAAACAGTGAGGTGATTTGGAGCAGATCTGATTATTTTGCAGTTAATGTTTCTCTACTGTTTGAGATTGTAGATTCTAGCAATAAAATTCAGTAGTTTTGATTGGCTTTCAGTTTTAACTATCTAGTGTAGGGTTCTTTAAGATCAGAATCTACTTCCCATGGTGTAGAGGAGTTTTTAACATTTATATTGTTATCTCTACTGGAAGGGTGTCATATTATTCCCCAAAGAGATAGTTGAATTAGGTGTTGTACTGTGTGCTCTGAGATAAGAACTGTTCTAAGGGGCTCCATAATCTATAAGAACGACTGAATTATGGATACTGTGGAATTAATGGTAGCCATAAACTAGTGAGCTTATTCCAGAGGATTTCCACAGTATTTTTGGTGATGGCCATCACCCCAAGGTTCAATAGATATTTTAATATAGCTATTCCTTTAGTGCTTGAGTAGAATAGCATTTCATACTCTTGATACACAAGCATGAATATTCTTCTTGCAACTTCATGCAGGTATGGGGGAAGCAATCCATAAAAATATTGTTGTATGTTATTGTTGCACTGTTTCATCTTCCTTCTTGTGATTTGTGAAAGAGCAACACTAAGGTTTTACTGCAGTTGCTTGATTATGATAACCAATTTTTTTCTATCACAGGAACAGGAACAAATTTAAGGCTTAAGCGTGCTGGAATGGAGTTCACTGTTTGGGTATTCAAGCATGTAAGCAGTTCTTCTAATTGGATAATTATTGTTGGTGATTTCTTTCTCTTGTTCTTGTGCAATTGTATAGCAGAGGATTTGGTACTATGTAACCTCATTTTTCTTTATTGTAAAATTTACAGTTGTAAAACCCCAAATTAAGTAATCTGAAGTATTTGGTTTCTATTCATAGTTGAAATCTGGATGGGTTAGTTGATCTTCAAAAAGTGATGACTTTGGTAAATGATGCTTGCAAACTTTTCTTTGAATGTTCCATCGTGTCCCTTAGTTTGTTATAGAATTGGAAAATCGTTGTTGGTTAAGGTGGCCCTACAATTTTTTTCTTTAGAGTTTCTCAAAAGACTTTTCATGTCTTCTACTGGTGTAATTGCTTCTCATCCATGGTCTATAGATTAGAAAGAAAGAAAGAAAGAAAGAAAGAAGTTGGTCAATTGGACTTAAAACTACATTCAATTACAATAGGACAGTGCTAGGGTAAAAATACCCTAGGTTCTGAAAAGCAACTAAATAGTTAAAAACATGCTTAGAGGGAGTTTCTTGGGCCAAGGGGACCCAGTTGGAAAGTCTAAGGTGAAAGTATGGCTTGTACCCTAGAACCTCCCCTAAAACCCAAGGTTGATGAACCTTTGGAGGTAGAGATAAATATAGAAAGAATTAAGTTATATCAATGTTCGTGAACGACCAGATTAGGATAATGGGACTCAAAAGTATGAGCAGTTAAAATAACATGGGATAGTGCAAGTAAATACATGTTGATGGGGCTGGAAAGAAAAATGCGTAGACTGAAAGTGCATACTGACAAATGACAAGCAATGTACAATCAATGTTTTAATGCAGCTTAAATATTTTTAGTGAAACTAAATTTTCATATTCAGATGTTGTCACAAGCTATATATAATGTCGCAAATGTTTAAAATTATAAATATTTAATAGGAAGCAAGACTTGTCATATCGGCATAGGGTTGGACAACAGCAAGGGTGTAAATCATAGCTTGTTTACATCCATATAATTAACATAATTGTGAAGTAGAAATAATGTTACAAGCCTATGCATCTTTTGGATCGATTGCTCTAAATAATTCCTACCATGAAGTAGAAATAATATTATGAACTCTGCATTTTGCTATTCTAGTTTATTTCACAAAATCTATTCTCCATTATTGTATATACATTGAAGTTAAGATAGGTGTGTTTATTCATTTGTAAAATATACATTTCTTTGTACATATGCACCAAATGTGCATGCATGTTAGCCCAAGAGTGAGTATACTTCACATTTCATGTTAGGATGCACTTATATCATTAAGTGGAAGTGTTCTCTCATGGCCAATGGTAATTATACTTGGCAGTCAACTGTCTCCTTAAGCCACCACTTTGATTAAGTACTGGTTGTCCTATATTGGTGGACACTTTCCAGGTTTGTTGTTGCAATTGCCTGATGCAGCTACAGTTAGGGGTCCTAATGAATGGATACCTTTGGCCGAGCTGCTTACAAAATTACACGGGAATTTTAACAGAAATCAATTTCAGCAACAACAACACTGTATTTATTCAGAAACAAGATTACATCAACTGAAGACTGATTGACAATGATTCAATCTTACACAATTACAACACTATGCCCACATGCTTACAATACTCGAACACTGCAGTGTTTCCACAATGACTCAATCCCAATAACCTTTCCTCAGATCTGCACACATATCAAAGATGTAGTACTTCTTGCAACCACATACTCAGACTATATCCTTTCTATCTGGAATCGAATGCCTTATACAAAGGGGTGGATGTGGTTATAATGTCGCATGATTTCCTTGAAGTAACAAGCTACCTATATGATATCTAATTTGACCCGATTCTCTGATTGGGCCACTATTGAGCGTGTCCAGATTCTCATGCTCAGACGCATCATCAGGTGCAAAGAGACAGTTCCACACAATATCCTCTTGGCTGAGTTCGGGCTCGCCCCTTTAGACTGGAGACTATCTTTAGCCTTGTTTCGCTTTTGCATTGCGTTTGGGGACTTTCAGCTTCCTCCATGGCAGGGATATGTATCTCTACCTTGCCTACCGTTCCTCCGAAGCTATTGCTCTTTCTGACCACAGTGGCCGCTCTCGCTGCTGGTACGCCGGAGTCTCTCGTCTTCTTGGTTCGTTCGGGATTCAGTTGGACCGCCTCCCGCCATACAGATATTCCATGGATGCTCCTGCCCATCTCCTACCGAGTAAATAGGATTTGCACAAAATTATCAGAGACGACATCTATAGGCAGTTCATCCAACACACTTGGATCAACCCTTCGGGGGGGTTACGCCCCAAGATGGCCTTCTCTGCACATTTCCTTGAGGTCAATGATGGACTTATTAGCCGGCCCACGTATATATCCCGACACTGGTTGCAGGCACTCCGCATACCCCTTGGCCAGTTCAGAGTGGGTTCTCATAGACTTCGGGTTGAGGACCACTGGCTGGACCACTCGGAAAGGATTTGCCAACTTTGTTCTCTCCAGGAGGTCGAGACGGAGGAACACTTCATTTTCAGGTGCCCCATCTACTACGAGATCAGAGGGAGATTCCATTGCCTTTTCCGAGAGCATCCGTCTTTTGCAACATTCTTTAGGTATCGTGATCAACGATGTCTTGCCCTCTATCTACAGGAGGCTCTCAGACTTCGGAATGAGTCCCTTCAGCCCCCTCCTAGACAGGTTGCTACTCGACAGATCACATCTTTCTTTACGGTGCTCTCACCTGAGAGGGGCACCAAGAGGCACCTCGACATCAGTATGGACTCTCAGACCAGATCCGTCAGGACCCGGGATGCCACCTCCCAGTCCGGGGCTTTCATGTTCACACTCGGTTAATGCCCCCATGTACCACTGCACGGCCAAGAGAGTACAAAGGACTGGTCCGGCCCGTCCTTCTCCTAGACACCAACATTCCAGACTCTCCATGGGTTCAGCTACAAGACACAGGCATATCGCCAACTACTTCCACTCGGTCTCGGCTGCTAGGTGACAACGTCGGAGTTGGGGCTTTTCTTCAGCTCCGCCCTTCTGCACTCTTGTTTCCGTTGTAGCCCTTTCTTCTCATTCTTCTTTCTTTTCTCTTCTCTCTCTTTTCTTGTTGTTCGGGGGACCCTTTCTGGTCTTCCTGTTGGCTCTCTTGGCATTGTATTGTATAGTCCCATTGACCTACTTTTGTGGTCATTTGTTGGACATTAAAAAAGAAAACCTGAATTAGATTAGGAGTAAAATATTCAAATTACAATGCCAAGCTATGATACTCATACTCCAAGATATATCCTTGGAATTCCAACAACAAATTAAAGAAGAGAGAGCATATCTGCAATTTATCCATCCAGATGATTGCAAGTGAAGGATCTTTTCAATTTGTTTCTGCTTCTCTGGAGGCCATGTCAAAGGTAAAGGGCCAAAGTTGATCAGATTATTATGATCCAAAGCCCAGTTAGCTAAAGCATCTGCCACCTTGTTTTGATCTCTAGGCACATGTTGATATATGATGGTCTAAAAATGTTTAGCTATGACCTTAATATTATCCTGAATCTTGGCGATTAGCCAATTATTGGATTTATGCTGCTCTTGAGTGGCAAAAGGGTAACAATAACCTTAGAATCAGATTCAACTATAATTCTAAGACATCCTAGTTTAGTTGCCTCTAGAAGAGCTCGTTAAATTGCCAAGATTTCAACCACATTATTAGTACAGTGCCTAATTGATGTGTGAAAAAGAAAAGGGGAGTTCCCAAAGAATCATGAGCTATCCCTCCCATACTAGCTGGACCCGGATTGCCTCTAGCTGCTCCATTAGTATTTAGTTTAACAAAGTCAAATGGAGGCGGTTTCCATTTTCTCAAAACAGAGGGCACCGATAGTTTAGAACATGACTTTGTCTGTAATTTGCTTTCCCCCAAGTTGAGTTTTTGTAGTAAAACTTTCCATTTTCCAGGTATTGGGGAGGGAATTTTCAAATTATGTACAATAGTTTCCACAATATTACTCGAGTTAGTTCCTTGACATACCAAATGTCTCTACTTTCGGATTTGAAGATACGTCTATTTCTCTCTTTCCATACATTCCACAACATAAGAGAAATAGCAATCCAGATTCCTTTGCTAAGGTCCTGAGTATCAAAGACTGAGCGTTTCCAAACTCTCAAAGTATCCACAAGATTCGTAGAGGAGTTCCAAGTAACAGATAGCCAATCAACTAAGATATTCCATAGAGACATAACAAAAGGGCATTGAAGAAAAAGGTGGATTAGAGTTTCATCTGCTTCTTTACATAATGGACACCAAAAAGGTCCGACCATCCCTCTTTTCATCAAATTCTCTCTAGTAAGAATCCTCTGTATAATAAAAGCCAGATAAAGAATCTAACTTTAGGCCATAAAGTAGGTTCTCAGAGATCAACGAAAATGTCCTTCCAAGGGTGCGGCTGAGTACCTATCAAAGTGCTATATCCTTCGCTTCAGAAGTAATTTCCTTCCGAAGATTTTCCCCAGGCAAGGGTATCAGTGTCAGAAGACATAGGAAGGATCTTGTTTTGCAGGAGGGTTTGAAAAAAGTGTGTTTGGCCAATAGACAAGTTGGCCTGCCATAAAGATGGAGAGATCCATTCAATCCCCTGAGACGTTGATTGTATATAATGACTCACCTTTTCCTTTCCTTTACTGTGAAGAATATTCATAATATTTCTAAAATCTAGATACTTGTTCAATCAAAGGTGGGTGCCCATCCCACGAATTAGTCCAAAAGTTAGCCTGATCACCTTTCCCAATTTTCCAAAAATATGTTTTTAATAATTCCTTCACCAATTTTGAGGACCAATAGAATCGGAGATCCCCGAGAAGGTAAAGAATGTCGAATTAATTCTTGCGGCATCATTCCTTCTACGCATATTTTGCTCTAATATTGATGGCCCATAGCTGATACGGATTTTGCAGCAATCTCCAATATAACTTTGCAGCTAAAGCTTTATTATTCTGCACACTGGATCTAAAACCCAATCCCCCCTCTTTCTTTGGCAAACATAATGTTTTCCATTTCACAAGATGCCATTTCCGAACCTGTTGAGTTCCTGTCCATAAGAATTTCTGGCTAATGGAATCAAGCTGATGTAAAACTTTCACAGGAATATTCAAAAGAGAAGAAAAATAGATAGGAATAGCTTGTAAAACAACTTTAATCAAAGTTATACGTCCCCCAGAAGTTAACCATCTATGAGTCCATTTACTAAACTTCTGAAGAATCTTTGCGGGTAGCCAACTCCAGTCTGTTAATCTTTTAGAATCTAAGGGGATAGCCAAATATTTTAGAGGCAATGTGCCCTTCTGAAATCCTAATTTTGCCAAAATATCCAGCTCCAGCCTGGGAGAGCAATGGAAGAAAATGATTTTTGACTTTTGCCTGTTTATATCTTGACTAGTGGCCTTTGAAAAGAGCTCCAAGTTGTTGTGGATTTGATTAGCTTCTTTTAAAGATGCTTCTCCCATAATGGAAGAATCATCTACAAACTGCAGATGGGATAAAAGGGTCCACCTGTGTAGCCAATTTGATGCCCCTTAACTTCTTTTGGGTTCTCGTCTTGGAAAACAGTCTGCCAAAAGATTCAGCAACTATTATGAAAAGAAATGGAGATAAGGGATCTCCTGCCTTATTCCACGAGTAGCAGAGAATCTAGTTGTAGGAACCCCATTAACCAAAATTGAATAAGAAACCGAAGAGATACAAGCTTGTATCCACTGAACCCAAAGGGGGGAAAAGCCAAACCTCAAGAGGATTTCAGTCAGGAGAGACCAATTCACCCTATCATATGCTTTAGACAAATCCAATCTCAAAAACATAGCTGGTTTTTTTGAATTTCCATGGAATGGAGGGCTTCTGGCCAAAACAATATCATCATAGATTTGTCTATGAGGTACAAATCCCCCTTGTTTCGAGATATTACTTTATAAATGATAGTCTTCAACCTTTCAGCTATGACTTTGGTAATTATTTTATAGAGCACGTTGCATAAAGCAATGGGACGATATTCCGCAAGGGTAGAGGCTTCTTCTTTCTTGGGAACCAAAGCAATATAGGTTTGATTGATGACTTTCAGAACAATCTTTGCTTGTCTGCATTCTTCCACCACTTCCAAAAGATCATTTTTGATAATGTCCCAGAATTCTGATAGAATTCTATCGGAAATCCATCCGGTCCTGGTGTTTTCCCTTTTTCATAGCCCATACAACTGTTTGGACTAAGCACGGACTGAACTTTGCACAATGCTAGATTTGCTTATTTTACTAACTTGAATATTTTTTGGTTGATGCGGAGTTACGAGTGAACCCAAATGCCCCTGCATCATTGCCCTTGCTCTATGTGAGACTTTATGTGAGGCTATGATTGTCCATGTATACATTGATGGTACAAATGCAACATGCTTTCCTTCAGTCTGCAACCAATCTATGATCTTTTAAATGAGCTTGTGAGATCCTACATTCCTAACATTATATCTTCTATTCTTTTCATGCTTTTTTATATTAGAATCTTGAGGATTTAGTTAAATTAGATCATAAATGCTGGCACTGTTGCCAATTAGTATCAAGATTTTATATCCAGGGATAATAGTCTTGGATAAGGGCCTGAAAGATGTATCGTGAGAAGTAAAGATGTGGGTAGCTGTCTCATTTCTGTAGTTTTTCCATCTGTGCAACAATCTAAAGTGTGCAATTATTTGTTTTTTGAGCCATAATAGAAATCTGCTAGATACCTAAGAGTAAGCAAAAAAATCTGAAGAAATTCTCAGAATACAATTCTAGGTCCTTTTTGGATTCTGAGAGTCTGTGAGACAGCTTGACATGTGAAATATGGTCATAGCAGTCTAGAGCCTCGAAAGTCTGAAAAGAAGATTTTGTTTACCAGTTGTGGATTATGGGACATCGGGAAATCACACTGCCTTGACCTGTCAAAATGGCATTATAGGAGTTTGAAGTGGCAAGAGACGGGTTAGCATATGCGCTGTCCAATTCATATCAATGTTCCTAATTTAATCTCTATAAGACAGCCGTTACAAAATAAAATTCCTTAAAGTTATTAGATCTTTTCCGAATTCCAGTTCTGTGTTTAAGTAACATCTTTCATGTATAATATCCTCTTGATAAGAGGAGCCAATCATCCTTAGTATGGAAAGTGCTAAAGTTAGAATTTGCACTTGTCAAGGTATACAGAATTTGAGCAATGCAAGTTTCATCCTTCACATAATGTTCAAAATCTTTCAATTGCCTCCTCAGAAAATGATTCAAGGCTGACCGAAGCTAACTGCCCCTTCAAATTTACAGCTGTACATAGCTTGGAAGCATGGCAAATTTTTGAAAATGTCCCAAGCTTGCTTTACTAGCTGCACCCTCAATTTGCTCTAAGACTATTAAAAATGGAGAAGTATGGAGGTAGACAGCATCCTTGCTCTTCTCATCTTTAGCTTCCTTGATGATTTTTTCGTTGACTTTTCATCTGTTTCTATCACAGTAACTCTGGCTAGATATTTTAGGTTCAAGTTAGCCGTCATCCTTATTTGTCAAAAGTAGTAATTGACAGCTTCACTGAACTTTTTATGACAATGCAAGTGTTGAGGGACAACACTGAAAATCAATTATAACTATAAGTGTTATCAAATGAAATGAAATTCAGAAACTCGCTGCATCAGCAGATTCTTGGTAATGGATTATGAGTTTTGCCTCCAGCATCAAAGGTAATGGCCAAACAAATTTGCTTCATTTATTAGGAGAAATAGCCCCTCAAGTGCAAAATATGCCCCAAAAATTACTTTAATACATAGAAGATGAAGATTACCTTCCCACTTTGGTTCTTGAAGTGTTTCGTCTTGCACCTGCCCTATCTACTCCCTTCGGAATGGTAGAGTGATGTTCCTCTTGCACCTTGTTCGGTCCACTCACTTTGGAATGTGAGTGGTTTTCTTCTTGCCAAACACATGTTTTCTACCATGGAGGGTATGCCACGAGGAATTTTACAGCCAAAACATACAACCTACAACTCATTGTGGTTTTGGATTTGCTTGCTACAACTCTTGTCAAAGTGGATTATACATACCGTAATCCATTGCCATGCCCAAAATGTGCTCTACAGTATTTTCCATGTGAAGGTATACATGCTACAAATTTGAAATACAAATGAGTTTTTTCACTTGTGATGATGCATGTTTGCTTTGAATGCTTGAGTGGCTACTCTCTTGGAGTGCATCTGTTGTTTTGGATGCTTCCTCTTCCTATGTTTGAGACCTTTCTCTTTGGAGCGCCTCTTTTACTTTACTTACTTCATGTATTGCATCCTATCTACCACTTAAATTGCTTGCTGTGCTTACTTCATGTATGGTTGTTTCATCTTTCATGAAGTTTCTTTGCTTTGCTTACTCCATGTATGTTTGTGTCATCTTTCATGAAGTTTCTTTGCTCTGCTTACTTCATGTATGTCTGTTCCATCTTCCATGTGTTTCTTTTGTTTGCCTGCTTCATGTATGATTGGCCCATCTTCCATGTAATTGCTTCATGTATGGCTGTCCATGCACTCTATTTTGTGTTCATGCTGTGACAAGTGGTTTGGGAAGATATACAACTTCAATATATGAAGCTCTAATTGAAACAAATGGAGTGCTTGATGTACCTCATGACATGAGTGCCATTACGACCTTGGAACCTTCTTGTACCTTTCCTGTGCTGGGTTCCTCTTTCATGTGCTTGTAAGTTCACCCTTGGCTGATTTTTTACCAATGATATTTTGCTACCCCAAATTTCTTTCCAAGTGGGTTTTGGTCGAACCTACTTGCTCTTAGAAAGTGTCAGTGTACATATAATGTCTCTTTCTGGGGCTGAAACTGAAAAACAAGGAAATAACACAAACCCCAAGTGAAGTGAATTCTGATTTTTATAACAGCAGCTTTGAAACCCTAGCAGCGACTGTATAGGGACATTAAATTCACCATATAACCATGCACAATAGCTGAAAAATACTTCTAAATAATTATTTCAAGTACGACAACAAATATCCATCCAATTTGCATCAAAGAAATGGAGAAAACCAGAGATAATACACTGTTGTAATTAATTTTGTGACAGCAGCAGGGCAGCCACCAACATGGGCTGAAAACAATAGATAAACTCCTCCAAAAATAGCCAAATTATGGATTCCAGCCTTATAAATTATGGTAAATCAGAATATCAAAGAATATATGAATTATGTGCCCTAGAAGGCACTGAACCACAACCAAACCCTAGTCGCTCCCTAGGAGAGGGGCTCCAAAAATCATGCAAAGCTTTTGTAGGTCTTCTTCTTGATGTCCTCGATCCAAATCAGCAAGAGAGTCTTCGATAGATATCTTCAATTCACCAACATGGAGAGTTTTTGTTCTCCACCAAACCACAAGGAAGGGTTCCGTCCTCCTTGGATGCCACACAAGAGGGTTGTCATCCTCAAGTGGAAAGGTATTGAGCAATCAGCCCAACAAACCAAGTATATGTGTAAATGCGCCAAAGATGATTTGCAAATAAGGTCATACAATCGTTTTATATCCCTTGGTTGGTGCCAAATGCTAGATAGGTGAAGAACAACCTCTTTAAGCTTCACTTTATCTTCTAATCTCCTGTTGGGGTCTCATAACCCCAACCGACCTACCTCAAGGAGTGAAACACCAAATGAAAGCATTAAGAATAATAAAAGAGAACTGAAATGAGTTCAATTACTTCCCTTGTTCTCTTATCCTTCTTGGCCATGGGAAGAGAATGGCAAGAAGTCTTCATTCGTCATTAATTTGAAAAAGGGGATATTACAGTCCTCCTTCCCAAAATTGCTTGCCCTCAAGCAATTGTAAACTTATGTCTAAGTATCATCATATCAAGGTGAAGGAACATGTTGTAGTGCTCCCATAATTTGGATCCCTTGCCTATTAAATGAAGGAGCTTCAACCCAAACAAACTCATACCTCTATTGCCCCTTTCTTTGCTTGTCATCATCTCATAATTTCCACCCAAATGATGGATTCCCAATACTTCAGTAATGCTGTCCCAAAAACAGCTGTAACCTTGCGTTTTCCTCTCAAAAATCAGAATGTAGGTGGCTGGAAACAAGGTATGACAGTCATAAATCACCTGATTTTTCCCCAATTTGGAGCTATGTTGGCTGAAGTAGTTGTCTTCTTCAGCTGGAACCATCTACCACTATTTTTCAATGATTTTATGACCTCAAAATGACCACTCTTGCATCTGATCAAGTCTGAAAACAACTCATAATCTGATTTTATCAAAATCAGCAGCTTAAAAATGGAACAATAGCTGCAAAACTGAAATCTCCTTGTAAAATTAGGAATTGTGAGCATGACAATGACTAAAAACACCTCTCTAAAGGCTGAAAATTTTCTCCCAACATTCATCAATTGAAAAATGCTCCATCTCTTGACTGAAAATACTTGCCTACCCACTTGTATGCATGCAAATGAAATCATGTGGTGGCTGATATGAATAATGACAACAATACCAAGTTTGAAATTCTGAGCTATTATTCTCCAAAGTACACTTCTTTTGTCACCACTAACCACCCACATACTTTGTTGGTGTTCCTTTGCATGAATACTCAACCATGAAGTAACTGTACCATGCTTATGTTGCGCTACTCTGATATTATACTTGGTTGGAAATGTACAAAATGAGGCATGTTTTGTGAATCCATCAACCACAACATGTAAACAACTCTTACTTTGAACTACGGTGTTGGTGAGAAAATTTGTTGGTTGGGCAAATTATATGTCTCCACCAACATTCATGGGGCTATGCTCCTCTGCATTGAATGGTGTAGTTCCCATTATTGAATGAAAACTAATCTAATCCTATATATTGTTGTGGGTTGGCCCAAAAGGCTGGGATCACACAGGGATACTCCACTGAACCTGTGGCAAGATGCTTGTACGGGGTTTAAGGGAGGAATTACAATGATGTAGGGAGGAGGGAAATTAGGAAAGGAAGGTTATTGCTGTGAGTAGGCCAATTGCAGAGTTCACACCCAATAACCAGAGTAGTTCAATCATTCAATATAGAGGAAAGAAACAATGAAGCTATCTAGTGAGAAGAACAAACCAGACACAAAGTTCTTGGATTCATTTATCAAAGATACAAAGCTCTTTTGGGATCACTATGCTTGCAAAGTGCATAAAAGAGAGAGATAGAGGAAATACAAGAAGAAGGAAAATAGAAGAAATGTAGCTTTTATTTCATGTGCATTGACACAAAGTCCAACAACTACAATCCACAATTGCTACAGATAGAAATTTTTCAAAATCTCGGAATCTTTTGGAATGGAGAAGCCATCCCAATTTATAGCAATTTGAATTGACCTTTCACCTCCCTCATATGACTCTTCGTTTTCCATATTCCACTTGTGACTTTTCATTTTCCAATTAAGTATTTCTCTTATAATTTTGAGAAAATACTTTTACATTTTTAAAAATATGTCACTTAAGTGAATAGGACAAAATACAATGATGAAGCCCAACGAAGAATTAGAAAGGAGAGAGAAGGAAGAGAGAGAAAGAGGAAGGAGATAGAGAAACAAATGCTCAAAGAATGGATGAGGAACACTCTCTCCAATGAAGATCAACTCCACCGGTAAATCGGTGAAATGCTCTAATGCGATGATGAACTCTAGACCTTGAACTCTTTAC
The DNA here is from genome assembly GCA_018340775.1 of Taxus wallichiana var. yunnanensis. Lineage (NCBI taxonomy): Eukaryota > Viridiplantae > Streptophyta > Pinopsida > Cupressales > Taxaceae > Taxus > Taxus wallichiana. Next base: position 865,919,594 of record CM031238.1, read on the forward strand.
ACCATGAGAAATCCTCCCTGGATGACGCATGGACACCTTGAACTGAGTGTTTAGAAACATTGTTGAATGATTCCTTTGGTGACCACGCGTGTCACTCATGAAGATCCCTTCAAGAAGTTGATGCCGGAAAATGTACCACGATGAATTTTTCAACATGGCCATACTATTACATTGATTGAAAGCTCGATGAAGCACATTTGAACACTGAAGAATGCCCATTCCGCAATATGAAACAATTACTCCGAACCATGAAGTGCCATCATTCCTTCGTTCTTCTGGTTACACACTTGGATGAGAAATTAGAACAACTACACGAGCATTGTAACCATGACGATCCTATCACCTTAAATATATTGATGACTGAAGCCGAGACTGATTTGATACCTGTGAATTCGAGCTTCATGGCTCATAGGACACTTTACTGCACCTAAAAAGGGGGTTACTATTTTTAGTAAGTGACAATTTCCACCCTTTTCGGCTTCGATCTTTGAAATTGTCCTTATAGATCACTTCAGTGCACTCTGCTTTTGTCGAAATCTGCTTCCTGTGTAGACTTACTAAAAATAGCAAGTGCCTGTGTAGGAGGATTTTTATTTTTAGAAAGTGGGGTTATGGATCTCGATTTTCGACGAAACCACCTTTTTTGACATGGGTTTTTTGATTTCAAGCAGCACCTCACGAATTTCTAGTCTACCCGATGTCTAGAAATAGAGATTTTAAATTTCAAAAATTTTGCCGCGGGAAACTGGGGTTTCTTTGCTGCAAAAATACGGGCGTGTTTGTGAAAATTTCACTTGGATTCTAATGGCTTCAAAAACTAGATGATTGCAAAAACCGCATGTCAATCATGCACCGGTCGTCAAGATATGAACAATTTCTCCTTTCCTCATTACTGAGTCATTCTCGCGAAGACCAAGCTTGGAACTTTAAAAAATCTGTGTTTTTCAATGGTTTCTTCATCTTTAGATCATGGGAAAATGGCAACAATGGATGGAGGAAGAAAATTGTGGAGGAAAGATTCGATGAAAATTTCGGCAGAGTCTCGGCAGGGAGAATGTGGGAGAATGAACACAAAGATGGCTAAGTCCGGAATTTATAAGCTTTGAGCACAATGAGGGGGAGGGGCACATTTTTTTGACCCCATTGTCCCATTGGTTTGGGACAATAGGTGCACAAAAATGCGCCTTAGCCTTTTTGTGACAAGTGTCGCTTGTTTATTCGATGAGAGAAATGAAGGGTGGAGCAATGGGTGTAAAAGTGCGCCTCAGCCTCAGGTTGCCATGTGTCCCTTTACAAATTTGACTAAGTATCGAAACACATACCTTGGAGGGCGACTTGGAAAGACCATAACTTGAGCTCCCGAATGAATTTTTGCACGCTTATTTATATGATTTCGCATGGAAAAGGCCTTTTGAGAATGATGGGAGGGGTCCCATGGCTTGATTCTGCTTGAAACACCTTCAAATACCTCCTTTTTCTTGGGATCACCTGTGGTGCATGGAAAGAATGAGCTGCCTAGAAAAATGCATGGGGTTTTGGATTGATCTGTTTTTTCCACCATGTAGAGGGTTGAAAATGCTTTCCAATGATATCTTGTTGGGTGTACAACTCATTTTGAAGCTCCCGGAATCACCTCTTGAAGTTCGGCTACTCTTCCGCGGTGCAAGCTCCTTTGGCCTCAAAACCCACTTTCAGTGAATTGGCTCCTAAACCTCCGAAACTTTCCAGAATCTTCCAAAATCTATTCCTTGATGTTCCTGGCTCTTGAATACCTCTCCATGATGAATTTTGGCCTTTGATCCGCTCCAGGGGTTGTGCACTTTCCTTAGGAAGGCTGATGATAGCCCCTCCTAGGATTTTTCCCGAAACTCCACTTTTAGAGAGATTGCTCTAAAGGTTCTTGAATGCCCTTTTTCTTCCTAGACCACCTAGGGGAATGGATGACACTCACTTATGGACCATTTGAATGACAAGATAGGACCGGTATAGGGAATAGACTGACTTGGGGGTATCTTGGAAAGGTATAACATAGAAATTTTTTTGACACTAGGGTATGGTTGTCCTGTTTTCAAGTGAATTTTGCCCATGCAAAAACACAGGACAACACACGACAACCTAGTGATGATTTCCATGGAGATACCTTTTAAATGTCACCTTCTCGCCCATATCAATAAAGCTTATTTCCATCTTTTGGAAATTGAAAGTGAATTCTCCCAAAGAGTGCAACCATCAAACCCCAAACACAAGATAGATACTAGCCATGCAAACCATCGGTTCATTAGCATTTTTTTCAAAATAAAGCAAAAGTTTCAAAAAACAAATTTGTTCCAGCAAACCAAACAAATAACAGCGATTGGTATTAAAAGGTGCCTTTGGTTTGTCCTTACGAGTAAAGTCATCTCATTAAACTATTGCATCAATTGCATAATAGAGCCGTGACAATGACGTTTGTGGCATTGTCCTTAAATCATTGGGAAGATTTTTTATTTTTCCATTTTCCCATTCCCGATTGTACCCATTTGTGGCAATTGCCAAACTTAAATTTCAAAAGCAAGAATACTCCGATATATATAGGGTTGATACGCCCATGTACAAGGACTTCTTGTTAAGTGGGTGTCATTGATAGAGCGAATCCTTTTCATGTACCACCTAGGTACCATGTACCATTCTGCTCTCATGTATCATAACACCTCTTTTATGTATTTATTGGTATATTGAAAGGGCGAGTTTCTTCCACGTACTAACGGGTATATAGGAAGGGTGGGTATATTGAGAGATCTGGTATTTTGGTTGTTGGTATATCAAAAAGGGAACCTATTGGAGTGATAAGGAGGTACAAAGTGTCTTCAATAAAATCAATTGTTGGCACAACTTTGATTAGCAAAGATACTTGGTTAGAGTGGTCTCGGTAAGTGGAGAACACACTTATCTTCAATGATCTATGGTTCGACATTTGTGATAGGGACATAAAGCCAAAATTGCCTACAAATGCAAAAGAAGCCAATCTTTGGAAGCAAAAGAATTTGAAAGAATTGTCCTTACCGAGGGCCTTAAAGTATGCATAAATCTTGCTCACATTCAGGGGTATGATATTGCATGGAAAGCATTCAATAAGTTGAAGGACTTGTAGGATTCTCACTCAAAGTTGGAGTTCATAAAGTTGTAGTTAAAATTATTTAATCTTGAGTTGAAGAATGGTGATGTCATGAGTTCTATCTCAAAAATTCGTGCAATCAAAGCATAATGTTGAAGCCATTGATGTAACAATTGACACATATATGATTGCTTTTATAAAGGCCCTTTTTCCTACATATTCAACTTACTTGGAGTCTTTACAAGCAATCAATCAATTAAAGACTCAATTTTGATCAATTGGTTGAAAAGATGGCCGAAAGAGAAGAATTTTGGAAGAAAAACCGACTCCATGGGAGAAAGCATTTGTTATGCCCATCAAAAGGGCAATTCTTTCAAAAACTTTGTCCCTCAATAAGGCTTTGTCTTCCAAAAATGATGATAAAGGGAAGAATAAGGGTAAAGGAGGCAAATATAACAAGAACAATGGGCAAAAACAGAATGATAAACAACACTTGTTCTGCAAATGTTGTAGCAAAAGGGAGCCATGAGGCTCATGAATGCAAGACTTCATGGGAGAAGATTGAAGCTTATTACAAACAAAAAGAAGAAAAGAAGCCCACCAAAGAACCAGACTCCGCTCAATTCACAAGTGAATATGTGCTCTCAAGTACATATGCGAAAGCACACGTGTTAGTGAATTTAACATGGTTTGATGTTTGGGTCCTTGACACCGGTGCCACTCAACATATGACTTTCTGAAAGGAATTATTTGAGGAGTTTCATGAGGAACATTTTGGCCCGATATATCTGGCAGATAGATCAAGTTTGCAATCAGAAGGAAAGGGTTTCGACTCAAGTGTCTAGGGCTTTTAGATTTTATTCTTAAAAATGTCATGTACCTTTCTTACATAAAAATAAACTTTGTTTTTGTGCACATTCATGAACAAGGGCACTCCATTTTAATGGACAACAAGGAAGTCACTATTAGAAGAAAAAGTGACAATGCGATCTTCGGATGCGAGGAAGGAAAATTGATCGAAGGGCGAGCCACCAATTTCATGGAATTTTGCTTATCTTGTTGAAGATGGAATGTCTCTAAGTATGTTAGGGAATGAAAGATCTGGGCACTCCAATCATGACCGCATTCACTTGTTGCAGAAAAGAATGGCATAGCAGATTGCTCGCCCTACCCACAAAATTTGAGAGCGAAGCCTATATGTTGGTTAAACACTCAAAGGACCTTTTTAGAAGTCATAATGGAAAGCCGACAAAAAGTTACAATTGGTCCACTTTGATTTGTGTCCTCTTCCATTACATTACCAATGGTCACAAGTACATTGTTTTTCATCGACCACCGAACAAATTGGCATGGACCTATTTCCTTAAACAAAAATGAGAAGCCATTGAAATGTTTGAAGTTTTGAGCTATGGTGGAAAATGAATCTCAAACTTGCATCAAGACACTCAAGACCGATAATGGTGGCGAATACACTTCAAAGGCCTCTCGAATCCTATCTCAAGCAAAACAGATCAAACATCATCAAACAATTCCTCACACTCAACAAAATTTAGTAGAGAGGATGAACAAAATTGTGATGAATACGGTTCGTGCAATGTTATATTTCAAGCGGGTTAAATCTACATTTCGGGTATAAGCAACACAAATAATAGTGTACCTCTAAATTAGATCAGCGTCAACAACCCTTTAATTGAAGAATCCATATGAAATGTGGTGTAGTCATCTTCCTTTAGTACATCATCTTTGGGTTTTTGGATCCACTTGTTACGTATTGATTTCTAAGGAGAAAAGGAATAAGTTGGACCACAAGAGTCGCAAATGCATTGACTTGGGATACTCTGAATCCTCTAAGGCATATAGGTTATATGATGAGAAAAACAATAAGTTTCTTGTTGCAAGAGATGTGGGTTTGTGAAACAACAAAGGATAACACCCACATTGATCGACAATTGAGTTGACTTGACAAATATGCAAAGTTTGATGTCTACAAGGAGAGTGATTTGGAAATTCCAAACAGTGAGGGGGACATGCAATTGGGAGTCATTTGATTCCGTATTATCTCCTATAACAAAGATTGAAACTCCTCTTAAAGAAGAAAATGAAACTTCATCAAAAAATGAACAAGTGGCACAAGAACAAAGGACAAAAAGTGAAGGAGCTTTAGATCATGAGATTGAGGCACCTATACCACAAAATAAGATGCCTAAATGGGCAACACAAACATTGAAAGATGTTCGTCTTAATGAAGTTGGAAAAAATGGCTCACTAAGTTGGCTGTAATGTCCCTTTTTCCCACTTGAGAGCTGATATTTGGTCTTCTTGCCATTCCTTCTCCATGGCAAAGAAGCAAAGATGAAGGAGGAGAACATTGAGCATCTATATGATATGTTTTTACTAATATTTTTATATTTTCTTTAGTGTTTTCTTTCTTATACAGGTCGGCCTTTCCTTTTTGTACTTTGGCGCCAATTGAAGGATATAAAAGGAGATCTAAGGCATCATTTGCTATCTAGACTTTGGTGCATTTTATCTTATTGGAGCATTGCGAGCTAGGAGCTCCTTGTTCTTGCATTTGAGGATGAAAACCCTCATATGCGACTTGCCTAGAAGGACGAAAACCTTTCTAGAGGTTGAGTGAAGGACGAAAACCCTTCAACTTGACTTGGGGATTGGTCTAAAGGCTAATTTGAGGAAAAAATTTTCCTTTTTCAGATTGTTGTTGATTTATTTCTAGTGGAGCGACCTACCTTGAGTAGGGTTTTGGACATTTGGTGAACTATATGTGCAATTTTGATTGATAATCTGATTTATCATATTTTCTAAGGTAAAATCTCAAGTTTGGTGATTTTTGGGGGTTTCTAGGCCCTAGATCTACATTTTTTTTGTGGGTGCAATTAACTAGTTATAATTAATTTCCAGCAATGTATTTCTTCAGTATTTTCATTGATTTTGGCTCTTGTGGTTGCATAATATATATATAAAAATTGTGGCAAGTGAATTTGAAGTGTTCATGGTGTTTTGGCATATTTTTTGAAGAGTACAGATCATTGATTTTTGCATTTTCAGTCTGCTGCAATTAAAAATCAGATATGAATATTTTGGTGTTTGGGTAAATTCCATTGTTTGTGGTTAAACCCTTGAAAGGGTCATGACAATGGTATCAGAGCACGGATTCTTAAAGACCTAGGGTTTCAATTGATAGATTATTGAAGGCTCAAGGAAGACTAGCAGGTACCTTGGATTGTCTTGCCTCCACCACGCAAAGCGTACAAGGAGGAAGGATTTTCAAGGAAGAGCCTAGGGTTTCAAGAGTCAACAAGGTGGTGACTAGCTTTGAAGAATATCAAGCCCTTCCAGAGAAGATCCGTGATGCCCTAACATTTTTAGAATTCATGAATTTGGAGAAAGATAGAGTGGGCATTGGAACTTGGTCCAAGCCCCGAGCCATGCACAAGGGTAATGGGAGAAACATCCCAACCCTTGAGGAAAAGAGCCCCATCTTGTTGGGAAAACAAGGAGTGGCTACGAAGTTTGTTGAAGAAGGGGTCAAAACCCCAAGTTCGCTAGGGGAGGAGAAGCATGTCTATTCCCCTAAGGATGAGGAAGATAGTGTTTTTCCGCAGCTGGTTATGGAGAGGGAGCAACCCTTTGGAGGGTTAGAAACCTCCAATCCTCTTGCCACGGGTGATCCTTTGGATGATTTTCCTAACAACACCTTGGTGACACAAGGGTTTGATGAACTAATGAAGCACGGGCCAAGGAAGAATGAAGTTGCAGCCCTTACTCCCATTCCTATTCCGGATAGTCAACAAAATGAGGTAATTTTGGATCATGGTTTGGTTAATACTGATTTTCTTTTAGCTCATGATGAATTTAGGCTTGGGAAAGTGGGAAAAGAAGGGAACCTTTGTTCGAATAGATATGAGGACAACAAGCTTGCTGGATTTTTATAACAATGGTCAAAAAGAGGCATAATGATGAAGAATTGAGCCTTGGTAAAGGCCACAAAGGCAACCCAAGCTCAAGCAATCAAGATATGGAAATAGTTCAAAAAGAGGAAGATCATTTGGTTGGAGAAACATGGTCTAAAGAGTGGGAACACCTTGATGGTAAAGGGCACATACACTCTCCAAACCGGGTGAAGACCGCTATATGTGCATGGGCCAAGATAGAATTGGGGAGAAGCTTTCCTCCTTCCAAAGACTATGGTATGTTTGTAGAGATAACCAATTCCTTTTTCCATTTGATTCATATATCAGCTGTTATGTATGTGCCTAGAAAGGAATTTTGGGATCACAATGATGAATGCATTAAAGATAACTCACCCAAATTGATAAGGTCAAGGAGAGAGAAAGAATTTCTCCATGATAGACCGAGGATCACAATAGATGGAGCTGCTGGTCTGTACATAACAACAGTAAAAAGAAGGTCATTTGAGGGAAATTTCAGCCCTATGAAAGCTCAAGGACATGGGAGAATTGTCAAGCAAGCATCAAGCAAAGAAGAAGGTAAAAGACTTTTGGTTGTTCATGATATTCCTTTGTTTTTTAATGGTTGCATGTGGCAAGATACAAAAGGATTTTGGAGGCATAAGAAAAAGATGGAAAGAAGCATGAGGAGCTAGAGAATGAAGAGGATGTTGAAAGGGTTCCATGCATAAATACCATTGCTAGCGTGAAGAGGCTAAAAGATATAGTGAAGGTAAGCAGCCCTAGACCTAGAAACAACTCAGATTTATTGTCCAGCATGTTGCTACACCAAAATGATGGACCTCATGAACAAAGGGGAAGAAAGGAGGACTATGTGCTCTTTCTTATATGGCTGCAATGTTCTCACCTTCACCATCCGCAAGGCCAATCTGTTTTGCAAAGGAGCCTCAAGAATGACACTGGAAAGCAAAAATTCATGGAGGTAAGGTGTTTTTGAAATATTTTCTAAGTGCTGGTTCTAACTCAGAAATTTTGAGTTGAAGGAAGTTTAAGGGCAGCTCATGTTTCAAGAGGGTTTCAAATCCATTGTTCACCAACATGCCAAAACAATTCGCATTTTTAGAGAGGTATGATGTTTATATAACATTGCTCTACTCCATGTTATTGCTGAGTTTTTTCTCTAATCATCAGCCTATGCCGAGTAAAAGGAAGATAAGAAGTGAATGGTGTAGCCAAGGGTGCAAGGATACTTGGGAACAACACCTAAATTGTTTTAGCACATGTATGGTTGGTACTATGGTGAGCCTTAAAAGGGGAAGGTCTGATTGCACGGTCATAATTAACCTTGGAGGCTTCAAGGTCACCGCATTTGCATGTTGTCAAATTTCATGGAAGGGCACAAGGTATGCAATGTTTTACTTGAAATTAAGCCAACTAAAGTTAATGTTGCTTGGGGAATGCAATGGTTCCAATTTTTGGGAAAATTTCATGATGATACTCTTCCTCACATATCAGCCCTATGGAAAAATTTACTTATGGTTGGGCATATGCAAGTTTGGCCATCTAGGAAAAAAATTAAGTTGCTGATTTGGGTTCAATCAGATTATGAGTTGTTTCCAATTATGAGCAGCTATAAGAATGCCCCTTTTGAAGCTACTAAATCATGGGGTGATGGTCTTGAGGTTGTTGGGATGGAGGAAGGTAGTAAGACTAACATATTTGTTGATTCCAAGAACGCTGCCATAAGCTTTTGTATGAGCATTTCCAGCCCTTTCTCCAAGTTTTTATCAGTTGTAACCTTGTGGCCAACTCCCATAACATGGACGGAAGGGGAACTTTGAAGGTATGTCATGATTACATCTATTGTACTCTCCTTTCTACTGTTGATCACAAATTTTCTAGCCATTTGTTTACTTATAAGGTACCAAAGAAGGAGCTTCTAAGCACATGGTTAAAGAGGTACCGAACACTTCATGGCTGTTGTAGTCACTTTGCAGCCCTCATTCAGTCACTATGGTGCTATTTCTCTCAAGGAATCAATGGTCTAAACATGGGATGGCAAATACTTTGGCCCAAGGGTCAAATTGAAGATGGTTCCACCAAAGGGGTTTGCTGATTTATTCATTTTCAGTTTGTTCCTTTTGAAGTCTTGGTTCATAGAAAGACATTTTTATAGCCGGAGATTGTATTTTCTATACAATGACACACTTGTACTATTTTATACAATTAAAGGTGGGATTCTAGTTCCCCTCATCTTGAATTTTGAAGAAGAAGAACAAGATTTTATTGGTGATTGGGACAACGGGAAAGAGATGGTGGATCACCAATGTTTGGATGGTGATTTTACAAAAAGGAGCAGCTGAAACTTGTTTGGGATCCGGGCATTGGCAATTGCTTGAGGACAAGCAATTTTGGGAAGGGAGGACTGTAATGTCCCTTTTTCCCACTTGAGAGTTGATATTTGGTCTTCTTGCCATTCCTTCTCCTTGGCAAAGAAGCAAAGATGAAGGAGGAGAACATTGAGCATCTATATGATATGTTTTTACTAATAATTTTATATTTTATTTCTTATACAGGTTGGCCTTTCCTTTTTGTACTTTGGTGCCAATTGAAGGATATAAAAGAAGATCTAAGGCATCATTTGCTATCTAGACTTTGGCGCATTTTATCTTATTGGAGCATTGCGAGCTAAGAGCTCCTTGTTCTTGCATTTGAGGATGAAAACCCTCATATGCGACTTGCCTAGAAGGACGAAAACCCTTCTAGAGGTTGAGTGAAGGACAAAAACCCTTCAACTTGACTTGGGGATTGGTGTAAAGGCTGATTTGAGGAGAAAATTGTCATTTTCAGATTGTTATTGATTTATTTCTAGTGGAGCGACCTACCTTGAGTAGGGTTTTGGACATTTGGTGAACTATATGTGCAATTTTGATTGATAATCTGATTTATCATATTTTCTAAGGCCGGAATCTCAAGTTTGGTGATTTTTGGGGGTTTCTAGGCCCTAGATCTACATTTTTCTTGTGGCTGCAATCAACTGGTTATAATTAATTTCCAACAGTGTATTTCTTCAGTATTTTCATTGATTTTGGCTCTTGTGGTTGCATAAAATATATATAAAAATTGTGGCAAGTGAATTTGAAGTGTTCATGGTGTTTTGACATATTTTGTGAAGAGTACAGTTTGCTGATTTTTGCATTTTCAGTCTGCTGCAATTAAAAATCAGATCTGAATATTTTGGGGTTTGGCTAAATTCCATTGTTTGTGGTTAAACCCTTGAAAGGGTCATTATAGTGGTATCAGAGCACGGATTCTCAAAGACCTAGGGTTTCAATGGATAGATTGATGAAGGCTCAAGGAAGACTAACAAGTACCTTGGATTATCTTACCTCCACCATGCAAAGCCTACAAGGAGGAAGGACTTTCAAGGAAGAGCCTAGGGTTTCAAGGGTCAACAAGTTGGTGACTAGCTTCAAGAATATCAAGCCCTTCCTGAGAAGATCCGTGATGCCCCCACTTGCTTTTCTTTCCTAGGCAAGTCACATTTTCCCCTTGAGTAAATAACATTTGTTAATGCCTTTTTTAACTTTATTAAGTTCATAATATTTTACTATAAGTGCTTTATAATATTTTCTTTAATTTTTTGCACTTTATAGTAAATTATTATAACTTAAGCCACCCTTGTGTTCATCCTTTAACCGTTGGGTAGACAAAATAGGCTTAAGGGTCTTCGATAAGATTAACTTTTGAAGTGGGACATTTATGCCCTCCCTTCCCAAAATTGCTTTCTCTTAAGCAATTCTAAACTCGCTATCTAAGTGTCATACACAATAGATAAAACTTGCTGAAATGATCCAAAAGCCTGGCCCCTGTACTTGTCAAGTGGGCTAAAACTTGCCACCATCTATCACTCACAAGATGCTCATATATACAAGGTTGCATCCAAGGTATTACATAATTCAGATTGCAAATTTCATCTTCTAGTTCATCACTTTTCTCAAAACAAATCTGAATATGCAATATATATGACATTATTTTACTTGTCCCATACCTTGTGATGTCACCATGACCCATAAGAGGATGAATTTCTTCATAATTCAATTGCTGCAATGACATGCTTCTTTCTTCACCATTCTCATCTTGTGCAATCTGCCCTTCTTGGAATAATCCTATCATGCTTTTGGCTGCCATTCTTTGAGGAACTTCCTTTCCTCATACCTTGCAAAACAATTTCCTTGTCTTGCACTTTGAACTTCAACTCCATGGTTTGATAATTTTGGATGAACTCACCCAAAGATTGAAGCCATTGTACACCAAGTACTAAATCCAATCCATCAATACCAACAACATAAAATTCATCACTTACCTCATGACCTCCCATGGTGAATTGGAGTTGTGGAACCTTCTTGGTGCATGTGATTGAATGTCCATCCGCCACAATCACATTGAATCCTTGGAAGTCTTCTTCTTGCAATCCCAATTTGGCAACCAAATCTTCATCAATGAAGTTATGTGTTGCTCCACTATCAATCAATATGGTGATCTTTTGCCCATGAAGATCACCTCTCACATGGAAAGCATAGAAACTAGGCAACACTGTCAATGTAGCACCTGTGACAACCACCTCATCTTCTTTTGCTTGGTCTTTTGGATCAGCATTATCTTCATCTTCATCATTATCTGAAATTACCTCAATGTAATGGATAGATCCCTTACCTTTGCAACGATGGTTGGGTGTCCATGGGTCCTTACAATCAAAGCATAATTTCTTCCTCCTTAACTCATTCTTTGCTTCAATTTCGGACCTGTTTCTTTCCCATTCTTGTGCTTTTCCTTGCTGCCCACTATTTGTTGCCCCTTGCTTATCAATTTGAGCTGTTATTGGCTGCTCAAATGTGCTCTTTTGCTGCCCCAAAGCGCTGTTCGCTGCTGCCCAAATTGCAGATTTCTCCCTTTGGAATTGAACTCTCTAAGTCCAATGACTTCTTAATGGCACCTTGAAGAGATGGAGGATTAAAAACTTTAACAAGGCCTTTTAATGGTTCTCCTAACCCTTCAACAAACAATAAAACAAGCCTTCTTTCACTAATATCAGGCACCATTACTGCAATTCTTTGAAAATTAGAAATATACTTATCTAGAGTTCCTTCTTGCTTGAGTTGGGCTAGCTCCCTGAAATGCAAATCCGGATCCATCCTGTCAAATCTTTTTGTCAAACATATGCTAAATTCTTCAAGGGTGGTGATAGAGCCATGCCCTTGGGTGATGATTCCATGGTACCACCACTCATGTGCAACTCCCTCCAAATGCAAGGTTGCAAACTTAAGTGCTTCTTCTTCATACATAGGATTCAAAGAAAGATATGTATCTAATTTTTGTAACCAAGCTCTAGCAGAGCACTTATCTGAACCATCATATGAAGGAAGAGTTACCTTACCCAACCTTTGTTGAATGTCTCTCCTTGGTGACTCTTGGTGAACTCTTCGATTTCTTCTTGAACTTTTGCTATTCTTCACTTGGCAATAGTCTCGGAAGGATAGAATCTTAGACACCCTGTAACTCAGATTTACATACTCATCACCCCATGCTTCCACATCATCAACATCATTTTGTGCTTCCTCTTCAATTGGTTCCTCTCTTTGGAGAAACTTAGCTCTGAAAGTCTGATGTGTAGGCTTGGAAGAAGTCCTAACCATCTGTAGAGCTTCCTTCTCCATTGTTGGTTGCTCCTTGGTTGATAGATGCATTGTTCCCTTGTAGAATCTTGGCTAAGTTTCTAATGGAGCTAGTAAATGCTTCACACATTTCTCTTTGATTCTCCCTCATGATTGCTGCAACTCTCTCTCGACTTCTCGGTTATGATTTCATGCATATAGTTGAGCTCATCATTGGGAGGAGCCCTTTGATCATACTCTTCCATTGTCACTTTCTTTGGAGTACCCCTTCTTTGATATACTAAAGGGTTTTTTCCAGCTTGCATTCAGATCTGATTTTCTGCTTCTTTTTCTCACAGGCTGGGAGGATTTCAAGCTCTGATACCACTTTAATGTCCCCAAAAGGACACTTTGCAACCCCAAAGAGATTTTAGGCAAATCCCATCCACAATATGCAATTTATAGAAATTATACCAAAGGATAATATGCAGATCTGAATTAAACAAGGAAAATGCAACTAGGGCTAGGTAAGAAAATGCATTAAATATGTCATGAACCCACTAAATCTTTAGCCCAAACAAATCAGCAATATTTATAATGATAGAATCATGAAAGAAATACCGGATTAGAGCTCCAAAACACGCTGGAATAATTTTATAAAATATGCAGACAGGCTGCCCTCAGACACAACTGTAAATGATACTTCCAGGACTCCAAAAATTCTGAAAATGGGATGATCTGATGTATAAAAATCAGGGGTAACAACAACTAAAAACAACTCCAAAGCAACCCTAAAACACCATGAATCAACTCCTTAGGTGGTCACTCCACTGAAAAGGGCATAAAAGATAATAACAATCTTTTCTTCCAAACCCTTGACCAAAATCTGCACTTTATTGCCTTCTAACTGCTGGAAATGACTGAAAATAAACTGTTAATCAAGTTATGAGCAATGGAGACTCCAGGGTTGAGAATCCTCACAACTAGAGGAAGGGTTTTTGTCTTTCTCTAGATCTATTGGAGGGTTTTCATCCTCAAGAGTGAAGATGCAAGCAAAAATGCTCAACATACAAATCAGAAATGAGAGAATAATCAAGTGTTCCTCTCCAAGCAAGAAGACTTGCTTAAATAGAAGAATAGGGCCCAAATGGTAACTTTCACATCCAATTAGAAATTTCCCCTCATTTAATACTTTCCCCACTTGCTTTTCTCTCCTAGGCAAGTCACATTTTTCCCTTGAATAAATAACATTTGCTAATGCCTTTTTGCCTTTTTTTCTATTTTTTTATTTTATTAAGTTCATAATATTTTATTATAAGTGCTTTATAATATTTTCTTTTTTTTTTGCACTTTATAATAAATTATTATAACATAAGTCACCCTTATGTTTATCTCTTAACCGTCGGGTAGACAAAATAGGCTAAGGGTCTTCATAAAGATTAACTTAGGAAGTGGGACATTTCGAGTGATGGAGAACTTGACAACTTGCCAAGCCTTTTCTCTACCTTTAGGATCACAATTTTGCATTAAACCGTAGACAACCATATGCAAGATTAATTCAACGAGAATAACATTGCTTCTCATAAAACTCTCCAAATAGGATTTTACATACAAACTTCCATGAATCTCACTTTTTGAGCTCTCAGGATTTCTCCCCCATACTTGTGAAATGGAGAGGGGAGGCCTTATATTTATAGGAGTTGGAAGGTCTCATAAATACAGGTTGTTAGCCCACCTTGTTAAAAAAGGTGGCTAGCCAATACACGTATGGTCAAATGACACGTGTGTATTAGGTGTGTAACTTTGACTTTAAAGTTGCACATTCCAAATGTGACTTATTTTTAGAATAGAAATGTAAAAATTGAGGAAATATTATTACCTACCTAAGTAAAGTTGAACACTAATGGGTAATTAGACAATGACATGAACGTGGCGGGAGGAGGCGCAAAATTCTCAAAACCTTATTTCCCATTTACTTGTTAGAGAGCTGAATGCTCTCATTTAGCAGGATCTCTCCAGCATGTCCATCACCACAGCCTAACATCCATTACAAACAGGAAAATCACAAGAAGTAATCATGCACCCATGACAAGATAAACCAATGTACAAGTCTCTTTGTTGCTATCTTCTGTGTTAATAAAATACGACGAGAGTCCCCAAATTTATAGCTTGGAAAGGTTTGTTTCATGCAACAAGAATTTGTTGTGTGAACAATCACAAAAGTATGGGAACAACCTAAATTAGTGCACCATTCAAATTGTACGTGCACACACCAAGTTGTTACTCCAACAAATAATTAACCACTTCGTAATTCAAGCTTACCTTGTGTGTGAGTGTGAACATGGCTAACACGAATCTGGGGCACAAATAGCTTGAACTACCAACCAATGTGAACATGCACACTCTAACACCCTCCCTTAAGCGCAGAATGGGGAGTGAGAAAAGAGGAAGCAAAGAGACTAACGTGTTTGAAGACTAGGCTTGATCAGGTACCCATGTACAAATACATAGTGAAATCTAAGTGTCCTTATGGTAACCGGTCCATCTTACCAGAATACGTGGATGTTGAGTCATTGTAACCGAGAAGTCATTTAGGAATTGGTATTGTGTATGAGGCTCACTTAGAAAAACACTTATCAAAAGAACTGGAAAAAAGTTACCATGGATGAAGTGTATCACCGCAAGGCACCCAAAACTGGTAGTATAACAATGGAAGTGGAGAGAGCTATCTCATTCTACAAGCTGTCCCAAGAAGCACGACTAAAAAATCGAACACATGCCGGGCGTAGGTGCACTATCATACACAAGTGCATAGGTGGACTTGAAAGTCACAAGAGATCTCAGGCGTGAGAACACGTGATCTGAAACTCACCGAGAGTTGAAAGGTGTTGGGATGACATCCTTTCAAGCACCTTTGTCAAGTCCAAATCCACTGCTCTTCCTGAGAGCTAAAGTTTTGCTAACTAAAGAAATGTTTGGTAGACATGTGTTTACTTAAACACATTCTAGACTCATGGTTTGAATCCACTAGTGGAGGAGTTCACCAAACTCAATTCGATCTACTACAATAAGACGAAATGCACCAAATACCAAAAACAATTGTCGAGGTAATGAACAAAACACAAAACCCAAAGTAGGATCAACACCATACCCCCTCATACTTGTTGAATGGGTGGAGTGACGCTACAAATATGTATGAGTGGACAAAACCTACCACTTGAACATTGACAAGTTGACTTTGGGCTTCACCACACTAGCTAGACTTTAGAAGAAGAACTAGCTCCACTACAAGATTGAAGGAGACTGTCAACATGCCTTAAAAGTGTCAAAGATACGAGATGAAATATACCTCTCAAGAAGATGGCCCTAGTGGCAATGGGAGAGTCAAACAACCAAGTAGATAAGATAAGATAAGATAAATATATTAATGTCCAACAAATGACCACAAAAGTAGGTCAAAGGGATCAGCGAAAAACAAGCACCGATACAAGGCGGGAAAACCAAAGAGTTCCCAATAAAGAAGAAATACAAAAGCCAGAAGAGGTGGCCAACAGAAGAAGAAATCACACGCACCCAAAATGGGGGTGGAAAAACAAGTGAGAGGAAGAAAGGGGGAAAGACGACTAAGGAGAAGAAAAGAGGAAATCCCATCAGGGATGGAAGATCCAACTCTCCTAACATCCAAGGCCGACTGGAAGAAGCTGAGGATAGAATGCTGACCAACCGAAGAGAGAGGCTGCCTATTATGCCGCTTGTCTAGATACAATATTATCCCTTTGATGCCCGTGGATGCGGTATTATCCCTCTTATGCCTAGTAGGGAAAAGTGCCCAAAAAAACACAACCGCATGAAGAACACCATGGCTAGATTTAGAGCGACTACAAAAATGTCCCGTTCTCAAAAATAACGTCACCAAGTGATGCACAAAAAATTCTAGATTGATGTTCATTAAAAGGATGCCATCGAAACAGAGAGTTGCTCTATGACTACCAAAAATATAACTCATTCAACAAAGGAGCTATAAAAGGTAGGAGTGGCGAGCGGGCTAAGAAGCTGAAAAGTGTAGGAGCCATCCCTATAATGAATCTTGTAAATATCCATGATTTAATCAAATAAAAAACAAAACATTGCACAATAAAATAATAAAACCAGAGATATTGTAATTCATTCGGGACAAATTCCCAATGGAGAGATTACATATAAATAGCTCAATGAACTCCTATAAGTAAGGAGTCAAGGCTAATCTCTAAGTCCTCTCAATATCCCAAATATCTCTCAACTATGAGTTGTGCATTACAACTTGTTTTGCACACTCATATATTATTTTATAAATATTAAAAACTATTACTACCAAATAACCCAAACCACTCCTAAGTGTTCACACTATGAACAATATTTTTGTATCAATGAATGCATACTTTGTTGGCATAAGTGATTTGGAATCCATCCCAAATGAAGTTGGATGGTGGTGAAGATGCTTGCATATGATTCGGTCTGAAAGTTGACGACCAATGCATGCGAGGAAAGATCGATAGTGTCTTTAGGTTAATCAGGGACCGACATCAAGAATCTCAAGCTGTTCATGCACTGAGTGTAGGTACAATTGAATCCATGTGTAGCTCATCATCCTCACGAAAAGTGGAACAAACAAAAATAGGATAGAATATTTTTTACTTACTTTATAACCAATGCCATGGCTTGATGTCCAATTAATAGGTTGGACTAGAGCACAATGCCTTGAAGATGTCTACCAACATATCCGCCAAGATAACCCAAGGAGTGAAGTGTGTGAGAACCAAAAGTAGTAGTGTGCTTCTCAAAAGAGCACGGTAGATACAGAGAGGAGCAAAAGTGGAATTAGTAGAATGTGCAGCAACGAAAGTATCAAGTGTAATATCAAATTGTGCGATTGGAGGAGCAATGAGAACAATAAAAGAAGTTCATGATAAGAACATTGACATAAGCAACAAGCTCGGGTGTTATAAGTGGATTAGGAGCATGGGTTTTTGGTCCGCTTGGATAGGATGTTGCAAATTAACATGTTTTTGCTGCATAGAGTGAATAGGGTCATCCTTGTCATGGATGAGAGTGCAAAAAGGCATTATGCTTCTTCAATTTCAAGTTCTCTTCCTATAGTGTTAAAAAAGAAGACATGACAGAATACAAAAATTAAAAGTAAGACCAGAAAGAAGAAGCAAGTTTGTACATGAGTAGGTTTGATCTCTTGTCGACCAGGCCTCACCCTCGGGTCTTCGACACTCGGAAGAAAGTATGCCACCAACATAAAGTGCACCTTGAGATATTGCACAACTTAAGCACAATATATACCCTCTCCGCGGCTTTTGAAATCGCCCAAAATCATTGTTTGTGAACTAAAAAGGCTCCCCCTTTTAACATGATTTTTCCTTTTTTTACGATAATTTTCCCTTCCAAAAGAAATACCCCCTTGATAATTTCTCTTTAAAAGATTCCACCTCACACTAAAATGTTTCTCCCTTTTAAAAAAATTACTCTTCCAAAATAATTCTTAATAAGGATATATGCTTGGAGGGTAAGGGGATTTTAACCCTATTCCTACCTTTGATTTGTTGGCGAGAAAATTTGTTAGGTGGACAAATCTATGGGTTTCTTGCCAACACTGGGAATCGAAGTCTCTCTACTTGTATGGTGCAGCTCCGTGTTTATATGCGCGATGAAATGAGTTGTTCTGGTGGCCTTGCGATTGGGGATCCAACAAGGGCACTCCACTGACCCTGCGGAAAAAGCTTGCGGTTACCCGCAAGAGAAGACTTTGCTTGGAGAGCGGGAAAGGGAGTGAGAAAAGAGGAAGGGGAATTAATGTTGTGGGTAGAATATCATATTCCTACACACACTAATTAGAAATTTCAACACACATTTATAAGAAGAAAACAACAAAGCCTTAATGCTACTGGCTAGAGGAAACCATGCATACAAAGATGCACACATTCATATGCCTTGGAAAATTGAAACTTCTTCCTTTATTAGCATCTCAACAAGGTTGTACATAGCATGAGAATGGATGAAAATATGGAGGGGAGAAGTGGAAGAATTGGCTAACTCTTTTGCTCTTTCACAAGAAAATGCTCTCTCATGAACTCACAAATTTGCAACCCTTTAGAAATGGGAAGCCTTTACATTTTATAAGAAGAGAAGTGACTCTTCATCTACCCCCCAATGACCCTTCATATGTCTTTACACAACTTAAAACTTTTCACCTTCCTAGAAAAACATTAAGTCCCTTTTTATAACATAAAGGTGACTTATTACATTAAAAACCTAAAGTTACTTTTTAATTACATTAAAGACATGAAAAAGTGCAACCCCAACAAAGAATTAGAATGAGGAGAGAGAAAGTGGGGAAGAGAGGAGAGAGAAAGAATGCTAAAGAAGATCCCGCCATCGAAGGATTCCTTGAAAGCTCCCCAGTTGATCTCATTGCCTTTAAACTATTTGCTTGTGAATGATTTTCTTATGTTTGTAGAAATGTTCTTTGGTCGGACAAGAAACTCCTTTGGATGACCCAGGACATTGCGAACTAAGTGTTTAGAAACACTGTTAAATGATTCCTTTATTGACCATGATCGTTTCTCATGAAGATCACTCCGAAGCAGTTGAAGATGAAAATCAATCTCTGATGGCCACAATACTGTACTGATCAAGGAAAGTTCTGATGAAAGTGCATTTCGAGACACTGAAAAATGATGACCACAAACTCGTTCACAGTTCACAGACAATCTGTACACACCGAGAAGGTGAGCTCCGAACACTGATGAAGACTCCATGGATGATAGTGAAGAATGCCCACTCTGCGAACAACCCATCCAAGCCATGAAAAACCATCATTCATTTGATCTTTTGATTGCACACATGAACGATGTTGGGTTTCGAATGGAACATGGGTTTCAACCACGCTGATCGGGACAACAAGTCCCTCCTCTTTAATGGGAGAGGTTCCCTTATTATTGAAAGCAGGAAAAACAAATGTACAGATATACAACTCTCAATGTTTGGACCTTGATATTTTGGAATGTTTTCATACTTAAAAGATTATCAATCAGAAGGAATGGAAAAATATAGAGATGGAGAAGGAAGAAAACAACAATGCTTTTGGGAAATATAGATAGCAGAGTATCTCCCTACTTACATTGAACCAAGAAAATATGGAAAAGGATCAATTACTTCACCATCGGCGCAAATCTGCAGATACAAAGTTCTAAAGATTCACACAGACTAGAACACGGTTTATATTGAATGCAAAACAAATGATCCATTGAATTGAGCAAGGAGAGAGAAAGATATAGCAGAGGAAATAAGAAAAGAAAAGAACTTCTATATTGAATTACTTCAGAATTTACAACCTTCCCAGAAAACCAGAATCTCTTTTTCCAGTGGCCAAAACCATATATTTATAACAATTCGTATACATCCATACTTTGTCCCCAAGAAAAGAATATCCGAAAGGAATAATGTTTGTTGCAGATCCGCTTTTGGAAAGTGACATGAAACAAACACACTCATGAAAACCGGAGGTTCAAAAAGGCGAATATTTCATCAGTTCGAGCATGATTACTTTAGCAGGGGGTATCTCATGATTTTCTTCTTCATGTGGTCTTGCCATTTCTACCTTTTAACCACTTTCATAGCACTCAAGTGCTTGCTGGTAATTTTCTCCCTTTTTTATCGCGTACGCCTAATAAACTCCGTTTTCTAACGATCAAACTTTACATCCCTTTATACTTATCAATTTGGCACCATAATAAACCAAAAATGCACCTCATGGAGAAACGACAAGAATACAGAGGAAAAGAATGAAGAATGATCCATTTTTGCGTTTTGTAGAGCTCTGGTTCGTTAATGGCGTTAAAAACTAGATGAGTGTATTTGGCTATCTTTTCCCCCTTTTACCTTCAAATTTGGACCCTACACGTGGCAAGATCCAAGCCAGGATGGCCCCGAGGGAAGAAATCTGCATTTCCTGACATTTGGGAGAAAAAGCGCGATTTCTCATTTTGCTCCGCCCCTCCATAGCTTCGCCAAAGGCCGGACACGTGGCATCACATGATCGATTGCGGGGGTGTGTTTCGCTTTTACACTATCTATTTTGGAAAAGGAAAAATTCCAACCTTTCCCTCGAAAGTCTATGCCTCCGCCATTGAATTTTCAACATGAACACGTGTCCCTTTCTGATTTGCTGCGGACTTCAACTCGAATTTATCCTTTCGCTTGGGCAGGGCCGCGGGTCATTTTAGAACTTTTCGCCCTTTCGCCGTAATGCCTTAGAGAATAAAAAGGATCCGTCGCCCTGAACTTCCGCCAATCAGGGACCGGCGGGGATGTGGGGCAAATCTGACATTTGTTCCAAAATCACCAAAAGTGATAAGTTCAAAAAGGAACCCGTCGCCGCATCCAATGGGAAACAAACGCGTAGCTTCACCTTTCCAAGCAAGAATTTGACGGGGAAAAGAACGTAGGAAGTTGCAGGAAACGGAAAATGCCATTTTGCTCCCGATGAAGAATTTCTTTCTCTGCAAAAGGTTAAAAAAGAAAGATGCAAGGTTCCACACCTTCCAAATGCACAAAAGAACTCAAATCATTTCCCATCCATTGAAAATAGAAACGTTTTAACGGCATCGATCGAGGAAATTTTGATTAAAAACGTTGTGGGAAATGAAAATGAGCATTTGAGGAGTTTAAAACACGAATTTCTTTCATGGCAGGGCTCCAATTTTCACGAAATTAGATTCGAAAGGGTGGGGAAAATTGAGAGGACAACAAACGGAAACTGGACAATCAGTGAACTTGAACTTCCCGCTTCTTGGACACACTGATCGCACTAAAAAGGGCAACTTACTATATATGGAAAGAGGGGGTTACTATTTTTAGTAAATGGAAATTTACCCTCTTTTGATCCCGCCGGTGAGTTTAGTTTTCCAAGTTATCCTGTGTATACTACTCCCTCTGAAACCACCCTTTGTGATGACTTACTATTTATAGCCAGTGCCGTATATGAAACTTACTATTTTTAGTAAGTGGCCATTTTTACCATTTCTGTCATTGATCAATCATTCTTCTCTCTTGGGTGTTCGTGGTGCACACTGTCCTTGCCGCAACTACTTCTGGAGATGGCTTACCAAAAATAGCAGGCACCCGTGTAGGAAGGCTTTACTATTTTTGGAAAGTGGGTTTCCGGGCATCGGTTGCAATGAAACAAACTTTCCCGATATGGGTTTTTTTCTCTACAATGCTCTTCTAGATTTTCAGCTCAAACTGGTTGCTAGGTTGAGAGATTTTAAATTTCAAATTTTTGTAGCAGAAATCGGGGTTTCTTTGCTGCAAAAACCCGGGCGTGTCTGTCAAATATTTCACTTGGATTCTCATGGCCTTTGAAAAACTAGAAGATTGCAAAAAACGACATGTTGATCCTTGCCACTGGTTTTTTAGATATGAGAAATTCTTCCTTGAGGGTTTCAAAGTTCTTCGTGAGAAATCTCTTCATGGTCTTCAAAAATCCGTACTTTTTGTGTTTTTCTCTTCTTTAGATCATGGAGATATGGCAGCAATAGATTGAGCAAGAAAATGGTGGAGGAAGATTTGAGCAAAAAATATGGCAGAGTTTCGGGAGCAGATGGAGAGATGTGAGAGAATGGAGGCAAAATGGCTATCTTTTGAATTTTCAAGCTTTGAAAATGGAGGGAGAGGTGGGGCGCATTTTTTTGCACCTCATGTCCCTTTGTTTTGATGTAATAGGGACATAAAATGTGCCTTGCCCCTAGCATAACAAGTGGCGAGTGTTGATTCGATGAGAGAAGTGAAGGGGGAAGCCACATTTAAGCCCACAGGGGCCGAAAAATGGTCGTATGTGTGTCGGAAGGGAAAAAAGAGGGGGCGCATTTTTATGTCCCTCATGTCCCTTTGCAAAAGGGACAATAGGTGCAAGAAAATGCGCCTTTCTCTAGGAAGGACAAGTGTCACACATGCATGGTTAGGTAGGTGTGTAGGTCAAAGCGGTCAAAGGGGCTTAGGGGTGAGAGTCTAGGTCACATGGGTGTCCAGGAGGCTAAATAGGGGTGGGGCGCAATTTTGTGCACCTCATGTCCCTTTGCAAAGGTGCAATGGGGACATGAAAATGCGCCTTAACCTCAGGTTGACACGTGTCCCATTGGAAATTTGGTTAAGTATCGAAGAGTGTACCTTGAGAGCCAACTTGTGAAGGTCATATCTTGAGCTCCTGGATGAGTTTTCGGTGCTTCCTTATATGATTTTGCATGCAAAACACCTTATGAGAAGATTGGTGAGGGTCTCAAGGCTTGAATTAGACTGCAACACCTTTGAATTGCTCCTTTTTTCTCGGGACCGCCACTATGTGCCAAAAAAATGAGTTGCCTAGAGAAATGCATGGGGTTTCAAGATGTCATGTCTTTTCCACCATGTAGAGTATTGAAAATGCTTTCCATAGGTACTTTGTTGGGCTTGCAACTCATTGTGGAGCTCCTAGAATCTTGCTTTGAAGTTCAGTCCTCTTTGCGGTACAGGCTCCTTCAGGTCCAAAACCTGCTTTCGTTGAATTGGCTCCAAAACCTCCGAAACTTCCCGAAATCTTCCAAAATCAGTTCCACAACATTTTTAGCTCTTGAATACTCCTCCATGATGGGTTTTAGCCTTTAGATCCGCTCCAGGATGATGCACTAGTCATAGGAAGGTGATGATAGCCCTTCCCAAAATGGCTCAAAACTCCATTGTTGAACGCTTTGCTCCAGAAGTTCCTTGAATGATTTTTGCTTCCTAAATCACCTAGGGGATACATGAAAATCACTTAGGGGTCACTTTGATGACAAGATAGGGTGGTACTGTGGATGAATGGATCCGGGGTGTCTTGGGAAGGTATGACTTTCAAATTTTTCGACACTGTGGCATAGTTGTCCTGTTTTCTAGTGAATTTTGCCCCTGTAAAAACAATACAATTACAACACCTTTGCAAAAAGAGCCCTCCAATATGGCTATTAAGCATATCAAATATTGGCTAGACAAAGGTTGCTTTTGTTCACTTAGTAACTCGTAAATGCTTTTAAAACAATAAAACATCCAAGCCTTACTTTTTAGGGTTAGTGCTCTGTTGGAAGCTATTTTTGCTTTGCTTCTTGTTCTGCTGTGCCACCGCGAAGCAGGTTTGTTTTCCACATGGCGAGGTGATTTTCCATCAATCGAAGGTTGAGAGATATAGACTTGCAACAAGGCACCAAGTTCTTAGGGTTGGAGTGCGAGTAGGGGCCATGATATTGAGGAGGGATCTTTGCTAACATGAAGGTAGAGGTGCACTAGGTTGTTGGAGTCTTATTCGTTGTGAGTGAGATGAGAGATCTGCTTGAGAAACCTTGTTTGCTGCGGTTGAGAGAAGAGGACCGCCGATAGTTTGTGATAGGGATCTCGTGAGTCTTTGCTGAGCAAGTGTTTTCCTATGGGAGCCATGTTAATAGTGTAGTCGTAGGGTTTGAAAGTGGATGGAAGCCGAGATACATAGAGCAATGAGCCGAGGTGCATTAGAACCAAGACGTTTGCGAGTTCGGATCACGATGAACAGATATCCATTGAGGTAAGCTCTAGCTAAGTGAGCGTCCAAATATAGACCGGGTTGTGTAATAGAGTGGACACTAAGCTCGTTGATTAGAAAACAGGGGTCTCAACTGGCCTTATACCAGAGTTGAGGCAGATTTGATGTGGTGTTTGTTAGGGTTTGAATACCAAGTTGTAAGGGGTGTTTACTCTACGAGTTGGAGAGCTGCGATGTCAATGCAAGGCAGTCTGTATCCTTTGAGTTGATAGTTGAGGCCAATCCAAGCCTGAAACGAGGGAGTTGTTTTAAGCCCCTATAGTTAGGGCCGATTTAGGGTTGTGAACCAAGCTTGAGTTACATTGGAATAGAGCCAAAGTCAGGGTTGAGCCGAAGAGGATGCAGCTCTCCACGGAGCTCACCAAGGTGCTAGCATACAATTGTGCCACTCTCTTCACAATTTCTTTTAAATGCAAAATTATTTTTCTCAAATCTTGTGGGCTGTAACTTCTCAACACAAGTTTTTTTTATTTCTCAAATGTATTTTTCTACAAATGCAAATGCAATTCTTTGCACTTCTCAGGATTTTTTTTTCTTCTAATCATTCAAAATGGATTGAGTAATAGATGCATGGAGCCACTTTGATACCATGTCAGAGAGCTGAATGCTCTCATTCAATAGGATTTCTCTAGCACGCCCATCACCACAGCCTAGCATCCATTGCAAACAAGAAAATCACAGCAAGTAATCATGCACACATAACAAGATAAATGAATGTACAAGTCTCTTTGCTGCTACTTGTGTTAATAATATAACGGTATTTCCCAGATTTATGGTTGGGAAAGGTTTGTTTCATGCAACAAGAATTTGTTGCATGAACAATCACAAAATACAGGAACAACTTAAATTACTGCACCATTCAAATTATACATGCACACACCAAGTTGTTACTCCAACAAATAATTAACCGCTCCTCAATTCATGCTTACCTCTTGTGTGAGTGTGAACATGGCGAACACCAAGCTGGTTCGGAAATAGCTTGAACCATCAGCCAATGTGAACACACACACTCTAACATTCACTTGCATGTTTTGACTCAAAGCTCAAAATTTTAATTTTGTAAACTTGCTAGTATTGAATAAATCAATAGTACTGTGTCTTTCTAAGCATCGTGCGGGATTTTCCTTGTCTTATAAAATAGCGGAATTCAATTCAAAAAGAGTTTTATTGAATTAAAAATATTGTGGGTAGTTTGAAAGCACCTTTGAAGCAGCTGGTGTATTTTGAAATAATTTACTCATTAATTGTTTATTATATAATATTCTCGTACATTATCCTTCCCTATTTGATTGTTTTCTTTTGGGAAGGCAGTCAAAACTTTATATTTCAAGGATTGAAGAGTAATCCATTTTTTTGGTCCTTTTACCTTGCAGGCATCTACAGAACAATTGAAGCTAATGGGACCTGTTATTCTAAGTGGTCTTTTAAAGTTTCTTGATGGGCAAGCAACTGTTGAGTCAGGTTATTTTCACAGCTTTAATGGGCAGAAGTGCCTTTGATTATTCATCTTATATATGGCTACTTTATTGGTATTTTGTCTTTTCCCTTTTTCTTAAGATGTACATATTCACTTTTTATAGCCGAGGAAAGACAAGATAGCATTTTATAACCAGTTTGTTGTTTGCTATCTAATTAAGTGATATCAACAGTTATTAGTTTCATCATAAAGTATGAAATGACATGATGAAAATATTTTACAGAAATTTTTCTTTCAAGTTCATTGTTATTAATGTGCCAATGATAGTTGCAGAGGTTTCCTTACGGGAGATTAAAGCATTTTCATATCAGGCTATTGGGCAGCTTGCTCCACGAGCACCACAGCTATTCAGGTCTCACATATAAAAAAGTTTTTAAGAAAATTGTATAGATTTTTGTAGTCATTGTTTTTCTATAATTCCTATTTATTTGTGGGAATAAATAGAGTAGCAAGCAGGGGACTATCCTAGAAATGTTGTTTCTGTTTTTGAACAGAGGAAATGTAGAAATGGCAGCTCGTCTTTTTAAAGCTTTAAAACAGGAGGATCCCTCTATTCGGTTTACGGTGCAAGAAGCAGTTAATTCACTTGCTACAGCATACAAGGTGCTTTGTTAGTTTTAAGTAACAACCTCCCTTTTGTTTGGAATTGTTGAGTATGCAGATGCTGATTTGGCATCATTCGTATTTTTCTATGGTATTCAAATTTTGATTTTATGAGTATCCTTGCTTGTCAGCACAAGAAGGGTATGCAAAATTGAATTTTCTTGATTATCTTGTTTGATTATGAGCAATGCTACTGCCTTTGTCTAAAAGAACTTTACAGAAATATGTCTTCCGTTGTGACATTATATTTGCCTATCTACTTAGTCCAAACATTTCTATCAGACCACAATGAAATTTGATGTGTTGTTTTGCAGTATCGTTTTCCAGTCTAGGATTTCTTCAAGTTATTAAATTTGTGGATTCATCACATTTCAGCTGTTGGGTTTTCTACTTGCTGATCATTGCATTTGGTTAGATGTCATTAATTTCTGCTCATACTCAACTGTCTTGTGAATGGTTTGTATTTGATCAAAAACCTTTGGTATTAGTTTGTTTAACCTTTTGGTAGTTTTTTCTTGTGAAAAGCTATTTGCGTTGTAGTTGTTATCAACCTTGTATTTTATTCATTTTTGCTGTTTTGGCCCTCTGTAATTGTGCTGTGCTTTCATATGCATCCTTGGGAGGGTGTTATTGATATTGAACGTCATCCAATTTTGCATCGTAGATTAAGAAAGCAAGTTCTTATTTTCCTTTTTCAGCTGAACTCTTCTATGAAGGGTGATTTTGATTTTAAATTGGCCCTTGTTGTAACTCAAGTTTCTTTTCCCAACCAAAGAGTCAGGATTGTTTTCAGTGTTATATGTGTTTTCTAGGAACTCCAAACACAACAACCATCTTATGTTTACTTTAATCCAAATACCTCAAGTAAAAGGGGAAGCAGTATTCAAACTCAAGAATTTGACGAGGAATGCATGCTGATGCTATGTGCTATCTTTGAGAATTCCAGAGCCACAAGAGGATAGTCAAGTCTTGCTTCATAGATCTTTTTAAAGCTTTTCATAGTCTATAGATACTTTGAGACATTGAAATTCCATAGATGACTATAACCTTGATCATGATTTTATATGGCGTCACTGGACAAGTTTGCACCTATGCACTCAACTCAAAGGACATCTACTTTGGTAGAAGTATTGCCCACTCTCTCCTACACCATTTGGATAATACATTGATAAGATAAAAAACCTAATCTTGAGATATCTTACCTTAATGGACGTTGCCATTGCGGTTTGTTATTGTCATTATGCTTGTTGCCAATCACATTTGCTTGATTGCTCAGGAGTAGGCTCAAATATTGACAAAGCTGGGTTAGTAGGTGCAAGAGCAGTGACTCTAGGTGGACTAGGAGCAGAGATTTGTAGGTCCACATTATGAATTTGATGTTGCAGGCTATCAAGTTTGGTTTGCAGGTAGTGAATGAGGGCATCCTTGCTGTGAATGAGGGATAAGAGAAGGGAATTCTGCTTTTTGATTTTTATGTTCTCTTCACAAACTAATCATATCTTCTTGAACTGCACAAACTTCGGAGAATAACATCTCGTTTTTGATTGTAGATCAAGGAGGTTAGGGTAGGAAGCCATTATAGAAAGCAAGAAGGAAGGAAAAACAGAACAGAAATATGTTCACTTGTGAGGGGGTCTGACCGCCTGCCAAACTAGACATCACCCTCCGGTCTTCGACAATTGAAAGAATAAGTGCCTCCAAGTAGAATAAGAGCTCTAATACCATATGGGAGTATGGAAAACTCTCAACCAAGATCTCCTTTAGCATACCATCACCACAATAGAAGCCATTAAAGCCATACACACAACACACATAAATTTGATCCAAGTCTCCATTATTATTGCCTCTAAATATTAACAATCTGGATGATTAAATTACAAAAGGAGTCTGTATGAATAACATGAAAGGGTTTGTTTTGTGCAACAATAATTTTTGCATGAAACATACATTAGCTAGGATGAAATATTTGCATTTATTGAATAGTTCTTGCAAATAGTGCTCACAAAACAACATTCTAACAAACCCCTTATTTTAAGCTTAACTCTAGTTGTAGTGTGAACTAGGCTTGATAATAACCAATTAAACTAAGCCTAGTGTGAACACACACAATTCCAACAACGACACACATTGCTTGGATGTCAACATGGCATGGCAAAAATATGACATTGAATATGTCTAATTGATCAGGAGGACATTCTGAGTGGTCAAAAGTTCCCTAGTTTTCCCTAAACCATTACAATATGGAAGAGCACTCTGATAGCTTTTCAACACCTATTGGAACGTGTGAATCGGACATCATATACTCCCGGTATCACTGGTCAAAGTTCATGGTCAAACTGGGTCAACAGGGAAAACGCAGGTCTGCAGTACCCTGGCTCATGCACAGAGCCTATTTGCATAATTCGGAGTTGATCATGATAAAATGTGATCGTGAACGTTGTTGGTCTAGTTCTCTGGTCTTTGATAGGCATGCAAAATTTTGATTTTCAACAGTGGTGTCCACTTTTGTTTTGGAAGGGGACTTGGACGCCATGGTATATTAGTGTAATTTTTATTTTCTCAATTACACTATAGTTTTATGACATATTATTTTGTGTATTCTTGTGCTAACACATGGCAGGATTGGAGACTTCGTGATGCGGAGATTTTGGAGTAATTCACATGGTGGGTCCTCAGGCCACCACGTGGCCTTCCATCTCATTCTCTACGTTCCAACTGAAGCGCCTAAGGTCTGCCACCTCATTGCCACATTGCATACTCATGGCTAGCACACTAAGCCACAATGTCGACGCAACAGTCCACACGCCAACACATGACGTCCACATGTCTGCCAAACGCTCAACACATTAGCCCAACGCACTATACATGCCCAACAGAAGCGGTGTATTAGCCAATTGAGATATGCTAAGCGTTTTATTTTAAACTACCTCACCCACCTACCCGTGGCAAATGTGGGATAAAGGGGTTAATATGGTAGTCAAAGCGCCACAGGGAGGATTTGAACCGCTGACCTCCATGCAAAATGATAAGATGCCCAGCCAGCCCGCCACTTGCTTGGAAACAATATAAAAGGAGGCATGTTCTATTTGATTGGTAGTCAATCGAGGATTGTGTAAAGGCCGAGCCATTTTTGGCTTATAAGAGGTCATTCCAAAGGGAGTTTTTGAACCTGTTTTTTTATTGTCAAAGCCAAAAATATGTAAGAAGACCAGAGAGGAGTTTTTAATCATTCCTTATGGCATTTTGAGCCAATTGAGAGTTTTTGAGCCACTTTCATTGGAGTAGAGTTCTTGGATGAACAGGAAACTTGCGTTGTTGGATCCATTCGTGGAGGACGTTTGTAGTTCAAATTTCCAAGTCCTTCAGGGTTCATTGTAGGTTCAGATTCGTTTAAACAAACAAGGGGCGTAGCCAAATTGGTGAACTCCGTTAACAAGCTTCTTGTCATTATTTCTTTCTGATTTGTTGTTTTTAATCAGTTTTAATTCAGTTTTGGATGGATTAATGATAAACAAAGGCAAATTATGAAAAATTGTAAAATGACATTTTGGAAGAATTTAACTGCGGAATTGATATTTTGAGTTTTTAATCACTCCGAATCAGTTCTAAATTAGTTTTAAATCAGTTCTCAATTCATTTAAAATCAGGAATTTGAGAATTTTAATCAGTATCTGTTTTAAAAACTATTTGATAGTAGGGGGTCTACTATAGTTTACGGATCAGTAATGAGGCTGGAACAATTACTTTATATTCGGTGTTAAAGCTGAGATCTTTTACTTTCACATCCACCTTGGAGTTCTTTTCATTGGTCCTTCATTCTATACGACTTGTGCTTACAAACTGAGATTGAACGCAACTATAATTATTGAAAACACTCTTGAGAGATTTTGGTTTAGGGATTAATATCACTTCAGCATGCCATTACCATAGTGTAAACACAAAGCCATACATGCACAAAAATAAATCTAACCCTGTCTCATATGCTCATGATGTAAAATACAAAAGTTAGTTCAGGTATAAATAACCTGGAGAGTTTGTTTCACAACAACCAAGTGGTTGGAGGGAACAAACTATTTTGGAGAATCAACTAAATATGCACTCTTGCAATTTGTATGTGCACATAATGAGTTAACACTCAACAAAACATAACAATCTCCCTAATCAAGTTTAATTCTATTCTAGTGTGAACCTCGACAAAACCAGGCTAGTCAACAAAAAACCACTACTAGCCTAGTGTGAATACAACAACATTGTGCTGCACAAGATGGGATTTTATTGAGGAGGGTCTCATTTGCTTTGCTAAGAACATTTGAGTTGGGAGAACTTCCCCAAACCTTTGCTTTCTGCTTGGTGTATGAAAGGGACATTGACTAGCCCAAGTAGGTATTAGTGTTTAACCTTGCAATCCTGAGCTAGCTAGCCAGTGTTTTGGTTGTGTCTGCCCAAGCTATTGCTCTATTTGACAGTTTGAGTCTAGATATAGATGGAGATCTTCCAACTCCTCAATTGAGACCCAAAATTCGACAAGGAGAGGTATTAATAAAGGTTGTTTTGATGGAAAATCTAGAGAGGGTTTCTTAAAATATATTTGGATTATTTTGTCATCATTGACGGAGATATCCTTTGGGCCAGCTACAACCATAACTTCTCAACTCTTATAGCTTTATCTACAGATGTGTTATTGGGTTAATTGTAGACAGATTTCAGTCAGGCCAGGTACACAATTCTTTTCATTGGTTAGATATGTCTGTAAACTATGTACCATGGATTCAGAGACGGGGACAGGGTCTCTTGAAATGTCATTTTTACTAAAAGATTTGCATAGATGCCGTTGTTTTTCAGAGGTGATTTGAGACATGGATTGGTTTGTGTGTAGGAGTCTGCTTCGCTGTTGTTTTCAACCCATGAAGTGCTTGGATCACATGCTGGCTATTGCAGTAAGCTAGTATGATTGACAACATAGAGGTTCCAGCAACAGGACCTTGCATTATTAGTCTCTGTATTAGTTTTCCATTGGATGTTAGGAGTGGAGAGTGATGGCTTTCAGTCACCATTCCCTGTATTTTTAATCCATTTTTCTCATATTTATTACTAGTGTTGAAATATGCATTCCCGTCTCTTGATTTTTGTGCCTACTAAATGAGCTGTTAACTGTACATTGATTATTAGTGAGCTTATTCAGTTAAATTCCGAGAATATTTAAGAGTTGCTTTGGTCCGTGAACCTATCTTATATTATTCTGTGGATATGATTATCAGTCCAATTCAATTATGTTTAATCATAATGTGTATGCAATGAGTAAACATCATTATACCTCATCTTTTTCATAATTTGGGGATTTATTTTGTGTATAATATTCACTAATGTGAATAATTGCATTTTTACTAAAGGACTCTAGCGAGTTAATGTTGAAAAAGTGGAAGAACTATTGCTGGAGAATTGTCAAGTGGTAAGTTGGTGCTGATTAACATGAGCTGGTAGTTAAACTTCTGGATCATTTTGTAACAGTTGGATGGAAAATCGAAATTTCATGCATTTTGTACTTTTTGTTTTACAAGGTCGAAAGTGAAGCAAGATTTTGTGCTGTTCGGTGGGCTACTTTCTTGTATGGCCATGATCATTGCCCAAGTCGGTTTATCTGTATGCTTGGAGCTGCTGATACTAAGATGGATATAAGGTTTATTATCGTGTCTTTTCTCGTTTAATTGTGCATATAATTACAAAAACAGTAGACAAGAAATAAAAGAAGTCTTGATCACTAAATATTGAACTCATATCTTTTGAATATATTTTTCTGTGAAAGTTTTCTGTAAGTTTGGTTTTAACATTGTTATCTTGTTTTGTTTTTTAAATCTGTTGAGAGGGGCATTCTTAGAACGAAACTTAAAACCTCAATGCAAAACATAATTTAAATTAATTACTTCTTTACCCAGATATCAGTTATAAACTTAATGCATAATCTTTCATAGTAAAACCAAAAGTCTTAAAGCTGTAAGCAGTGGTTCTTAATCCATGCAGAAATCAATACATTAATAAATGCCTTTAACGAAAGGGATAAACCATAAACCCAATTCATAATCTTTCATAGTAAGACCAAAATTCTTAAAGCTGTAAGCATTGGTTCTTAATCTATGCAGAAATCAATACATTAATAGATGCCTTAAATGAAAGGAAAAAACTCTTGATATGAATCGGACAGTGTGTAGATATGCATAGCTGTAGATGTGAATTGTGTGCAGAATATTTGATAGTAAAATTGATCCGTAATCAACTCAGATGTTCTGATGAACGATTCATCAGCACTGATTTATCGTTCGTTATGTGCTGTTCTGAATTTCTATGCTACTGAAACAACAATCTAAGGGTCCAACGATGATTCTACTACAGGTCAATGGTTTAGCATCTGCATCATACATCCATTATGCAATTGCGTACATGCTCACATGCATGCGTACAATGCTACTACCAACATGCGTCAATTCCACTAGACCAATAATGCAACAAAGAGTAGGCTGATTCTTTAACTTATGTGAATCTGAATTCAACTTCAATTTGCTGTAGTGAGCACGTACTATGCTTGTAATCAGCTAAATATATGAATTAGATACTTTATTCGCTGGTAGGCGTCCACTTTGAAGATGCCCTTGTTGGAAAGTGTCAAATTCCGGCGGCTCCAATATTTACTTGTCTTGCTGGATTTTAGATATTTTAAAGGTTGCCGGATTTTAGATATTTTTCTACAGTCCTAGATATTTACTATCCTAGATATTTGATTTTGATTTTATTCTTCATAAAGTAAATTCTATAGTTTACTATTTGGAAAATAATATTGGTCATATATCTTGTTCAAAGTTTTTGAGATTCAAAAGTTTTCTGATTTTGATTTTATTCTTCATAAAGTAAATTCTATAGTTTACTTTTTGGAAAATAATATTGGTCATATATCTTGTTCAAAGTTTTTGAGATTCGAAAGTTTTAATAGATAAATGTCTGTGTTTGACCAAATGATGAAACGTGATTTAGTTTGGCGACTATCATAATTGTGTCTTACAAAAATATGGACAATAGCAAAATAAGAGCTTTACAAACAACATATAGACATCCATGCAATATCAACATGAAATACAACTCAAATAAACTAAATATTGCTACTTTGTCTCCGGCGTAATTTGCAACTTATTTACAATTGCTAGTAAAATATTAATCAGGAATTCTCGAGGCAACCTTTCTAACTTTATTGTTAAAGAAATTTAATAAGCAATTATTATGTGTGTCACCGGTGCTGCAAATCTTGGGCCACTTTTTATTGCAAAATCAACACTTATGAAGGGAAATCAAATATGGGATCAGATGACATCAATACATCAACAACAAGCTCTAGATTAATGATTAACAAATTCCTTTCAAACCCTCCCATCTTAATGCTCTTTTTCCAATATGACGTCCCAAATAAACTCATGCTTCTCTTGCTAAATTACACGCCCCTCTCATGCTCCTCTCATCATTAACACATTATTTATTTTTGGCATACTTATCTTATTACTATACTCTTAGTAGCAGATTAAATTAGCTAGGAATAAAATTACGAAACCAATATAAAGGTACTCAACTATACTTGATATTCAATAATGTGACCATATAAGTACTCTTTCGTTTTCAATTTCTGCAACTATTTTGATGTTGAATACCATCCCATTTTCCAATAGATAGATTAAAAGAAATCAAACAACGAAGAAATGTTACCATAAGTTGAAAGAGGGGTGATGAAAATCACATTAATTTTTAAATACATTGGATTGCACACTCTAGGTTTGTTTCTAATCTTTGGAGGTACCACAAAGAAGGCACAATTTTCAAGAATACTTTCATGCGTAAGGGATATAGATATAGACTAATGTGAAAGAGACTTTCTTAGGAGCTACATCATATTGCTATGCATTAGAAATACCAAACGATTCTCGAAGAGAGTGACTATTTAGAGATATCAAATTGATTCCCATAAGAACCATGTAACACACATTAAAAACAACTCATCTAATTACACATTCAACAAAATACATTTGAAAAATACATTTTCAAAGAAATTTGAAAATCTAATTTGTGGTAAATCCTAATGGACATGGAAATAACACTTATCATCATCCATTAATAGCAAACCACCCCAAAAATACATTGCACGATAAACCAAAACCATATCCACCTTTGATTAATATAAAATTTATAGATAATGAATTCTACACAACTCAATTGTTATAGGAAAACCACTTTCACCATCTTGAACATTATTTGTACAAGGCATAAGGTAAAATTAATAAAACCTAATTATTCATATGAAATTAGCGATTTAGTACAAAATACATGCCAATTACTAGTATCCAAACTATATGAGTGAGGAACAGGGGCGAGTTTATTTGCAAAAATATAAAATTAAGGATTGATAAAGAAAATTCTAAACAATTTAAAGAAGCCTTTTATGTGGATATGCAAATATGATTTGATATGAAACACTATGCAAGTTTTCCCAAATATCCGGTAATTACTTATGCTCAACTATATTAAGTACATGGTTATCAAGAAAGATTTGGAAATTACAACTATGCCTATGTTCAACTATAGATTCAATAAGCCTTTTACATTTGAGTCATAATCCATTGATTTGCTTTTCCTTTTGTTCATGCAAATCCAACTACAATTCTAACCACTTGTATAGAAAGGGGATGCATGTTTCAATTGACTTAAAAATTGTCACGAAGACTAATAATCCAAAAATCACGTCTTGATACTTAACAAAGCCACAACGGATATAGACCTACATAAAGACAATGTTTGATATATATTGCTATATCAGATGTCAAGCCTATTACATGGACTGGGGATCTTACCTCTTTTCACATATGGTTGGCTTGAGCGATCAAGAGTGGCAAAGTAAAGAAAACTAAGGAGGAAGAACAAATAACTCAATCGCTAGAGGATAAATATATACATGACGAGGAATATCATAAATATATTATTTTACTAAAAATGTGTC
Organism: Taxus wallichiana var. yunnanensis; assembly: GCA_018340775.1. Lineage (NCBI taxonomy): Eukaryota > Viridiplantae > Streptophyta > Pinopsida > Cupressales > Taxaceae > Taxus > Taxus wallichiana. The sequence goes on from CM031238.1 coordinate 865,955,008, forward strand.
ATATAATATATTCATATTTTATTGTATTATTTTATTATTTTTCATTTAATTTAATTTGTATTATGCATTTAGATAGAGTACTTTATGCTACAAGTTTTCAATTAAATGAAAAATGTTTATAGGATTTACACCCATAAAATTAGATTTGAAATTAACATTTTACATTTAACATTTAACATTGATGGGCTTCCCAAATGGGATAAAAAGTTAGCTGGGATAGAGCCCAATTTGCTTACATCATTGCAGTCACTGCCCCTTTGTTTTACACGTGAAGGTTTCTAAAATCAAAGCCCAACCCAGAAAATTAATAGGTGTCAATATATTATTGGGTTATTTTATATTGAATAGATTAATTTGACAGAATCATTAGAAAACATAAAGAAGACCTAAGCTGCACTAGAGACTCTCACGAAACTCATATGTGGGAGGGCTTGAAGCACGCCCAAGTGCACTTTTACCCTCCATATATGAAGCTAGTGAGAAATATTAATAATATAGATATTTTAAATAGATCTATGTATATATCTATCTACAAGAGAGAGAGAGAGAGAGCCTACGCACATGAAAGAGTCTTGTAGTTGGGGTAGAGTGTGTTGACTCGAGAGACCAGGCTATTTCAATGTGTTTGCACACATGTAAAAACCAGAGCTGAGGCGAGGTCTACTTTATATGTCACATCTATATATTTAATATAGTAAAAAACTTAAATTTTAAATCTTGATATTAGTTGGCACCCACTAATTCGCGGTAGGCGTTCTCATTTGAAGATGCTCTTGCTGGAAAGTGTCAAATTCCGGCGGATTCAATGTTTACGAGGTTGCGGATTTTAGATATTTGTTTTTTGCCGGATTTTGGATATTTATAGTTGCAATTAATAGATTTGGTGAAATAGTGTGAGTTGTCTTGCATACCTATTTGCTAAAGCAATGCTTTTGTTGAAGAGTGTTTGGAATTAATTAATTAAGTGAAACAACATGAATGCAGAAGTAAATATCAAATACATTGTCATAATCAATTCCCTCCATAATAAATTTACAATCTAACATCATTTGGCGTTGATTGCAACTAATGTGCAATTGCTAGTTAAGGGATTGAGATAGTGTAGTAGTTGCATGAAATGAGAATCAAACACACATGAGAAGGAGATTAACACAAGGATTTACCTCTAAGAAATCCAATGTGGGAAAAATATAGAAGATTAAAACTATACTCGCTCATCTCCACTACCATCTTGCATGTTCTTACAAGCTAGTTGCTCAATTTGAGATGTCAAATGCATTTTAACTGTTGCTAGCACCTCTAAATACTCTCGTAGCTTGCCTTGTTGTGTATTACATTTTTATCATGCTTGACTGCTGCTTTCAGCTGTTGCTATCATCTTCTACCTCAAGATATCCTTTATATCACTCTTGGCTATGCTTGAATCCTTGCCAGCCCTGTTTTTTTTTGATTCCCAAGGGATGTATTTTTGCTAAGGGATGAGCAAATGAGTCGTCTGAAAGCATTTGAAATGCCTCCCACACGAAGACGCAAAAGAACTGAATCAACTTTCCTTTGGATGCTCGTTCGCTATTTTGTCCCATATGATACAGTTTGTACCATGCCAAAAATGTTTTTAAGTTTTCTTTAAGTCGAAATTGTTCGTATGGTTTTGTTTGCATTCAAAACTTCTTGTGTAGTTTTCTATGCAGCTGGAAAAGTCACTTCCGACAAATTATTCGAAGAGTGTGGGCCCATGATGTCAAATCATCTTTAAGCCCTAGTGCACCGGTTTCCACTGTTATGCTTCGAAACATGATCTTTCCTTGCCTAATTTAGGCTAAATGAGGTTAAAAGCATGTCTTAAGCTCTTTTTAAGTCTCATGAAGTAAGAAGTACAGCCAATCAACGCAAAGTAGTGAATTATGAATATTTTTAGTATCCATTTCTGATCAAAATTTGGGAACGTGGATATTTTGTACTTTGTTAGCAAGAATGACTTTTAAAGGGTTATAGATAATTCCTAGACAATATTCACTCATGTATGCAATGATGCATTTTGAGGATTTAGCTAAGTTGATAATTGTGTTCAAATTGTGGGTGTTTTGTAACGAATGTTACACCAAAACCTCGAGGCATTAGTGAAATATGCACAGTAGGATCATATCATCCCACCACGGTCCGCATGATCCGGTCTTTGGGCCAGCGAGACCTTCTTGTCACCCACTTCGCAAACCCCTTTGGGAATGGACTTTGGACTCGGGCGGTAGAGTTCTTTGTTACTTGCTCTACGATTCGAACTCGAATGGTTGCTCGATACCAAATGTAATGAACCGTTACACCAAAACCTCAAGGCATTAGTGAAATCCATGAGATCGGGATCATATCATCGCACCATGCTCTGCAGGCTTGGACTCTGGGTCGACAAACCTCCTTCACACTGTCCCACTCCGCTCCGAAACCTCCTCTAGTAACCGGACTCTAGACTTTGGACTTTGGTCCGATAGACCTCCTTGTCATCCGTTTCGCAACTCGAATGCGGGTGGTTGCTCGATACCAAATGTAACAAATCGTTACACCAAAACCTTGAGGCGTTAGTGAAATCCACACACTATGATCATATTAGTTTTTCAAGTGACAGGATGTGGGAAATTCCTTTGGTCAAAACCGGAAGGAGATAAATTTGACATATGTATCTCATGCTGATTACTAAAATGAGGTTGAGATGGGGAGACTAATAAGGTTGGTCATATTTGGGGATTTACATACTAATTTGTTGGAATGGGAAAACCAAAAGGGATTGTTTTATATCTCTCACATTGATATAGGGAGCTTTACAAGGTTGGTCATATGTGGGAATTTACATATAAATTCGTTGGAATATGGAAACTAACTTGTTTCTAATATCTCTATCTACTAAAATTGTGTTTGTGGGGGGCTAATAATAGATTATGCTTCTTACCATCACCTTGCATCTAGTTTAGAATGGATAAAGTGGAACTACTTATGTAATATACTATTCATTATGTGGGATATCCGCATCGCATATAGTCTCATTTGCAAAGATGTCTTTTTAAACTTATTTTAAATTATGTTGTTTCATGTTTGCTAGTTCCGAAATCTCTTTTGCATGATCCCTTACCATTCAAGTTCCTTTAGTAAAGAACCCTTGTTAAAGGCTCGAAGAGGAAGTTCTTTGAAGAATCCCGGTCCGCAAATCTGTGCTCACTTTAAGTGGCCATAGCCACATGTCACCGCTCTTTGAGAGCGTCTACCACATTCTCCTTCCCTTTCACATGCTCGATCTCCATATCATACTCACAAATCAATTCCATCCAACACCGGCCGATGAGTGTTGAGATTGGGCCTGCGTGAAGAGGTGACGAAGACTCAAGTGATCTGTCTTGAGTGTGAATCTCTGCCAAGAAGAAAGTGCCTCCATCAAACCAAGGCGTGCACAACTACCGCAAGCTCAAGATCATGAGTCGGATAATTAAGCTCGTAATCCTTGAGTTTGCGAGACTCAAAAGCCACTACTTTGCCCTCCTGCATCAACACACCTCCAAGCCTTGCTAAAGAAGCATCCATGCAAATGAAAAACTCACCCTATGGATCCGGTGCTGCAAGAATGGGTGTTGTAGTGAGGCACTCCTTCGATGTCACGAAGACTGCTTTCGCATCTGTTCGACCAAACAAACTTCTTCCCTTTCCTCTGAAGGGAAGTGATAGGGTGTGCAATCCGAGAGAAGTCCTGAACAAATCTCTGGTAGTACCTGCTAATCCCATGAAGTTGCGTACCTCAGTCACTGTAGTGGGTGTTGGCCAATCCATAATGGCTCTAATCTTGGAAGGATCGACGGCGATACCTTCCCCAAAAATGATATGACACAAATCACTGTACCTGCATGCGAAAGAATGCACACTTCTCCAAGTTCCCGTAAAGCTGCTTTGCTCCCGAAGACACTGAAGAACCTGGTGAAGGTGCCCCTCATGCTCCTCACGCGTACGTGAGTAAATCAAAATGTCATCTAGGAAGATGAGCACGAAGCGATCTAAGAAGGTTCTGAATACCCCATTCATCAAACTCATAAACACTTTGTGGGGGCATTAGTGAAGCCAAAAGGCACCACTTTGTGAACTCATAAGTGGCCATACCTTGTACGGAAGGCGGTCTTATGAATGTCCGCCTCCGAAATCCTCGACTAATGATAGCGACTTAAGATCAATCTTAGAGAAAACCGTGGCTCCCTTCATCTGATCAAACAAGTCATCAATACGGGGAAGGGGATAACGATTCTTGATCGTTACCTTGTTCAATGTAGCGGTAATCAATACAATACCGCAGGATCCATCCTTCTTCTTCACAAAGATCACCGGTGCACCCCGAGGGGATACACTAGACGGATAAGGCCTTTCTCCAAAAGGCCCTCAGGCTGCACTTGAGCTCACGAGCTCAGGGGTGGTCATCCGATAAGGTGCTCGTGAGATAGGCTCTACTCCCGGAACTAGATCTATATGAAAATCAATCTCACGTGGGGGTGGAAACCCCAGTAGCCCCCTTGGAAAGACATCTGCAAACTCTCTCAAAATGGGATGATCATCTAGCGATGGTCCACTAGACCCATCCTCTGATCTGTCACTAACTGTAACATCATACATCAGCACAACCCTGCGCACACACCGCTTAAGGCTGCAAAGCGGAGATGGTGCGAATAGAAACGTGTCTCTTGACCCCTGAAATCATGAAATATCCTCTTGTAGGATATCACTTAAAAATATGCAAAATACGAGACAAATTGCAGCCAAACAAAAATTTGATTTTTGCAGAAAATAAAATCTAGGGCAGCGAACAAAAATAATGGATAACTCCAAAATACTTTATCAAATCTCTTGAAATTTTAAATGGAGCTTGCTAATACAATAACAGATTATATAATTGTTTTTGGAATTTTTCGAATAACGAGAATGCTGCCGAGAAAATTATAGCGTGCCGTAAACAACTGAAAACTTCTAAAATTAATATCTTCCGTAATATAGATGAAAAAATTATGAAACCTTGGAAATATTATCTATAAATATAGGAGATGATATCCCAACCTTCAAATCGAATTTGAGGAAGTGGAAACCCTCCAAAACAGTCTGCAATTTCCAAAACAAGTCGCCCCACCTAGAAGATGGCTGTAAACCCTTGCAAATGCCTTCAAACCGATGCTAGACCTTGCAAGAGGTTGTCGTAGATCTGCCGAAAAACCACTGAAATCTCTCCTCCAAAATGCCCAAATTCCTCCAAAACCCTTCATTGAAACCCTCTCAAAAATAACTCTAAAGAACAACCCGATTTATGGTCCAAAAATGACAAACTAGGGTGGATCTTTCACCACCGAAGAGTGCCCTACTAGCTAGAGATGGATCTCTCACCACCGAAGCTAGGGTTCCCGTGGGATCTTACTCCTGGTGGATATTTGCAAACAGCAAGGTGGCACATGAAAGAAAATATAAGTGTATGCATGAATGATCTTCTTTTCACCCCTCCACTCCTTTTATAACTTTTCCCATGCCAAGGAACCTAAAAAGCCCAATTCACATTTTCCCCTAGGGAAGACCAAATTAATAAAGTAACATAAAGTTACTTTTTCCCTTTCAATCGCTATGATCCAAAAAGGTGACCCCAACGCAAAATTAGAACACTATGAGTTAAGGGGCCCCTTCCAACGATAAAACATAACATCTAGTCCCTTCAAAAGCACTTTATAATCCACATCAACGAAAAATTATAATTGGACTAGATATTCATACCCAATAGTTCACGGCGTCCGTAACCCCTTGGGCATGACTAGGGTTAGGACCCGTCTTAGCCCTCGGGCTGTGGCGAGGAAAGGGACATTACGGTCCTCCCTTCCCAAACTTTGCTTGTCCCCCGAAGCAAATGCATCCTAGGATCTTTGTAGAATCTGCTCTCCCTCCCAGTAGCATCCCCAGATCAAAGCCCTTCCACCGTACCAAGTTTTCTGTAATCTCTCTGCTCTTGAGCTTCCTCTGTCTGACCTCAATAATAGATTTTGGTTCTAAAACCAGTTTCCCTCCTCGTCCAATGGTGGCAACTCCGTAGAAGGTACAATATGCTGCCCAAGTGCCTTCTTAAGGCATGACACATGGAAGACATTATGTATCTTACTGTGCTCTGGAAGATCCAACTCATATGCAACTGCACCCACTCGCCGAGCTACCCTGTATGGACCATAAAACCGTGGTTTTAGCTTTTCTGCCCCCTTCTGCTTGAGTGACGACTGCCTGTATGGCTGCAAACGTAGGAATACCAAATCTCCTACCTCAAAGGACCTCTCTATCCTGTGCCTATCCGCATAAACCTTTTGTTGATTCTGCGCCTTTGGGAGGTTCTCCTTAAGAGCTCGCAGGATATCCTGGTTCTCCTGTAACCAATCTCGAGCTTTGGGAGCCCGACTATCTGTTAATACCAAATCAGCAAATGACATGGCATCGTATCCATACAAAGCTCTGAAAGGAGTCATGCCGATGCTCATCTGATATGTGGTATTGTAGCAATACTCGCCCATATGCAACCATCTAATCCATGCCTGCTGATGTCCCGTCACATAACTCCGCAAATAGCCCTCTATCCATTTGTTAACAATCTCCGTTTGCCCATCAGTCTGAGGGTGATAGCTCGTGTTGGGAGTCAACTCAGTACTGCAAGTCTGAATATCTCCTGCCAAAAAGTGCTCATGAAGATCTTATCCCTGTCACTGACAATATTTTTAGGCAAACCATGAAGCCTAAAAACCCCTGTATAAAATACCTGAGCCACGTCAGTTGCCTCATGCTTCTTAGGTAGAGAAAAGAAATGCGCATACTTGGTCAATCGATCAACTACCACATAAATGCAATTGTGCCCATGCACCATAGGGAGTCCTGTGATAAAATCCATGGATATGCTCTCCCACTTCTGCTCGGGGATGGGAAGAGGCTGGAGTAACCCTGCAGGAAAAGAATGCTCCGATTTGGTTTGCTGGCAAACCATACACTCTCTGACGTGATTAAGGACATCGTCCTTCATTCCCTTCCAAGTGAATCTCTCTCTGATGTACCTGTATGTTTTGAAATATCTCGGAATGTCCAGCTAATGGCGTATCATGTACTGCACGAAGGATCTTGTCCTTCATCTTAGACCCCGGTACAAGGAAAATCCGATCCTTGTAGAAAATGAGATCATCTACCACCCTGTATCGGTCATCCTTGGTAATACCATCCATGATCTCACATGCAAACTGATTCTTGGAGTACTCAACAAGTATGTGAGCCTTCCAATTTGCTGAAATCTTAGACATAGAACTCAACATAGTAGTAAGGTAAGGCCTCCTAGATAAAGCATCAGCAACAACATTATTCTTACCTCTAGTGTATTCTATGTCAAAGTCATATGTTTGTACCTTGTTCACCCATCTCTGTTGGCGGTCGTTGAGATCCTTTTGCCCCAAAAAGAACCTCAAACTATTGTGATCTGTACGTACCACGAATCTGCTGCCCACAAGGTACTGTCTGAATTTGGCCAAGGCATGCATGATGGCCAACATCTCCTTGTCGTAAATTGAATACCCTCTCTCTACTGGGCTCAATTTCCGACTCTCATAAGCAATGGGATGCCTATCCTGCATAAGCACCGATCCAACCCCCTCACCTGATGCATCACACTCTAGAACAAATGGTGAGAAAAATCTGGTAATACAAGGATGGGACATGAACTCATCAACCCCTTGAGATGATAAAAAACCTCTTCAGGCCGCTTCGACCAAGCGAAAGCTCCCTTTGTCAAATCTGTCAATGGGGTAGTCAATCGTGAGAAGTTCTTCACGAACCTCCTGTAATAGGTGCACAGTCCCAAGAATCTCCTCAGATGTGTCAATGTCCTGGGTGGTGGCCAATCCAAAATTGCTTGTATTTTCTCGCTGTCCACCTTTACTCTCCCTCCACCAATCACATATCCCAAATATAGTAACTCTGTCATGCCAAACTCACATTTAGAAGCTTTTGCATATAGCAAATTAGCTTCTAATATTCCCAATATCTCATCAAGGTGGCGGATATGGCTCTCCCAAGTCCTGTTGTAGACCAATATATCATCAAAGAAAACCAATACAAACTTCCGCAAATGGCGGTTGAACACGTGGTTCATGCAAGACTGGAATGTAGTTGGTGCATTAGATAGTCCGAATGGCATCACTAGAAACTCAAAATGTCCATAATGGCATCTGAAAGCGGTCTTATGCACATCCTGCTCTCTAACCTTGATCTGGTGATATCCAGATCGCAAATCTATTTTAGAAAAATAGATTGCCCCCTGTAGCTCATCTAACAGCTCATCAATACGTGGCACTGGATATTTGTTCTTGATTGTCTTCTTGTTCAATGCTCGGTAGTCGATGCACATCCGCATGGTCCCATCCTTCTTCACCAATACCACCGAAGAAGCAAAAGGACTGGAACTCGGCCTAATGTGTCCCATGTCAATAAGCTCATGGATAGTCCTCTCAATCTCGTCCTTAAACCGTTTGGGGTGACGGTAAGGAGTAGTAACTACTGGTCTAGTGTCCTCAAGCTCAATCACATGCTCAAATCCCCTATCTGGAGGTACACCTGGTGGTATGTCACTAAAAACTGCACTGTGCTTATCCAATAGCCCCTGTATATCCACATGATACTCTGGTTGTCCATCCTCTGATTTCTTGGTAGAAACCAAGCACTGTACTGCCCAATCAACCCCATTGTGCCTGTGAATCCTCTCGATCCTCTTTGCTAAAACAACCTTGGGTGCATCTGAAGATAAACCCCTCAAGGTTACATTCTTCCCCTCGGACTTGAACTTGAGTTCCATCGTCTGAAAGTTAGTCCAAAACTCTCCAAGAGAATGGAGCCACTGTACACCGAGCACAAGGTTGGTCTCTCCAATACCAACCACATAGAAGTCATCGGTAACTGTATGGTTACCCATGGTGATACTCAACTGCGGAACTCGCTGCATGCATCTCATGGACTCACCATTGGCTACCACTACATTGAAGCCCTCAAAGTCTTCTGCCTGTAATCCCCGCTTCTCTACCAAAGATGCATCAATGAAGTTGTGGGTTGCCCCACTATCAATGAGTACTACTACTCTCTGACCCTGTAATACTCCCCTGACTCTGAATGCCTTGTACCTCGGGGTACTAGACAAGGTAGCAATAGTCTCATGGGGAAAAGTCTCCTCCTCTTGTTCAACCCCTGCACTATCCAATGTCTCTCCATCTTCATCCTCCAACTCCTGAGCGTCCCGCTCCTCGCTCTCACTCTCCTCGAAGACCTCTATGAATTGGGCCTTCCCTTTTCCTCTACAATCATGTCCTGGAACCCATGGTGTGCGGCAATCGAAACATAGTTTCTTTCGCCTCAACTCATCTCTGTCCTCTCTTGATACAAATGGTCTCCTTGCTGCATCCTGCCTAGGTGGGGGCCCCTTCGGCTGTGAACCATCAGCTCTCGAAGGAAATACCTTAGGCTGAATTCGAGGTGGAAACCTCGATTTTGGAGTGGACAACTCCAAATCACGTGCTCTCCTAATAGCCTCATGTAAGGAAGAAGGCTCAAATGCCTTCACAAATCCTGCTAAAGCATCAGTCAACCCTGCCATGAATAGTGAAGTCAACCTCATCTCTGAAACATCAGATACCATAACTGATAACCTCTGAAAATCCACAATGTATTGGTCTAGAGAACCTGTCTGCCTCAAGTGAGTCAACTCTCTGAAGTGCTTATCTGGGTCCCTCCTGTCGAATTTGCTCATCAACCTCTGTGTAAAATCTGCATAAGTAGTGATATGCATGTGTCCCTGTGTGATCAATCCATGATGCCACCAATCATGAGCATCTCCCTCGAGGTGTAGGATAGCAAACTTAATTGCATCCTCTTCACGCATGGGATTCAAGTCGAAGTAAGTCTTCAACTTCTGAATCCAAGACTATGCGGTACACTTCTTAGAACCATCGAAGTGTGGAATAGAGATTTGTCCCAATCTCCTCTGATGCTCAGTACACGTATGCAGTGATCTCTCCTGGGCCTACTACTAATCTTCATTTTACAATACTCCTGAAATGACATGTTATCCCGGAAACCCTCACTCAATGTGTGGTACCTCTTCCAACAAGATTCCTCATCCACGATGTTTGCGGGCTGTCGTGTCTGTGAAACTTCCGGATCCTTAAAAAAAGAAGGCTTGTGGAGTCCCAGGGTGCAGTAGTAGCATGAGGGGACCCTGTCCCGAATGTCCACTCTCACCTCTCATACCATGCTTTCCCATATTGCTAGCTTCTCCTCTCTCCACATGAGCATCAATCCTTCCCCTGTGCTAACCTCTCGGTGAGTTGGCTCAAATAGAGATTGGTGTCTCTTGTTGCTTCACCATATTGGTGAACAATTGTTTCATCGAGATCCACTCCCATCATTCACTTTGTTTACTGTCTGTCTCCCATCTTTCAACCCCAACAGGGTGGAGAAACAACTTTGATACCACTTTGAAATATCCCTTGTAGGATATCACCTAAAAATATGCAAAATACGGACCAATTGCAGCCAAACAAAATCGGATTTTTGCAGAAAATCAAATCTAGGACAAAGTGAATGAAATTAATGGATAACTCCAAAAATACTTGCTCAAATCTCTTGAAATTTTAAATGGAGCTTCCTAATACAATAACAAATATTATAGAACTGTTTTTGGAATTTTTCGAATAATAGAAAAATTACAAAATTACAGTGCCTAAACAAATGAAAACTTCTAAAATTAATATCTTCCGTAATATAGATGAAAAAATTATGAAACCTTGAAACTATTATCTATAAATATAGGAGATGATATCCCACCTTCAAATCGGAATTTGAGGAAGTGGAAACCCTCCAAAACAAGTCTGCATTTCCAAAACAAGTCGCCCCACCTAGAAGATGGTGGAAACCCTTGCAAATGCCTTTAAACTAATGTTAGACCTTGCGAAAGAGGTTGTCGTAGATCTGCCCTGAAAACACTGAAATCTCTCCTTCAAAATGCCCAAATTCATCAAAAACCCTTCACTTTGAAACCCTCTGAAAATAACTCTAAAAATAATTCTAATTTCATTTCCAAAATGACAAACTAGGGTGGATCTTTCACCACCGAAGAGTGCCCTACTAGCTAGGGATGGATCTCTCACCACCGAAGCTAGGGTTCCCATGGGATCTTACTCCACAAGCTTGGATATTTATAAATAGCAGATTGCACATAAAAGGAAATATAAGTGTATGCATGAATGATCTTCTTTTCACCCCTCCACTCCTTTTATAACTTTTTCCATGCCAAGGAACCCTAAAAAGCCCAAGTCGCATTTTCCCTAGGAAGACCAAATTAATAAAGTAACATAAAGTTACTTTTTCCCTTTCAATCGCCATGATCCAAAAAGGTGACCCCAACGCAAAATTAGAACACTAGGAGGTAAGTGGCCCCTTTGACGATAAAACATAACATCTAGTCCCTTAAAAAGCACTTTATAATCTTGTCAACAGAAAATTATAACAACTAGACTAGATATTCATACCCAATAGCTCGCATCGTCCAGTAACCCCTTGGGCATGACTAGGGTTAGGACCCGTCTTGCCCTCAAGCGTGGCGAGGGAAAGGGGCATCACAAATCACCGACTCCACTCCCAAATCATCTGCACAAGATATAGTCTTGTGATTACAATCCATCATGGCCACAATGTGCGAGATAACCAATCCATACCCAAAATGACTCCATATGAGCCCAAACGAAGGATACGGAGATCGGTGGTAGTGGTGAAAGGTCCCAAATCCACTACACATTCCTTAACTAAGGAGTCTACAAAGATCTTGGCTCCGTAGCCATCTCAACGTTCCAACTATGACCTTGCCTAATTGCCACCGGCGTGCATCGCTCTCACTAAAGATGGTGCAATGAGAGAATCGAAAGAACCGAGAATCAAACGATACGGTAGGAATACCACCAATGCTACTCACGTAGTCTCAATGGCCGTAGCTGACATGCTCGCTGGCGGTTCTCAACATTGCATAAATCTGTGGCTGCGTCCCATGTCCCACGTCACAACAGTAGGCTCGGAGATCTATTTCTTACCCTTGTTATTAGGGTTACTCAGTGGCGATCTCTCCAAAAATGTCAGGTAACACCACAACCAAAACATCCTCCCGATCCTCCCCATGAGTAGCACCTCCGGCAGTGCTCGGAAGTCTGTGGCGTGGATCCCGATGATCTGGGCGTGGTTTCTTGAGTCTCACTTGGTGAGCTCCCGCCGACCGAGCTCTAGGTCAACCACTGTGTCTTGATGGGACCCCAGGAGGAGGCCCCATACTCAGGCCTCTCGTGCATCGCCTCTCTGTGGAGGAGTCTATGAGGTGGGCGGGACGGAGTTTGTTGTTCTTATTCTTGTGGTCTAAATGATTCTGTCTTGAACCACCACCATGAGGAAGAGGCGACCCCCTCGATCTACTATCTTGCATCTTTGTATGCGGCTCCCGGACTCGGTCTCTAGCTCTTGCCGGTCTTTCCCAGTCTCCTCTGCTATATAGGCCTTCTTGGCGGCCTCGGCCAATGTCTGTGGACAATGGATCCGTATTGCACCTCCAATGTCTAGGTTCGGGCCCGGATGAACACAGTGAATCCGCACCTGCTCATCTTGCATGTACTCAACATACTGGAGTAGATCCAAAATCTACTTTCATGCTCTGCATCTTGAAAGAGATGCACTGTCGGAGGTCATGAAACTCATCTATCCGTTCTTTATATGAACCTCCGTGACAAATATCTGCTCCCAATCTCTCCTCGAATAGCTCCCGTGTCACTGTCTCAGAATCAACATGGAGCTTCGCTCCTCTGTCCTCCACCATACTCCTGCTCCATCCCTCAAGGTAGATGGATCGCAACACGAACTTTCGTGTTCTTTAGAAACAGAGACAAAGCTTGAAACCGCTCAAGCTCACTAGCCAGAGCCTCTGCCTGAAATCCACCTGTGTCACCTAAGTAATGTGGTGGCCGAAGCTTCGAGGATCTCCCGATGTGATCTGCATCCGTGGTCCGACGGCCTCCTGGTCTCTCTGCACGCTCATCCCTAAGCCTAAGGCTCAGGACCTCTCTCTACATGCTTTGAAACTCTGTCACCTGTCCCTCATTGGTGACTCGCCCTGGCCGACTTCGCATGGGAGTTCTCTCCTCATGCTCCACGCCGGTCGAGGAGATACCCGACCCTCAATGGAAGGGGCTCTGTCACATGGCCGGGCCGCATGTCCTCCTCCTAATCCTCCGCGTGAGCGGCATTAACATCCCGAAGAGTCTCGAAAATCGGGGTCGGATGGGCTGCTTTACACCCGATCCGCCAGGTGGTGGTGGTGGTGGTGGTGGTAAGTCCGAGTCTATGTGAAAATTCCCTCGCCTCGTTTGCGCCTCTTGCCTGAGACCAAAGCAAAAGTTAGTTCATTTTTCTAAGTTTTATTCAATTTCCATGCTTACTAAAATAAGCAATTTTTAAACTAAGTTGTTTTCTAGATTTAAAAGTGTGCTAGGTTTAAGTTTCATGTCTCAAGTTTTCTAGTGTGCCCAATGGTCCAAGTTTTTGAACCACTGCTCTGATTCCAAGTGTGATGCCCGCTAAAACAACCCACTTGAGACCCAAGAAACAACCTAGGATTAGTTAGAAAAAGTACGGAATAATTTTTTTTGATTAGAAGTGTCAATGAAACCGTGCAGTAAGGCAACAATGTGTCACTAACAAGTTCCGGAACAAGATTAATCTACTAGAACATATTTTTCTTTTATTAACCATTATAAGAGGTCACAAGGTCCAAAATTTAGGGTTAGAAGTTTCAATTAGGTTCAGGGGGTAAATTATCACCATACCCACTCTCTAACAGGCTCAGAGTTTCAACTTGATTTTTCTCACACTTAACGCATTCAAAATTTCCCTAAATCATTCCCATTGGATAGGAAATTTTCTCACCTTTTCAACGATATAAAGAAGTCTTCCTAACTCCTTGTATAACTCTAGTTATGGGCCGGCAGGCCTTGGGGTGAAAATTTTCCCCCAAGGGCAGGCTTGCGGGCGAGGGGATGCAAAATTGCCCAAATGGGCGGGTTGGCGGGTCGCGGGAGGCTTGAAATTTTTTTTTCTTGCGCGGGGGAATCAAATGCGCCCGTGCCTCCGCCTGTGTCACCAGGGACACGTGTCGAGCTCCAAGCCATTGCTTGAGAGAAAAGAGGGAAGGGTGGGGTGGCGGAGGTGTTTAAGGAATTTCGCCAAAGGAAGAGGAAAACGGATAAGTTTGACGCGGCGGGTCCGCCTGCGTCCGTGGAGTTGATTTCACCAAGGCGAGTGCGGGGGGCTGCGGGGTTTTTAAGAAAATTTTCCAAAACAAAATTTTCAAAAAAAAGCGATATAGTTTACAAGGGTTCCACCCCTCCGCTATGCCACGTGGCAGCCTCTCGATTGGGCGTGGGCCGGCGAGGTGGCGGGGAAAATTTAAAATTTTTCCAAATTTTTTTCTAAGGTTTTAGGGAAAATTTCGGGCCGCGGGCCCGCCAGGGAAAATTTTCCCAAATTTTCCCGCCAAGGAAGGAAAACTTCAGAAGGCCATAACTTTTTCTAGAAAGCTTAGTTTTGGGCAAACAAGGACTTTCTGGAAAGCTCTCGACGCCCTCTTTGCACAGGGAATCATAAATTTTAGATTTTGATAAAGTTTAAGGGTCAATTTCATGAAAACATTCTGCAGGCTTTTAAAAAGCCAATTGGTAAATTTTAACTTATAAATTTGGTTCAATTTGATCTTCTCCTTCACTCAACATGCCAAACAGACATGGAGGATTATTCTGAGAAGGATTTAGGATGTTTTAGGAAGGTAAATTTGCTTAATTGATTTCCAATTTGAATTTTTCCAACAATTGAGAGAAAAGACTGCAAAATGATTGTGAAAGGTTTGGGCCTGATTTTGCAATGTTTTAAATGATTTCCTTGAGTGTTTTTGTCAAAATGAGTTCATTGATGTTATATCATGCTAAATTTTATGGTTTCAAAGTTGATTATTATTTGCAGGTTCCAACTGTGCATTTTAATTAAATTATTTGCCAGTTTTAAATTTAAGACAGATCAATTTCCTAAAGGATCTGGATATCAATTTCATCTTCCATATATGGGAATTTCAATTCTATTCTAGTCTATTACATTTAGTTGTTTTAAACAAACCATTCAAGACCCAAAATGCAATACTGAATTCAATTTTACACATTTCCAAAAGATACAAAATCTTTGTATTATTCCCACATACATTTCTTCCTTTCAAACAGATTTAACTATCTCTTTTGCCATACAATGAAACATTGAATTCATTCCATGCTAGCCTTAAATGTTTTTCTTCTTCAATGAAACATTAAAACAAGAATCCAGTTTCTATCTTTTCCCAAAATCATATATTTTAAACAAGGCAAAATAATACAATTTCAATACAACAATTTAAATTGATAAGGTAGTGCAATCTTTTATTGATTTCAATTATACATCTTTACATCTTTCAAAGTTCAAATGTAAATAACAGATTTCTATTTCTTTCTTCCCAAGGAATAGAATAGAGTATAAACATCCTTCATAGTTCGAATATACAACTTTCATAACCAATTACAAACATCTTTTCTTCACAAAATATATTACAATTTTCATCCACTTCAAAGTGGGAAAGGTTACAAAAGAAAATTATTTCACAAGGGACAGTCAAATGTCTTTCTCCTCTGCTCCAAAACAGCAACATGCAAAGTTCCCCTTTTTTCCAATTTGATCACAACAAAAGTGGGGAAAGGCAACGCTCTCCACCCAACCAAGACATCCAATGAAAGGAGAAGCCATCCTTCATCATTGGCCCCGAGCCCCAACCACAATGCAATAGGAAATGTATTTCAACTCATGGCAACAACAAGCTTCCACAAAACATACACACAACATTCTTTCAACATGCACATTTCAAATTAAAACACAATCAACAAAAGACAATAGTTTACAATTGCATTGAAAACATTAACACGAACTCGAGCTTGTTCATTGCAAGCCAAAGGAGCAAGTGCTATGGGGAAATCTTATGCTTCCCAATGGGAATTAGGCATTCACCTATAACAAACTGCCAATAAAATTCACCACACATATCCTTATGCCCCCACAATCCCTCCTTATGCCCCCACAAATTTTCCTTATGCTCCCCACAAAGTAAGAAATGCAAGCTATTTCTTTTCCATGGTGGATCCCAAACCCAAACTCCCTCCACAATAATCTAATGCCAAAGGCATTCCCTTATACCCCCATGGATTCCCCATGGCCTTCTCCTACACCATTCCTACGGCGAGTCTACCCAAACAGCCAACAAATACACAAAAACATGCACCATTCATACATACACAAAAAAATAACAACATAAAATAAGAGCTAAGCTCTTACCTCTTCATGGTAGCTTTTGTTTCCAAACAACAAGCTTTCAATGTCAAAAACACAATCCCAAAATCAACAACCAACAAGCATGCAAAGTTCTCTAAATCTTCTCCAAGCAAGAGCTCCCAAACAACAAGAAAATGTGCCCCAAAAGGAAGTATGCAAAAGTTCAACAACCCAAAACAAGGCAATGAGTTTGAATTTTATAGAAGAGGGAAGAGAAGAGGATGATGTGGATCCATGTAAGATGCCACATCACACATTCTCAACTCCACAAAAAGTCAAATTTCATTCTCTAAGACACAATAAAGAGGTGGATGAAAATATGACAAATTAACTTACACACTCCAAAAACACACACCTCAAAGGATTGAATTAAATAAAATGTAAGAAGAGTGCAATAAAAACATGCAAACATGATTAATAGAATGCATTGAAAATGTTTAAATCAGCCTTCCAACCATAGGTATGGTTGGTAAATAAACTTAAGAGGTATGAGACAAGTTTTACTTGTCCCACAAGCCTCCAAAACAGCCTCCAAGGACAAATTCGAGTTTCTAAAAGGTGGAGTGTTTCATACTCCAAAATCGACTTACACAACTCTTACACATCACTTACATATTAATACAAAAGCCAACAACTCTTATAATTACTTTTTATATCCCAATTTGATTTATTTTAACTTTTAACCATATGTTTTCTCACATTAGTCTACCACAATCTAATTAAATAAAAGAAAGGGACACATCACTAATAAAATACATACAAACAATAATAAAAGGAACCATATTAATAAAATACATAAAACCTATGGTCACATTAAAGGTGATCCTCCCACGGGAATCTCTAACAACAATCAAACACAAACACAAAATATATTGCCATGGTGACCTTGTTGAATTCATCTAGAATTCCAATGTGGTTGGTCTCCAATCCCCCATGTTTGTTGTGATAGTTTAACCTCTGAGAACACAAATACTTCCTTTGGCCTTGTGGACATATCGGAACATCCAACATGATATAAATAAAATCACAAAATCATCTATACATATGAATATGTAATATCCCCTTCTAGAATAAGTTATGAATTAATACAAATCTGATCGGACATTTGAAAAATAATTAATTTTCAAACTCTAGCTACTGCAAACTTCAAAAATTCATATATTTGGCTAGGGAAGTCCAAATGAGCTGAAATTTTGGATAATGGACCATAAAAATATGAGGAACAATATGCAAAAATCAGATTTTGCACAGCCAACCCGAAACCCTAATTTTGACCTAAAAAGTAGGTCGCCCAGCACTTTTAGGGCGTCAAATCTCCTCCAAAATTATGAAATTGCTTTCTCCTTATCTCTCCTAATTTCTACAACCAAAACCAATATTAATTTGACCCCAAAACTGCAGATCTGAAATAAATATTAATTTATAAGACCCGAAAGCTTGCAGACAGCTGAAATCTTCTAAAATTCATAACTCCTTCAATAGTTAGAGTTTTTGCATGAAATAAATTGCAGAATAAAGATCTTCCAATGAACTAACAAACTGAATTTTTATCCCACTAAAACCCACTCAAATCTGCCTCTGAAATCTGAAAACCAGTCGCTAGGGTTAGGGAAAATTAATTAAATAATTTTTAGCTCATAAAACCCTTCCAAAACCCTTAAACAATCAACCCTTGATATGAAATAATTGATTAGACACAACAACAAATAGATCTAGCATAAATAACTTCAAAATATGAAAGATCAAACCCCAATACCAGTTGCTATGGCTAAATAAATTGCAGCAACAATAATAGTCATAAAAGTACTTCAAACCCTTCACAAAAATATAGATTTATCATTCAAATAAATGCACCAATACCAACACAAGAGATCACAATGAAGAGAACAAGAGAGAATACTTCAATTGATCAAACCAGCTTACTAACTTCCCACGCAAGAGAGAGAGAGAGAGAAAGCATCAATGGGCATACATCCCAACTCCAGCATAGAGCATAAAATAAATATCATTATAACATGAGTCTAACAATGATCCTAGCACTCCTTTTATAAGCGAGGAGGCACAAAATTCAAATCCTTAGGAGAGGGACATTATTAAATAAAATAAGTTTATTTCCCTAGGTGTGGCGTCCCCTTTTAAAAAGGGTGATTTTAATATTTAAAAGCCACCTAATTATTATTTAATTAATTCCCCTTTTTAATTTGCATTTTGGGAATTTAATTAAATAATTAAATACATTACTCATTTGCATAAATATTAAATAATTAAATAAATATTGCTTCATAATGTCAAATGATTAAAATCACTCTTGAGGTGAATATTATCTAATTATTTAATATATTTTCCCCCGCACATCCCTAAAGCTCACGGGAATGATAGGCTAAGGGTCTTCAAAAATGGGGACATTACGAGAATCACAACAACATCAAGGCAATTAACAATATCACTTACAATTCATATTAACAACTATATCATCATCATATAAGGTTCATTTTCTAAGTCTACTCACAATATCCAAAAATCACATGTCCGAACAATATTCACAATATATCCATGTCAAATAGTATATCATCATCCACATATGAAGTGTCTCTAATAATCATCATGCATCATAACCAAATCAAAATCAACAATAATTCATGGTCCAACATGTAATATCATACTAAATCAAAATCATAATAATGTCCATAATGTAATCAACAAGATATCAAGATTAGTATCAAAAGGTGTCGAAGGAAGTGGGCCCTACAGATTTTATCCTTGCAAAATACCACTAAGAAACACCATAAATCTCCCTCCACAAGTCGATTTATATAATGACAAAACCAACAACAATTTCCAGAATTTATTGACCAAGTAGTGGCCCAAACACTCTCCAAATAAACTCACAAGCTCTCACAATAATGACGACTTTACTTGGATTGAATAGACATGCAAATAACTCATCAACTCAAGCTCAAAGGGCATACACACTTCACTCAAAGGTGGTGTTGAAGAACACCTTTTGTTTTAGATCATTAGTGGGCATACATCCCTTCTTCAAGCATGAAGATAAGTTTAATAAACCGTCAACATGCGAAAAAGGAGTACCCACATCTTCTTTTATATCTTTGCCTTGCACATCCTCCAAAGTTCTCTCTCCATCTTTGGTGCCAAAAGCTAGGAGGGAATATCATTTAAAAGTGTCTGGAGATCACATTCAAAGAAAATATTAAATGCATAGGGAAATTAAATCAAATGGGGCCCATATGGATCGACCCATGCCTAGAAGAAATCAATTTATTTCAAATACCAAACATTAAATAATTCCCAGAAAAATGCGACTTGCTTAGTCACTTAATTCACCTTAAAAATAAGTAATTATAATCCCAAGGTGAAATTGAATTTCTCTTTTATTTTTGATTTGCACAATAAAATATATTTTATTTTTAAATTTACATGTGCAAATCGATTTTCTCTTTTTTTTAATTTTTAATTAAAAAGGGGGACATTACATAAAGCCTTGTTTGTATTTTCTGCCATCAATAACAAGCGGAATCTGTGAATGCTTTGACTCACTCAACGTTGCCTTGTGTACAAGGCTTAAATGAAGTAGCTATCCCATCACTTTCTATTTGAAAGAACCATGTAAATGCCATATAGTTTTGTAGTCAAACAACCATTGTTCTTTAGGGTTTTAGGTACCTCACTCATGGTTCATTGAGTCAAGATAAAGTATTCATGGTGTATGTTGTCATGAAAATTTTATTTTAAAATAAAAGTAGAAGGCATTTTATTGGTCCAACACCAATGTCTTCTCCAATGCAAACCTTGTTCAAATTGGAGCTAAACGAGCATATAGGTGGGTTCAAATTGCAGAGGAAAAGAAATAGCCTTGTTAACTTTTGCTACTATTTGGGCATAGTTCAAAGTCTTCCAATATTTCCAAGTATTTTGCTCTATGTTACTCAAGACTTCCCCAAACGCCCCGTACTGTCTTGCATTATGGTTACGGTATTGGTTTGGGTATCTCTTGAGTACTTCCCGAGTTATATTATCTTGGGTAACCAATTGTCATAATAAAAAACATTGTCGGTCCAGTATTAAAGTCATAATAAAATGAAAATGCAGTTAAAAAACTTGTGTTATTTATGTCTTCGAGACAGGAGATGTTAAAATTTGATTCTAAAAAATACGGATTTAATTAACTTACATATTACATAATGTTACAATAAATATTTAAATAAAAATTATATCATAAGTAAATAAATAAATACTTACAAGAAATAAATAATACGGTGACACATTATTTATAGTGGAAAACCCCAATAGGGTAAAAACCACTTTGAAAATAACATTTTATTTTAGATAACTTATTTTACATCCAAAGAAGATAACCTCCTCCTTTGAAACCCTATTTACCAGGGTAAAACCAAATCACTTGATTTGCACACCTTTGATATATTTCCGAAGTATATCAAATGAGGACCTAAAGTCCTTTTTATATAAGGTGATCGGGTATGTCTCCCGACTCACCTTTTCAACCTAAAATGGTTGACACATACACCTAAGATTATAATATTTAATATTAGAAATATAACCATTTCATGATATTAAATATTTAACCTAAAGTATATACCTATGTTAGCATATTTAATAATAGAAATATAAATATTTCATATTATTAAATATTAACCTATATATTAGTGATGGACCCATATACATTAAGGGTTGGCCAAACCACTTAATCATTATGTTCCAACAAGGGATGGGGTTTGGGGACACCATAAAATTATTTGATTTTGGGAACATTGGGGGATGGTTGGGGGTTGACTATTAAACTAATATATACAAATAATATTTAAAAATTAAATAACACATAAATATAAAAGCTATGGCATTACGGTTTGTAAATATCTACGACATTAAGAAGTTGTAGATTCCTTGTTAAAACATGAAGAAGTGACATATCTTGAAACATTGATTTTGACTAAGCTAAGTTTGTAATGTCCCTTTTTGGGACAAAAACCGAAGATATGGGTTTGGCCACAAACCCCAAGGATCAGATCTGAAAATACACCACACCACACCACAAATGAAATATAATCTGATTTTTATGACAGCAGTTCCCACAATAATATAAACCCTAGCAGCGAACTGAAAAGGGGTTTAAATGCACCATAAAACCATGCACAATAGCTGAAAACACTTGTAAATAATTATTTCATGCATGACAATATTTATCCATTCAATTTGCAACACATAAATGGAGAAAACCAAAGATAACACACTTTGTTGTAATTAAATTTGGAACAGCAGCAGGGCAGCCACATGCAAGGGCTAAAACCCTAGATGAACTCCTCCAAAAATCACAAAACTATGGATTCCAGCCTTATAAATGATGTAAAATCTGAATATGGAAGAAAATAGAAGTTATGTGCCCTAGAAGGCACCAAATCACACCCTAATACAAGTCGCTCCAACTAGGAGAGGCTTATCAATGCATGCAAATGATTGTAGATGACTTCCTTTATCCTTCAATGCCCAAATCTGCAAAATGGTCTTCAATATGACTTCACTTCAACCAAGGATGGAGTCTATCCGTCGTCCAACTTTGTGCTTCTAGGTGATTTTTATATTTTGCGCAGATTGTTGCCTATATTCTTATCCTCATGTGAGAAAGAGGGTTCCACTCTTTTATGTTTATTTCAAGTTATCCGAACCTTCCTTTTTGTTTAGTTTGTGGATTTCTCCCTTTTGTCTCCTCTCATTTCTTGCTTTCTCCATCCTCTCCCATCTTTCTTTTTCCCATTTTCGTCTCCTTTGTGCTTTCTGGTTAAAAGCACTGAAAAATAGAAAACCCCCCATCATACGAGGGAACTGCCCCTCTCAAGCATAAAGGAACATTACCCTATCGAGAGGTGATCTTCCCTAACTGTTGTAGACTTTATGCTACTTCCATTGGGCAAATCAAGATCACACAAAGCGACATCAAATATTGCCAACACATAGCATCACCTGTAATCATGCTACTCAATGTGGCACCAAAGCAACATTCACCTAGACAGGTGGCATGTTAGATAACATTTGAAGAATTCAAACATAAACCATGTTCCACATTTGTGCTTTTGCATTTTCTGGGCTTCAACAACCATTTGAGATAGAGACTGACGCATATAGAAATGCTATTGGATCAGTCCTCGCTCAACATGGACATCTAGTTGCTTATCATAGCGAAATATTCATTGCCATTGTACGAAAGTATCCCACATATGATAAAGCTTTATGCCATTGTTCAGGAATACAAATCACACAAATCACAAGCTGTTACAATTCCTGCAGACTTAAAAAAATTGCAGCAAGAGTGACATCAAAATTGGTCATTATATCTTCACCAGTTCCATTTGAACATCAAGTATAAGAAAATGCTAATCCAATAGTTGATTGTTTTAGTTGACCACTGGTTCAAGCTCTCTTCTTTAATGTCCCTTTTTAGGGGGACTCAAGAAATGACCAAGGGGCAGATAAATCAAACTTGTAATCAAATTAGAGGGTGGCTGTTGAAACCTTCAGAAACCTGCAATTTATTTCCCACTAGGGCAGCGACCCAGCTGGAGAAGTCAAACACCTTAAAGGTGGGTCAAACCTTGCCAAAACACTTAAATTCTTATGCCAAAAAATATTAAAACCCTCAGCAAACACAATCAGCTGTTAGAAATCAGGATTGAGCTTGGAAATAATTAATTTTTGAAAACCCTTAACAACAAACTTCAACGAGCCTAGAAAAATAGCAAATCACTTCCAAAATTTACAAAACTTCAGAACTTGGCTCTTAAAATTATGGAGAATAAGATAATAAATTCAGATTGATGCAATTATCAACACATACCAAATAGTTCTCCTAGGTGGGTCGCCCCACTTCAAATGGACATATTATTGACCCTAATGAGATAAATCATACAAGAGAATGATAATTTATTACTCTCCAAACCAACTTGCATACATAAATCCTTGTGAGACGGTTTTTGTCCTCCACAAGCCCTCAATCAAGAAGTTTCGTCTTTTAGAGAGTCTTCAATCAAGGGTTTTCGTCCTTGAGAGAGATAGGAAAGGTGCTTCAGAAGTAAACCTTTACCAAGTTATAAAAATTCACCAAAAACATGATTGTATATTGGCCAAGAAACCTCCTTTTATAACAATAAGGGGTGTTGCAATTCAAATGATGGCCGACTTTAAAAATAATTTTTAATAATCTTATTTGTATTTGGAGCCTACGTGCTCAAATACTTTATTTTCTAATTAATTATATTCTTTATTGGGCGCTAGGCTTCCCAATAGCAATACATGGTAAAAATAAAAACTACCTAAATAACAACAAAATATCATAAAAGTCTTCCCCTTGCTTCCTTAGACCCATGGGGAGAAGAATGGATAAAGGTCTTCAAGAAAGATCAGCCTTCAAAAGGGACATGACATCCTGGCCTTCGTTGATGCACGTGGACACGAGAATAATTGGTGATACTTGTATGCATTTGATTTCGAATTCATAGAAATCTAGTAGGCTTTGCATAGTAGTATGTCAATTCTGTATTTCTACTGGCAAGATGGAATCCTATATAACCTTAGACTTTTGTGTGTACTACACAAGGCAATGCGACAAAACCTTATATGGAAAGCTCATTTCAGCAAGTTTACATGACACTTCAAAGTTGAGAAGACCATTGTAGTATTGATGTTGCCAAATACGCAAAATGTTGTATTGGTTGTGCCATAGGTAAACCGGTAAACAAGAAGCAAGGTATTTGCACACCTTTTCCGGTTCCAACAAGGCTGTGGGAATCAATATCCATGGAATTTCTCTCAGGTTACCCTACTACCAAGTATGGTAATGATTGTGTTTATGTACTAGTTGATAGATTCTCAAAGATGGCCATACTTACACTTGCAATAAATCAAATTCAACTCTAGAAACATCTCTATTGTATTTTCACCATGTCTAGATCCACTTTGGATTGCTAAATACTATATCATCTTTGATAGGGACACAAAACTGAATAAATGTTGCGTTCCATCCTAGGAAAAAGTGGCTAATATGATGATTGTGCATCTCCTCAAAATGTACAATTCTAGGAATCAATGTACATGGGATGAAAGCCTTCTTTAAATTCAACATAGCTATAACAGAGCTTTGCACAGAGCTCTTTTCGGGTTTGCTTGGGTTTCCAACCTTTGGCACCCATTGATGTAGCATATCCTATGCTGTGATCAACCACAACAACTCCTTTAGATCAAATGGAAGTTGAGCTGCCAAGTTTATTGAGCCAACACGTTCAACAAGTGTTGACCATTGTGCAGAAAGCTAATGTTAAGTACAACTAATGCCATTATCATCATTGAGCAACACACACCTTTCAGGTTGGTGGTCATGTATGGCTTCATTTGTAAAAGGAATGACTTACAAAACCTAAATGCAAGCTTAGTCCACTTTGGTATGGGCCCCACACCATCACTAAGCAGATAGGAGATAATGCTTTCGAGCTCAATCCACCTTCCAACCTTGGTCTGCATCTAGTCTTTAATGTAGAGCTGTTGTGCCATTATTTTTCTCTCCTGTTCTCCACTTCAGATGTTGTAGAGACAAACACGACAATAAGAGATCTCTCTCTTTTAGACCATCAAAGCAGGTCAAGTTCCTTCCCAAGGAAAATGGTTTACCGAAATGCAAGTTGCCAACAACTTTCGACATCCTCTTCCACAATTGTACATTGCTCTTCAAGGAGGGGCAACTAATCCATGAGGATCTGAGACTTTGAGTGATTCATGGTATGGTGGCAGTACTCCACGCATATGCTGTGTTCACCATTAGGTTCAAGACCATCCCAATCACACGTGGTCATACCATCAAGTCTTAACTCCTCTTTGTTGATGCTGCACAGCTCCGACAATGTTAACACTGTTCTACATAGAGGTGCAGCAGCCTTTCCAGAAAATGAGAAAACAAGGAATCTGAACAATCATGAAGTGAAGGCTTGGTATTCCAGTAAGGTCTCAAGTTTCAACCGCCCCTTCGTCTTCTATACTTTTATATTAGTGTGTTCTTCCATTCTTTGAATAAACAGAGATAGAATAAGTACAGTGGTGGTTAGACATCTTGTACCACATCTGACCTCTTGGATTATTGTACAAAATTATTGTATAATATAATTCTGTAACATACAATTCTAGCATTGTGTCTATCCACGGGGTACTACATGGGCCCCAGATCAAATGATTGTGACTTAAGGAAATATGTAATGATATTGACAAGGTCGGAGGTCAGTTAATACCAAGGAAAATCACTAACTCCAAAAAAATATCTACATTAACAACAAAAATGTGATCAAGATGCCTGAACAGATGTATAACATTCTTGGTCTATCTTGAATTTTATGTCAGGTATATTGGCAAGGGTTTGTGTAACATTTTCTTTCAACACAGGGAAATTAAGAGACTACTCAAATAATCACCATAAAAGTAAAGTGTAGTGAAAATTTGTAACAAGTGAACATGTCTATAATGAGCTAGGGTACGATGATGTGCTAAACATGTAGCCAAGTAACATAAGACCTCAATGTTATAAAAAAGAAACCTTGCCCCTTAGTACCAAGTTGGCCTAATAACTAGCATTATTTGGGGATTTCAAATGTATTGGCTCTTCACCTTGAACACCACTGATTACATGGCCCAAGGTTCTACTTCCTCCAATTACATGTTGAGATTACTGGCTATCTCATGAAGTATTGCACAGCTTTTGCTTTCATATTATATGACATTTCAAAAATTGCATGTTCTTTTTTACCATGAAGAATTTTATTTTTCATAGGTGCCTTACAAGCTTCTTTGCTTTTGTGTGTGGGTGAATGCTTGTGCACAAAATAGAGAAACAGTTGAGTCTTCGGAAAAGAAAGATATAGAATGAAAGTTAGTTGACCTGAGATATTTTCAATTTTACAGAGAGATGGCTCTGGAAGGTTTATTTCCTCGAAAACAAGTTGACAGAGCTGTGAACCACTCGAGTCAATCTGTGGAAGAGAAATTTCCTCCACTGAAGGAAATGATAGATTATATCTGTAAATATCAGCCAAAAGTTATGGTGTCTGTGGAAGTCGGAGAACGCAATCTTTTATTCCCAACGGATGTACGTAGCAATGATAAGATTTCTGCAGAAATGTTATGAGGCTGAATATGGTCAATCTGTATTAGAAGATATTAAAAGTGATACTCAACAGCATGATGCCATGTTGATGTCATTTTGCTTGTTACTTGAGCATGCTATGGCATATGAAGGCTCTGTTGAATTGCATGCAACTGCATCAAAAGGATTGCTTAGTATTGCTTCTCATAATCCACAGGTTGAATTCGAATATCCCATTCTCTTGTTATACCTGCACTGTTGTTTAAATGGTTTTGTGCTATACTTTATAACCACAAAAATGGAGGATGCTAACATGTAGGAGTTGCTTTTTCTTTGAGGTGAAGATAATTGCATCAAGATATGCTGAACGCCTTCCATGGCTGAAACAATATTTAGGTCACATAGACACAGACACTCGCGAGTCTATAGCTCGCTTAATGGGGATTACATGCTTAGCCTTATCTGCTTCTTCAGCATCTGTTCTGATTCAGGAACTTTGCTCTAATTTTAAAGTTTCTAACAAAGGCAGGTTAGTTAAGGTTTCTTTTGCAGGATATCTGCTGTTTTTACTTGTTATTGAGAATTGAATGCTTTTTATCTGCTTAAAATCTGCTGTTGGTGATTATTAGTGGCTTATTCTATTTTGCAGATTTGAGGATAGTCATGGAGCTCTCTGTGCTACTGGTTATGTGCTAGCCCAGTGTATGACAGGAACTCCATCTGTAAGTTTATTTTCATTGTTGGATACAATATCGTTCATTTGTTTGATGCTCATTTTGTATTATTTCAATCCATCCTTTTTTTGCCATCATGATATATCAAGCCAATTAATTAGGTTATATTTGTGATTTTTTTGCTTTTACGTAAATGTTAGTAAATAGTGATGTTTCCAGTGGTTATTCATATATGATGATCCAATAAACTCATTTCTGATAATTTAGGTTTCTATATTCTTTCCAAACTACTTGTTACAAACAAAAACATATGCTATTTGTCGGCAAAGACACAAGGTGTTTGGAACTGTAATGCTGGGTTCTATTATATGACTAGTTTTCTACAAAAATTGGCGAGATTGTACAATATGACTTCTAGGACAGCAGTTTGAACCCACGAGGACTCGTGTGTTATTTATGCAATTTGCAGCAAGAGAGACAAAGAAGAACCATTACAGGAAATTGAAATGACAATGGTTTGTATTTGGTCAATTGGTCATCTAGGTGTAATTGTCTTTCTTTGGTGTTATGAGAGGCAGGCATGTGATTGTTTCAACAATGTCATTAGACTACTGCTGTCTAGGAAAATACATCTGTGGCCGTCGCTGACCAGAGTACTGATGCTGCGACTTGGATTAATGGTCAAACTGAAAATTGAAAGCAAATGTTCGATGTGTGGTGGAAAAGATTTCCATGATGACCTGGTGGTTATTCTCTACTTGTGTATTATGTTGTTGAAAATTTGTTAACAAGGACTTTGAAATTTGTACGAGAGTTTGCATGGACGCTAGGCAGCTGGTACATGGTACGGTTCAGGTATGGGTACAGGGATCTGGTATGCTGGTATGGTAATTTTTTTGGGGGGCCTAGGAATGACCATACTAAAAGTTTAATATTTAAAAATATAGCCAAATAAGCAATATCAACCATATAATATGTAGAGTAAACAAAATAAGTTAAATAACCACAAAATATACTGATAATTCAATGCCAAATGTCATGATATTCATTTATCAAACTTTGAAGTTAGAACAAATTGATTTTTTACTGAACGTTGTCACACCTGTCTACGAACCCCTGGCAAACCCAAGCACGTATCTGAACCTGGGGCCTGTACAGGTGTATCCGTCTACCTATCATGGACTCGAATTAGTGAACAATATGTACATTGTCAATCCAAGCTGAAAGGGCACTTTCTCTAAATTGCAGGTGGCAACGGCTAAAAATGTTTGGTAGTGTATAAGGTTATAATTATTGTTCACCCAGCGAGTATATGGATAATTTGTCTAGTATATAAATAATCTGTGTTATGTCCCTTTTTGAAGGTTGATTTTTGAAGACCTTAACCCATTCTTCTCCTTGTGGGTCTAAGGAAGAAAGCAAGGGGAAGATTTGGATTATATTTTTATTGTTGTTTAGGTAGTTATTTTATTTATTATCATGTATCCTATTGGGAAGCCTAGCGCTCCAATAGAAGGACTTAAGTAGTTAGGAAATAAAAGTATTTTGAGCATGTAGGCTCCAAATACCAATTAAATATTTAAAAGCACTTTATCTTAAGGGGTCGGCCATCATTTTTGTATTGTAAAGCACTCCTTGGGTTATAAAAGGAGGTCGCTTGGCCATTATTGAATTATGTTTTTGGTGAATTTTCATATCTTGGTTAAGGTTTGCTTGTGAAGCACCTTTCCTACCTTTCTCAAGGACGAAACCCCTTGATTGAGGACCTTTCTCAAGGACGAAAACCCTTGATTGAGGGCTTGTGGAGGACGAAACCCTTCCATAAGGATTTATGTATGCAAGCTGGTTTGGAAAACAATAAATTATCATTTCCTTGCATGATTTATCTCTTTTGGATCAATAATCTATTTATTTGAAGTGGAGCGACCCACTTGGGAGTACTATTTGGTATGTGTTGATGATAATTTGGTCAATCTGAATTTATTATCTTATTCTCCATATTTTTAAAAGCCAAGATCTCAAGTTTCGTGAATTTTGGAGGTGATTTACTATTTTTCCAAGCTTGTTGAAGTTCGCTGGTTGAGGGTTTCCAAAATTAATTATTTCCAAGCTCAATTCTGATTTCTAACAACTGATTGTGTTTGCTGAGGGTTTCTTAATAATTTTGGCATAAGAATTGAAGTGTGTTAACAAGGTTTAACCCAACTTTGAAGGGTTTAACTTTTCCAAGGAAGTTGCTGCCCTCGGAAGGGCCTAATTTGCAGATTTCAGGGCTGATATCAGTCATCTACAACAGCTCCCTAGTCTGATTTTTAAGTTTTTTTGGTCATTTCCTAAGTCCCCCTAAAAAAAGACATTACAATCTGTCTGCTGTTGATTCATTAAGAAAGAAGCCCACATATCAATAGAATTGTGTTCTTCTCTCTAAATTTTAAATTGGGGTTATTTGTGACCATAGTTATGGGACATGAGGTATAATTTTTAAATAGTGGTATTTAACAGCCACATGTCTTGTTTCAAACACCTCTTTTCGCAAGTTAAGCCCAAATCTCACCATAAACAACCCAAATCCAATAACTCGGCATGAAATCAGAAAAATATTTGTCAAAGTAAAAATTCACCAAAATCTTCTTGAAGACCTATGACTTTAAATTAATTTTTTTGTGAAAAACTCGTTATGTAAAAGTAGTTCTTGGTCCTTTTGATCACTTTTTGTCTATTTTTGATTGTTTGACTTGCAAACAATTTGCATATTCGAGTTCTGATTCCATCATATTGAATTTCTTTCCCTATGAATGGTTTAAAGCATAGTTTGCATCATAGTTACCATGTTCGAAAAGTTTGGGTTGTTCGGACATGGAAAAAGTTCGGAAGTTCGGAATTTTGCAAAAATTCGGTTCGGTTCGGTATGGTTCAAAAAAATATAAAACTGAATAATTATCCATACTTGCTTCAAAAAAAAAAAAAATCACACATACAAATAAATAAACATACAAGTATACTAAAGTCTTAAAACATATAAATGTATAGCAAAATCCATGTTAAACTTAAGACTTACAAGTTATATTTATGACTCAAACAATGAAAATTCATAGTTCATACATATTGATATAATATATAGCGATGAGAATTATCCATTGCTCAAACTTCAAAGTTTTGAGCATTAACCAAAAATTAAAATGCAATTTTAAACATTTGCAACATCAAATCCTGCTTCTACATCAAAAGTATCACTAGCATCTTCATCTAATATTGCAGTAGTAGGGTTATCATCAGCAACATTTTCTTCATCTCCAAAACATGCTTCTCCCAAGCGAGAGTTGTCATCTTCATTTGCAAGAGAGTGAGTAAGCAATTGTAAATTGCTATGCACAAAAACAAGATCAAAGAGTTTTTGAGCCCTTAATCGATTCCTCTTGTTTGTGTGGATCAAATCATGTGTACTCGAATTTCTTTCACAAGCAAAAGCACTAGAAGATTGGCTGAAAATTCGCACAGCAAGCTTCTGCAAATGGAGTAGAAGACCCATAAGTCTGCCACCATTTAGATGGTTCCCATGTCATCCTACTTGCCCTTGCTTCTTTTTCACCAAACATTTTGAGTTGGTTCTTGAAAATAGTAAGTTGTTCTCTTGCTTTTTCCTTTCCATCCTCATCATGTACTAACCTGTCTATGGTTGCAAGTATACCTCTCTTTATCTCCTCATCTGCATCATGATCTACCTCTACTAATTTAGGATCTAAATAACAAGGTTGTTGCATGTAGAGGACGGTGTAGCATGAACCATCGTTTGTCCACGATTTCGCAAATACACTTGACTTTTTCAACATCCTCTGCTAGTATCTTTTGGATTTTCTTTATTTTCTCTATCCATGTATGAAATCTCTGTATTCACCTTCCTCGTAATTCACATTTGCTAGTGGACACTGCTTGACATCTTAGGATCCTCCTAAGTAATGGTACCGAACTCTAGTTACATTGCCTGTAATATTCCCATTGCACAAGGTGCATCTCATATGTAGTTTATTATCATCTCTTTGGACGATGTATTTCATCTCCAAGGAACGATTGCTGCTAGACATCTTGACCAACTTGTCTTTCCCTTTACCTTCCAACTACCCTCTGAACCTGCAAAATTAAAAAATATTACGGTTTAACAAATTTTAGCATTTTTACTTACTAACAAATTAATAAATAACAATTACGGTTTAAAATAAATAAATAAAATAGTTTAATTAATAAATAAATATTATATTTTAATTAATATTTTTACATACTAACAAATAAATAAATAATCATTTTTAATATGGATTTTTAAAATAAAATAAAGCTTAGTATATAAAACACAACTCGAATTATGTAAACTTATTAATAATATATGAAATATAATAAATAGTAAATACTAAATAAAACGTAAATTTTTTATTTTAAACTTTAAATTAAATTAACAAGTTCGAATTAATAATTTTATAGAAAATAAATAAATTTAATTATTTAATTAAAAATTTAAATGTGAGACATTTTATGGTTTATATATATTATTTTTAACAAATTAAAAACATAAAACTACCGTGGAGTTTTAAACTTGTAAGTGTTTAGCCCTAAATGTTTATAAAATTATATCTAAGTTTACTATTTAGTATTTAGCCTCCTTGTATAAAATTAAACTTACAAAGTTATAAAAGTTAGAAGTTTTAATTTTTTAAACCTAAAACCATTCCCGTAAACAAATACGTTGCAGCGAGCCATGACTTACTTGGAAAATGCTTAATGGAGTTGCTGCAGGGTTTTTTTAATGCTGGAAATGCTTCTTTGCAGGTCGCCGTTGGTCGCCACTTCGTTTTCCTCTGGTTTCCGCTGGATGTGTGCTTGATGGTTGCTTTTAGTATTCACAACATATGTTTATCTACCCTGCCGCTTTTCCTTTTAACGTTTTTGACTTTAATACGTTTTAACTTTTAGGGTTTTCGACTTTATCATTATGCACTTTATGATTTTAATTTATTTATTTGTCAAATAAAAAAACGTGGGTCAAAACTAATACGAATCGAATCTTTCGAATAAGTTCGTTTTCCCCAAAAAGTTCAGTCCGAATCGAATTTCTAGCATGTTCGTACGAACATGGTAACTATGGGTTTGCATACTCGTATTCAACAAACCCAAAAATTTGGACTCGGCTAAAACTCGGCAAGTCTCAACGAATATTCGGGAATATTTGACAACTTAAAAAATATGCAAATTTCTTTAAAAAACATAAATTTTATGCAAAATATAGCTACAAAATGTATCAAATGAGTTTGTAAAATGTTGGAGAAGTGTTTTCTATTAGTATCGATGAGAAAGTGGTTAGCTATTGTAGAGTTAGCTAGATTCATGAATTAGTGAGCTCAAATCCTAGTAGGTGGTCAACATAGGTAAATATCGATCGGACCCCATTTTTGGTAGGTTTTTATGGCAATATTGTTTCCTATAGCTTGAGGATTTGATAGGAGTTGTGCAAATAAGATAAGATAATTATATTAATGTCCAACGAATGACCACAAAAGTAGGTCAATGGGACTGCACAGTACAATGCCAAAAGAACCAAAGGGGGAGACCCGAAAGGGTCATCCGAACAACAAGAGAGGAGAGAAGAGAAAGGAAAGAAGAAGGAGAAGCAAGGGCCACAATGGCCACAAGAGTATGGATGGATGGGACCCGGAAGAGGGGGCAGGAAAGCCCCATCTCCAACCCTATCACCTAGCATCCGAGGCCGATTGGAAGTAGCTGGCGATATGCTGTCCTAGTAGCTGAAACTGTGGAGAGTCTGGAATGTCGGTGTCTGGGAGAAGGATGAGCAAGACGAGCCCTCTGTATCCACCCTTCTGATTGTGATCCATGGGGGAGGGCCCTTAACCGAGTGCGATCATGAAAGCCTTTGGATTGGGAGGTGGCATCCTGGGTCCTGACGGATCTGGTTTGGGGATCCATACTGGTGTCAAGATGCCGCTTGGTGCCCCTCTCCGGTGGGAGCACTGTAAAGAAAGATGTGATCTGTCGAGTAGTAGCCTGTCTGGGAGGAGACTGAAGGGTCTCATTCCGAAGCTTGAGAGCCTCCTGTAGGTAGAGAGCAAGACACCGCTGATCACAATACCTGAAGAAAGCCGCAAATGACGGATGCTCCTGGAATAGGCAATGGAATCTCCCTTTGATCTCATAGTAGATGGGGCACCTGAAAATGAAGTGTTCCTCTGTTTCGACCTCCTTGGAGAGAGCAAAGTTGGCAAATCCTCTCCGAGTGGTCCAACTGGTGGTCCTCCACACGAAGTCTATGAGAGCCCACTCTGAACTGGCCTAGGGATATGCGGAGTGCCTGCAACCAGTGTCGGGAGATATACGTAGGCCGGCTAATAAGCCCATCATTGACCTCAAGGAAATGTGCAGCATAGAAAGCCATCTTAGGACGTAATCCACCCGGAGGGCTGATCCAAGTGTGCTGGATGAACTGCCTGTAAATGTCGTCTCTGATAATTTTGTGCAGATCTTGCTTACTTGGTAGGAGATGGGCAGGAGCATCTAGGGAGTATTTGTATGGTGGGAGGCGGTCCATTTGAATCCCGAAAGAGCCAAGAAGACGTGAGACTCGACATACCAACAACGAGAATGACCATTGTGGTTAGAAAGAGAAATAACTTTAGAGGAATGGTAGGCGAGGTAGAGATACTTTTTCCTGCCGGTAGAGGAATTTGAAAGTCCTTAGATGCGATGCAAAAGCGAAACAAGGCCAAATATAGTCTCCAGTCTAAAAGGGCGAGCCCCGAACTCAGCCAAGAGGATATTGTGTGGACTGTCTCTTTGCACTTGATGATGCGTCTGAGCATGAGGATTTGGACTCGCTCAATAGTAGCCCAATTAGAATCAAGCAGGGATGGCCCCCAACCTTGAAGCCATAGAGAATTGTGGGCCTCACAAGAGAATCCGAGAGAGACATCTTCGACAAGATGTCTTGGAAGTGGTGGCGGAAGCAACTGTCTCTCCAAGATTGCCAAAGAGCCATACCCCTTGTTGATGCGGGGCTGAAGAGCAGATCAAGACTGAAACGAGGCCCGATAAATAAAACTCCCAGGTAAGTGTAGGAGTTGGTGATCTCAATCTCTTCCCCTCTATAGAAGAAATGGAAGTCAGAAGTCTTCAGCCCATTGAAGATCATGACCTTGGTTTTACCAAGGTTAATATCAGCTGTCTGTGGTCGCAAAAGAGGGCTAAGGCGTCCAACTGTCTTTGGAGTCCCTCTGCGGAAGAGGCAAGGAGGACTACATCATCCACGAAAAGGAGAATGTAGATCAGCACCCAGGTGAAGAAGGCAACCATCCCCCTCTTGGATATGGTCCTTGAGAAATTCCTCCAATTCATCAATATAAATACCAAACAAGGTAGGCGAGAGGGGGCAGCCTTGTTTAACCCCAATGGTGCTCTTGATGAAATCAAAAAAACCGGCAACAGTGTGAGGCAACCCAAAACCTCCTCGTACAGGCGCATAATGGCGGCAAGAAGAGTTTTAGAAATACTAATGTCTCTAAGTCTACGGAAAAGAGCTTCCCGTGGCACCGAGTCAAAGGCTTTCCAAAATCCACGAAGCAACAGAAAACCCTGGAGGAGCGGTGGCGTGCCTCCTCAATAATGGCTCGAAGGGTGAGGATGTGGTTGAGGTCTGGTAAGCAGGTCGGAACCCCGCCTGCCCCCTGGCTCTGTAATGGTACTGCTCTAGAAACTCAGAAAGCCACATGTGGAGGACCGTGTGGCATAAAGCTTGGAGAACGTGTGGCCCACCATGATCGTCTTGTAGTTGTTTGGGTCGGAAGTGGGGCCCGACTTGTGGATGGGGTGAATGATATGGTGGGACCACGACTTCGGAAAACCTATACAAACCACCTGATTGAAGAGGTCCACAAGATAGTTGTTTAGAGTGTCCAAACCGTGCTTGAAGAATTCCGCCTAGAAGCCCTCCTCATCTGCAGCTTTGCTGCTATTCATGGCTGAAATGGCTTTCTTCACATTCGTGTAAGTAAAAATATGACAGGTAGAGGGAGGGGACACAACCTGGATCTGGGGCTGGCCAGGAATGTCGTAAAGGGTGGAAGTATGAGTAAACATGGAGCTGGGATGTAAGTCCTGGGGTAAAGAGGAATGACGGGGAAGAATGGTACACCAGAAACGTTTAGGGGAGTGTATAAGGGATGCATGGAGCTCAAAGCGATGACGAGAGATAAAGGTGTGCTTCTTGTGGCGAAGGAGACGACGGTAATTGGACTTGAGAGATGGGAAGGAGGGGAGAGCGTGTGTGAAAGCAAAGTGAAGTTGATGGTGAAGGGCTTTGCAGTCTTCATCGTACCACTGGTTCATGGGGCAGGTCCTCTTATAAGGGAGGGTGGGAGTGAAGTGGGGAAAGAACATAGAGCAACGTCACGAATGGCGGAGGAAAGGGTATCAAACATCAAATTAGAGGGGAGTGAGGCAAATTGGGGTACAGGGGGAAGAAGCTGGCGAAGGTGAAAAGAAAAGTCTTCATGGATCACCCTCATCAAACTTCCAGATGGTACGGGAAGGGGCGTGGGATGGGGTCAAGGATTGGGGGTAACTGCAAGGAGAAGGAAAGGGTCGCATGGTCAAAGGGGAATGGGGGAGACACACAAATGGTGAATATAGGGAATCAAATTGGATATATTTGAGATTATTATGTAGATGAATTGATGATATATTTGAAATTATTTGATTTATTCTATTCAAGATTCCCTATATATGTTTCATGTTGTAATATGTACAAGGAAAAACTATTTGTATGATTGTTAGTGCTTGAAACTTTATTCGATTGAAAGTTCTCAAACTGGATCTATTTATAATTTTTTTTTAAACATGATTATTTTTGTTTTCTTTAGAATGCAAGCTTATCTCTATGCAATTGTTCACCATTGCTTATCTAAGTCTAAGAGTTTAGATAACCTTGTGAAAAAAGCAATATTATACAAAGAGAAAATTTTGTCCAAATACTATGCTAAAGGTTGGCATGAAGTTTGTTACCACTGTCAGTTTAGTAGAAATCTGAATATTTGTAATGTATATTAGTCATATATAAATTACTCTTTTTGTGTTCTCGTATTTATGAGTATATATTTTTAATATTAAATTAAGAATAAAATGCATCTTTGTAATTTCAGGTGAGTATTTGGCACAGATCCCGCATTAGGGTAGTATTTGTCACAGACTCGATGAATATTCCCGAATATACTCGCGAATACACGCCAATATTTGCCAAGTCTGTTCGGCAAGTTATTACAACTAATATTCACTGCTTTTGAATTGGTGGCGAGTACTCACCAAGTATGGTTACTATGGTTTGAAGATTTGAATCCTCATATATGATGTCTCCATATTTCAAGCTGATTTTGTAAAGAGCTTTTAAATAAGTAAACAATATATTAAAGAGCTTGAAAATAAGCAAAGACTAACAAAAGCTCAATATATTAACAATATCCCATTTACGACAACAAACCTCCTTTCAAGCAAAACAATACTCCACTGTAGTGTGTAAGAAAGACATTATATTAATGTCCACGGATAATTATATCAACTGACTGGGACTCGGAAAGTACTCTCCATATAGGTTGGTGAGATTACTTTTCATTTATATATAGTTCTTGTTGGAAAATGTGCACAAAGAAGAAAAGAAGAGAAACTGGAATTCAAGCATGTTCATTGTGTGTGCATCATTTTATTATGAGAGAGATGGTTACAAAAATAGTTGGTACGTTTACAATCGTTTATTAGCTAATACATAACTAATACTAACTACTAAATTATAAGCCTTATATTTTAATACACCCTCTTAAGGCTTACACTACTGAAAAGAAGATAAAATTACAATCTTCAGAAGCTTTTGTTTTGAACAACAGTTCTAAGACCAGGTAGAACTCCATCAAGCTTCCTCACTAACCCTCGTAAATGTGTAGTTCCCAAGATGAATTCCGGAGTTTCGGATTCCTCCCAAATTAAAGAATCTCCCGAATTGTTGGACAACCCTCCATGCTGAGCTACTCCCACAGTGCTCCTTCACATTGTTTGATGACCCTCGGAAGGGTATTTCCAAGATCCCATAGACCCCGTAACTATCTAAACAACCATCCATGCCGAGCTTTACCTACACTGGATTCCTTACTATCTTCAAAACACTAACTTCTTAGAGTACACATTCAACTTCTTCTTCATCAATAAAATATTTAGCGTCTAGTGAATTGTCAACAAAGGCCACATTTGCTTCTTTTGGATTATCTTTGAGTTTGTCTTTGAGAACATCATTAGCTCAAATGCAACAATTCCAGGCTGTATGACCTCTTTTCTTGCAATAATAACACTCAACTTGCCTGGTGTCTTTATCTGATTTTCTGTGATTATTTCTCATGTGGGAGTATAGTGCACTTTCATGTGAAGAATTACTTTCTATATCATCTGCAGCAGTTCTCTTTTCTTCAGCCAAGAGAGCTGAAATCATATCTTCCAGGCTTTGCGAAGGCATGACTGAGAGTAAAAATTACATTGCTATACAAAGAAGGATTTTGTTTTAACAAAATGGCTTTAGAATCTTCGTCATCTATTGGAGCTTTAACCTCTGCTAATTGTCTGAGAAGAGATCTCAAATTATTTATATGACTGGACATAGTAGCATCATCAGCCATCTTAAATCGAAAGAGTTGAAGCTTTAAAGAAAATTAGCATTCACAGCTTTTTCCCCAAACAACCTATTCAGGTTATCCCAAATTTCTTTGGATGATTTGTCTAAATCTATATGATAGAGTTCAGAATCAGAAAGAGCAAGCCTGATTATAGCTTTCGCTTTATCATTGCGGCTTTCCCACTCTAATAATTTGGCAGCATTGGTGGGTTTTGTTTCTTTTCCATTAACAATACCCCACAAATTTTTGTTCATTAATTGCATTTGTATTTTAACTTTCCAAGTGTGAAAGTTAAAGCCAAAATATTTCTCCATTGGAATTTCCATTCTAATAAAAATAATACCTCTGAGATTTATACAGCAGTTGTGACTTGATAAATAATATAAATAATTGCATTGCTGAAGAGATTTAAAAAATACCAGAGAAATTCTTCAGATTCGCGATTTGTAATTTTCCCTTGCTGCAATGGCGGAAATGGTTCAGATTCGCTATTTGCAATTTTCCCTTGGTGTTTAATGGTTTTTCTGTCTTTTAAAACATCTTGGGTGATTTTTGTGACTGTATTTATTTGCAAATTTATGCCCTTTCGCGACTGTTCACGATTGTACCTTTAGCAGAGATAAATCATGCCTTGTGCCCTAGTTCGTAGGTAAAATAGTTTCTGCAACCTCATTTTCAGTGGCTTTGCTTCTGCGACCTCAATCCCGCCCTCACAAGTGTTTTTTTATGGAGTAAATGGAGTGCCCTCTGAAATTCACCTCTGAAATTCGCGATTCTTAAGAGATCGTGTGATTATTAGACAGGCTTTCATGCCTTTTTGGACTGCTGTGAATGATGTGCTTTCGTGCCCTTTTGGTTTTCTGTGAATGATGTTTTCTATTCTTTATTTTGCCCTTCGACCCTCACGTGGTTTTTTTAACAGTCTTCTTCTTAACGTCATGCCCTTTATTTGTGGATCCTTCAAACACCAACAGCTCTGATACCAATGTTGGAAAATGTGCACAAAGAAGAAATGAAGAGAAACCGGAATGCACACATGTTCATTGTGTGTCCGTCAATTTATTATGAGAGAGATGGTTACAAAAATGGTTGACACGGTTACAATTAATTATTAGCTAATAATAACTAATGCTAATTACTAAATAATAAGCCTTATATTTTAATAGTTCTGTGCGCCCATCTTATGGATTATGATATATAGGATCTTACAGATTTGGGTACCGCATCACTAGTAAGCTAGCAGAATATTTTCAACTATCGATGTATACTTGTTACTAAGGGTTTTGTACTAGGTACATCAGATCAGTTTGCTAATATTACCTCTTTAAGAATGTGTCCCCATAGTACTCAAAGTATAGTGTTTGTTGATGAAGTCCTAGGGCACCCTTTCCATTTGACTAAGAAGTCACTGAATGGCCATTGTTTGTTGTTGAAAATTTACAAATTTCAGCTTAAGTAGCTGATGCTGGTACTGGTATGGGTACACCTGTACGGCAATTTTTTCTTGTCCCGTGGCATGCATGTAGAAAATATAGCCAAATAAGGAAAATTATCCATATACGATGTATACAGTTAACAAAAATAAGTTATATAACCAAAAAAATAGTTGTAAACACCATTGATAATCCAATTCCAAATGTTGTGATGTAAGTATGCAATGAGTGGTACATGTGTTGTTTGCTTTTGACGAAATGAATGTGAGAGTACCATTTAGGGTTTCCCCATACCTTTTGATTGTTTTTTAAATTTCAAGTTGACTTTTTAAATTTAAAATAAGCAAACAAATAAAAATCAAAAAAACATTTATATGCACTTTAAAATGTGGGTCATGTTGGTGTCCTGCCTGGGTATGTACCGGCAGGGCCAGGTACGCCCAGGTACATCCTTGTCTGGGCAGAGATGGAGGCAATATTGAACCAGGACCAGGATGCGGTATGTGCCATACTGGGACCTGTCCCCAGGGGTGAAGGACCCAGTATCATAGATTTCAGCACTTTATGTTTCTTATTTTTACTGCTATGGCTTTATTTTTGTTTATTTTTATTGGACTATGGATTGATGAGACCTCCAGTTTTCTAACCTTATTTGTTTTTGGTATATAAAAAGGTTCCAAGGGGTTTACTACAAACTTCTTTAATGGCCTTGGTGGACGCAATCAATTCTCAAAGCATATCTTTGGCTGGAACAGCTGCTGAGGCCCTTGGTCATATAGGATTGCGAGGTCGGTTGCCTCTTTATGGGCATGAACATTTTCATCAATCCTCTGAAATTGTGGATGTGGAGCCATCCACAGAAGGAATACATGAGGCAAAACTATCTGAACATGGAGTGTCTAGACATGATTCAAATGCTACCGACGAAGACACTTTAACGAACAGGCTAAAGTTAGAACCTGAAGATGCATCACTAAGCTCTATAATTGGACGTCTGAAGGAACTGCTTGCTTCAAATGATCCCAAGGTTGTTCAGAAGGTTGCTATTGCATTTGGTCATATATGCATTGGAGATACATCCCCAAGACTTATGGACATGGCCCTAGATTCAGTTTTCAGTCTAAGCAGGTCAAAGGTATGTCAGTGGGCTTAACATCCATCATGCAATGGGGTAGACATTTTCGTTTCTTTTTTTTACTTTATCACCAATGAATGTGAACAGATTTGGTTTCTTGGTATTTTTCTTCATATCAATTATTGAGCACTTGAAACCTAAAACTTGAGATTTTGCAGGTTGAGGATTTGTTATTTTCTGCAGGGGAGGCTTTAGCTTTTATATGGGGGTGTCCCTGTCACTGCTGATGAGAT
Organism: Taxus wallichiana var. yunnanensis; assembly: GCA_018340775.1. Taxonomy (NCBI): domain Eukaryota; kingdom Viridiplantae; phylum Streptophyta; class Pinopsida; order Cupressales; family Taxaceae; genus Taxus; species Taxus wallichiana. The sequence goes on from CM031238.1 coordinate 865,995,839, forward strand.
ACTGAAGTCAAGCTACAGTTCCCTTTCTACGTCTTCAAATTACCTCATGGGTGAAATTGCTAGACATGGAAATGATGGTAATATGGTTGTAGAATGTGAGACAGCTGATTCTGGCCGTGCCAATGCCAGAGAGAAAATAGTAAAAAAATATTTGGTGAGCTCCTATATAGCACTCGGAAAGAAGAGCGCTGTGCAGGTTCTGTTTGGCTTTTGTCATTAACAATTTATTGTGGGCGACATCCAAAGATTCAAGAACTCCTTCCTGAAATGCAGGTATTTGAATTAAAATTCTGGAGAAGTTTGAAAGTGGTATTCCTAGTTGGTTTAGTTATGCATGCTAATTTGTGTTTTATGTCTCTTGGAATCTGAATTATGGTATTATGTCTCTTGGAATCTGAATTATGGTGGTTATAAATGTCATTATATGCTGAGAGTACTATGAGAGATGAAATATGTGCCCTCTTAGTGTTAAAATATGGTACAGGGTCTATAGTCTTAGGTGAGCATTATTTGATTTGATTTGATTTTCCAAACATTTATTTGTCCGAAGTCTTGACTTTTAAAAACACTTTTTAGACATAAATTTCTTCATTTTAGGGGTTGAAAATACAGTCAGAGTTCCCTGAAACCAGAGCCCTACTTTGTTTTGGATGTTTAGTGGTGAAAATCCGAATTCTTTGCTGTATTTGATGGATGATTCCAGAGGTTTTCTTGATTCAGGGAAGGGTACTTGTCTTAATATTCCTCCAAAAGGGAAATACATTATTACTACATAGCTAAAATGTTAGTGACTTAATAGGCTGATCTTTAGCAATATTAACTCAGTTTTTCCTTTAACAATTATTCTGGTTTCCTACACAAAACTCTGAAAATCACGTGTTGCCTTCATGTGCTAATTATCCTCGAAGAATTGAAAATCTTAATCAGTAATGCACCATCTAAATATCTCGATTAATTATACATTGCCCCTATGCTATTTTTACTTCATTTCTTGTTAATGAGAATTGATATCTATCTTTCTGTTTGCGCAAAATATAGAGGCAACAATAGTGGACTCGGTGATTGTTATTGCCATTTGTATCTATTAATACATCCTGGCTTGATGTTGATAAATTCTAATTTGAGAATTTTAATCATAGGTTTCTGTGAAGATCTAATATTGTGAATGATATAATGTTTTGACTTTTCTTATGGAGACCGGAGTGATTGACCATCCATTAATATGCTTTTGCATATGTTGAATTTACATTTTCAAGATTTTAGCCAACAAAACCCAAGGGAAATTTTTCTGTCCTTTTTTTTAATAGAATAGTCTAAGTGATAAAAAGAGCATATATGAGTTTTGGGTCCTTTTCTTCCATACGTTTTTCTTGCCTCATATAAATGCTGAATATTTTTTTCTGTCAATGAATTGGCGGTAGCCAGATTTCAAAAGCTATGGAAATTTGCATGATATTCTGGGAAGGAATAAAACTGAACTCTCCTCTCTGCTGAAAAGAAGACGAAGTTCATTGTTTTAATGTTTTCATTTATGCTTACTGAACAACTGTCTTTCTTTGTTAATTTTTTTGGTGTCTTGTTAGATGAGCTTGTGTAAACACACCCTGCACAAGTAAAACACATAGGATTAGCTCAGTTCTTCATTTCTATTGTTGAATATGAATGTTATGATTATGATATTGTCAAACACTTCTGGAATATGTTCAAAAGCTATGTGATTTTTTAATTTTTATGGCTTCTGTATTTAACATATTTCTTTTGATTGTTAATAGCCATGATGTAGGCAAGCTAGTGACTTTCAACTTTGATGTATTGAATCTACTGTAACCTCAGTGCAATATAGGTCGCCCTTTTCACAAATGTCAAATAAAAAACGCAAACAACTTATTTTGGATATGTGAAAATACTGTCATTAACAAAAGAAAAGACCAAGTCCCACAATTACATCAATGGGTATGTTCAAGAAAAATAAACCACTAAACTTAATGCATGCATGTGATATTTGTTCATACCTTATGTTTTCCTCATGATTACCCAAGTTTGGTGACAGGGACGGAGGGACAGGGTTTCCAGGATGACAAAACATTTCCCAGATTTTGGGGACTGTTGGTGAGGGCTATTAAAATAATATATAACAATTAATACTTAAATATTTTAACTTTATTCAATGAAATTTAGGGGGTTAAACTGTATTTAATGTTTTTAGGGTACTTTCAAGATTAGAATTCAATGTTTTTGGTAAAAATAACATATTTATTTGAAGTAAAACAATCAAAATTTTTTCTTTTGGGAAATGTCCCCTCCAAGTCCTCAAGTTCCCAAAACGTTCGAGACGTCACCAAATCTAGGGCACTCGGCCCTGCATAACACTGGTTGTTTCTTATTGCACTTACGTTTTTCTTTTATTTCCATAACACATGAAGTTGTTCCTGCTGATCTTGTGAATGCAAGCCCTTTCTAGCTTTTCTTGTGCATAGGAGCCTTTTTAGCTTTTACTTTGCATTCAACCTTTCGAGTGCATATGTTTTTTTCTTGCATGAAATAATTTTCCCGCCTTTTCTCATGCATGCATTATCTAGGGCATGCAAAGATTAGCCTATTATTCTAAAGAAATTACTGACATTTCTCCCACTTTTTCTTATGCTAAATTTTCGTTCTTGCCTCTCTATTCCATCATGCATTTCTGCAGATATTTTGCCAATATCCCATGCTCCATTTGCATCAACTTTTCCTCCTTTTTGTTATTTTCTTATCATTTTTGTCAAATCCTCAATCAAATTTGTTTCCTTACCGTTTTCTGTTTCTTTTTTCATTTGCATGGAATATGTACAAAGATTTTTGGTTTTCCTAGCCAATCCTCGAGTTGAGTTTGCATATCTCACTCAATATCTGCCATGTTTTCCTTCTTTAATTTTGTGATGCATCTTATTGTGACCTTGCTTGATTTTCTTTATGGAATTTTTCCTATTCTTGGCTGGTTCCAATGGCATTTCTCTCGAATTTTAGTGTTCTCTACGCCCCCTCTTTATACTGATCAATCCCCTCCATTCCAGCTTTCTTAGTGTCATTCTTATTCGGTTCATGACATAGTGGATATACTTGAACTATCCTTGTTTGGGAAAATAAAATTACCCATAATAGTCCCTTGTAACTAGCGAAAATTCTTAATCGTAGGCTATAATTGAGACAATTCTTCCCTATCTTAGGCTATAATAGATGCAATTATCCCCTAACATAGGCTATAGTAGATACAATGCTTCCTTGGTATGCTTCTATAGATGCACTGTGAATGAAAAGAACTGGTATGCAATTTTTATGGTGCTTTGCTTTATACCTACATTATCGATTCGTCCCCTTCCACCTTCAGTATCGGTCTAGGATGCACCTGGTTTGGGTATGGGTCCTGTTGCCCAGAGTATGCCTTGGACAGTTTGGGTATGGGTCTGGTTCACCATGGGTTTTCCTGAACGGTTCAGGTACGGCCAGGTCCTTCTGCTGAAGCACCTGGGGGTACCTGGCGCGAGCCCACAAGCTTTTTCCGAATTTTTAAATTTAAATTTAATTTTTTTATTTTTTTCACAATTTAAATTTAAAAAATGAAAAGAAAATCACATTTAGAATCCATTAAAGTGGGCAAATCAAAAAGATTTCATGAAACTCCACATGTCTCTCATTTTATCATACGACGATGAATATTAATTTCAATTTAATAATTCATAGTTAATATGACATTCGGCATTTAGTTAGCACTATCAATTTATCATTAATGTTTTTTATGCGGTTATTTTGTTTATTCTATGCAGAGTATGTGGTTTATTCCTGTTTATTAGGTTAGAATATTACCCAAGATGTACCTACTACTTGGGGCTTTTTGTTCTTTTTTTCTGTACCCACGAACATGATTCGCTCACCATACCTGAACTGTACCCATAAGGAACCGGCTACTAAGCTTCATATCCAAGTTTAGGCCTCATTAATTGCCAATTACCTTAAGCAAGGGAGGTTTGCCTTACCATTTATTCAATTACACAATCCACGTTGGTGGCAATATGGCATTAGAAGGCTGTGGAGGCCCTTCAAGTGCTTCTTGGCTATATGGAGCTTCTTAAAAAATGTTACTCTCTTATATCTGATCTTTTTATAATATATCATATAAAATGCTATTTGAGCATACCATTTTTGGAATTGTCACAACTGATGTGTTTCCCAGCCCCAAAATTGTGTCCTTGGGTAGCATAGGTTATTGTTAGCTTACATAGTTTTGTCAGTAAACTATATATAGTTAATATTGTGGTAGGAATTACTCTTTATTTGGGTAAGGCTTAGTTCTCAAGTGTCCTTATTAATGGGTATTTTAAAATTTTAATTCCACCTTTATTTGGCGTTTTGTGTTTCATTTAGTTCTCCATTTGATTTGTGTCTGGTGTAGACATGTTTCATTTAATTCCACATTTGGTTGGTGTCTTCTCCATCGATCTTGTTCCCTTGCACGAGGACATCTCCCCATAATTAAGGAATATGGGAGTTACTTCTGGTATAACTCCTTTGGGTATTGTTTTTTTGATGCTTATTTGACTCTCACCTCATGAAAATTGTAAATGTAAGATCACTATAATTTTGTGAACTCTTAATGTTTGTAAGGTTTTCTTCCCTCAAATGGTTTCTACACTTGCCAACTTGGTGTCACTTTATGGCGGGATTTTTAAAGATAATCTTGTGTGTTGATTGCATATATTTACTTAAGGATAATCTTTTAGTAGTGATCTTGGAATCTTATCTTTCACCTTGTTATTGAAAATGAATAAGATTTATCACGCATGTTTGAAACTTTTCTCTTGCTTTTGATTCACACCATTTACTTTGCAGTTTATACAGGTTCCTTCTGAAGTCATTGGGCATGCATTTGTCCTGTAAATAGATAGCACTTAAAATACAGTCTTGTTACTTACATCGCTTATCATTTAGTGCACTTTGGATTATAATTATATTTTCATAGATTGTTGTGTTGGCCTTTTTTCTTGTCTAATTTGATGGAAAGCTGCTGTAGTTCCATGGTTCCCACAAGGGATGCACGCTCTATCGACCTTGGAAAACTGCCTGCAAAATATAAGCCTTGTTAACAAAAACAAATGATAGTTTTGTGGCTCTAATATTTGTAAGTTGGGTGTACAGAACATATCAGAATCCTATGTGATTATTACAAGATTAAGCAAATTTTGATGTATTAGTATAAATGGGAAACCGTGCTTTTGAAGGGGTGAATTTTCAACTATACCTTTTCAATGAATACTATAGGAAATGTCTTAGGTTTATTATTTTAACCTAGAAATGGTGATGTCTACAGGAAGCCTTCTCATATTTACTAGGAGAGCAGAACGATCTCACACAAGAGATGGCATCACGAGGCATGAGCATTGTCTATGAGCTTGGTGATTCATCTACAAAAAGTGAACTGGTCAAGGCTCTTGTTAGTACATTGACTGGTACAGGAAATAGAAAACGAGCTGTCAAGGTATTAGTTTTCTTTTGATTGTAGTAGCATGCCTCAAACCTTCTATACTATGTAATAAGATATTGAGGGCTTCTTTTGACACCCTATTATTGATGTGTTTGTTTGACTTCTTTTAAGTGTGCTTCTGTCTGTTCAGTTGACAGAAGATTCAGAAGTATTTGCGGAGGGGAGTATTGGAGAAAGACCCGTGGTGGGAAATTAAGCACATATAAGGAGCTTTGTAGTCTAGCAACTGAAATGGGGCAGCCTGACTTGATCTACAGGTTCATGGATTTAGCCAATTATCAGGCATCTCTAAACTCTAAGCGTGGTGCTGCTTTTGGATTTTCTAAAATTGCAAGGCAGGCTGGTGATGTGCTCAAGCCTCATTTACGTTTGCTTGTGCCAAAGCTTGTTCGTTATCAGTATGATCCAGATAAAAATATCCAGGTGCCCACCTTATCCTTGCTTTTATTAACATTTTGTAAGTTAAATAGTTATCAGTCAAACGAGTCGTATCTTCGTGAAATTTATAATAGTGGAAGCCTCAATTTTGTGTCAACATTTGGGACTAAAATGTCTTCTGCAGTCTTGAAAATTAGCTGCTCATGGCTTGAAGAGGAGAAGAATGTTTTTCAATTTGAGAATATTATTTTTTTGTTTATTGTTGCATTGACCAACTTGGTGATTATGAGAGTTATTTTCTCTACATCCAACAAGCTTATTGGTTTGTTTGATTCAGTTGCAACTTTACTCTTAGTTTTTGGATCTTTCCAGTCTTAACGGAATCCTATATTGATGTGTATACTGCTCTTTTAAAATGGATTAATTTTGATTCAGTTGCAACTTTACTGTTAGTTTTTGTATCTTTCCAGTCTTAACGAATTCCTATATTGATGTGTATACTGCTCTTTTGAAAGGATTAGTTTTGCTAGAAAAGACATAGTGACTTACTTATTTCTTCAAATAATCACATAACGATCCTAAAGAACAATTTGAAATCGCATCTAATTTCGTTGTATCTCATATTTTATGACAGACTTGGATGCTATATTGTCTGTGGTCATATTATTGATTGGTTATCCCTTGAAAAACCAACAATGAAATGAATAGCAATCATTCATGACTGTACATTTCATGTATCAAGTGGATATTGGTTGTCATTTATATGGTGATGTGTATTTGCAATTTCTCAAGCATTTATAAGTTGAAGGTGTCTGTTTACTTTTGGCTATTACAAGGCAGTGGAACCTTTCACTGTTTGCCCAATAAAGGGGCCAAGACATTGAGAAACCATATAGTCACTGATCTTAGACCTCAAGCAAAGGCCTTAGGCCAATATGGTTTGAACTTTGTCCCGCAGGCTGACACATGGCAACGGTGTTCAAAAGGAAGAAGGTTTTAAATTCAAATATTGTTAAAGACTATTACTAAGAACTGAAAGTAACAGGAGATACAGAATGTGTTAAAAGCTCTAAGAGAATCTAAATCAAATTGGAAATGGCCCAAAACTCATGGATTAATGCAGTCCTACATGGATGAATTCCTCATGATAGATGTATTACAGCGAAAAAATGAACAGGACTGGGTAGTTGCATAATTTGTTAAGAAAAATTAAAAACTATAACCATTTTACCAAAGAAGTGGAATATCTGATGGTGTTTTGGGATTTTGATAAATTTCATCTTTATTTTCATTTTTCATAAACTATAAATGAAATTTATCATGCTTCCTAACATCATTGTTTACATAGAAGGATCTTAAGTGATGACTGGCATGTTGGGTTTCAGCGTTATGACAGATTTTCAAATTCATTATCAGCTTGAAAATTAAAATTATGAAGTGGATGTCTTATCCTGTTCATCGAAGTCCACAATCATAACTTCATTATATTTTCGAATTTTCCCACCATGCACAAGATTTGGTATGCTAAGAAAGAAACAAATTATATGAATGTCTACGGTCAATAAAAGTTATGCTTTAAAGCAAGTCACTAACAACTAAAAACGGAAAACCATAACTAATCCTAACCATGTTATTGTAGGAGGGGAGCTTCATGCAAGTGCTAAACCTCTTGCATGAACATATGTACATAACACATTGCAGTATATGAACATATTTCATAGCAACAGGAAAAGAGTTCAACACATCAAATAAACAAATACTAATAAATATGCTTCAACAATATTATATTCCAATTGTTCCATGGGTGCGTGGGTTTGGGGAACACAACTCCAAGTGCGAACTCCCAAATCTTGGACACGCAGGTGCGAGGGTATATGATACCCAAGGTGTGAGGGTGTGGACACCCAAATCTTGGGTAAACTATAACATAAAAACTGAACCAATGAATCACTAAACAGAAAAGGTAAAAAAATAAAAATATAAAACTTGAAAAATAAGATCATAAAACTTAGGAAAGCTCAAAAATATTAAATTATAATCATATCGTACCACCGATAAGTGTTCTACAATGGGAGAGGAGGGTGTAGCATAATGCAGCGAGTTTACAATTATTTTTGACCTTAAATTCGAACTCATTTAACAGTCACAAAGCAATTTCAACCTTAAATTTGACATCCATTTGACTATCACTTCCCTCCTGCAATACATCTTTCAAATGTCCAAATGTTAGCATTGATTGATTGATCTTTTGTTATTCACAACAAAAGAGATCCTATAAGTAGCTCCCCATTGTCAAACATTATGGGATTTTTTTGGCTCAAAATCCGAGTGGGGAAAATTATTTAAAGTAAGATGTTATAAGGTAACGAAAGGCTCCATTATGGCTAAATCCAATCAATATGAACTAAGCAGTGGAATAAGCAAACTTTATATACTTTCCTCACAAAGTATATAAAGTAGGAAAGAAAGTACCAATTTCTTGTGAAGAAGAAAGTTCAAACTCTCTTAGGAAATGACATTAAAGAAAATAGCAAGAAGATGGAGGGTGGCTGGAAATTAATATACCCAAGCTTGTATAAACACTAATAGAGTAGGCCAAAAGACCAAAATCCAATAGGGCTCTTCAATTTATTGAAAAAATGCAAAGAAACAAAGAATGGGAAAAGAAAAAGTAAAGTCAAAATGAAGCTATGTACAAGGAAAATTGAGATAGGCGAAAAACCTTACACAGCTCGGTGACTAGTTTGGAGGAATGAGTACCTTTGTGAAACAAGTAAATGAACTTACGAAACTCTCACAAACTCTAAGGAAACACCAGCAAAGGGAAGAATTTGGACTTAAGGAGTATTATGCACAAAGGGGTGATCCAAAAGGAGGATGGAGACTAGTACTCCATTTATGACTTTATGATGTACCACACAACATTCATGGGCTCCAAGAGGCTAATTTGATATTTTTTTGAAAAACAAAAATTCTTCATGGTCTTGATTCTTTTAAAGAAATTTGTTTTACACCTCTTCTACTAGTTTAGGGACTAATTTGGAGAAGGTTATACTGCAGGAGGATTTGTGTAATGTCCCCTTTTCTAAAATAAAATAATTAATAATATTTTAAGTTGGGCCCGGTCAATTCTCCATTTTAGGGCAACTTAATATTATTATTAATATAAAGGTATTTTTAATACTCATTTCTTTTGTCGGCAAAAAGGATAAAAAATAAAAAGGAGATGGAATGGGAAAAAGAAAAGAAAAAGAAACTTATATTTTCATAAAGAGGTCGGTCTTTGGAGTGCATGCTTGAAGATAAAGGAGAAACATATCTCCCAAGGAGGTCGGTCCTCATGGGGATCATGTTTTAGAGATTTGGCACCACATATGAGCTATATAAGGGGTTTACTTGGCTCATTTGTGCATCATCATCTTGTCTAAAAATAACTTTGCATCATCATCATCATCATCATCATCATCTCTTGTCTAAAAACCAAAATGTCATCCAAGTACACAATGACAAAGGAATCAATAAAGGGTCTCATTACCTCATTCATCAACCTCATAAAGGTAGTGGTGCATTGCATAGCCCGAACGGTAATACCAACCATTCATACAACCCTTGCTTGGTCTTGAACGTTGTTTTCTAGATGTCCTCTTCCTTAATCCGAACTTGGTGATACCCAAATTTCAAATCAAGCTTAGTAAAATATTTAGCATGTTGTAACTGATCCAACAAATCATCAATTCGAGGAAGAGGGTACCTATTTTTATGGTTATTTTATTTAATGCTCTATAATCAACACACATCCTCCATGAACCATCTTTCTTAGGTACTAAAACAATAGGAGAACCACATGGAGAAGTGCTAGGATGGATTATACCTTGTTTAATCAAAGATTATAACTATTGTTTTACCTCATTGGCATCCTTCAAGGATTGCTGTACAATCCCAAGTTTGGAAGCAGACTATCGGGTAGCAAATGTATCTCATGCTCAATTGGCCTGACCAGGCAGCCCCGTAGGCTCTTGGAAAACTTCCCTGAACTGCTGAACCAACTCTTTCATCTGCTTCTGCTTTTTCTTTGTTAGTAAACATGCTACAAGTGGTCTTAGATGCAACAAATTCCTCTTCTTGTATATCTCTCAAAAGAAGTAATGCAAATTTCCCACTAGCATTAATAAGCTTCTTAGCTTCAGAGGCACTTACCAAAGAGATCTTTGAGTCTTCTCGTAAAGGTTGAAATGAGGTAGTTCTTACCATCCTTCACCAAGTGGTATTGGTTGGCTCTTCTCATGAAGATGGCATCCTTGATATACAAGTATGGGCTGCCAAACACTACACCACACACATCAAGAGGAACAATATCCAAAGTAGTTTCATCAATGAACTTCTTATCAATACCAAACGTAATTTTGCATTGCTTGGTAACCTTGATGTCTACGCCTTTCTTCACCCAACCCAATGAGTACGGATTCGGATGATTGTAAGTCTCTAACTTCAGCTTATCAACTAACTCCTTACTTATCAAATTAGCTTGAGAACAAGTATCAAAAAGAGCATCCACTTTGGTTTTCTTCACTTGGATTTTTATATGAAAAAGCTTAGTAAGTTCATTTTCTTGAACAACATTATTACTACCCAAACATACCTCTCTACGAACAAAGGTACAACACATTGTCTCATCCACCTCTTCGCTACAAAATATTTCCTCTCCTTGGAGGGCAGCCATGGCCTTCTTTTTTATTCTTCTTATTTTTGAAGGGATGTAATTCTAGGTGGAGCTTCCAACATTTTCCTTGGAATGAGTGTCAACATCACAATGACCACAATGAACTTTAGTATCCTTCTTAGAAACGGAAGTAGCATTCTTCTTACCTTTCCCTTTTCCTTTCTCCTTTTGCTTGGTGTCACTTTGTTTGTTTGAAGCATGCTTTGAGAGGTAGATGAACTCTTCTTCTTGTCCATCTCTAGATAGTGGGCTTGAGAACAAGCCTCATCTACATTCACCGGCTTGGCCAAGAGGACTGGTCTCCTCAAGTGGCTATGGAGTCCACCAATGTATTCATCAAAATGTCCTAGTCTGCTACATCTTTGCCCATTTGGACAAATTTCTTCCGGAACTCACTAGTGTACTCTTGCACATTTTGGCCTTGCTTTTGCCTGAGATATTGCCAATACATGGACCTCTCTTCCTCATAACAAATAGGATAGAATTGCTTTTTGATTAGCTTCTTAAATTCATCCCACTTAGAAATAGGAGGAAGCTTCTTAACAACCAAAGTATGAACATAGCTTTCAAACCAAGTTAAAACATGATTGATTAATGTTATGTAATATCCCTTTCTCGATTGAGGATGCCCATTCATTGTTTCTCAATGGCTAAGGGAGGAATAAAAGGGAAACTTAGTCATAATAAATTAATCATAAAGTGCATCATAAAATATTATTATAAGCACTTTTATTAATTTATTGATGACAAAGTTAAAAAAAGAAAAGAAAAAGTGACAAAATAAATTAGAAAAAGAAAAGTCACTTTATTTTATATTTTCCTAAGGGAAAATGCGACCCATGTAGGAAAGGGAAAAAGGCCAAAAAAAAATTAAATGAGGCCAAAGAAATATGATTGGTGGTTGTGGGTGGCTAAAAGGCCAAGATTTGTTATAAAAGCAAGTCGACTTGCAAGGGAAGGATATTTCTTTTTGCATATGATAATTTTTGATTTGTGGTGTAAGCTTGTATGCTTTCCATAAAAATTCCAAAGGATGAAAACCCTTTGAAGTTGGCTTTAGAGGATGAAAACCCTTTTTAAGCTTAGAAAGAAGAACAAAACTCTTCTTTCTTTTAAGAGGAAGCTCTACTCGTGTGTTTCCATTGATTTTCAAGTTCTACTTGAATTCCAACGGTGTTGAAGGTCCTAATTTACATATTTATTTTGTTTCTAGCTAGGGTTTGAAGACAAGTGTTGGGGTAGATTTCTACCTTCGATTCAGCGGGATTTAGAGTTATCTACACCCCTGTTGGTTGAGTTTGACACATTCAGGGCATGGCTCTCTCGGATCTCATCACCAACATCTTTGTCATATTTTTAGAGGCCAAAATCAGCTGGTTTGCATATTTTTGGGGCTGAGGAAACTCCATTTTTAGCTAAGTCTCAGAACTACCATTATGCAGATTTTATGATAAAATTCCCACTTTCTTATTGGTAAGAAAATTGGTGTTTTCTCATTGTTCTTGCATATTAAAAATTTCTAATTTGTTTTGCATAAGATTTGAGTGAATTTATTTCAGTTTTGTGGAGTAATAACTCCTTGGGCAAGTCACATTTTTCTATATAAAATTCAGATCTGCATCATTTGTTTCAAGCATCTCTTCTATAAATTGCTATTTTGGATTGGATTTGCGGCTATTCCGTTTGGGGTTAGAATTTGTCTATTTGGGGACATTACATTTTAACCTTGCAAATGAAATCTGCTAACTCTCATTGATTTGATTCAAATTGAAATATACCTCAAGTTGAGCTAGCCAATGGTCTAGCTTCTCGGCATTCACGTCCCCATCATAAGGCTGAATTTCTATCTTCACCTTTGCTTTGAATGGAGGAGGATTAAGGTTGGCACAAGGCTGCTCTTCCTCATACTCATGAGTGTCTTCTTTATGGTCTCCTAGTGCCTCTTTTAGAAAACCAAGATTTTCCATGAGCAATCCCATGATGGACTCCAACTTTCCCATAGACAAGGAAATACTGCCCACATCTTTGGACAGACTTGCCACATCCGCCTCCAACTTGTAGAAACATTATTCTTTAGTCTCACATGCATCTCCACTACGAGCCATGCTTTAGATTCCTTGCTTCCACTTCTTGGTGGAAATATTTGCTTCAAAAGGAATGAGGATACCTTCACCGCTTTCACTACCCTTCCGGGTGAGGGGCATCTAACTGAAAATGTCAACACAAGTTAAACCACACAAAAACAATTGATCTTAATTGCTCTGATACCAATCTGATCCGTAAATTGCCTCTTAAACAATAAACAAATCCTATCTTAGTGACAATGAATGAACAACTTAACCAAAGTTCTTTTTGATCAAGTATGTTATGAAAGAAACATTCACACAATACTAGAATTGAGAGATGAAAGACAAGGAGACGAGTTTTTCTTGGAGAAACCCAATGTGGAAAAAATTCCAGTTGGGTAAGCAATTGTTTCCCTTTCACTATGTAATTCTCCAAACAATACAAATTACTGCCAATATATGGCCTTTAAGAAGGATTAAGACTCCTATTTGTATTTCCTTGCTTACAATCCTCAACAAGAAAGAACTATATGTTTATGAAGATTAGGTCTTTCAACAACCAAGACGGAACTACGTGAACACAACGTTCTAGATAACCATTTGGGTGTGTCAAATAAAGAAACATGCTCAACTTGCCATGGAAAATTTGCAGATTGTCCGGGCCATTATGGTTATATAAAGCTTGCACTTCCTGTTTTCATATTGGCTATTTCAAAATATTGTAAATATTCTACAATGTATTTGCAAGTCTTATGACGACGAGTTCTTTGTCTAGAAGATGAGTGCATAATATTCATACGACAAATGAGAAATTTGAGAGATGAGGTGTTGTAGAAGCATGCTCTGTTGAAGAAAATAATTGAACGATGCAAACGTGTTCATACTTGTACACACTGCGGTGATTATAATGGAACGGTGAAGAAGCTGACCTCAACATTGCATTTCGCCACTTAGATCGAGTAGTCTTTTAAGGCGAGTCACCAAGTTTAAAATATAGTGAATACTATTTATTTAAGAAGTATATAAAGTTTGGTCTATTCGAGTTTTGTCATTAGCGGCTTGAAGTCGTATGTTTTTAAAGTTTTAGGTATTTCAAAACTAGTGTGTAGTTTATATAGTAATTTGTTTTGTCAATAGTCATTTATTTAAGTATTAATGTTAATGTTTTAAGTTTATATTGTGACATTCAAGTCAAAATATGTATTTACCATCAATGTGTCAAAGTTTAAAATATGAGTCAATCTATATTAGATCATGGTATATAGGAACGAAGAGTCTTGAGTTAGTCATTTATATTAGCATCATAAGAAGTGGGTCAATTACATTGTCAATTGTCAAAGTGTATGTTAGTGTCAAGAGTCGAGTCAAAAGTTTGAAAACTTAAAAATAAAATTCCCTTGTGGACACATTTTTGGTGTTACCCGACGTGTGAGTTGAGGGGAAGAATTGTATGATGAGCCTCAAATTCATATTCGGTTGAGTTAAGTAGGGTTATTCATCGGAGGACAACGACACAGAAGTTGGAGGTCGATCAACGACCTCTCGTTAGTCGATAACGACCGGGGCCCCCTACAACATTGGTGACATGTGTGTTTGCACTGTGCTTTCGGTTTAGTGTTTTCTTTCCGTCATTGTGCATTCCTATTTTGTGAGCATAATTTCCTATGTCATCCCTTGAGGTGAGATATTGATGAGAGTTGATGAAAGTATTGCACATCGTGATGTGGTTGTTGGTAAGCCACTTACAAAACCATCATTTGTGGTTTGTGGTAAACCACTTGTAAAACCACCACTTTTGGTTGTTGGTAAACCATATGCAAAACCATCATCTTTTGGTTTGTGGTAAACCACTTGTAAAACCACCTTTTTGGTTGTTGGTTAGCCATATGCAAAACCATCATTGAGGTTTGTGGTTGTCCTGTGAAAATCACCAAATCATGAAAGCGGTATAGGTACGAGATTGAGGTTTTCCCCATGTTCGCACTAGGGGGAATGTTAGGAATTATTAGCACTCACATGGTTTATTGTTACGTGAGTTCATATATTGTTATGTCTGTGTGAGGTTGTTTGTAACAACTCACGTAGAATAGATAGGTGAGTAAAGTTGTTGTCGTATTAATAGGGTGAATCCCTTATTTGTAGGAATGATATTCCTATTCAAATGTAAATGTATCTTGTATGTTTAATATACAAGAATTTAATATTATTTTGTGTTTGCTATGCAATTTTGAACCAAATATTTCAATACATGGAATTGCCTTGTTACTTGTAGGCAGCTTAGAGTTTACTTGGGTTATAGTTGTAGTTGCTTCTGAACCAACCCCCAATGAAAGATCCATGATTTCCATCTAGAGGTTATTTTTAGATAGAGGTAAATATTTCTACCTGGTATCTATTCCGTCCATTCGGTATTCGGCTAAATCTTAAAAGATTGGGCCGAATTTCGCTTCGATTAAGGGACCAACCAGATGAAAGTCTGTTGATTACTTGATTACAAAGTTATAGGAATGACATTCCTATATAAATGTATGTATCTTGTATGTTTCATATACAAGAATATAATATTATTTTGTGTTTGCTTTGCAATTTTGAACCAAATATTTCAATACATGGAATTACCTTGTTTCTTGTAGGTAGCTTAGAGTTTACTTGGTTATAGTTGTAGTTGCACCAAGTTCCATGTTTTGATTAAGTTGGCGATGCATATTCTAGTTAAGCTAATTACTCTTTTGAAAAGGTCTTATCAAAGGGTGTACCATTGATGGTAACCTTAACTCGTATTAGGTGAGCTCATTCCATGCCAAACAATCGTCATTGCATTGCTATGTATTGCTGTTATTTGCATTTGTAGTTGTTTGATCGTTGCTGTTATATTCTGCTGCGACGGTACTTTCCCCATAGCTGTAAAAGATCAGATAAGCCTAGATGCATGTTATAATTGGTGAACCTGACATAGCAGCATAGAAGAAGTTTATGTCAATCTTCAATGAGTGTCAGACAAGTGATAATAACTGCAGAGTAAAGGACAACAAATCCGAAAGTAAGGGACATGAAGCAATCTGTTAGGTAACAGGTTGTGGAGGAAAAATCATCCTACTTATATTAACACCAGTCAAATGTTTGTTTCTGAAACAGAGATCAACTCTTTATCAGATCAGATTGGACAAATCAAGGACTATGCATACCCAAAGAAGTGAAAAGCAAATTATGCTTGGACTGTGCATTGTCTTCAAAAGCAAAAACCTGTAGAATGGAGTTAAAATCAGAGAATGGAGTTAAAATCTTCATTGATTTCAAATCCAACAAAGTTTTGATGGTGAGCTGAATCAGGCTTTGACTATTCATTGTTTAAATTGTAAGTATTATTGGAAGGAAAATGATTCCCGAAGACAAAGCCTGACTGGAAATCCTTTGAGGAATCTTGCAAGGCTATGCAATTAATTAGTTTGATTGGTTCAAGGAGGGTGAGAAAAACACATGGCAAATTGTAAAGGTGGTATTGTTGAAACATTTCAAAAAGTGGCTTGCAGATGCCTAAAAACTTTGAGTCAATGAGTACCAAGAAAGGACAAGAAGAGTTTATAAAAGACTACAATCTATGAATGCTGCACTTAGTTCAGATGTTAGATAACCCTATTGGAGATGATCTAAAATAACTATATTTCATATATGGTCTATGAAAGGAGTTGAAGGACATGCTGAGAATAGTTCCAAATTTCAAATATCATGACAGCTATAAAAGAATGTTACATGTTGAACAACAATAATGCTTGCAAAAGAAGTAATGACGGCGCGGGAAATGAATCTGCTTTTGAATAAATTATAAAACTATTAAATAATAAGGGGAACAAAATGATTCTAACCGGGAAAGGCAGATTTTTCGTGCTTGAAGTGTAGAAGTGCATGAGGAAGAGGAATGACTGTGTAATCTGCAATGTAAGGACACACAGTATAAGTGAATGTTTATTCAACTTGAAAAGCCATAAATCAATAATCAATGTATGATAGTCCGGCAAACACCTTCATGTGAAGGTTATAGTGGCAAAAATAGTTATGTACAATTGCGAGTATTTTTGATTCATTGAACCATGACCATGGACCATGGAACCAGTAAAAGCTTTAATGGGATGTCGGCCAAAACTAGCATAAGCCCAAATGGTCAAACCACCTTGTTGGTGGGTCATTTGACACACAAATGTAAGGGAAACTGCCCTCCTGTTTTTGTCCCAAGGTAAACTATTGATCAAGGCGCAGGTTACCAAGACCTTTAAAAGGCTTGGAATTCCAGCTTTTGGTGTTGTCTACCTTCTTGAGTTTCGTAATGCCAAGCATAAACAACCTTAATCCCTCCACAGCAGCGAAGGACCAAGGGAATGGAATTTAAAGTTATAATGATGATGCCACCAATGGATAATCTCAAAACAACTATAGCTGTAAAGGTCCAAAGCAATGGACTTAGTCACCCATCATTGGTAATATGTAAAGTACAAATCTCAAATCATAAAAATCACATCGTAACTGAGAAATGTGGAAAAGTTACAAAAGTCACCATTGCTTCCAACATATTTCAGATCAAAATTGGAAAATCAAGAACAAATTACTCTACTGGGTTATCTTATTGGGTCAAGAAATAATAATAACGGGAGTAGTGTTAGCAGCTTACAGGGTACTTGGGGTTTAGTTATAGTTTGCACCAAGTAATTATGTTTTGATTAAGCTGCTGAGATATATTTTAGCTGAGTTAATTATCATGTCGAAAAGGTATCATCAAGGGGTGAACCTTTGACGACAACCTTATATCATATTTAGGTGAACACATTCCAAGATAGACAATTATCATTTGCTTGTTATCCATTACTGTTATTTGCCTTCATAGCTGTTTGGTCATTGCTGTTATACTGCAGCTACTGTTCTTTTCAATATCTGTGAAGAACACAAGGCAAAATGCAAGTATCATCACCTGTAAAATTTGGTTCAGAAAATGTGATCTTTTAGAACAAATTTCGGATGATAATCAGCAGAATATATATTATTGACATTTATGAGCAATATACATGAACTCTTTCTGTTCTAGTATATGTAAAGGAGACTAGTTGTGGCATGTCCAGGATGCAGGATTTATTTGATTTGTCTCTAATATTCCAAAATATTATTTCAGGCTGAATGTATATTTTTAATCTGAAGAGAGTGGGGTTTTCTCCTTGTTCTTTCGTTTTGTCAATCACTTTGTTTGATCAAGTTCATTTTTGTGTGAAGTTAACCAGAACTGGCTAATTATAAATGCTTTTGTTTTAAATCCATTTCACTGATAGATTTATGAGGGGTTGAGTATTTTGCAGGATGCAATGGGGCATATATGGAGGTCACTTGTGGCTGAGCCCAAGAAGACCATTGATGAATTCTTCGATGACATTATTGAGGATCTATTGACACAAACTGGGTCAAGACTGTGGCGCTCCGCGAGTCTTCATGTGTTGCTCTCTCAGATCTTCTCCAAGGCGTAAATTTGATCAGGTTGTTTTTTCTTTCAGTTAACTTTTTGGCTATTCTGCTTTTGAAAATGAATGTTGCAATTTGTTTTTTTGTTTTTAAAGATGTGCATATGATATTACACCAAAACACATGAAATTTACATCAGCTGAATCACAGGTTCACATGGAAGATATCGTTTTATAATGCTAGAAAAATTGGCATATGTTCCTTTGACCCAAGAGATAAATAATCTATATGTGCACAAAGTGTTGTGTTTTAAGCTTTAACATTCAATGCCATTTCTCAACTCTACTAAGCTGATCAGGAATCTGTCCTCATGAAAGGTTGCCTTATATCTTGATGGCAGCTACTGAATTGTGTCATAAACTTTTGCACTTATCCCTGATCATTCAAGTATCCTGTAGAAGAGGACCTTGCTAGGAAAGAGGGGAGATAAATAAATAATTGGATTTAGTCTCATGTTGAGATTGGATCAATGATAAGTTGCTCTGACCACTGAAGTCAGTTCAGAGCAACTTACCATGTTAAGCATCTTAGTAAATATCTCAAATATACCTTCCCTCACCTACCCTAAACCTGCTCCCATTTTTTTATCTCAATTTCCACCAACATCATTTCATGCAGCGTTCTGTAACACTTCCTCCCTTTAATTATGGTATGATCACCTGTCTATATATTAACAAAAAATATTTCCTGGGTTATTTGCCATTTCGTCGCCAGCTGGAAGGATCAGACTATTGTACGATGCCCCTATTGGTCTTCCTTCCTTGTGACACTACACTTGGTTCGACTTTTCAAACACGGCAGTCTATGGCTAGTGGTATGTACTATGAAGTTTGAACAGTGGTGAATGGCAATATATTTACATTGCCAAACATGCGGTTGTTTGCATAAGAAGAATCAACACAAACGGGAATATGGAGGAAAAACAATCAATACAAATGGGAATACAGAAGAAAAGCAATATAAAATTCATGCCTACTGGCACCATGCCCACCTCAAGGGGACAATCTGCTTGTACTCAACCTACATAGCATGTTGTTTAGTTTGACAAAGCTATGGATTTTTCTAGAAAGGAGGCTGCTAGGGCCTGGTGTCTTCATGCAAGGTTCATTATATGTGGAAGGAAAATCAAAAAGCTGTTGCACCTCCAACAATAAAACCTGTAGCAGTAGTTCTAGTACAGGTAACTGGGATATTGATATGGAATCTTATCAAGCTTTGAAAAGCATGATGGACCAGAAAAAGCTGATTAAAAATGTGCTAAAGATTTCGTCTAAAAGTTGTAAGTCCATTAGAAGGCTTCCAAAGCAAATCCAATTCTTGAAAGTTTATGCCAAAAAAAAAAAGACTTTATCTTCTCCTTTCATGGAATTTAACACTCACCATACCGCTCTCAAATGTAAATCAATCATTTGTATAGTTGAGGATATGCCTTCAATGAAGGAATTGATGAGAGTATGCTAAGAGGGAGTCCCCTAGTTGACAAGTCCAGAATCTGGTACATAATATTACTCCTTGTAATGTCCCCTTTTGGGATATTATCCAAATATGCAATTTAATTTATTGAATCGACTCTAGAAGGACTAAACCCTCCTAGTTCGACCTCAAATAATCCAATGTTAGCTTCAATACAACCCAAATGGGGTTGGAGTGAGCCAAGGTGGTGGATTAGATGGGAGAACCAATTAGGAAATTAATCTCTTCAAATCTGAAATTAATTACAGCAGTAATTAATTAATTAAATGCACTAGGCTGCTGAAAACTTCAAAAATTAATAACTTGCTCCAAACTCAATATTTTCCAATCAAACCAATGCCAAAATAATCTTCATACTTTTAGCTTTCCAACAAGCTATAGAACATAATTTTTGGTAAGTAGAAGGCATGCAAATCATCCCACGAAATCTGAAACTGTGTAGATGAAACCCTAACACAATAATTAAATATTGCTCACAGACAACTGAAACTTGGAAAATTCATAACTTGCTCAATACTACGTCTTTTGTTATGAAATAAACTGCAGATTAATCTATAATTCATGTTTGATGTCTGAAAATCAATTTGACGTTGGTTGCAACATTGCCTTCCATCATGGGTGACGAAACACTCATCGTTGGTTGTCTTTTAAATGTCGTTTCTTAGCATTGGTTGTTGAGAGTAGCATTGAACGCATTTCAGATGGTGTTGGCAACTGGAGTGACTTGACAAGCTGCAAGGTTCAGCTGTCATTCATTTGATCCTCCTACCTTGACTGCTTCATTGTTTAACTGAGTCTTGTGCGAAAATGCAAAACCAAGACATTGTGGTCAAGATGCCTTATAAGAGGTATTCGACACAGCGCTACTTTAGGCTTCTGTTACCAGATTTCAACAAGAAGGGTTGTTTACAATTTACAGTTTATAGTGGTAGATGATGTCTCGTTTTAAAGGACTAAATTCAAATTGACATGGACACGTTATGACGTGAGGAAGATTGGTTTGCGACTCTAGCCCCAAATTTTTAAAAAACAAGTGTACCATCCAGAACTTATAGAAATTTGCCATTTGGGGATAGCTCTACCGAGAATAACTGAAACCTTCTAATTGGCGACCCTGTCTGGTTGCAAATCATAACAATTTTAGAGGTTTTGCAGCATCCAAAAGAGAGATTTGTTTTACAGATTTCTTTAACAGAAAAACATTTCTACTGAAAATAATAACTATAGCATCCTAATCAGTGACCCTTTCCAGTTGCAAATCATAAAAATCAATTTAAGAGGGTTTTCATACAATGATGAAAATGTGTAGTGTGAGTCCTTGTTGGTGCTGTCAATGATGCTTAATAGTCGAACAGCTGGTGTTGACTGATTTCCATATATTTGAGAACATAGCAGAGGATACATCATCATATGTATTTTGTTTTCTTCTAGGTTCTTGTGCAAGCTTCTAGAAAGAAAGGATGAATGAAATTTTAACAATATTAATGTCGATTAATGACCAAAGCAGGTTAATGGATCTGGGAACTACAGCAAGTTACAACAGTAAAGTACTAGGTTACAAGAAACAATCCTTGGAAATATAAAGCAATTAAACAGTACAACAGTATAAACATAACATGATGGGGTAAAACCAAGATGGGTAAATCCTAGCCACATGATCCAAGTACAAAAAGAAATAGTCACATGGGGAGAAGAACCCTCAAGGAGATAAAGAGCTGATGTAGACTAACTATAGTGTAGACGAGTTTGGAAGAAGCGAAAATAGAAACTTGATCTTCAAATCATTTAGATAGAATATTGTTTCTTGAGTTTGAGCCTTTTACAAAGCTTGTGCAACAGAAACCCTTGAAAATGGTTATCTTGGTAGTTTGAACTCACCATTTAATTTGGACGTTCAGTCTTCTGTGAAGCAACTGGCTAGGGTTGTGGTGCAGTACTTTGGGTAGAGTCTGCATCATTTTTTTAAAAATAAAAAAATAATCCTCGAGTTTTACTGCCAGCATGTTGGTGTTGAGTATGTCCTTTTCCCATTTGTTTCATTAGCATCTCAACATATCTATAGCAAGTTTTGCTAGGTATACAGTTTGTTACCAAAACTTAAAAGATGAAAACACTTTTGAATTTGGTAAATGGTTCTTAACATGTTTGAATATATTGATTCTATGATTTTGAAGTAAGAAAAAAGTAAATTTTGAAATTTATGTGCTCTGCTATCAATGATTGATACAGAAGGAAATGACACCATTTGTTAATTTTTTGACAATATTCTGGTATTTATGTTGTGTATGCATTAGGTGGGAAAGTACCTGGAGAGAATATGGATCACAGCTTTTCGTGCTATGGATGACATAAAGGAAACTGTTCGGAATGCTGGTGATAGTCTCTGCCGTGCAGTGAGTTCGTTAAGTACAAGGCTATGTGACACATCCCTCACTGAAAGAACTGATGCAAGTGCGACGATGGCTATTGTTTTACCATTTATGCTTTCTCAGGGAATGTTGAGCAAAGTTTCAAGTGTGCAGCAAGTCTCAATCAAGATGGTCATGAAACTTTCAAAGGTTAGCTATTCTTAACTCTGTTGAACCAAGCAAAGTGAAAATAATGTCCTCCATTAATTTCTGAAATCCAAGTGCAATTAAAAAAGTGTGTGTGTGCCTATATATTTATACACCTCCACATACAACATAGATGTTTTTCATAATTTTGAGTCACTTATCATGACTGAAGCTGCTGTGGGATAGAAAGTGCAAATTAACAAAGTTTGTTTAGCACTTCTCCTACTTCTGATGTGCGTCAACAACCTAGATCAGTTGTATGTAACTCAAATTCAGAAGCATAATTTTCAAAGATGACACTACAAGGGCAGTCACCATCGATCAGCACATAAGCATGTTGGTATTCCAATGCTGATTTTGAAGGAAAACATATACTGTCATAATTAATGTATTGTGATCTTGTAATGTCCCTTTCTAGGGATAAAACTGAAAATAAGGGTTTGGCCACAACCCCAAATGAATCAAATCTGAAAATACACCATCAACCAACAAGCATCAATTTGAAAATGACTGGAAACACACTTTAACCCTATTCGAGCAATCAATAATCAGTCCTTTAGGGCAGCGAACTGTATAGGCACTTCAAATCATCATACAACCTCGAAGCACCGAAACGTCCCGAGGTCCCGTATCCATTAGAAAATGTTTCCGGGCGTGAAACGCATACTTGCTGTGCCAGACGTTTCCACCGATTTTTCTAAGTTTTAAGCATCAAAACTTTAAAAAAAATAAAAATAAAACATTTTATACACCTAACCCTAATCTACCTACCTAGACTTGCTAAAGACACTTCCTAAAAGCTATATAATGACCTCTTGGGTCCATTCTAAATCACACTCTCATTTTCTCTCTTGCTAAATTCAGTTTTGACCTAAGTTACCGAAACGTTTTGGATACGGGAGCGGGAGTGGGGTATCCGATACTGGAAGCGGCAATTTTTTTTTTGACCCTGGATACGGCGTAGGATACGGCAGTACAAAAACTATATAAAAATTAAAAAATATATAAATCTCAGCCTTCTAAATAGGAATTTAATTATAAACCACATATAATGTATATGAAAAACAAGATAAAAGACAAGTTATACTATTAACTATAAATTTATAATAATGTACAAGTATATACAAAACGAATAAAATTAAATTCGAAGATTGCAAGAAGTTGCTTGGTCCAAAAAGGTGCAAAAATGGATTTTATGAAAATAAGAAAAATATTGCCATCAATGCGTAGAGCTCGAGAAAATATACACTTTTAGAGAAAACGACACCTGAAACAAAGCCACAAAATGAAAGTTATGGCTCATCCAAGTTTTTACTGCTACATCTTCCCGGACCCTTTCCAAAAATGGCAAATTTTTTTCTTTCCTTTTTCACCCAAAATCCAAAAACGGAAAAAATTGCCAAAAAAGGAAAAAACGGAAAAAATTGCCAAAAAAAGGAAAAAACGAATCCGTAGGCTCCCACGCCGCTCCGTCCACGCTCCTCCCGCTCCTGCCGCCATTGTACCCACTCCCAAGGCCCCTACCCGCCGTTTGCAACCTAGGTTTTGACTAAACTAACATTTAGCATTGTGAGGAGCAAAGAGACATCAAGGAGCAGCTTGAAGGAAGAGACAAAATATTTTGAGTGCTTTATCAATTATCTCTTATGGTCTACAAATTTACAATTATAAAATGAGTATTATGCATATATATATATATATTTATTTATTTTAATAATATATTGTACGGACGTTTCCGGTAATGTTTCGTATCCAATGTTTTTTGAAAATTGCCATTTCCGCGTTTTGTATTCGTTTCCGTTTCCATTTCCATGCAACATAGCATACAACCATGCAATAACAACTGAAAATGCTTCTACATAATTATTTCAAGCACGACAACATTTATCCTTCCAAATCACATCAAAATAATAGAGGAAATAAGAGATTACACCCAGCTGCAATTAATTTTATGACAGCAGCAAGACAACCACAAACAAGGGCTAAAAATAGCTCATAAACCTCTCCAAAAAGCACCAAATTGTAGATTCCAGCCTTATAAAATATGAAGAACAATAATATCAACTCAAATTATTTAAAAGTGCCTAGATGATATCAAACCCTTCACCGAAGCAAGCTGCCTAGGATTAGAAGGGAAGAAATAAATATGAAATTCTCCTTAAAGCTCATTTGTGACCTCCGTAAGAAGCCACCAATACACAAATGAGGGTTTCCTCCCTAAGTGTGATCCTATTGGCGACGGGTTTCGTCCTCAATAGGCTAGGCAACTGGATACGGGTGCGGGTATGGGTACGCCGATACGGCAAATTTTTAAAAATCTTGGGTACGATGCACGCTTTTGAGTACGTTTTATATATGTATATTTATATATACATGTATAAAAATATATAAATATGTATATAAATTATAAATTTAAAGAAGCATTTGCATACTTATTGAAATTTAATTCTCATACATTGCATACTTATTGAAATTTATTATTTCTCTATCACGATTATTTATCTTAGTGATTGTGATAAGATTCAAGGA
Organism: Taxus wallichiana var. yunnanensis; assembly: GCA_018340775.1. Classification (NCBI taxonomy): domain Eukaryota; kingdom Viridiplantae; phylum Streptophyta; class Pinopsida; order Cupressales; family Taxaceae; genus Taxus; species Taxus wallichiana. Next base: position 866,020,577 of record CM031238.1, read on the forward strand.
GTTTTGATTGTTCATGGTGACCTTCCTTGATCCACTCAAAGACGATAGTATTGTCGACATATTTCCCGAAACATCATAACTAAGCGGGAAAATATGGATCCAAGTTGGCGGTGGGACGATTAGTCCGAGCACGGGAGAATACTCACCGAGTTTTGGAAAGCTATCCAAAGTATTTTTAATTACTAATGTGCTCTACGAGGAATCGAAGCTCATGATTCTTTCTTAAGATTGCAAGAAGTTGCTTGGTCCAAAAAGGTGCAAAAATGGATTTTATGAAAATAAGAAAAATATTGCCATCAATGCGTAGAGCTCGAGAAAATATACACTTTTAGAGAAAACGACACCTAAACGAGTCACGAAGGAAAGTTATGGCACATGCAAGTTTTTGCCGCTACATCTTCCCTGGACCCTTTCGAAAAATGGCAAAATTTTTTTGTACTTATGATTTTTTCACCAAAAATCCAAAAAAAGAAATAATTGCCAAAAAGGAAAGAAACGCTCATTTGTCATTGGCAAGTTTTTTTGGGATAGTATACGGGTGAAACGCACTACCCACAAGGATAGGGTACGGTTTTGCCGTACCCGGACTGCACTCGTCCTTTTGGGTACGCGTTTCCAGCCGTACCCACAACGTCTTCGTACCACGTGCACTCAAGATTTGGTACATTTCTAGGCTGGTACGGGGACCCCTAGGCGTTTCCGTGCGATCTAGTCAATAGGTGACCAAGGAAGGGTTTTCGTCCTTCAATGGCAAGAAGAGAAGCTACACTAGCTCCAACTCCAAGTAAATGTCAAAATAGATGATAGATGATGATCCTCTTCTCCATTTGAACTTCCTTAAGTAGCCTTCCTTCGGCGCCAATGATGAATTAGAAGCTCCAACTTCATGACTGACCTCCTAATGCACTTTTTAATCTTCACTTAAGAAGACTGACCTCACAATGAAGAAATTGAAATTCTCCTTGCCAAGTCTTCTTTCCCCTAGATGAACCATTTCAATGGCATGATTAGTAAATAAAATAATTAATCGTGAAGGTACATCACTTACAACCATGGCGAGTTCCCCTCCTTTGCTGCTTCCTTGATACCCAAAGGAGGAGGAATGGGCATAAGGTCTTCCATAGTGACTAGCTTGGAAAAGGGGACATTACAGATCTTCAAGTTGAAAATACAATTGTAAGCCAAAAATTATACTATAAGAACAAGCATACTAAATAAGGACATTAATCTATTGATGTTAATCAGTAAGATTCATGTTTCATCACATTTCAAAAATCAAGCTACAAAATCAACACAACACAGAAAATCCATGTGACAGGGAACTTAAATTGTATCTCATCATCACAGAATGTTCCTTTAATTATATTCAAACCCCATATTTATAGCAATTGTCCTCTAGCCACTATATTATACTCCCTTAATTCCTATTCACGTGTTTAGTTTCTTTGTTGGTCCTACAGTTTCTTACCCTTTTACTTTCTATTTTTATTGGTTGTACATAGAAGTCCCATTGACCTATTCTGGTCTTTTGTAGACATTAATAAATTTTCTTCTTTACTTTCTGAGATATAATTGTTTGGGAAAACTAATGCCTAGTGCAAGGGGGTATGACACAAGTGGATGAACATTATATAAATATCAAAGCATCACATTGATGACTACCACAAGCTAGGTCATCTACAAAGCAAGACAAGTACAATATATTGTTATTAAAGAACACATCCATTGTCAATGAAATTACAAACACGGCAAGGTATTTCACAAGAATGCAAATTATAACACAAGTCATATGACTTGGACTCCAGGAAGAGTCAACAAGTGAAAAAACAACAGCTGACTTGACAATCAGCAAAATGTAAACAACCCAAAAATTATATAAGACTCAATTTTTACAATAATATATTAGACATATATTGACACCTTAGCAATGTGAGTTATTCCAGTCCAGGTAAGTAGATCATCTGTGACTCACTTTGAAAAGCTCCATGTTTTGGCTGGTCTTACATGTAGATTCAATTCAACTTGCTAGTTGCAACCAAAAATTGAACACGAAACTTTGGAAATAGTTTTCAGATACTGCCAAGGTTGAAAGATGTCTACATGATTAATAAGGTGCTAAGAATCAAGCTAGAAAAGACATGCTGGTATCGTAAATACTAAGTGCATATATTTTACAGGCCTAACACACTAAGATTTTGATCTATTTTCACAAAACACTAACATAAAGCATTACTGAAAGCTTGGGTACGAGCTTCTACACAAAAGAAACTTTTATGCATTGCTGGTAAATAATTTCAAGTGTATTTAGTATGCAAACTTTTCTAGCAGTAGTAGTAGAGAGTAGTTTGATTGAACTTAAAATGACATAAATCTTCAGAGCTTATACCTTTTAGTCTTATGGTACATCTTTGTTGCAGAGTGCTGGTGATGCTATTCGGCCTCATTTGCGGTTTGGTTTTCTGTATGTTAGAAAGCCTTTCAAGTTTAGAAGATCAAAGGCTCAATTATGCCGAGGTTTACATATCTTCACACTTCATACTTTTTTTTGTGTGTTATTTGAATTTCTATCAAATTAGGCCTTATTGATTAGTAGATTCCAATGTTTTTGTGAATCATCTCCTAATTCTTGCAATTTAAGATGACATTATATTTTATGAGGATGAGATTATAGCTTTAAATTACTTGTATATGTTTACAGCATTAAATGAATTGTATTTAGCAATCAAGAGGTCATAACTGTTTTACTAGTTCCTAGTTAATTTTATGTTGATTACAGTTGATCTTTGTTTACTGCAGCTACATGCAGAAAGTGTTGGTATTCGAAAAGACAAGTTCGAAAACTTGCGTATTGCAGTTGCAAAAGATTCCCCAATGTGGGAAACCCTTGACCTGTGTCTTAAATATGTTGATGTTCCTACTTTGGAACTATTGGTTCCTCGTCTTGTTCAGCTTGTTCGTTCAGGAGTGGGTTTAAACACACGGTATGTGCAGGTCTAGAACATAATCCTTTCTACTGTACAATCCTTAGTGCAAATCCAGTTTTTAGTTGGTATCAAGAAATCTATAAATGGAACAATTGGGTAAATCAATAAAAGGGTGAAAGTACAAGTTTAAAAATACATTTCTATCTCCTATATTCATAGAGTTGTGTACAAAACTGTTTGATATTCAGTATTGATCATACCATATTGGAGTATTTGATGATACGAGCTTAAAACACAATAGGTATAGTAGGAAGATGGAGTTTTGCGACCTAATGGATTTTAAGTTTTAACACAACTACAAGGTAGTGAAGATGACATCCAGAATAGAGGGAGAATGACAATTTCTTTTGATGGTTTGACAAGAGAGAACATCCTTGATTTCTTTCTTAGCTGGAACGAATGCTTCTGCCAGATTCTAGTTGACTTTAATATTGTATATGAGCACAATATCTTAGCCAGCCCTTTCCAGACCAGACTAGACTTTTGGTGACATTATTAGATCCTGAATTGTGGACTATTTACAATTTAGTTGTCAAGGTCACAATAGACTCTCTTGCTGCTACAGATGCTCTGCACCAGCGGTTCTTTTGTACCATTTGAGATGGTTTTGTAGCTTGGTAATCTGGATTCAATCAGAAATCTGGTGGACAACACATTAAAGTTCTGGAACTTAGATGTATTATAGGTGGACAAAATTAATTACAACAATTGTAGCATAGAGATAATTCTAGAACTGTAAGTACATGAACCATGAATGAAAATAAGAATATACACACGGGACTATATATGATTAAAAAATTATAGAATTGTAAATAAATGAATCATGAAGAGGAATAAGTACATGCACAGAACAATATTTGACTGAAAAAATTAACTACTTCATTGATATGAGAAAGTTCAACCATCCCGTAGAAGTGATGTAAAGCTATTTATCTCCAAAGCAATCTCTGAGAAAAGATGTTAAGCTACCACACTCTGATTAAATAAAATATAGGTAGCAAGCTCTTAGAAGAGACGTGAAGCTACAAGACTATGCTCTTGGCTCTCTGCTTTGCTACAACACTGATTTTTACATTTGGATGACAATTCATTTATAGCTATTTTTAGTAGAAGCGATTTAACATGAAATCTCAACAGCAAGTGTTACAGGATGCAGTGGAGATGATTTGTTGTGACATGGAAGTTATAACTTATAATAAAAACAATTTTGTTTTCCCAATGCTTTTGGAATTTCTTTTTTTGGTATTTTGTTAAATTTGAGTTTTTCAGTGTGGTTTTCTTGAATTATGGTGTCCCAAGGTGAAGAGGATGACTTAGAAGAAATCCTAGCTTTTTGATGTATCTTACAGTTTGGGATTTTGAGCACCGGTAAAGTTACTGTGAGCCCAACAAGTTGGTTTTCTTAAGGGATGTGCTCCTAACCGCCTCCTAGATCAATTAGATTGTATTATGCTGTTTTTGCTTGGATCTATTTTTTTTTGGGATAAACACTGCTTGTTTTGTCATATATCTCTCTTTTTTGCTTCTGGGGTATTTTCTTGACACACCTTTGGTGCTGATATTTGACTGGTTGTTCTTTAGAGTGCAGTTCCATTGATTTGTTAATGTTAATAAATGTTTTCATTATATTTGGACCCTATTGTTTTCTTATTTAGATTACGTGGGTTCTACTTCCAAGTGTATGGTATACTGAGCCTTAGGCCCCTTCAAGCTTTGGAAAATATGCGATTGCCTATTTAGACTTTGTATAGTTTTGCTATATTTCTTTATCATTAACTATTATCAACTATGCATGGAAGTCTTCTTGGTAATATCTTCCTTCATAAATGGAAGCTCTTACACACATGAACAATTTTATGGTGCACCAAGGAAAATCATGCCACTCTTTACAGCCGTCTCATCTTCTCTCACTATATTCTAAGCACCCCTTGGAGCCCTATTATAGCCTCTAAGAAACCTCAATAGCTCAATGCCAGGGTACCATAGGTTTGACGAGAACAATTATAACATCATACAAGTTTTTCCTTGGAAATGTAAGAACATGACAGAAATCCATAAATCAAGGTAGTGACAAGAACTAATTAAATGCAAGACACCACTGCCTTTTCTGAATATGGGACATGGTTCCTTAGAGAAAATTCTTAATTTCTTCCATCCATAGATGATACTTATTCTGGGCATAATCTCTTAACAAATTTGAAGAGATTTCATTATGATAGAGGATAAACATGATAGGCTATGGTCCTGTGCTTTGGTGGCTGGATTATGCTTGTACAACCCCATTTTGCACCTAATCATGGACTTGAAGCTGGGTCTTGTATGTGATTTACATGAGTTGAAGGAACCATGCAACTAATTTTCTGAGTGCATAATAAAAGATCACCCTGTTTGATTGATAAAATAATGGTCGTAATGAGGCTCTCACCCTTGAACCATAAAACCTTTCAAATCAACATTAACAACCAAAAGGCAAATTTGTGCAAAAGGATTAATGCTAATAAAGTTTTACACGACTGTCATGTTTGAAAACAGAAAACCAAATCCAACTAAAGGATATTTAGTGGCCTTCTGACATCACCTAACATACATCTATTGGCCACTGCCATTGACAAATTCAATGATATAAACTAGGATCTGAAAAATATAACAACCAGGATCAATAATGGCAACCTGACCACACCTACAAACGGGTAAAAACCTGTCTTTTCTTATGAACCACATGATCCACAAATTTTACAGTTCCCTGGTGCCATGCACGTTTCCTTCCCTGCAGTAGCTGCCAGAGATAGTCATGCTCCTTCATTCCTACAATTGTGCCTGAAAGAGGCTCATGACCATCTCAACCTCCTTTGTGAGTGTTACCTAGCCCTCACTACTTCTTTCGGTAGGATCTTGCCGCAATAAATATCTGATAAGGTCGTTGGCTCCAATTCAGGAACTTGTGTTACCAAAAGATTTTTGGGATGCCCGACTGTGTGACCAGTCTTCTTCTTTAACTTTGCGCGTGTTACTTTAAGGAAGAGTTTGTCTTAGGATTGAAAGCGGGCTAAATCTTATTTTAATCATGTTCTCAACCACCATAGCAACCTTTATATCTCTAATCTCTTACATACTTCACCATGCCTGTAATGGCAGCCCAAAACCTCAAACCTACATTGAAGAGAGCATACATCCACCTTTCTTTTCGGCCAGCATCTGCTGTCAATTTGTGATTCTTTTCTTGTTCATACCTCTCACCTCTTCCATAGCTTCATCCCAAGATGAAATTTCCTCGGTTGTTGGAACCTAGCCAGGACCTAGAAGAAAGCCTGGTCATATGTTTAAGGTAAGCCATCATTCTAGAGAATTCAGCTACCACCGATGCTCAAGTTCTCTTCTTGCTATTACTCTCCGGATCTTATATCATGGTGGTGTCACTCAGATTTCACCCTGAAATCTGCGACTACCCTATCCAAAAATTTTTCGTACTTTTAAAATAATGGGTCGTTTTGTGTTTTTATTGCCTGAAAGTTCTTGTATTGCATCAAAATAATCCTAAAGAGCCATATTAGCCTTTTTCGCCAAATACCCAGATGCCCAAAATTGTTTTATTCTGTCGTCGGGATTTGTCTGCAGGAAATTTGTATTTAATTATTTTGAGCCCCATATGAGGCTATTTGCGCTCTGTTTTAACTCTATTATGAGCGAATATGTTATTATTCCTATGTGCCAGAAGGGTTTTAACTTATTTTAAGTTTTGGGCTTTATTTGCAACTTTTGGCAATTTTTCGTGTTTTTGTGGTGTCCCGTTTCGTTTTCTGTGAAATTTCTCTGGAGCAATTCCTTTGCCGGGTAAGCCCGATTTTTGGCCTGGAGCAGCTGGAAAACATATACGCACATTATGCCCGGAGGAAGTCGCCATCGGAGGTCTGGATCACTGGGAAAAAGCGAAGTCGTGCACAGAAAAGCCCCTGCGGGGATGGGCGCATTTTTGGAAAACAAAGGATTTAAGCTGCGATGGGAAAAATATAAGCCGCAGGCAGGGTGGGAATTTTATACCTGCCTGGCAGGGTACTTTTTCCCGTGTTATAAAAGTCACTTAAGCTGCAGTGGGAAAAATAGAGGTCAGTAAGCGGTGGGATTTATTGCACACTTGCGGGTAAAAATTCCCATGATATAATAAAAGGAAAGTGACTTAAGTGAAATCATGGGATTTTAGTGCCTGCCTTGCAGGGTAAATAATCCCATTGTCAAAGTCAAATCACTTAAGTGGATCACGGGATTTTGGTGCCTGCCTTGCAGGGTAAAGAATCCCATTGTTGAAAAATTCTTAAAAATAGAATTACATGTGCAAAAAAGTGTGCCCCCTTTGGTGAGAGAATAAAAGGATTAAATTGATTATTTTAATTAATCTTTCCTCTCAAAAAGTGCGCCCAAGCTTGGAGGAGGTCAACAAGTCAAAGATGGAATAAAAGAAAGGAATTAAATGCATTAAATTTAATTTATTTAGTGGCTGCCCTCTTCCTCTCAAAAAGTGCGCCCCATTTGGGAATTGTTTAATGTTTTTTAAGGCATTAAAACATTAAATTAATTTCTATTTTCAGTGGCTATGGTCAAAGCACACTGTGAAGCTTAAGTGAAGTGCTGTGTGAAGGATTAAATTGGATTAATTTAATTTATTGGATGGCTGTCCTTAAACATGCTATTTTTAAAAGAGAAAAGCATGATTTTTAATTAATTAATTGCCTTTAATTGTTAGGGCAATTATTAATTATAGAATTATGAAGGTTATATAAGCATGGGCAGCCATATGGGTGAATTATTTAATTCACAGGTAAAGAATTGCAGCCAAGAGGAAAAGTGCGCCCCCATTAAAGGAAGGATTTTGTTCAGACAAAGTGCTAACAAGGCTAAAAGCTTCCAGATTTGGCGCATGCATTAGAGGAGGTTGATCTTTGTCTGCATAATTGTTTTCACAGGTGTTACAGGAGCTCAGGTGTTGATTGAAAGGATTTATGCTCTCTTTATGTGCAAATTAAACACCAATTTTTGGGGCAGCAGGCTTGAAAAGTGCAGATTTTTATAATTTAAATTCACTATTCATGCTCCGGTGGCCATTTTTGTCTGAATAAATCGCAAGAATTCATTACAGGTGCTTTACAAAAGAAAAGGAGTTTTTATCAATGTCAAATACATTGCAAATATCCTCCGAATCTGAAGAATTGTCCAGATCTGCACCAATATTGAAGAAATCCGGCCAAGTTAGAAGAAAAAGAATTATTCAGACGAAGATAGACAAAGCCATGGCGAAGGGAGATGAAAAAGAAAGCACGATGGAGTCATGCATTGCTTCCAAACTTGCAGACATAGGAGACACAGATCTAGGCCCGAACCTCTTGCCGATTTGATTGATAGATCCAGAGCGGGAAAGACTTCACTCATGCGTGCGGTCAAAAGCAGTGGAATTATCCGAGCTGCAGCTTTTCCATGTACAGCCCAATTGCCAGAGTTCGTGATGGAGTGTGCTAGATCTTACCATCCTTCATCCAGATCAGTGCGTGATGCTTCGGGAAAGACAATAATTCGTTTGGACGCAGAGTTCATCAATTATTGTTTGAAGATTCCAGTCATGAAAGGTGGTGACTTCTATTAGCATTCAGGATGCTGACAGTAGATGGGAGAAACATAGAGTTGATTGTGTGAGCATCATGAATAGCCGATTCATGAAGAAGCCTAGATCCCCTTCAAAGTTCCCGAGAACTCTTCCACGGTCCAATTTGGTGCAGGAGGCAGATGATGTCGTCAAATTGCTATGCAGGATGAATGGCGAAGCGAATGCCTACACTTTCCGTACATGGATGTATGCTTTCATCAGGACCATTGAAATCAACAAGGTTGATTCTATAATCAATTGGTCGGAAATTATTAGCAAAGAACATACCTTATGGTTACGGGCTTTTTCTCGGAGAACCAATAAAGATGCCCAGGTATCCGAATGATAGATTGATCGCCATGGAGCTGAGCAGGCAACTTGTGGAGTTACACGACCTTCAGTCAAAGCGGCACAAGTCTACGGGCTTCTTCCCAATCACTGTGGGATATTACAGCTGCATTAGCATTCACAGAGCTCGAGGGATGGAAGCGCAAATGTTATCCGAGTATGAGCAAGAGTTCTTCCCTGCACGGCTGAACTTCGATCCATTTGGAGTAGCCAGGAAGACAATCTCCCAGCAGTACGCACATGTGCCTTCGTTAGAAGATTTCTGGATGAAGTGCGGAAGTGAGTACGAGGTTAGAAAGAGAGATTTCAGCAGGCTATCAGCAAAGCAAGTGTTCGACTTTGGACTAGCGCGGATACCTGCGGATCTTAAAGATGATGGGAATGTGGTACTTGACACTTACCATCAAATGGGAGGAGATAAAGCCATGCTTTCTACGAGAATAACATGGGAGGCATGCACACACCGAAAAGGTCGAGAGTTGTGTTGGTGAATACTTCAAACTGGTTTATTTCTTGTGAAGGGATATTGCCTTGATGAAGCATTGATGAATCAAATCACGGCAACTTCGGCGCAGGAGATTCCCTCAAGCTGAAAGCATGAAGGAGAAAGCAGCAAAAGGTCCGAGAAGTTGAAAGTACACAGAAGATCTCAAGAGAAAGAGAAGATTACTTCTACGACCATAGCTTTGACTCCGACTTCTCCAGTACCCAGTACTTCACCAACTATTGCACCGCAGCAGCAGGACGTTTCCATGCCTTCATTGAATCCGGCGACATTCGTCTTCTCTCCTCAGCCACTTCGTTCATCACCCGTTCCAGAGGAGATGTTGAAGCTGCAGGGGACTTACGGTTATGGCAATTACGATATGATGGCGAGAGTTCGAAAGAGCTTTGTCCTTGGATGATTCAGAGGATGGCAGCCATGACACTGTGGCACTTTCTGACGGAGAGGATGCAGAGCGGGAGATGGTAGTGCACTCAGCGACTTCTCACTCTTCGAGAAGTAATTTCTCGGAATGGTTGGCTTTGCACTGGTTCCCGGGCGAGAATGGAGATGAACTTAGAGGGAGCATGACTTGCGCTTACTCCGTGATCCGGCGAGAAGAGACAGAAGGCCTAAAGTTGCTAAAGCAACTTCTAGGTTGATCATTGAGAACTCGGGAGAGAAGTTTGCTGAGATATCAATTCCGGCAGAAGGAAAGATAGAAGAGGAGCTCATGGCAGAAGATGTGACAGTGACCAAGGTACCACTCGGTCAAGCCACCACTGAAGGATTGAAGCAGGACACGCAGACATTGATAGACGCTTTATTCCTTAGGCTTGATAGTGAAAAGGCGGAGAAAGAAGAGCTGCAGAAGCAAGCAAGTATCTCAATTATATGAGATCATAGCCAAGGTTGCTAAACCTTCCATTTAGCCCATTTCGAGCGGAGTGAGTGATCATCTTATGCAAGAAATAGAGGACGCAAATCAATCAAGTAAAGGCTATTGACGAATGGAAGGATCGATTATTCATCAAGCTTCACATACAACTTGGGAAGTGCCACCCGCCTAAAGGTTATGAACGATGCAAAGAAATCAACTAAAGCAATCGATGGAAAGCATAAAAGGCATGAATACAAACTAGATTGCAGAGAGTAACCTGAGTATTTTGGCCAAGATCAACAAGCTGCCGAGAGATGTATTGATTGCGGAACAGATTGTACCAGACGGATCAGTCGAGAAGGGGAAGCAGCTAGAGTTTGCAGTATCTTTCCGCTTGGAAATCTGCAGAGTTTTGCTGAAGAGGATGCAGGCACTTGAGAGTAGAACATCAGATTTACTAGACAGTATCATTTCTTTCACTGAGGAAAGAGTGGACGGAGGTGTTGCTTCATATGTGCGGATCGTTTCTAACGAAGTGCCTAATTCCCTGGAAGGTTCTCTTCTGATGGTACAAAAGAGAATTGATAAAGCTACCAAGCCTTTCACGATGAATTCTATCAGTAGACTGGTGGCGATGGCGGCACATTGCGAGGTTTGGGCCGAGTTTGGAAGAGGTGGAAGCGTGGAGCAAAGTGTTGAATGAAGGGTTCTTGCGAATTCAGCAGAGAAGGAAGAAAGAGCTAAAAGAGATGGAAAGATGTTGAATTACATGTTCGACAAGTATATCCGATATCAGAACAAGAAGAAGACATAAATGATACAGCTGGCATGACTTGTTCTATTCTTTCTTCTTCTATTTTCTATGTTCCTGGATGAAATTGTAAAACTTCTAAGTTATTGGTGTTACAACCATTACTTGAAGTCATGTGGAACCATTCTATTAGTTAAGTGATACATGTGTCACTTAAGAAGAAGTTAGTTGAGGATGATTGCCAAATGTCATTTTTGATCTTCTGATTTTCGGTTGAGCATATTGTACGGAAAGTTACTTGTTCATGCTTTAGTTCAGTTTGAGTCTTCTATTTGTACTTTCCCTCCTACATTCTATAAGTAGGAGAAGAACCTCCGGGTTAATGATCGATCAGAATTTGTAAGCAGCAATCCTGAGTTCTAGACTTTGTGCTGAACTCCTGAGAGCAACTTGGAGCAAAGGAATACAAAGGAGCAGGTTTCCGGAGAACTTTGTGTCACGGTGTACTATGTTTCTTGCTTTGAATCTTAGATCTCTTGATAAACTTTGTGTTATTTTAGATCTAGATCTAGAGTTGCCTTTGTTTTATAATTCTGTGTGTTCATATCTATTAAGTTTCTTCTATGTGCATGTAATTAGCTCTGCTATCTACTAATTGGGATGCACATCTTCCCCATTTCTTCTCTCTATTTCCTTTATTTGTTTCTTCTATAACTTTCCTTTCTTAAACACAATGCAATTATGCTTACTTGCTGCGAACTTCTTAGTTATGGTTCATGAACTAAGTGGTTAAAGTAAAACCCCTGATAGATAATAACACATTTTTATTGACAAATCTGATACGGGAGCCTCACCGGTTAAATGAGGGAGATTTATCTCATGATTGCCTAGGTTTGATGCTATGTAGAAAATCTAGCCAACACATGGTAAGCCACCTTGAACGGGGTAGCCCTCTCTGCTTCATCATCTTTAGTCTCTTGAAATTCTAACTAATGATGGAAATCCCCAAAATTACAAGTCTAGCACACATATAGAAGTGAAAGCAATGACATCCCATTTCAAATCAAGGCGTATATAGGATCTTACGATCAATTGCTCCTCCGTATTGGATTATGAAACCAATTTGAATATAATCAACTAGTCAACTAATATCAATTACTAGTTAAAATGTCCAACAAACAACTTGAGATACTCACTCATTTCTAAAATACTCGTTTTCAAAGGCAACAAAGTATACAGTGCATGTAGGCATAAATAGAAGATCCGAGAGATGTTAATGAGGTGATTCGGACACTTTGGGGCCACTTTTGAGCTTCTTTACAGACAAGACAGAACTGCATATGCAGTGTTTGGCTTAAGGCTTCCATCCATACAAATAAAAACAAAGCATACAAATGGGTTCATACCTAGTCTAGCTTTGTCCACATAATACAAATTAACAGACCTAAATGAATTGATGGCCCCACTCAAACACTTGGATTTCCGTCCTTTCGAAGGCCTTTGTCGATTGGGATCTCTGTTTGGCCCAATTCTTTGTGTTTGTGCATAAATACATCACTTGGGGTCATGTAAGTTAGTTTATTTCATTGTTTTGGAGCTATGTTGCCAGGAAATGGGTACAGGTACGGGTCCGAAACGCGGAAACACCAATTTTCAAAAAAACCTTGGGTACGAAATTTTTCGAAATGTCCGTACAATAAATTATATATATGCATAGTACTCATTTTCAAAATTTTAGTCCATGGACCATAAGAGATAACTGATAAAGCACTCAAAATATTTTGTATTCATTGAAGTTCTAAAGATTCATCATTCAACATGGTTACAATTTCAATGTTTCATATATACATGATTAGTTTAATGATTAGCTGCTCCTTGATGTCTCTTTGCTCTTCACAATGCTAAATGTTAGTTTAATGAAAACTGAATTTAGCAAGAGAAAAAAGAGTGATTTAGAATGGACCAAAGATGTCATTATATAGCTTTTAGGAAGTGTCTTTAGGAAGTTTGGGTGGGTAGATTAGGTTTAGGAGCAATAAATGTTAAAAATTAGTTTTTTTAATATGTTTTTAGCTTTTAAAATTGAAAAACCAAATAAAATGTACCAAAAACATCTTGGAAACGCCTAGGATGTTTCGGGACGTTTCAGTACTCGCTTTCCGTCACCGGAAACATTTGATGTGCAATGGCACGGGGGTTAGGGACGCGTTTCATGGTAACATCGCTTTGGAGTTTATAGAGTTTTGGAGCATGTAGGTGCATTGATTACAGAGATAGTGAGTCAGAGAAAAGCAAGCTAAGAAGAAGAGGATTGTAAAAGTGTTATCTAGCCCCACAATGTTCTCTTGGAAGCCTCAAGGCAACGAACTCCTTGTAAATCTTGCATGGAGATAGTGGCATAAGGAAGCACAACCCCACTCTTATGAAGTTTTCTTGTATTGGGTTTCTTGAGGGTAATTTTTGTGTTCTTTTTTTCTTGCATGTTTCAGTTCTTGCTTTCAATTCACGTGTGCTACTTCCTACAACAATTTCAACACGTACACATCACAATTCTAAGGCAAGTTACAATTTTCTTAAGAAAAGTATTTCAAGGACAAAAAGAATAATTCACTAAGGCAATTGTACCTACGTTTAAGATTTGTGTTGATGAGTTAGCTATGGAATATTTGTAAGCACCACTTGGTACCCCATTAACCAATAGTCCATAAGAAACCTTAATGGTTCAATGCCACGGTACCAAAGGTTTGGTAAGAAAAGATATAACAACATGCAAGTTTTTCCCTAGAAATGTAAGAAAGTGAGAAAAATCCATAAATTGAGGTAGTGACAAGCACTAATTAAATGCAAGAATACACCACCATTTTTGAATATGGGGCATGATTCCTTGGAGCACATCCTTAATTTCTTTCATCCATAGATGACACTTTTATTTGGGAATATCCTCTCAATAAATTTTAAGTGACTTCATTATTATGAATGATAAGCATTATAGGCTATGCTCCATGCTTGGGTGGTTGGATTATGCTTGCCAAACATTTTGCACATAGTCATGAACTTGTAGTTGGGTCTCGCATGTGATTTATTCTCAAGAGGTTGTGTTGCTTTGGATACGGCACGGTACGGTACAAAGTTTGATACACGGATATGTCGATTTTAAAAACCCTTGGGTACATTACGTATCCGATACATCCATACATATTTATTAAAAATTAATATATATATATATATATATATATATTCATATACTCATTTTTAGTCCATAAGAAATACAAACTTGAAAAGTATAGTACACGTTCAAAACATTCAATATAAGTAAGATTTTTACATTTTCTATGATATATGAATATTATATTCCTTTGTGTTTCAACCATTTCCTTTGAGATTAAATTTTGTGTTGCGATGGTGGCCATAAAAGATGTATATAGGGAGCTCTGAAGGACCTATTTAATTAAGTTGACTCTAACACCGCCAATGATAACTAAAGAGGTTAGTTCAATGTTTGGTTCTTGCATTCATATTATCCAAAATCACCTTCTAATCCTCCTTAAGGATGTGGGAAGGAGTCAATGCTGTGCCTTAATAGTTTTTGGGAAAGGATGCTCTTTGAAACTTTAAGCTATGCGATTTGCGGCTCCAAATTTTTCTATTAGTATTGAAGATCTCCCGAGATTTGATCTCATCAATAACTTGTATGGAGGCTCAAATATATGTCCAAATTTCTATGAATAGCTTCTTTCCTTGGCCAATTGCAGTGATGATCCCAAATAATTACCTCAAACATTCTTGATATCCTTTGAATATTTTCTCTTGAATAGCTAGAGGGATTTTAAATAATCTCCGTGTTTCCTTGGTGCCATGCCCTCCTAGTCTAGTCCTCAATAAAATTGAAGTTTGTTTGAGTCAACATAAAATATAATTAAATTTTTTTAGAGCCCTCCCACTCGCCCAACCTTGTGGAGTACGCCTCTGAGCACGTCAAAACGTGCTCGAGACTTACCGATACGTACCCTGCAACGTATCAATACCATACTTGGGACGTGTTCATGCACTGTACATATCCAAGGGCACGAGAGGGTGGGGGCGAACCCTAGTAACATAGTGAAGAGCAACACATGAGCTTTAGGAACCACACAACTAATTTTGTGAGTGCATTGTAGAAGATTACCTTGTCGGATTAATAAAATAAGGGTTCAGAATGAGGCTCTCACACTTGAACCATGAAACCTTCCAGATTGGCATTGACACCCAAAAAGCCACTTTGTGCAAAAGGATAGAAAACCAAAACCAGCTAAAAGTTATTAAAATTCTCAAGTTTAAAAATAGAAAACCAAAATCAACTAAAAGTTATTTACTAGCCTTCCGACACCACCTAACTAACATATATTAGCCACTACCATATAGGGATTCAATGATATAAACTAGGAGCTTAAAAACATAACAAATAGTGTCCTTGACCACACCTACAAACGTCCTTTCCTTTGAAACCACGAACACAAATTATATAGCTCCTTAGTGGCACACTTTTTTTTCATTTTTGCGCAGAGTGCTAGAGATGAACATGCTCCTCCATTGCTCCAATTGTTCTTAAAAGAGGTTCATGACTGTCTCAACCTCATATGTGATTGGTACTGGCCATTCTTGTTTTGTTAAGATCTTGTGACGATAAATATTTGGTAAGGTTGTGGGTTCCAATGCAATTACTTGTGTAACCAACGGTTTTTTCGGATGCCCAAGAGGGTGACTAGTTTTTTTCCTTAGCTCCACGTCCTGCTACTTTCTAGAAGAACTTGAATTTGGAATAAAAGGGATTTAAAGCTTGTTTTAATCATGTTGTGACCAATGTTTTAAAAGTTGGAATCGAATCGAATCGGAATCATAACAAGTCAAGGGTTTGACCTTGATTAGACTCAAGCCGTAATCTGTACAAGTTTAAATTTATGAACATGTTTACTAAAAATACATAAAATATTACATTTTAATGAAAACATAAAAAATACATAAAATATTACATTTTAATGAAAACAATATATTTTAAAGATTCCAAACCATGATTCCATACAATTAGAGACAAAATATGCAAATTTTTCTCATGTATATACCATGTAAGGGTAAATATAGCAAAATGACACCAAGTGCAATACATATCCGAAACAAAATACATAAACAATGAGGCTCTAAATGACCTCTAGACTCCTAGAGTCCAAAAAACAATATGCTACAAGCTACTACATGTTTGATATCAATGATCAAATCATCAATCATCAAACTAGAATAAAGCCAACTAGAAAGTTGGATTTTAAAAAAATGTTTTAAATGTCAAATCGCTGTTTGTTTTGGCACAAACCGGTTTGGATCGGCTTGGGGACAAAACTAGCGGTTTGGACTGTTCCATACTTGAACCAATCGGTTTGGACTAGTTTCGTGCATCGGTTCAAGATGGATCCGACCTTGAGCCGGTTTTTCTACCAGGTTTGTTCCCTTTAGTATTGAACCAATCAAATCGGCTAATTCTAGCTCTGTTACCGTTCACCGGTTTTAAAAATACGGTCATGTCACCACCATATCAACGTTTTTCTATCTCGACATCACCACACCCGTGTAAAGGCACCCTAAAGCCATGGACCTACATTGAAGAGCAGGTACATCCACACCCACCTTTCTTTGTGGCAACCATCTCTAGCTATTCCTTTCTTGTTCTTTCCTTTTACCTCTTCCATAACTCTATTGCGATATGAAATTTCCTCAATTTGTTGGAGCCTAGCCATGACTATGGAGATCATATGTTTAAGGGAAGCCATCTTACTTTAGAATTGTTGGCGGAATTTAGGTATAAATCTGCGAAGTGATAGAGATAGATGCGAAGTGATAAAGCTAGCCACGGAATGAAGTAAAGCCACACATAAAGGATAGAAGTCGCCGAAGACTACAAAGTCGTAATACATAGAGGAAGCCACGTAAGACTAAGTAGAGCCATAGAAGATTGGAAGAAGCCGCTGGAAGCCGACTTAAAGTCGCGTAATGAAGTTAAATCACGCCAAATCGTGTCGAGCTGATAGAGGCACGAGTCAAAGGAAGTGACCTTTGAAATAGATTGTATTTTGTATATTTATTGTAATCAATGTATTATGTAAAGTGTGCATCACGAAAGACATATGTGAATGCCATTTTGAGATTTTGTATGAGAATAGAGATAGGAGAATGAGAAGAACATGTAATGAGGATGATGTAATCATTAATGATAAATAAATAAAGAATGAAGTTTGGAGTATAATTTGTTACATGCTTTTACTTACTTTGTTGCTCTTAGTGTAGTGGTGTATTTCCTGCGTACATCCTTAACCGTGATCGATTATTTCCTAAGCCCTACAATCTTGTTGGGGTTTTTAGGTCAACATTTGGTGTCTAAGCCCGTTTCTCATGTTAAGCGGATGTCAGGAAAGATCTCACCACCTAGATACTGGAAACCTGCATTATTAGAAATTGAAAATTGGTGGGAAAAGCAGATCAATATATTTGTGAAAGGGGAATCAAAAAGACGGAAAATCACCTATAAAGCGGTAGAAGTAGAAACTTTTGGAGAATTCGAGAAGAATTCTGGTCTTATTTTCCTCATCAATTGTGGCCTTGCTTGTTAGCACACGCAAAAAGGACTGAATGGAAGCACATGTATTTGAGACAACCTTTTGAGTGGACTGCAGAAAAATTAACAATAGTAAAATACCTTGACGAACCGTGGACCAGAGCAATTGACTATTGGTATGAGACTACATTAGATTCTTTTATAATCACATGGGCAATATAGGGTTGGACGAGCTTTGACAATAAGAAACAAGAAGTGTTAAGTGGAGCCCCGGAAGATTTCTTCAATCAGTTCCTTTATTAATTAAAGTGTTAATGATCGAGAAGGGATTAATTAGAGAAGAAGAAAAGTTTCTTTAGGGGGACAGGCACCGCGTGATGGCAGACGAAGGGAGTGATCCAAGAATCATGACTTATCAAAATTAATGGGGCATTGGTTGGGGTGGTAGAAATAGGCCAACATGAGAAAAAGAAAAAGAAAATATAGAAAATGTAGAGGTGTAGAGCAGGAGGATTAAGAAAATTAAAAAGAAAATTAGGAGATAGTTAAAATGAAGAGACTGCAAAAGAGAGAGAGAGGTTAGCCGCAGAAAAGGAGTTAAATGAAAAGGTAGAAAGACAAAAATTGGAAAGGGAAGAGAGAGCCAAGAAGATGAAAGAAAGAAAGGAGAAGTTGAATAAGGTTAAGAAAGGAGGAGGAGATAGAGAAAATAAAAGATTCACCCACATCAAGTGGAGGAAAATAATTAATATTCAAACCCAATTCTTGCAATTTTCTAAAATTCATATCTTTGGCTAGAGAAGTCCAAAGAGCTGAAATTTTAGATAATGGGCCACAAAAATATGAAGAATAATATGTAAAATAATTTTGCATAGCTAACACAAAACCCTAATTTTTCCCTAAAAAGTAGATCACCCTATACATTTAGGCATCAAATCAACTCCAAAAATTATGAATTTAATTCCTACTTATTCCTCCTAATTAATTAACCAAATCGGTCCTAGGAAGATTAGATCTTCATAGTTTGACCTCAAATAACCCAATGTTAGCATTAATACAACCCAAATGGGGTTGGAGTATGTCAAAGTGATAGGTTACATGGGAGAACTAATTAGATAATTAATATTTTTCATATTTGAAATTTATAACAATAGTTAATTAATAAAAATGTACCCAGAACAACTAAAAATTAAAAAATTAATATCTCCTTCAATAATTTCTCTTTTTGTATGAAATAAATTGCAAAATAATCTAGAAACCAAGGCCTTTCCAGTGGTCTATGAAATTTAATTTTCTTGAAACCTAAACCACTTCAAAACAACTCCCAAAATCAGAATACCAGTTGTTAGGGTTAGAATAAATTGCAAAAATTATTATCATCTCTTTCTTTGTTTCAAAAACACTTAAAATATCAGTCCCACAATTGGAAAATATTCCAATATAGATCAGATTATAGATCTAGTTCAAAATACTCCAAAACATGCCAAAACAACCTCCCATGCAAGTCGTTTTATCTTTAATAAATGCAGCAGTGAACAATAATAAATAAAACACCATAAACCATTCCAAAATAACTTAAATTTAAGACACAACATGTAGATTTTACCTCAAAAATTAATGCCTCAACATATGAGCCAAGTCTCCAATATTAGAATGTAAAAACAATGGATAAACACACCCAACACAAGAGAGCAAAATGAATATAACAATGGAGAGTTCAATATATTCAACAATGGATCCAAATGATGCTTAAAATGAGAGAGAAAAATTCAAGAACTAGGGTATACATCCCATGGAATACATCCCATTACTCTAAGCATGGAGTGAATTCAAAATATTCATCAACATAGCCACACTAGAGTAAATGCAACCCCTTTTATAGAGTTAAGGGGTGCAATATCTAATGTCCGACCTTTTCCCTTTTGGAGGGAAAACCTAAACTCTCATTATAAAGTAAAGTCTCTTATAATCTAAGACTATTTGCACTTTATTATTTTAAATCAAATATTAAAATTAACTAACCTATGTGCACATTAAACTAACTAAAGAGACTCCCACTTGTAGTGCTAGGCATTCCAGGGGGTTACTAAATATAAAAAAGACATATTTGGATCATCTTCAAGCTCTATACTCAAGTCCATGAGAAGAGAGAATGGGTTGAGGGTCTTCAAGTCTTCAATTTAAAAAATGTCCTAAGAAGGGGACATTATAGTCCCCCCCTCCCAAGATTGCTTTCCCTCAAGCAATAACACGCTCATGCATCCAAATGCAAAGATGTAGCACTCACAAAGGAGGGATCCCATGCCAACCAAGTGGTGAAGAATTTGCAATAAATTGTGATGTTTCTTTCTCCTGAAGGTTAGGAGTTCCTTAAAATTCAATTTATTTTTCAAATCTATACATACAGAAAACAAGTTAGAAAAATAAGTGTCGAAAAACACTTTTCCAATGTGTCTCCATGGTGTGAATGTCTCACAAGTCTCCTCCATGTATTGGCTGCCCCAACATTTTTTTATACGGCTCCAAATACTGCTGTAATCATGCATTCTCCCTTCAAAAATAAAAATTAGAATGGTTTATTTCCATCCCCAAGTATTCACCCATGAGCCAAAATCAAGCACCAACAACCATATCATCAAATGCATGGAAAAAATATGAATTATAGAAGTTATATGGAGGCTGATCATAGTGATGTCAATCACAAAAGTGATGGGGTAGTAGCTATAACATTTCAAAAAAATTCCCCAACATGAAATAACATCAATATGGAGAATAAAAATGGCTCCCATGTAACTGAAATTTCATTCTTAGCCATAACAAACTGAAAATTATCCATATGCACAGCTTAAAATGAAATGAATTGATAAGATTTCATACCATGTTCTTTCATTTTTCCCAAACCTTCCATTGAAGCCCAAATGTAAGCAACAAAACATTCCCAACACATATCCTTCATTGATTTTACCTTAGGAAGCACATCAACCAAACATCTAAGTGGAAGACATAACTATTGTTCACAATCTGAAAATGGACTCCTTATCCTGCAAGGTGTATTCCATGCGATCCATCCTTCCTTCAAGGCTTCCAAGGAGATAGGTGTTAGCATAATTTAAAGAAAGAAACGAGATGATATCCATGTATCCAAATAGATATTGTAAAACTAAAACTCATTTTATCCTAAACTTATCATAGGAAACCCAAGAAACATATACCTTTGATGTGCAAATGTATTTCCTCTTCTTCTATTTCACAAAGAAAGGAAAAACTTAAATATCATGATTGAATTGATGAATATCATCAAAGAGCCAGACAAGGAACCTTGTACCTTAATTTTTTGAATGAATCTTCCTATGAACTCGATTTTGGAAAAACATGAATCCATCATACCTTTGTCTTCTAATGATGAATTCCTCATATGGACCACAAGCGAGCTTACTGTCATGGTTTTATCATGGAAAGAGTGATAATCACTCTTTTGCTTCTCCATCATGAATTCTAATGTTAAGAGAAAGATTAGTAAAAACAAGAATGTGACCAATATATCCCATGTTACACATAATATCCATCTCCATATCATGCTCAAAATCATACCCATCAAAAACTCAATATGGAAGGAACACCTAAAATATGCAAAATCATACCTTGGTGTGCATGCTTGTTAACATTTACAAATCACATGAAAGTTTGGCTGTCCTATCAATTATCTTTTATCACCATGTTATTCATCCAAATTACCTTTTTCCTCCTCACAATAATTCATACTTGGTGGGAAATGACTTGGGACATTTACAAGAATCATGCAACATGACAAATCTCATCCATTTTCCCATTAGGTCCTTATTATTCTTGAAATTACAAGGTGAGGCCCTTACCTTAGACATCCCATGGTGTCCTTCCTTCATAAGCATACCTCTTCACAATCCCATCTTCACAGTCCTCTCTAAAACATCATCATCATGCACTCATGTCCAAATTGATATAATTATTAGGCACTAATAATTTGTCAAGCATCAAAATATTATTACCATGTAATGAATGCTTGCCCACTTTTCTTATTTTTACGACATGAAAAGACATCAAATGATGTATTATATAAATTAGTATACCCTTATATTTTGAGGGTGTCATTAACCATGCATTATCCTTTCCCTAGAAATGTCTTTTTGTGGGGTAGAAAAACTCCCCTCAAATCTGATTTTTCCATCACATGTTCCATTTCCATCATCTCTCCTTGATCATGCATATGCTTAACACTCATATCCTCTTCATACCCATTAATAAAATCTTATTTCTCCTTGAACCCATTAAAACCCATGTAATCATTATATGCCAAAATTTATCATCAAAAAATAAAAAACTCATAACTTGGATGCATGGATTCACTTTGCTCGAACATTGATTCACAATTCCTCTTGCTAAGGAGTGAGAAATGCATGAATTCTCTTGTCCCAATCCTTCCACAAATATGGATGTCAAATATTGTGGGGTTCCTCATACTCATTCAACATTAGGGAAATTATAGTTTGCATGACACATACATTATTTCATGTGAATTAATATCATGTAGAACATCAAATAAGACTTCAAAAATATGTGAAATGAGATCATCAAAATCAAGATCTAACATTGGAACACAAGACCTTACCTTATCCATATTTTCCAAGATCTTAACCCTCTTGAGAAAGTGAGGTTTGGTGGTGTCCCAAAGATTTTTAAATTTTCCACCCATGATCTTATAGATATCATCCATAGTGATGTCATCATATGGCAAGGTTGGGGTTAATATCCGTGTGATCTCACTAATGCATGTGATGACCAAGAGTCTCACATCCACCTCCTCATACCTCAATAAATCATATCAAATGCATCACCAAGGGTTATAAGAATGAAATCATGGAACCATAATCTGATTTCTCTAACAAACATAAACAACTTACCACCTCTTCAAGAGTGTTGAGCAATACACTCTTCTCAAGAGGAGTAAATTCGAGCCATCTCCTAAGCCTATAGAGCTTGGCCTTCCTACCTCCATCAGTTGTGATCCACATGACCCAAAACCTCTGTAAATAACACACACAAGAGTAGAGGAAATTTTATTTGATACCATTGTAATCTCCCCTTCTAGGATAAGTTGGAAATTAACATAAATCTGATCACACACTGCTGAAAATAATTAATATTCAAACCCCAACTGCTGTAATTTTCCAAAATTCATATCTTTGGCTACAGAAGTCCAAATGAGATGAAATTTTAGATATTGGGCCAAAAAAATATAAAAAGTAATATGAAAAAATAATATTTCATAAAAAAAACACGAAAACCTAAATTTTTCCTAAAAATTAGGTCACCCAACACATTTAGGGCATCAAATCAACTCCAAAAATTATGAATTTAATTCCTCCTTATTCCTCCTAATTAATTAACAAAATAGATCCTAGGAAGTTTAGATCTTCATTTTTCGACCTCAAATAATCCAATGTTAGCATTAATACAACCGAAATGGAGTTGGAGTAGGCCAAAGTGATGGGTTAGATGGGATAACCAATTAGATAATTAATCTTTTCTAGATCTGAAATTTATAACAATAGTTAATTAATTAAAATGCACACACAACAACTGAAACTTCAAAAATTAATATCTCATTCAATAGTTTCCCTTTTTGCAGGAAATACATTTCAAAATAATCTAGAAACAAGGAATTTCCAATGGACTATGAAACTAAATTTTCTGAACACCCAAACCCCTTTCAAAACAACTCCCAAAATTTGAAAACCAGTCACTAGGGTTAGAATAAATTGCACAAATTATTATCAAATATTTCTTTTCTTCAAAAACCCTCAAAAAATCAGTCCCACACTTGGAAAAATATGTCAAAACAGATCAGATTTCAGATATAACTCAAAATACTCCAAAACATGCCAAAAAAACCTCCCATGCAAGTCGCTTTAGCTCTAATAAATGCAACAGTGAATAACAATAAATAAAATACCATAAAACCTTCAAAAATCACTTAAATTTGAGGCACAACATGCATATTTGACATTAAAAATTGAAGCATCAAAAAATGACCCAAGTAGCCAATCTTAGAATGTAAAAATAATGGATAAACACACCTAACACAAGAGAGCACAATGAAGATAACAATGGAGTCTTCAATATCTTCAACAATGGATCCAAATGAAGCTTACAATGATATAACACAATGCAAGAACTAGGGAATACATCACATGGGAATACATCCCATTAATCCAAGCATGGAATGAATTCAAAAGATTCATCAACATAACCCTCTAAAGGAAATGCGACCTCATTTTATAGAGTTAAGGGGTGCAATATCCAATGACCGACCTTTTCCCTTTTGGAGGGAAAACATAAACTCTCATTATAAAATAAAGTCTCTAATAAACTAAGACTATGTGCACTTTATTATTTTTAATTAAATAATAAAAGCAACTATCCTATGTGCACATTTAACTAACCTAGAGAGCCCACCTTGTAGCGCAAGGCATACCAAGGGGTCACAAAATAAACAATAGACATCTTTGGAGCTCAATCCTCAAGCCCATGAGAAGAGAGAATGGGTTGAGGGTCACCCACTTCTTGCGGAGACCAATTAGGGTTTGTTACACCTAGGAATCTGTAGTACAATATATTGTAGAAAGTCCAATTCAACAGTCATATGACAAGACAAGTAATATTAGCAAGAGATCTACAACAATTAATAGGAAGTTTAGACCCAACATTCAAAAGAGTTTTAGAAGCGTAAAGATGGAAAGAAGAGGAGATGATAACCCCATTAATGATTAGGGAAAGAGGAGAAGAAGAAGACAAAGTTAGTGTTATGAGAAACTTAATAGAAGAGTTTGGAGAGAAGGTAGAGATAATAGATGAAAAGAACAAGGAGAAAGAAAATATAGATGCACCAAAAGAGGTAAAGATAGAGGAGATAGAAGGAAAAATTAAGGAGAGATAGAGAAGAGGATCAGGAAAGGAAAGAATAAAAGAATAAGAAGAGAAAAAAAGTGGCGAAGAGTTAGAGATTAATTATAGATTAAGAAATATTAAAGATAAAAGGGTAGTTATTGACAACATTAGTTATGAAAAGACACCAAATAAAGAGATGCCCGCCAACCAAGGCGAAGGCCCAAAGTAGATTACCCCCCGGAGCGGATGCCATTCCATATGCCGCTTGAGACATTGATTGAGAATTTACAAACACAAAGAAGTCGGGAGAGAGATATCAAATATTGATAGAAGAGATTCGAAGAGACGAGAGACACTGTCGAGAGAGTTCCAAGAATTACTAGTCTAACTTTACTTTGACATTGAATTAAGCAGAGATAAAGGAAGGAGCATTCTCAAAACCCGTTCATAACCGGACACAAAAATAAAGCAAGTTAAGTAGCAGAACTGTTGTCCGGCCTAAAACCAATACATGAGCAAAAATGGCCTAGAAAATCAAGATGCCGATCTTCGATAAGAATTCTAGTGATGCATTGAAACACTTGTTCCTCTTGGATGTCTATTGGAAAAGCAATAACACCATAGACAAGGCTGTTAAAATACAAGATTTTGCATGGTCATTAAGGGATGATGCACTGTGTTGGTATATGAGACTGAATTCTCAAGGAACAAAATCATGGGCTGATCTTGAGAGAGAATTTAAAACAGACTTTCATTTCCCAAAAGCCCCATCAGAAGGAGTAAGCAAGATGAGAGATTTGGTACAAAGAGAAGGAGAATTAGTGAAGGAATTCAGTCAGAGGTTCAATATTGTTACTAGAAAATTAGAAGAGCCCCTAACAGATAAATAGAGAATTGAGTGGTTCACTACGGGCTACTTCCTTATCTTAGGGCTGTATTAGATTCACAACAGTTTAAAATGTTCTCGAAGCAATTGAAATGGCAATTAAACTAGAAGCCCAGCCGTGGAGAAGCTCCACTGAAGACTGAATTAGAAAGAGTACAGTTAGAACTAGAAAAATTGAAACTACAACAGGAGATTCAAAGAATTGAAGGATTAAGAAATAGTTCCCCTCCAAAGAACAATATAAGACCAAAGATATGGTGTACAATCTGTTGTGCCGAAGGCCATAATAGAATTGAATGCCCATATGCTGAGAACGTAAAGAGAATAGTCGCCACAAGAGTGCATTCATCACAAAGAGCATCCTCTAGTAACACACTACCATCTGAAAGGACATGGTGCAGAATCTGTAGGCTTTGGGACCAACACACTCAAGACACTTGTCCTCTATTAGAAGTAACACCACCTACAAATCAATTGATGTACTGTACCACATGTGGTTCTTACAATCATTATCACCATACTTGCCCTTCGGTTGATGCATTGGACGATTTGAAGGATTATGTTGCTAGGAGAGCTATGGTTGTAAGGCAGAATACAACACCTAACCCTCCTCCTACACAACCACAGATGATTACAACACCTACAACACCTACACAACCATCTCCACAAATGATAACTGCACCACAATACCCAAATCAACAAGGTGGTTAGCCGCAGTTTGGAGGTGGATACCAAGGAAATAATTACAACCCAAATTACCAAGGTTATAATGATGGGGGTTTCTGCGGAGGATATCAAGGAGGATTTCGAGGAGGCTTTAGGGAAGGATACAAAGGAGGGTATAGAGGCGGCTTCGACAATTATCAAGGAGGTAGAGGTTACCAAGGAAACCAAGGATACAATGATGGTGGTTACCGTGGAGGGTATAATCAAGGAGGTGGATACCAAGATAGGAGACCAATGAATTGCTATAAATGCGGGCAAGATGGACACTTTGTTAGAAAGGACACGATGCATTCCATGTAGATTTTTCCATAAGAAAGGACACGATGCATTCCACTGTCCGGAAGTCACGCAATTCTATAGAAGCGGATCAACAAGATTAGAGGCATTAGCAGAAGAAGCTCAAAGAAAAGTACAACATATTACTCAAATTCCTTGGGACGAGGAAACTATAGCTAAAGACAAAGCCACAAGGGCTTCCTCATCAAGAACTACAGAAGAAGAGAGGAAGGAAGAAGCAAAAGAAAGTTATAGGAGGAAGTTAGAAAAAGGTGAAAAGAAAATTGAAGAACCACGGTATAGGGTTGCGGTTACAACTAGAAGTGCTGCCAAAAATGAGGTAGTCCCTAAAAAGAAGAAAATAATAAGATTACCACAAGAACAACACTCCTCCGATGAAGAGGAATGGAAACCAAAGAGATTAGACCTGAATTACATTACAAAGAAGTTGAAAAAATTAAAGCAATTATCCACGTAGCACAGACTATTGAAGAAAGAGGGAAAAATTGTTTTGTAGAAGAGGTTAGAGCCTTAAAGGAAATGACAAAATTAACCATCACTCTTTGGGTTAATAGAGAAACTGAAACAATTTAGTAAATCTTTGGAATAAAGAAGAGAGGACACATCATGTCCACGAGAATCGAGGGAGGATACAACAAGAAGAGAATGAATATATTCCGGACCCAACGAACATGGCGGAAGTCCGCCATCTATCTAGATGTTGACATCTTTGATACCACTATCACTAAAAATTACTATTGGATCTTGGCGCGGATGTCAACATGATGTCCAAAACTACATGGGAAATGCTTGGAAGACCAACGTTGGAACCTGCAAGATACTTTATTGGGCTAGCGATAGATCATCAAGACAACCATTAGGAGTCCTAAAGAATGTGGTAGTGAACTTCATGGGAATAAAAAAGATGGTGAATTTCGAAGTTGTGGAGAATGTATCTGAAAATCCCTCTTACAATGCCATTTTAGCCTTGGAATGGTTTGTAGACTGTAATGGAACACTAAGCTCTGAAGAAGAAGAGGTGACCTTGAGTGCGGATGGCATATGTGTTTAAGTACCTTTACGTGTGGGAATGAGTGCCGCGTGGGCAGAAGAGATATGGCACGATACAGAAGAAGAAGACTTTGATGAAATACAAGGGGTATATGCCTTAAATAAGTTTTCTAGTATTGATAAGGAATTTGAACCAAATTCAGATGGGGAAAAATCAGTTAAATTGGAAGATACTACTAAGATCTTCATAGGATAATCAAAGATGATATCTACAGACAGTTCATCTAGCACACATGGACCAACCCCTCGGGGGGGTTGCGTCCGAAGATGTCACTCTATGCGGCACACTTTCTCGAGATCCGTGATGGGGTCATTTTCAGACCCATGTACATTTCCGGCATTGGTTGCAGGCCCTTCGTATCTCTCTGGGTCAGTTTCGAGTGGGCTCACATCGACTCCGTATTGAGACTGATCATCACTTAGACCGCTCGGAGCGGACTTGCCTGCTTTGCTCTCTCCAGGAGGTTGAAACCGAAGAACACTTCATTTTTAGATGTCCTGTTTACTATGAGATTCGTGGGCGATTCCATTGCCTGTTCCGCGAGCTTCCTTCACAACTTTCTTCAGATACTATGATCAGAGATGTCTTGCTCTCTACCTTCAGGAGGCCATCAGGCTTCGGGACAGGCTCCTCCATCCTCCCCCCAGACGGATGGCTACTAGACTGATCACTTCCTTCTTCCCGTTGCTCTCCCTGGTGAGGGGTGCTAAGCGGCATTTGGTCACGTGTCTGGACCCCCAGTCCAGGTCCGTCAGGTCTCGTGACTCCGTTCCTTCCACCCAAGGCTCCCTATCTCAAGCATGTCCCAGGGCCCCTCCACATAGACAGCGATCCACCGGGCCTACTTTGAGGCACCGCCTTCCTCCCGCACTGGCTCCCCTGGCATTCCACAATCTCTGCTTCTTGTCGTCGGCGCACTGCGAGTTACTCCCATCCGGCCTCGAGTGTTAGGTGATGTTGCTCCTTCTTCCGCTCCCTCCCCACACTATCATCTCTCTTCTTCGTTTGGTCTCTCGGCCTCTGTTGTTTCCTTCTCCTCCTCTCCTTCTCTCATTGTATTTCGGGTGACCCGTTTGGGTCCTCTTGCTGGGTTTGTTTGCTTTGTACTCTGCAGTTCCATTGACCTACTTTTGTGGTCATGTGTTGGACATTAATAACATTATCTTATCTTATTGTATCTTATCGCAGACAATGTGGTGGAGGCATGGATACATGGGTTCCCTGAATCAAGGACCCAGAAATTACATTATGCGAGAAGGATACCACCAAGAATCATCACTTTAGATGATATCTACTATGCCGCATGAGTGACATTTTTGTGCCCGCCAGAGAGACATTTGAAGAAGAAGAAGGATATTTTTCAGCTCTAGAGGAAGAAGAAAAAGAGATATTTATGCCAGCCAGAGAGGAGTTTTCCGTGGAAGAAGGAAAGGTAAAACAACTTCCAATCAAGAGAGTGTATAGATTGAGTTGAGGGGCGTCACATCGAGTCTTTCAAAATATTCAAGTTCTCAGGGATTTGGAAGGATATATCAAAATCATGGAGAGGACATTTCCTAACAAAAAAGCAAGGGTGGAAGCGTTGGATGACACATTGACCATAAATTTCGCGAGTTGGTGGGTGCTGCACAAAACAAAAATAGCTCACTGGAAATTAGTAACAATATTATTAAAAGCTAGGTTCTTGGAGAGTGAAGGCTACTATGCTGCGATCCCTGAATACACTTTGGAGAAACTGATCCATGGAAACATATTCAAGCTTGTGAGCAACATTGGTGGTTATGCGGGGAGACTTCTCCCCTATTATGGACTCAACTATTCATATGGACCCTAGGGCCCATACCGCGATCATGGTATACACACCAGAAATCAGGCGGGAGACAAAGGAGTGGGATCAAATAGTCAAAGATTTCTGCCATACCTTTACCTTTTGGGATGCGAATTTAAACATTTTGAGGGCTCTCCAAAAGATCAGAACATTTTTATTTATGACCCCTGAGGAAGCTATAAAACAATTTTCAAGGAACAAAGAAGAGGTAGAATGGGAGATCTTGAAGCCCCAAGAAAGCCCAATAAAGATACAAGAGTTGGCAAGATGCTACAATGTAGAGAAACAAGACAAAGAAGAAAAACCAGAGAACTTAAGATACAAAGTCATAGAAGATGAGAGATCAGTAGTAGAAAACAAAGATGAAGGAGAAAAATACTATTATCAGCCATGAAAATAAGGAATGAAAACATTGAGACAAAAGGAACTGAAAAATTGGCCAAAATTGGAGATTATTGGACAAAAGAAGTAGCTAAAGTAGTGGAGTTGCTACAAGAATTCCAAGACATCTTCCCAAAGGATTTCAAATAATTAAAAGGGATAAAATAAGAACTTGGAACAATGAAGATTCAGATCAAGGAGGGGTTCAGACCAATGAAGAAAAGACCATACAGACTAAACCCAAATTTGAAGGTGAACGTGAAATCTGAAATAGACAAAATGCTGAGTGCTAGGATCATTAAACTAGTCGATGATGCAGAATGGATCAGTCCCATGGTGATCCAAAACAAAAAGACTGGAGAGATCCGTGTTTGCGTAGACTATAGGGAGTTAAATAAAGCTTGTGTACATGATCCTTTTCCAACCCCCTTTTTAGAAGTACTAGAAAATGTAGCTGGCAGAGAAGTGTATTCTTTCACAAACGGTTTCTCTGGGTACCACCAAGTCAAAATTGCTCCGGAGGAAACCAAAAACCACTTAGATAAATCTCCTCATTTAACCGGTGAGGCTCCCGTGTCAGATTTGTCAATATAAATGTGTTTTTATCTATCAGGGGTTTTACTTTAACCACTTAGTTCATGAACCATAACTAAGAAGTTCTGCAGCAAGTAAGCAGCTGTTTAAGAAAGGAAAATTATAGAAGAAGAAAGTAAAGGAATTACAGAGAAGAAATGAGGAAGATGTGCATCCCAATTAGTAGATAGCAGAGCTAATTGCATGCACATAGAAGAAACTTAATAGATTTGAACACACAGAATTATAAAGCAAAGGCAGCTCTAGATCCAGATCTAAAATAACACAAAGTTTACTTAAAAGATCTAAGATTTAAAAGCAAGAAACACAGTACGCCGTGACACAAAGTTCTCCGGAAACCTGCTTCTTTGTATTCCTCTGCAACAAGTGGCTCTCAGGGGTTCAGCACAAAGTCTAGAACACAAGATTGCTTCTTACAAATTCTGATCGATCATTAACCCGAAGGTTCTTCCTCTACTTATAGAATGTAGAGGGGCAATTACAAGTTGGAAGCTTTAGTTGAACTGGCACATGTGGAAGTCGAAAAAGAAACAATCGCAATCTCCTCCCCGAATTCCTCTTTGCGTGACATGTATGATTTGCAACTGAAAATAGAACCTTCTATTTTGCACGCCTGCCACCTATCTCCAAGTAATTGACTTCTTCAAGTAATGGCTTTTAAACCAATCACTTAAGTTGTATAATTTAATTGATCGCTCAATTACTTTGTCGAGGAAAGAAGAAGGAAGAGGAAAGCTGACTTTGTCGGAGGAAAGAAGAAGGAAGAGGAAAGCTAACTTTGTCCTTTTTCATGTCTGCATGCAGCTGATTCAAACTGGATCTGGAAACAAGCTGGAATTGCAAGCAGTTGGAATTGGAAGCAAGCTGGAATTTTGCCTTCGCATTGTCTTCTTTTTATCCTCAAGCTTTTGCAGCTTCTTCATTGTACATGCATCAGTGCAAGGTTGGCCGTAGATAACTCATCATCCTTATTTTTAATTGCATATGAGCAATTAAAAATTCTGGAAAGCACTCAGGGTGAATGAAAATTCAATGAAGGCTTCAACTGGAAGATGAGAGCACATGCACAAGGTCTTGGAAGGAATTTTCCACGCACTGTCTTCTTCATGGGCTGCATTCGAAACAAGAGGATGAAGCCTTTGTGCCAGAAGCTTTTGCAACTATAAGATCTGGATCTGGATCTGCATATGGATTTGCATCCGATCTCATCTCGGATATGGATCTCGCACTCGCATAACAAATTCTCAA
The DNA here is from genome assembly GCA_018340775.1 of Taxus wallichiana var. yunnanensis. NCBI lineage: Eukaryota > Viridiplantae > Streptophyta > Pinopsida > Cupressales > Taxaceae > Taxus > Taxus wallichiana. The sequence goes on from CM031238.1 coordinate 866,052,171, forward strand.
TCAAGGGCTATGGATGGAAAAGCTGCAGCTCGAATAATTCCACTGCTTTTAATCTGCACGCATGAGTGAAGTTTCTCCTGCACGCATGAGTGAAGTCTTTCCTGCTCTGGATCTGTCTATCAATTTAGCAAGAGGTTCCGAGCCTAGATCCGTGTTTCCAATATCTGCAAATTTAGAAGTGATGCATGACTCACAGTGCTTTCTTTTCATCTTTCTTCGCCATAGCTTTGTCTATCTTTGTCTGAATGTCTTTTTCTTCTTATTTGACTGGAATTCTTCAATACTGGTGCAGATCTAGACAATTCTTCAGATTCGAGGATATATGCAATGTATTGGACATTGATAAAAACTCCTTTTCCTTTGTAAAGCACCTGTAATGAATTCCTGCAATTTATTCAGACAAAAATGGCCACCGGAGCATGAATAGTGAATTTTAATTGTAAAAATCTGCACTTTTCAAGCCTGCTGCCCCAAAAAAATGGTGTTTAATTTGCACATAAAGAGAGCATGAATCCTTTCAACAACACCTGAGCTCCTGTAACACCTGTGCAAACAATTATGCAGACAAAGATCAACCTCCTTCAAAGCATGCGCCAAATTTGGAAGCTTTTAGCCTTGTTTCCACCTTGCCTGAGCAAAATCCTTCCTTAAATGGGGGCGCACTTTTCCTCTTGGCTGCAATTCTTTACCTGTGAATTAAATAATTCACCCATATGGCTGCCCATGCTTATATAACCTTCACAATTCTATAATTAATAATTGCCCTAACAATTAAAGGCAATTAATTAATTAAAAATCATGCTCTTCTCTTTTAAAAATAGCATGTTTAAGGACAGCCATCCAATAAATTAAATTAATCCAATTTAATCCTTCACACATCACTTCACTTAAGCTTCACAGTGTGCTTTGACCATAGCCACTGAAAATAGAATTTAATATAATCTTTTAATACTTTAAAAAGTATTAATTCCTTCTCAAAAGGGGCTGCATTAAATAAATTAAATTTATTTAATTTTGGAATTCTATTTCCAATTGATTTATTCCCCTTTGCTTTTGTTGACTTTTCCACAAGCCTAGGTGCCAAAATTGGGTGAATAAATATTAACAAATATTTATTTAATGCATTATTATTCACCCAAGGTGGGTCGCACTTTTTTGCATAATAGAATTCTATTTTTAAGAATTTCTGACAATGGGATTTTTTACCCTGCAAGGCAGCCCCGGAAATCCCATGATCCACTTAAGTGATTTGACTTTGGGATTATTTCACCATGGAATGGGATTATTTACCTCAAGGCCCAATAAAATCAAAGTAAAATCCCGTGATTTCACTTAAGTCACTTTTCTTTTATTTCACCATGGGAATTTTTACCCAAAGGCAACCGCCTCGATAAATTCCCACCGCACCTGAATTTTATCACGGAAAAGCTTCTAACTTTCCCACTCGCAGCTTAAGTGAATTTTATAACACGGGAAAAGTACCTGCCAGTGTAGTATAAAATTCCCATCATGCCCGCGCTTCTATTTTTCCCATCGCAGCCTTAAATCCTTTGTTTTCCAAAATGCGCCCATCCCCGCAGGGCTTTTCTCACGACGACTTCGCTTTTTCCCGCTGATCCGCACTCCGATGGCGACTTCCTCCGGCATAATGTGCGTATATGTTTTCCACCGCTCCAGTGCCAAAATCGGGCTTACCCGGCAAAGGAATTGCTCTAGAGAAATTTCACAGAAAACAAAACGGGACACCACAAAAACACGAAAAATTGCCAAAAGTTACAAATAAAGCCCAAAACTTAAAATAAGTTAAAATCCTTCTGGCACATAGGAATAATAACATATTCGCTCATAATAGAGTTAAAACAGAGCGCAAATAGCCTCATACGGGGCTCAAAATAATTAAATACAAATTTCCCGCAGACAAATCCCGACGACAAAATAAAACAATTTTGGGCATCTGGGTATTTGGCGAAAAAGGCTAATATGGCTCTTTAGGATTATCTTGACGCAATACAAGAACTTTCAGGCAATAAAAACACAAAACGACCCATTATTTTAAAAGTACGAAATTTTTTCGATAGGGTAGTCACAGATTTCAGGGTGAAATCTGAGTGACACCAGTTGGCTCCGTCTGTGGACATCTTTTTCTCTTGTCAGAATGACAAAGGGAAAAGATGAGATCCCAACATCTCTGGTTTCGTATCTTGTCTTTTGGGCACGGGGTCAGGCAAACAAACACAACACAAAAAAAAAAAACAAAAAAGGAAAAACAAACAAAGTTTTATTTATGTACATACAGGTTTTACCCTGCTTCTTCAGTTGATGAACAACTTCAGATGCTGCCCGTTGAAAGGCAATGGTAACTCAATTCCATCCCGGTAGGCAAGGAAGAAAGTATCCATTCCTGCAACTCTTTTGATCACGAAGGGCCCTTTCCAGAGTGAATCAAATTTGTCGCATGCCCTTCGGTTCATGTCTCTTGTCCCACCAGAGTACCCAATCTCCAATCTTGAACTTCCTTTCTTTGGCCTTCTTGTCAAAGACTCTGGGCAAGTCCTTATCAACTTCATCTGGTGGTGGCTCATCCTTTCTTCTCTCCGTGGTGGGTAAGTCTGCATCAACTTGCTCCGCTTCTCCTGCATTTATTTGCACATTTCCGAGGAAGAACTATCACCATATTCTTTGTTCTTCTTCGTACCGATCATGCTTGTTGGAAGTCTCCACTAAGGAAACTAAACCCTCGGGATTTTGTTACCTTTTGGTCGACTATTCCACTATCGCTATCATAACCTGGATCAGCTTTTTCCTTCGATCGCTTGTCGTGGTGTGATTACTCCTTCAACATGCAAACATGCAGATGTTTGTTCAGGGACTCTCGGGGTGGTAGACCATCTCCACTTTATAGTTTCCTTGTCTCAATATGGACGGTGGTCTATCCGGATTCAATAGTATAAGCATGATCACCAAAGAATCTCGCTTGAGTTTTGATTTATCGAATGAAGTCAATAGAGAAGGCCGCAAAATCAATGTGGCGGAAATCACTTTATCTCTCGTAATGCTCCACTTATCTCTTTTGATTGACTTTGCCTCGAACCCGCTTTACTAGAAGTTCAAGATCTCCTCGGCTTTGAGGAGTTTTACTCCTTTCTTTTTAGCTTGCTCCATTCCTAGAAGCAATGCTTCATACTCCGCCGTATGATTGGTGTTCTCGAACATCACCAGGTGGAGTATGGAAATACCTCATGATCTCGGAGATATTAGTAGAGCGCCACCCCGATCCAAAAGAACAACATGTGCCTTTAAACTCTAGAGTCCAAACTTTTTCTTCTTCTTTTGCTGGCTCTAGTTCTGGTTGAATTTCTGGCTCTGGAACATCTTTATCCATTTCCAAGAAATAGACCCCACGGTCAGATTCCTGAAAAAGAATCTGAGATCTAGGATCCTCAGATTTTGTAATCGTACACTGACTTCTTTTCCGGCTCCACTTATGGTTAAGCCCTTTGATAGGAATATGCGCACAGACCAATCCATCTTTACTTCTCCTCCCACTTTTCGCAGTAAGTTTCTACTCAAAGAACATCCCGTAGAGACAGAATATCTCGCAACTAAGATTGTCATCTTTAATCTTTATCAGAAAAGCTGCCGTAATGTACTTGTGCATCTTTGATTTGTCCGATTAAAGGGACTTGTCTCTCCATGGAGTAAAGACCTTTTATGGTCTTTGCTGGTAAGCCCAAGAGCATCTCGTAACTTTAGCCGGCATGACATTATCAAGCACTGATCTAGAATGCAATTGCTTAACTTGAAACCATTAAGCAATAGGAGAAACATAGAAATGGTTCTACTCTTTCGTAAGATGGTGAGGATTTAACAACCGCAGTTGTTGTTTTGGGAGGAGTATCTTTGGGGCTTAGGCAAAAGGCCTTTTGATGTACTGATTGTCCCCGTGATCGCACATATTTGACTAGCATATTTAATCGCTCAGAAAATCTCTCTCGTATTCGGCTTCGACATTTGAACTTTAATTTTCTTGGCATGATCAATAATGTCAAAAGAAGAAATAGATTCGATATACTGAGCCGCTTTCAGTGGTCGAGATGAAGAACTTGCATTCTTATCTCTAGAGCTAAAGAAGAAGGTAAAGGGCTGCCCTTCTTTGTTCGTTCAGCTAATGCCTCACCTGCGAGTTTGTGATCTTGTAGAGTACGTATATGCATGACCATGATCATCTTCATGAAGTTTCTCATCATCATGTTCAAATTTGTAGTTTAGGAAATTAATGTTGAGTCGCCAAAGCAGAGCTACAAAATCATCATTCTCGAACCGATCAAAGATCGCCTTCCCGGGTCTTCTTCATTCATCTCCACGTTGTTTCGGGAGCAACTTCAATTGCTAATCTTTGGGAACCAAAGCAATGCGGTTCCTATTGTTGTTGAAATTCCTGAGCAGGGCGTGATTGTTGCTGCCTTGAGCCATTTGAGCCATTTGTTTCTTCATCTCGCATCATCTCATTTGCTAACTTTTGCAGAGAGTGAATCGAAGTAGTAGTAGCAGAGATGAACTTTCAGCTCTAGAAGTGTTGCTCTTTATCTTTCCAAATGCATGATGAGGTCATCTTCAATTTCAACCGCCATGTTTTGAGTCACAACAAATCAAAGCAGGACGTGTTTTCGCAGCTGATAGCTTACTTCAGAAGCAAAGCATCGATGAAGAACACCTTTGATTCTCGCTATTCGAGAAGCGTAAGCCGGAATTTTGTACAATAATCTTTGGAATTTTGCAATAAAATCCCGCATGTGCTCATGTGGTTCCTTCTTCAACTGAGTCAGTTGGGTTATCAAAGTGCTGGAATCTTCGGCTGCCTTGAATCTTTTCAGGAACGCATCCCGCATAAGAGCCTGGGCTTGTTATGGTGCCAGGAGCTAGCCGGTAGAACCATTCTCCAGCCAAGTCATGCAGAGTCTCTATGAAGAGTCTGACAGATACATCTTCATGTTCGACTGCAAGCACTCCACAGGATATGAAAAACGCAGCCAAGTGGTCATCTGGATTTTGCTTGCCATCACCAAAGAATTTTGGAAAATTCTTTCTCGTCCCTTTAGGTAGATCATGCATAGGAGGAGTTAGATTCAGAGGTCCAAAGGTTGCACCCCATGGAACAGGCGCTGCAGGGGCAAGTGGGTTTCGGTTCAGCATGATGAACGGGGCACGTCCTCTCCAAGAGTAGACTTGATGAATAATTCCAAATTTGCCGGATTATGTCAAGATGATCCGATCTCGGATGAGCGTGCACTTTCTTCTTCCCCGGTGAAAGACTAGATCTCATGCGGCTTCTAACTGAGGAGGATGATTGAAATTGAATTGCTCTCCGCAAATCAAGAAATGATCAGTCCTTCCTCGCGCCTTCACGGATCGGGTGAATGGACGTCACCAGTTGAGATTTGTATGGAAAACACTCGATCTTCAAAAGATAAGCTTTGATCCGCAAAGATAGTTGCTTCCCAAATGAGTCGCTAAAATCATTGGCTAGATTTTCTCGATAAGATCAAACCTAGGCAATCATGAGATAAATCTCCTCATTTAACCTGAGGCTCCCGTGTCGATTTGTCAATATAAATGTGTTTTTATCTATCGTGGTTTTACTTTAACCACTTAGTTCATGAACCATAACTAAGAAGTTCTCAAAGCAAGTAAGTTAAATGCTTAAGAAAGGAAAATTATAGAAGAAGAAAGTAAAGGAATTACAGAGAAGAAATGAGGAAGATGTGCATCCCAATTAGTAGATAAGCAGAGCTAATCGCATGCACATAAAGAAACTTAATAGATTTGAACACACAAAAATTATAAAGCAAAGGCAAATCTAGATCCGATCTAAAATAACACAAAGTTTACTTAAAAGATCTAAGATTTAAAAGCAAGAAACACAAGACGCCGTGACACAAAGTTCTCCTAAACTCGCTTCTTTTGTATTCCTCTCGCTCAAGTGGCTCTCGGGGTTCAAAGACAAAGTCTAGAACACAAGATCGCTTCTTACAAATTCTCGATCGATCATTAACCCGAAGGTTCTTCCTCTACTTATGTAATGTAGAGGGGCAATTACAAGTCGAAGCTTTAGTCAACCGGCACATGTGGAAGTCGAAAAGAAACAACCGCAATCTCCTCCCGAATTCCTTTTGTGTGACATGTATGATTTCAGAACTCAAAAATAGAACCTTCTATTTTGCACGCCGCCACCTATCTCCAAGTAGTTGACTTCTTCAAGTAATGGCTTTTAAACCAATCACTTAAGTCAGATAATTTAATTGATCGCTCAATTACTTTGTCGGAGGAAAGAAGAAGGAAGAGGAAAGCGACTTTATCTGAGGAAAGAAGAAGGAAGAGGAAAGCTAACTTTGTCTTTTTTCATGTCTCGTATGCAAATGATTCAAACCGATCTGGAAACAAGCCGGAATTAGTCGATTCAAGCTGGCTGGATTCGAAACAAGCCGAATTGCAAGCAGCTGGAATTGGAAGCAAGCTGAATTTTGCCTTCGCATTGTCTTCTTTTTATCCTCAAGCTTTTGCAGCTTCTTCCGCAGTACATGCATCGCTCAAGGTCAAGGTCCGTAGATAACTCATCATCCTTATTTTTAATTGCATATGAGCAATTAAAAATTCTGGAAAGCACTTCAGATGAATGAAAATTCTATGAAGGCTTCAACTGGAAGATGAGAGCACATGCACAGGATCTTGGAAGGAATTTTCCACGCACTGTCTTCTTCATGGGCTGCATTCGAAACAAGAGGATGAAGCCTTTGCAGTGCTGTGCTTTTGCAACTATAAGATCTCGATCTGGATCTCGCATATGGATTTCATCTCGCATCTCGCATCTGATATGGATCTCGCACTCGCATAACAAATTTTGCAATCGGCATGGATGGAAAAGCTGCAGCTCGAATAATTCCACTGCTTTTAATCTGCACGCATGAGTGAAGTTTCTCCCGCATGGATCTGTCTATCAATTTAGCAAGAGGTTCCGAGCCTAGATCCGTGTTTCCAATATCTGCAAATTTAGAAGTGATGCATGACTCACAGTGCTTTCTTTTTCATCTTTCTTCGCCATAGCTTTGTCTATCTTTGTCTGAATGTCTTTTTCTTCTTATTTGACTGGAATTCTTCAATACTGGTGCAGATCTGACAATTCTTCAGATTCGAGGATATATGCAATGTATCGACATCGATAAAAGCTCCTTTTCCTTTTCAGAAAAGCACCTGTAATGAATTCCTGCAATTTATTCAGACAAAAATGGCCACCGGAGCATGAATAGTGAATTTTAATTGTAAAAATCTGCACTTTTCAAGCCTGCTGCCCCAAAAAATGGTGTTTAATTTGCACATAAAGAGAGCATGAATCCTTTCAACAACACCTGAGCTCCTGTAACACCTGTGCAAACAATTATGCAGACAAAGATCAACCTCCTTCAAAGCATGCGCCAAATTTGGAAGCTTTTAGCCTTGTTTCCACCTTGCCTGAGCAAAATCCTTCTTCAAATGGGGGCGCACTTTTCCTCTTGGCTGCAATTCTTTACCTGTGAATTAAATAATTCACCCATATGGCTGCCCATGCTTATATAACCTTCACAATTCTATAATTAATAATTGCCCTAACAATTAAAGGCAATTAATTAATTAAAAATCATGCTTTTCTCTTTTAAAAATAGCATGTTTAAGGACAACCATCCAATAAATTAAATTAATCCAATTTAATCCTTCACACATCACTTCACTTAAGCTTCACAGTGTGCTTTGACCATAGCCACTGAAAATAGAATTTAATATAATCTTTAATACTTTAAAAGTATTAATTCCTTCTCAAAAGGGGCTGCATTAAATAAATTAAATTTATTTAATTTTGGAATTCTATTTCCAATTGATTTATTCCCCTTTGCTTTTGTTGACTTTTCCACAAGCCTAGGTGCCAAAATTGGGTGAATAAATATTAACAAATATTTATTTAATGCATTATTATTCACCCAAGGTGGGTCGCACTTTTTTGCATAATAGAATTCTATTTTTAAGAATTTCTGACAATGGGATTTTTACCCTGCAAGGCAGCCCCGAAATCCCATGATCCACTTAAGTGATTTGACTTTGACAATGGGATTATTTACCCTGCAAGGCAAGCAATAAAATCCCATGATTTCACTTAAGTCACTTTTCTTTTATTTCACCATGGGAATTTTTACCCTGCAAGTACCGCAGCAATAAATTCCCACCCCGCCCGCTCTCTTCTATTTTTCCCACTGCAGCCTTAAGTGAATTTTATATCACGGAAAAAGTACCTGCAAGTAGTATAAAATTCCCCACCATGCTCGCGCGCTTCTATTTTTCCCATCGCAGCCTTAAATCCTTTGTTTTCCAAAATGCGCCCATCCCACAGGGGCTTTTCCGTGCACGACTTCGCTTTTTCCAAAGGATCCGCACCTCCGATGGCGACTTCCTCCGGCATAATGTGCGATATGTTTTCCACCGCTTCCAGCCAAAATCGGGCTTACCCAGCGAAGGAATTGCTCCAGAGAAATTTCACAGAAAACAAAACGGGACACCACAAAAACACGAAAAATTGCCAAAAGTTACAAATAAAGCCCAAAACTTAAAATAAGTTAAAATCCTTCTGGCACATAGGAATAATAACATATTCGCTCATAATAGAGTTAAAACAGAGCGCAAATAGCCTCATACGGGGCTCAAAATAATTAAATACAAATTTCCCGCAGACAAATCCCGACGACAGAATAAAACAATTTTGGGCATCCGGGTATTTGGCTAAAAAGGCTAATATGGCTCTTTAGGGATTATCTTGACGCAATACAGAACTTTCAGCAATAAAAACACAAAACGACTCCATTATTTTAAAAAATTTGTAGATGGTTGATGCTCTTCCAAGAATTTGACTTCACCATAGCAGTGAAACCTGGAAAGCTAAATTATGGCCCTGATTATTTATCAAGGATCAAGAATGGAGAAGATGAAGGACTTATATATGATGATTTTCTTGGAGCACACTTATTCCGAATTGAGGTCATACCAAAGGAATTTGATGAAATTGGTCAACTTCTACATATGTAAGAATTTCCAAGCGCTTACATCCATGACAAAAGAAGAGTTTGTTGATGAGAGCATTCCCATTTACTTTAATTCAAGGACAATTATACAAGAAGGGACAAGATGATGTCCTAAGAAGGGTAGCACTAGAGCATGAAAGGAAAAATATATTGATGGAAGCACATGAAGGGATAGTTAGTGGACATAATGGAGGAGAACAAACAACAAGAAAGGTGATGATGGCTGGGTTGTGGTGGCCCACATTGTTTAAAGATGCTCATAAGCATGCTAGAACCTGTGATATTTGTCAAAGAGTTGGAAAACCAAATGCAAGAGATGAAATGCCACTCGACCTATTCGACATTGGCCCCATTTGAGAAATGGGCTATTGATTTCATAGGACCCATCAAACCAGCCTCAAACACTCTCAAGAAAGATTTATCATCACTAGAACAGAATATCTAACAAGGTGGGCGGAGGCGGTTCCCACAAAAGATTGCACTGCAAAAAACAACGGCTAAATTTTTGTATGAAAACATAATTACAAGATTTGGATGCCCATTAAGTATCACCAATGATCAAAGCAAACACTTTGTAGGAATACAAAAATCCAAGAATTGTTGAGCGGGTTCATGATTAATCATAATATAAGTACTCCATACCACCCGCAGGCAAATGGAGCAAGAGAAGTTTAACAAGGTATTGGAGAAGGTCTTAACGAAGATTTACTCGCTACAAACTACTGATTGGGACTTCAGTAGATACCCGTTGCTTCTATGGGCGTACCTCACACATACAAGAGGCTCACAAAGTATTCTCCATTCGATTAGTATATGGGTTGGAAGCCGCGGTCCCCATAGAGTTTTTTCTACCTAGTTTGAGAGTTGTTGTAGCATTTCGGATGACAGAAGATGATTCCTTACACGAAAGATTGATAGAACTGGAAAAGTTAGATGAGAAGAGATTTATAGCCGCATACAATCAAACACGGAGAAGAGAAGACAAAAGGCATGACATGACCACCACATCAAGAAGAAGCAATTTGACATAGGAGATTAGGTACTCCTTTACGACAGTAAATACAAGTATCCAGGGAAATTGAAGGTTAGATGGTTGGTGCCATATCTTATCAAAGAAATACTACCTTCGATGGAGCGGTAAAACTACGTAACTTGCAGCTTAAAAGAGCTATTCGGGACATGTGAATGGAGCAAGGTTGAAGACATGTGATGTAGCCATACAACAAAACTTATAAAAATAAAATAAAATTTTGAAAATATTGACCTACTTGAAAATGGACAATGCGGCGGGTCGGTCACAGGGATAGGATGAAAACCGCAAGGCATCTCTATCCTTAGAAAAAGAAAAAAATAGGAGAAATTAGAGTCCGTGGAAGAATAATACCCGCATAATAAGAAAAAATACCGGCCTATTTGAAAACCAAAAATTTGGTGGATAGGTTGAGGGGTAGGATGAAAACCCATAAGGGCGTCTCTACCTTTCGAAGGAATGCTGAAAATAAAACCAATAAAGAAATATGGAACGAAGGGGAAGCAAAATAAAGAAACCAAGACAATGCGAAGTAAAGGAAGTTGGGAAGCCGCATGAATAAAGAAAACAATAAAACCAAAGCGAAATAAAGGAGAGAACGGAACCACACCACAAAGAAAAGAAAAATCTGTAGAAAAAGGACACAAAGAGGCCACGCATATGCAACAACACACGATGCTGCGAAACAAAGTAAAATGACGAAAAGCCATGAAAAGAAGGATAGAAAATCCGTAGTCCAAAGCAAGAAAGGAACAAGCTGCAAAACAAACAAAAAGCCGCTGAATGAAGAAAATTAGAAAACACGAAAAATACATGGAGAAACACTGCGGTGATAAGAAGAAATTTCTTGTGTAAGTAGCTTTAAATGCGGTAGGTGGAACAACAACAATATAAAAGGCGTTGAAGGAAGATAAACTAAGGCATAAAGAACTAAAAGCAAGATCGAGTAAAAGTGCAAAGAAGAAAACTAGGGCACAACTAGGGTAAATTGTGAAAGAAAATGGATGTGTCGTCAAGATTAGACAAGCATATAGCTTCCAAAGCCAAAATTTCTAAAGCACACTGCTAAATCATACAAAACTGATCCGGAAGGCGCTTTTTCACACATTCCATTCAAAGTCGCGTATGCCAGGGATCTGCAGAGTATATACACTCCCAAATTTTGGAATACGATCACACAACACTCAAGTGGAGAGAGCATTGCTGTTAGAGGAAGATTCAAATACAAAGGAACTGGTGTATAAGAAGAATTCGAAAGTGATCAAGGAATTAAAAATCAATGCATGGAGCCGAATACCCTATTTTCCTAGGGCATGATTCTCAGTGATTTGTGTTCTGTTAAGTCACCTCCACAATCAAATGCTATATTTGGACCAACCATATCAGATCAACAAGAAGGTAATGGCTAGGGTTACTGGCTTATGGGACAAAGGGCGCTTTCAATAATCTCCAAAAAAGATAGCATTGAAATAGAATGGACCGAGCAATGGGTGTAACCAAGACGAAACGTGGAGTATGGATAATGACATTGCCAATCATACATTAAGGTATGCAACTAAAGCCATATGTTTGAAAATCTATCATACAAATAGGGAAGATGGTGCCCATGGGCTTAGCGCACAAATTTCCCTAGAGATGGTTCAATTTCATTTAGAGTATAACTTCATGCGGAACTAGAAAATACTAGGAGGATAAAAGAGGGGAAGCACACTTTTTGTTACGACTCATTGTTGATATGTTTGGCTATGTACTTCACCAAAACCCTACCTCATACAACAAACACAATAGAGTGGTAGGCAAATAAACCTATCGCAGAACAAATTTGGGAACATATGGCTACTCTTGATGCAGTAACTTAGATCACATCATTGTTAGGCTGGATTAAAAGGATTAAGCAAATCATTGGCAACAAATCTAGGATATCTGAGCAAGTTGTTGCAAAATACGAAAAGGAGGTTTATTTTATCGTAGACATAGATTATACATTTATTTGGCCTACAGTCCCACGCACACAACACATACCTCCATTACCTTATGAGGCGTCGATGAACTAGTGGCTACATCTATAAGAATAATTGAAGTTCGCAATCTGTTCTACCAAAGCCAAATTGCCAAATTTTGATGAGGTAATCAAGAGACATTCAAGAATATAGACAAAAATTCTCCGCACAAGTGGACACGACGAGAATCAAGTGAAGTTCTCCCTAAAATATACAAACGGAAGAAAGCCCTAGATAAGCAAAGCCCATTACAAAAGGCAAAAAGCTTTAGCCATAGAAGGCAAAATCCGAAAGAAGTCGTGGCAACAAAGGAAAAGATGAAACAAAGTCTAAAGAAATAGAAGACATTTCGGAATCAGAGGAAGAAAAATCATACACTTCATCACCACCACATCCGCAGGACCCATTAGTACCATCAATTTCAGAAGAAGCGGAACCAATAGAAGAAACATGACTTAGTCAACAAGCCTATAGCTATTATCAGAAATGTCTAACTAGTCCAGGCAGAATTTCACAACTTTCCCAAGAATACACCAAGTACTGAGGAGAACAAATGGCTATAGAAGCAAAAGCCATAGTGTACTATCTAGAGAAGCATGCATTTATACTTGAAGATATAAGTCACTTACTTACACCATCACTGGCGGAAGAAATACATGACCAAATAGAGATAGAAAAACGCACCGCTTGGCATGCGCTTCAACAAGAACAAACCACCCTCAAGCAGAAGAAACTTCGCACTAAGAGCGTGTTACATCGCATAAAGGATGTGGACGAGCTAATTGGCATATTGATGAAACCATAGTAGGAAAACTCGCCAAAACCAAAAACTCGCCAGACCCCCAAAAAAAAAACTCGCCAAAAACTCGCCAATATTCGGCCAATACTCGGGAATACTCGGCAACTTAAAAAATACTCAATTTTTTTTAAAAAACATAAATTTTAAGCAACACATAGCTACAAAATGTATCAAATGAGCCCATAAAATGTTGGAGAAGTGTTTTCTATTAGATTTGAATACAAATACAATACAAAATCGCATCATCATGCGAATACGACAACCGGCTGATAAGTAATATGAATTTATGATGATTGACATTGAAAAATATCATCATAAATTTCATATCTATGCAAGTTACAATATACAATAAATTACATTTTCCTCTTCCCCAATCTAGAGAAATATTGGGGAGAGGGTCTAGTGCCTCTGGCTCCACTAGTCCCCACACTCGGCTGCGTCTCCACGCTCCTCCTAGAAGGCTGCGAATCTGGCTCGATCATAGAACTAGATGGTGGTGCTGGTGGCTCCTCTGCTGCATGTTGGAGATCACCTCCAAAGATGTCATCCACTCCAATATCTCCTCGGAGTCCTGCTAGTGCTTCTCCCTCCATAGCCTCCCTCTCAAAAGAAGCAATCTCGTCCGCTGTGAATGCAGGGTTTTCCTCTTCTTGCCCAGTCCACTCACTATATGGATCTATCTCATCCAAATCAATGAGCTCCTCGATGTCGCCTTAACTTTTTTTGTGCGAAGCGGAGATTGTATCAGATCGCACAAAAACCAAGTCGTTGAGTCTTTTTGAGTCAACTTGTTGCGCTTCTTCGTGTGAATGGCCTCAAACAAACTCCAGCTTGCGTCGTTGTCCACTCAAAATTTCCCGCTCTGATAAGAGTAAAATTTTCAAAATTTTGAGTCAAGAGTTCTTCTCCGAAGTGCCTAAGTCGTGAAGTTGAAAAAATCATGTTTTGGGTCTTTTTGTGTGATTTTCGGGCTGTCGGAACTTTTTGTCCCATCTCCCCAAGTACGAAAGTGTCTTCTTCTCCGATCGTCAAAACCCCTAAATTTGTCCCATTTTCGGGCTGTCGGAAGTTTTTGTCCCAAGTGCCCCAAAGCCAAAAATGCGAATCTGTTCCATTTCGGCCGAATCATCCTTCCCGCGTACTTCGCGCTTTCTGTCCCGAATGTCCCAAGTAAAAGTGCGAGTCGTTCCATTTTTAGCCCGAACCGCCGAACCGCGTACTCGGAACTTTTCGTCCCGAATGTCCCAGTTCGAACGGACTGTTGTTCCATTTTCGGCCGATCCGCCCGATTTTGTCCCAACTGGCCCCGAGTTCCAAATGCTCTGTTCCATTTTCGGCCGGTTCGCCCGGACCGCGTCCTTCGCGCAATTTTGTCCCAACTGCCCCATTTGAAAAAGTGCGAGCTTTCCCAACTTCGGCCGAGCCGGTCGAGTCGCGTACTTCGGAACTTTTTGTCCCGAATGTCCCAAGTCCAAACGGGCCCGTTGTTCCAATTTCGGCCGAAACACCCGAATCGCGTACTTCGCACATTTTCGTCCCATTTGTCCCAAATACATTTGTGCGTCTTCTCCTGCTTTCGCCCGAACTGCCGAGCCGCGTGTTTCGCGCATTCGCGTCTCACATCCCAAGCGTACCAAGTGTCATTCACACTTAGTTTTTCCCGCTCGACCCGAATATGCTGTTTTTCAAAATATGAATTTAAGTCATGCGGCTCGATCTTTATCAATCCGAAGATCAAATTTCAAGGACAATGGCGTAAGGACGAAGCTCTCGACGCTGGCCGTTGCATCGGTTTTGAAAGACACTCATTGTCATCCTCAAGATGAAACGTCAGTTCCACGTGGTAGAGACAGAGCTGAGACGTTAGAAAGATTCAAGCAGCGGTTTCTGAAGACAGTGGGTCCTTCTCAGAACTGGACACCTGTCTCCTTCTCCTTTCTTTTCTCTTCTTCCCTTTCTTTTCGTATTCTTTGTAATCAGTTAAGGTATTGCGATTAGCATTCCCTAACTATTCTTTAGTTAAAAGAAACGGTTACGAGGAGTAACTGATTTGTAATCTATATAATGGCCTTTCCACGCCATTTTAAAAGGAGGAAGAACTTGGATATTTGCTGAAAGTGTAAATAGATCTTAAAGAAATCAATACAAAAGGGCTTTCCGTTCTTTGTCTATCTGATTCTTGTTGTCTGTGTTTTCCTTTAATATTGTGAAGATCATTTTGTTCCTAACTCGTTTAGTCTCTCTGATTGCATACTTATTCGGTTTTGCAAAGTACAAAGTGATCTTAGTCAACCAAGAAGGAACTTTGTGTCCTTGATTAACAAATCTGAAGAAGGTTATTTATGGAACTTTGTGTCCTTAAATTTAATCTCATTCAACCAACGCAAATGATCTTGTCTTAAATCCTTTGAAGCTTCGCATACACGAAGAATTATTCTGCCATCTATAATTCCGAATGTTGCTATTCTGCCCGTCTTCTAATTCCCTTTCTTCAGCCCTTGTGTAACTGATAATCCTTGTAAAAGAACACTTTCGTAATATCCAAGTTCGACCATAAAATAATGTTCTGTACTTTTGTAAATAAGTTTGTTTCAGAATAAGGGAACCTCTCCCATTAAAGAGGAGGGACTTCTTGTCCCCTGACTGTTGTTCTTCTAAAAAGTCCTATTTGAAAACCAACACGTTCACATCCGTAAGCGCTCTGAAGGTGAGATAGAATTACGAGGGCTAACTTTTGAAGATTTGGGGTATTCCCTCCCCAATCCTCCCACCAAGAACCTACAAACATTTAACAAGATAATCAAAAATTTATAATTAATTAATAAAATCAAATATGTAACTAATAAGTAACTTGGTAAACATTCTAAGTAACTTGGTATTACCTGGTGACTGTGTGGTTCTCCCTCGAATAGCTAGCACCGATGAAAAGAGTCTCCCCCTACCATGTTTGTAACTCTGCAGCTCTAAAATGACGAGGTCCCTCGTCTCAACATCCAGTATAATCCTCTCAATACATGTCGAAAGGCCCTCCATAACCTCTCCATTCACATCTGTGAAGCTGTCAGAGTAGAAATACTTGGGGTTGAGGTAGTACCCCGCTGCATGAATAGGTTGGTGGAGTTGATTGTTCCACCTCCGATCAATAATCTCCCAAAAGGGACCATATCTGACGATATCCCCGCTGTAATAGTTTTGGATAGACTCTTTGGTCCTATCCATGGCCTCATATACAAACCCCATGGGGTTTTGCTCCCCATCAACCAAACGCAAAACTCTCACCAACGGCTCTGACACCTACACACAAATTAAAATGTAAGATTGCAAACTTACAAGTTACAATACATATTAGAAATGAAATAAAAAAGTGAAAAGTAGAACAATATATTTAATATTTATAATTTAACAAATTAAAATAAAGGAATGAAATATAAATCGAAGTTTGAAATTACCTTGATGATCTCTATAGCTCTCTTTGCAAAGATATCATCAAAAACTATCTTTGCAACCCTCTCTCCATCAGCTTTATTTGAATATTGTGAGTCTAGCCATGTTGACTCACAAACATTTGTTTCAAAAATGTCAACAAACTAGAAATACTTTCGCAACGTCGAAGAAGTTAGTTGCAAAACCTTGTGACACTTTGGCTCGAACAAGTTATTTCCCCTTTGTGTGTACTCTCATCAAGCTCGGAACCCAAGGGTGATTGCATATGTACTTTGTTATAGATCTTGCATGTTCTACAACCGGCCTCACCCAATCAATTTTGTCTATGTCCTCCAAAAGAAGGTCAATGCAATGAGCTGCACAAGGAGTCCAAAAGAGTGATGGATGTCTCTCCTGCAATAGTCTCCCGCTTTGCCACATATCTTTCTTTGCATTATCATGACAACTTGCACAACATTACAGTACACCAACCTCTAATACAACCTGTCTTTAACATAACACTCAAATTTTCTGCATTTTTTATTATGTTAGAGGCATCAATAGATTTTAAAAATACCATCTCACCGTTTGAAGCTGCTAAAAAATTAACAAGGGTGCGGTTCCTTCCATCCGTCCACCCATCTGAAAGAATGGTGCATCCGAATTTTTTCCATTGTTTCTTGTGCTCTTCTAGCATGGTAGTGGCATCTGCAATCGCACCCTCAAGTAATTTCCCGCTCAAATCTTTTGGAGAGGGTGCCTTGTACCCTTTCCCTACAACTGTCAACGCTGTCACCAAGTACTCCCAGTATGGGCTCTTTGCCACATTGAATGGCAGGTTGTTGTAGTACCAAAAATTTGCACAAGCTTTATCCACTTCCTCGTGCATATCTTTGTTCCAGAATGTACCATCCAATGAAGGTTGTGCTCCAGGTGTGTTCCTTGCCACAAAAAAACTCGGTATGCCTTTGCTCGAACTCGATGAAGATGAGCCTCTTCCGGCTCTTCCTCTTCGTATGCGTGGACCACAAGTAGAGCCCACAATTGTTCTTTGCATCATCATCGTCTCTAAATTCTCTTCCATTGCAGCCCCAGGTCTAATAGCTTGTGCTATGGCTGCCTTCAGCCTTGCGTTCTCTAGTTTTTTCTCCTCTAACTTTGCCAGCTCTGCTTTAATCTCTCGCGTTGCCTCTTCTGACACGTTGGGGCAAACTGTAACATCTCGGCAAGGAATAGTTGAAAGGTGATATTTCAAACGATTGATGCCTCCATTCATTTTCTTGTTACAGAAAGTGCAAAAAATTTCGCCCGCACAAGTTCCACGTACAACATACTTCCATGCTATGGAACGGGCATTCGGAGGAACGGTCCCTGCTAGTGATCCAGATGCCGAACTTGATGCCATTGTTAAACTCTAATCTGCAACACAATGCACATTTAAAAAATTAGAAAACGTAAACTTAATTTAATTTTAAAAACAAAACATGCCTGAATAACAAATTTGCGTAAGTAAAAAAAATACATTACAAGCATTCAATTTTACATTACATGTATTTAGAATTACACAACGAATCGATTACAATACACATACATAAAATTTAACTAATTTACAATGAATTTGCGTTAATTAAAAAAAAATACATACCTCTGGCTGCAAATGAGTATTAAAAAATTACAAGCATTCAATTTTACATTACATGTATTTAGAATTACACAACGAATCGATTACAATACACATACATAAAATTTAACTAATTTACAATGAATTTGCGTTAAAATAAAATAAAATTACATACCTCTGGCTGCAAATGAGTATAAAAAAAGTACAAGCATTCGATTTTACATTACATGTATTTAGAATCACAATAGGAATCTATAAAACCTAAATAATATATTCAAAATTTGGAAAAACTTCAAAGAATTAAAAAAAAAAAAAAAAACCTACCTCCAAATGCAAATCTCCAAATTCTCTCCTCGAATTCGCTCCAAAATCCACTCAACACAAGCAATGCAAGCTCAAATGGTTGTGTGAGTGACAATGAGGGAGTTGAGGGCCTTAAAAAGAGCCAAAACCGCGTAAAATCAGTGTTTTTTTCCTTTGAAAGCCGTGTTTCCGCGTCCAAGCCGCGTCTGGCGAGTTTTTTGCACGGGCTCGCCGAGTTTTGGCGAGTACTCGCCGAGTTAACTCGGCGAGCCCTTTTTTCATGGTTTTGGCGAGTTTTTTGGCGGTTTAACCGTTTTCCCTGTTTTTTGGCGAGTTTTTTAAAAACCGGCGAGTTTTTGGCGAGTTTTCCATCTATGGATGAAACAAAAGAAGGCAAGAGAAGACCGAGAAAAGGGAAAACAAAGTAGAAGATTGGAGACAGAGGGGCAAACACAAGAGCAAGAAAAAGAATTGGATAAGAAAAAGAAGGAAGAAGACGATAAAAAGCGAAAGCGGAGAAGGAGAGAAAAGTAGAAGAAGAGAGAAAACTGAAAAAAGAGTTAGAAGCTATAAGAAAAAACAAACGAAGAAGAAGAAAAGAAGAAGAAAGAAGAAGAAAAGAAGAAGAACAAGAAGAAGAAGAAGAAAGACGAAAAGAGAAGAAGGAAGAAGAAGAAAAGAAGCAGAAAGAAGAGGAAGAAAAGAAAGCGAAAGCAGAGTAAGAACAGAAAAAGAAAGAAGAAAAAGAGAAGGAAGAAAAGGAGAAGGCAGAACAGGCTAAACAAGCATTACAAATATCATCTTCCAGCTTGATAACCACACTAGCACCTCGAGACTCACTAGCCAGAATCAAGCAGGCTCTACAGAAGAGGAAACAAGAACAATCTTTTCAATTGCAACAAGGAGTTGTTGAGCAAACTGCGGAAGGCTTTAAAGTCCATTTAGATAAACTAACTCCTCTACAAAAATCTAGTTGTAGTCAAGTGTTAGAGCAGAGTGCCACTCAAGACTGGATGCAAAATGGATAAGCCACATATCAAGATTGATACTACACTTTGCCTGTTGAAGCATCTACTAAATATGCAGTAGGGGAAATCTTGAGAGAACTCCGCATAAAATTGGAAGCAGAGAAAGAAACAATCCGAAAAACTGCAATAAGAGAATACCAAAGAAGACGCAAATAAATGCATGTAGCAAAAGAATCGAAAAAAGAAGTGAATTTCAAACCGTAGGGAAGAAACTCGAGACAGAACTGAACAATGTCGGGGTATACTACACCATGACCGCAAAAGACAAGGGAAAGATGGAAAAAATTGAACAAGACATACATAAGATGTCTACAAAATATGACATTCTACAAGACAAGGATGGTGCACAAAGGAGGAAATTAGTAGAGCTTACGAAGAAATATCAAACCCAACGAGAGGGAGCGACAAGACAAGATCTACACATGCGAGAATGTAGCAACTGCGTTGGATAAAGCTTTGACACGAGATATGCAACAAGAAACTACACTTGCAGACAAGGTCGATGGAAGGAAATACAAGCGCATCCCACTCCATCGAATTAGTGTTATTGATTAAAGAGAATACACAACCAAGAATGAATTAATCGTGTGTATACTCATTTGACTTCATGGCTTAACTATGAAAAGAATATCCTTCTGCAAATTACGAGTACATGCTTTGCAAAGTACACCGTAGAAGATAAAAGGTTGAGGCGTCCCATAAACCCGGTCGGGCGAGTCCAAAGAAAGGACCTCCTCCTTACGCCGACGTCTAAGTCCCCAGGGAGGTTGATGCTTCATACCTTGGAGTCCCGTACATCTAGTCGGGCGAGTCGAGCGATGGAACCCTTCCCTACACTAGACATCTAAGTCCTGGTGGTTGATGCCCATTGATCCAAATTTTGGTGAAAATTTTCAAGGAAGGAGTAAAATTCGTCATCAGTTGTTGTCTCGAGGACAAGACAAAGTTTAAGAGGGGGGATAATGTTGGCAGGAGTTTAGGTGTAAACCGCAAAGTGATAGAGATAGAAAGTGATAAAGCTAGCGCGGAATGAAGTAAAGCCGCGCATAAAGGATAGAAGCCGCCAAAGACTACAAAGCCGCAATACATAGAGGAAGGCTGCATAAGACAAAGTAGAGCCACGAAAGACTGGAAGAAGCGGCGGAAGCCGACTTAAAGCCACGTAATGCGGTTAAATCATGCCAGATCATGTCGGAAGCCGACAGAGGCACGAGTCAAAGGAAGTGACCTTTGAAATAGATTGTATTTTGTATATTTATTGTAATCAATGTATTATGTAAAGTGTGCATCACGAAAGACATATGTGAATGCCATTTTGAGATTTTGTATGAGAATAGAGATAGGAGAATGAGAAGAACATGTATGTAATGAGGACTGATGTAATCATTAGTGATAAATAAATAAAGAACGGAGTTCGGAGTATAATTTGTTACATGATTTTACTTACTTTGTTGCTCTTAATGTAGTGGTGGTGTATTTCTTGCGTACATCCTTAACCGTGATCGATTATTTCCTAAGCCCTGAAGCTGTTGGGGTTTTTAGGTCAACAAGAATTTGGCTACCAATGATGCGCAAGTTCACTTCATGCTTTTATCCTTAAAATCTTATATCACAAGTAAGTCCCCTTGAACGGGGTATCCCTCTTCTCCATCATCTTCAGTCTCTACAAGTTCTTCCTTTGAAATGTCCCCTTTTTCAACTTAAGAGCCTAATAATGGACTTCTTGCCATTCCCTTTCCGTGGCAATGAAGTTGAATGAGCAAGGGAGGAATTGCATTCCCATTTCATTTTCTTTTGCTAATTTTTAATGTTTTCTTTAGTGTTTTCTCTATTAGGCAGGTCGGTTGGGCTAGAAGAGTTTAAAAACAAATTAAAAAGCCCCAAAGAAGCTTTATGAGGTCGGTCCTATTTTGGCCTTTGGCGCCAAAGGAGGGATATAAAAGGAGATCAATGACTTCATTTTCATCATCAATCTTGGCGCATTTACTCTACACTTGATCTTTGGGCTGATTGCTCATTGTCATTCCACTTTTGGGCGAAAATCAATTGTGTGGTTTTTCCAAGGAAGACGAAAACCTTCCTTGTGGCTGGTTGGAGGACGAAAACCCTCCATTCTTGGGTGAAGTGAAGACAACTTGAAGACCTCTTGCAGATTTGGACATTAGAAGATCAAAGAAGACATCTACAAGGGTTTGCATGCATTGTTGAGCTCTTCCTAGTTGGAGCGACTAGGGTTTGATAGCATTTGGGTGCCTTCTAGGGCACAAGTTGCAAATCTGATTTTATATTCTGAATTGGCATAATTTCTAAAGCCGGAATCTATATTTCTTTGTGGTTATTGGGGTTTGGAAACCCTTCATTTCATAATTTTCATGAGCTGTACTTTTGCTGTTTGGAATTAATTTTCAGTTGAATGTGTGATCAGATTTGTTGGTAAAAAGTGTGCTAAATACTTCCTAAATTACCTATCTACATTTTGGTTGAGTTAGTTGATGATATTTGAGTGGTTTTCCTTCATTTTTGGACTGCTGTTATAAAAATCAGACTGCTGATTTCCAGCTGTCATAAAATTCAGTTTGCTGGTCTAAAATCAGAATTTAATAATTTTGGGGTTTGTGTGATTTCCTCCTTTTTCAGTTGAAGTCCCAATAAGGGACATTACATCGTTTCATAGATTGACACACATTTAGAAGTGAAAACAATGGCATCCCATTTCAAAGATGGCATTAATATAGGCTCCAATATCAATTGCTCATCTAAATTGGATCGTCAATGATCCATGATTCGGAGGAAATTTTGGGTGGTCAGAAGTTTCCTATTTCTCCCTAAACTAATACAGTACGGAAGAACACTACGATAGCTTTCCAACACCTATTGGAACACGTGAATCGGACATCGTATGCTCCTGGTATCGTTGGTCAAAGTTTATGGTCAAATTGGGTTAACAGGAAAACACGAGATCTGTAGTATCGACCCGTGCACAAAGTCTATTTACGTAATTCGGAGTTGATCGAGGCAAAAATATGATCTTGGACTTTGTTGGTCTAACCCTCTGGTCTTGACATGCGTGCCAAATTGGATTTCAACAACGGCGTCCACTTTTGTTTTGGAAGTGGACCCGACCGGCGTGGTATCTATTAGTGTGCTTTTCATTGACCCAATTACACTATAGTGTTATATCACATTATTTCATGGCCTCTTGTATTGACATGTGGCGAGTTGGAGCATTACTTGAGTTGGCAATTTTGGAGAGGTCCACGTGTTGGGTCCTTAGGCCACCATGTGCCTCGCCACCATAATACTGACCGATACCTAAGTCGGTGAGCTGCTCCACATATTATGCTGATTCGTTTCAACGAACCAACCGAGCCAAACTATATGCGGAGCTCCCATCGACCACTCACTGGATTGCCAACTCACCTATCTACTCACCGGTCTGGTGAGTCGATTCCAACCTGATTCGCCAACAAACCAATGGGCTTGCGAGGACTGTTTTTCCCCAACTCGGAAAAAGCAATGTGGGCGTTGCGAAGCCACAACTATAAGCGATTGTCAAAGGCTGTTTTGAAGCCTTTAAAACCAATTTGTCCGCACGATGTGGGATTATTCCCATACCACTAAACTAAAAATGGGAGCTTGTTGGGGTTGATCGAAGCGACGATTTAGCAAAACGAAAAGGTGTTTTACAAACCCGCCACCGACTTGGAAGTGGTATACAAGGGGGAATTTCTATTTGAATAGTAGTCGATTGTTGATTGTGTAAAGGTCGAGACATTTTTGGCTGGTTAGATGTTATTCCAAAGGGAATATTTAGACCTTTTTTAATCACAAAGGCCAAGATTTTGTACAAAAGTCCGAGAGAGAGAGTTTTTGTTCATTCCTTATGGCATTTTGAGCCAATTGAGAGTTTTTGAGCCACTCTCATTGGAGTTGAGTTCTCGGACGAATAGGGAAACTTGCGTTGTTGGATCCATTCGTGGAGGACGTTCATGGTTCTGATTTCTAGGTCCTTTAGGGTTCATTGCAGGTTTAGATTCATTTCATTTTGTGAGTTTTCATATTGTACTTGCAAAATATTTAAAAATGGATCGGTTCGTCGTTTAAATGAACACGGAGGCGTGAGGCATGTTGCTGAATTTTGTTATCAAGCTCGTTGTCATTATTTCTTTTTGATTTGCTGTTTTTATCAATTTTAATTTAGTTATGGATGGATTATTGATAAGCTAAGGAAAATTACAGAAAACTATAAAATCACAATTTTGACAAGTTTTGTTTGGAATTGATATTTTGAGTTTCTACACACTCCTAATCAGTTCTCAATTCATTTAAAATATGGAAATGGAGAGTTTTATCGGTATCCATTTTAAAACTATTTGATAGTAGGGGTCTACTATAGTTCGGGATCATCCAAATGCAACCAAGCACATGCACATTCTCACCTTGTGCAACTCTTCAACTTGTGCATCTTTGTGGAAGCTTGCGCATCTAGATACTACACACAACCCTTTGCGCCCTACGCACCTTGTGCGTTGTCGAACCATGTTGCTTGCTTCGAGACCTCTTTCGCACTTTAAGCCCTTACGTGCATCCCTTTGCATCTTGTGCATCCTATGCGAAAGAACCATGTCGCTTGGCTTTGAAGACCTCCTTTGCACTTCAAGCTCCTATGCACAACCCTTCACCTTTGGCACACTCTACACAACGCAAAGCAACCATGTTGCTTGACTTGGAAGACTCCTACCCTTTGAGCTCCTCTTATTCCTTTGCACCCTACACACCCTACACAATGCAAGTTGACATCTCAAATAGATTCGAAGACTTGAACTTGTGGATGCTCACGTGCGTGTTTTGCCCAAAACACATTACACTACGCAAGCCTATGCCCTCCACCCAACTTGTGCACAACATATCCAAACATAGTGCACAACTCAAAACCTTTGTAAGACCTTTAATAAAATTCCAGCTGTGAGGAAGCTTTGTGCCATGCAACACCATAACAAGTGGCAACCTTTGGGCGCATGTTAGATTCATAAATATGATATATTCCTATGCACACCTAACAACTCACATTCCTAATGGTCAAATGATGAAGAGTCACACATGAAATCTGGGGTTGTTCAACTTCCATAATGGTTCTTGCCTTTACAACTTTCTATATATACTCATCTTTAGCCTTAGATAGGAAACATATAGGTAGAAGATAAGTAGCCATACATCTTTTTAGAAGAGTAAGCCATGTACGTAATGCATAGATAAATAAATACATTTGTTGTTCCAAATTCTATATCCCTTTCCTTTGTTTCGTTTAATACTAAAGCTTCAGCAGACGCTGACAACACATCGAGGTCCTCATCTAGAGCGTTGTTCTGGGATGCATTAGGATCTAGATCATTCTTTATCAAAGCGGTTCTTGTTGCATGTCCCATCGAATGTAGTTTGAATATCCGAGCCTCGACATTAAACCACGAGAACTATCAAACTACCTCCTCAACCATTTCATTAGTTCGGATGGCACAACCAACCCAAGAAGAGATTCACATGATGATCAAGAAAAATCGTAGAAGCACTCATAGAACAACGAATTTTTTTGATCATCCAGTTTGCAGAACTTCTAGAATGAGTTGTTCCATTGACTTCATCATCTAGTAGGGCTTTTGGTGGTTGAGTCCCCTCAAGTTTCAAGTAAATCTTGGCATTCTTGTGTTTGAAGGAAAGATAAATGCGAGACACAATAGACAAATGTTTACTTTAGTTAGATTCCTACTTTTCAAGTGAAGAGAAAATCAAGATCACACTTGTAAACATTTCTTCACATGTCAAGAAGTGATGTCAAGTACACCCCCTTGAGAAGAAGACTTGATCACCAAGAGATCTAATTGAACCCTGGATACATTCCTAGAAGCTTTCGAGGATGAATACTATCTTGAAGATGTTTATGAAGATTGCTATATTCAACGGAAACAACTCTGCGCAATGACATGACCAATTTGTCCAATCCTACATTGATGTCTTCCATGACATTTATGCGAAAAGCCGGGTTCCTTTAGTCCGAGGAGCATAGAGTTCTTAAGTACCGCGACAGCCTCTGAATGAATCCGCTAGCCTAAATTGTAGGTAACACAAGTCGAGTATGTGGGCGAATCCTATCATTTGTGGTGGTCATTAAGGAAGAGTCAAGAATGAAGGAAAACATGACACATCACATTAAATCTATATACCACATCATCCTATATATCTAGAGGGTCCCTATGTATATATGGGGCTCCCCTATAATTATGTATGACACTTCCCCCTCGTCTCCCATCCCCACTCCTCATCTTATGTATTTTATTTGATCTAATCTATTTGGGGAGGGCTAGGACCTTTAGGTGCCATACCATATTAGTGCCTAAAATATATAGTTAGGAATCGTAGTCATATCCGTAGGGAATTACTAGTATATTCCAATCCATTTTGATTAAATCTCAAGTTACTGAATATCGGGCACCTAGCATATAGGTACTAGAAACATAGTTTGTATATACCCCCTAGAAATCCATGGGGACCTATCTATATCTGTGGCAAATTGGTGAGTATTAATGCTTTGGGAAAAAACAAACCTCCCGTCTGATGGGATGACTCGGTGTGTGACGGGTTGTTTGTCTTGAAGGAAGACACCTTCTTGAACAAGATCCAACCATCTAAGAGAAGCAAATGATGCGACAAACACAAAAGCTACAACCACTCCAATGCAAAGTGGCATTTGTAAAAGAACTTGCACTTGCAGGAATCAAGGTCCTTGAAGACAAGCCGCTCGCAAAAGTGGAGTGCACAAATCTTGGAGTTGCATGTCTTAGGACAACCACTACACTAGTAGCACACGACATTGTTGCGGGATGCCTATTCCATTCACATATGTGGGGGCAAGGGAAGCCATGAATTATATGTTCGGTGGTGGGAGCATGAAGAATCTCATCTCTGAAGCAATCGTCACGTGAGTGATCCTTTCAACCATGCCTCACCCGCACCCATATTGTTTCGGATGGATTAGTTTTGTGACTCCAAGGGCATCCACATCATCAATACCGCTTCACATATGACATTCATCCTTTGTAATGTCGCCATTTCAAGACCCTTAACCTATACGTCCCCGTGGGCTTCGGGATGAGCAAGGGGAACATTTTTATTAAATAATTAAATATTATTTCCTGGAGCAATAATTATTTAATTATGAAGATTATTTAATTTAATTCCCAAAATATAAAAATTAAATGGGGAATTAATTAAATAAATATTTAGGTGGCTTTTAATTTATAAAATCACCCTTTGCAAAGGGGACGCCACACCTAGGGAAGACAAACTGCTTTTATTTAATATTTTCCTTCTCCTAGGGTTTTCGAATTTTGTGCCTCCTTGCTTATAAAAGGAGTGCTAGGACCATTATTATTATTATGCTATGATGAACTTATTTTGATACTCCATGCTTGGAGTTGGGATGCATGCCCTTTGATGTTCTCTCTCTCTTGCGTGGGAGGTTGGATCGAGCTGGTTTTGAGATTCATTTGAAGTATTTATTTGTGAGATCCATGTCTTTGGCTTTAGCAAATTGTTAGATGAAGTTTATTATTGAAATCTGCATGTTTCACTGTAGCGTCACTGTAGAAGCTGGGTTTTCTTGCTCCTATCAAATCGATTTGGTAGAGTGAGACTGATTTAATGTTCCTTTGATATTGCTGTTATATTCTAACATTGGCGTCTGATAAGTTGCATGTCTTTGGGGGCATTCTGGGCTCTGTTCATGGCAGATTTAATGATATAACATTTTTATGATATTACTCCCATAAAAACGACTGGGTTAGTGCATGGTGTATGGGGGTTTGTAGCTTCTAATTGCAGCACACCTTGTAGGATCAGTTTGATATCAGCTGGGCAGTGGAATCAATTGGGTTTGATGATCTTTATATTGATCTATATATCAAATATTAGATCAATACTTCAACAACTTGTATTAGAGGATTAACTCCGGATTTGTACGCTAGAGAAATTGGTTGTTTGCCTAATTTCTATTTGATTTCAGAGGTGGGATATTACAGTGGTATCAGAGCTTCCTTCCTCTATTCGTGTGGGTCACTTTGTGTATGCAGGGTTTGTGTTTTCAGATTTGAGTGTGGAAATAAGAGACCATGGAGTTGATGAGTGATGGTGAATGGAAGGAATGGATAAAGCGTGATCTTGATTCATATTGCCAAGAGTACCATACACTAAGTCAAGAGGCCCAAGCTCTCTTGACCCTCAAAGGGTTCTGTAACTTGAAGAGAAAAAGAAGGGGATCAAAAAGAAGAATGACTCCGGTTGATGCATATTGGGATGAGCTCATCAAAGAGGTCAATGGCTATATAGAGTCACCTACCTCCCATGGACAAGAAGATGAAGGATTGAAGAAAGAGCAAGGTAAAAATGCAAATGGCAAGCTTGCTGGTCCGTACAGTACCGCTGTACATATGCAGCGAAAAACAGCGAATAAGGGACAGCCAAGGTCACTTTTGGGTGATCAAACTCATGCCTCAAAAGGGCAGCCACGTAATAAGGTAATGGATTATTCAGATTTTTATTTGGCTAATGAGGATGATGAAGTTATTGTTGATGAACATGGGCATAAGGAAGAAAGTGTAATAGAGGGAACTTTGGCATCACTTTCCGGAAATGATAGAATTCACCTATTCCAAACAAGAGGTATGTTGCATGGCAATCCGATGAGTTTTTTCATTAATAATGATGCTTCACACGATTTCATTGATGCAAGGATGGTTGCAAACTTAAGTCTGAATATTGGAGGATTCCAAGGCCTCAAGGTATCCTTAGCCAATGGATCTACCATACTATGTTGGCACAAGAGTTCCCCACTCATTACCACATTAAGAAATAATGAAGTATGTGATGATTTTTATGTTGTGAGTTGGAATAACATGGATGTGATGTTAGGGTGTCAATGGTTTTACACATTGGGGGAATTCACTCTCACCCTAGAAAAGATGGAGCTCAAATACACCAAAGAAGACAAGGAAATGGAAATCCAAGGTATGAGAACAAGTTTGCCTAATGATGAGTCTTTGATTATTGACAATTTGCATATGGAAGTTCCTTGCCATGATCTATTTGGCACTTCAAGCAGTTGGGTAAACTTTATTGCTGTTATGCATAAGAAAAAACAGCCACCTCATGCTTTTCTTATAGATAATTTTGTTGGTGCAAAGGCTCAGAAAATTTCAGTTTTTCATGTCACAACAAATTGGAAGTTTCTTATGCATGGACTGATAAAAAGAGTGCAGTTTAAGGGGGCTGCCAACAGTAATTTTCTAAGAGGGCTGCAAAATCAGTTAGGAACATGCAAACATGGGTTCAAGGGTATCTATATGATACCAAAATTCAAGGTAATAAATGATGCTTGGGCCTTGAAGAAGAATGATTTATTGCTAGTACAAGCTGTCATGCAACATAAGACTGATGTATTTATCATTTTCAGTTTGTTACCTTCTTCATTTGTTGTTTCTTATGATCATGGACCACATGTTAGGAAGGGTGATGAAGTTTTTGACTCATGTTCTTTTATGAGTAATGAGTTTTTCCACATCCAATGGAGTTTCATGAGGAATAATGTATGGCTTGTTCTTGTAGCTAACATTTGGTGGGAAAAAGTGTGGCAAAAGTACAGGAAACCCTGGAAGCATATGACTGAAATTTTGGGACAGCAGAATGAGAAATCAAATCATGCAAGGTTGTTTAATTCTACAGTTCAGATTTTTGATGAACAGATGATGATATGGTTATGGGTGTTTGGTTGTAACTCATGCATGATTGATTGGGGAGGGCTAAATCTGATTTTTGATGAGAAACAACATGACTACAACAGAGTATGGGACTGCATAGCAGTTTGTGGGGGCAGCCCATGCATGAAAGGAAGTTGGGCACTATCCAAGCCATGGAGATACCAAGGAGAAGCAAGGAGAGTGTTCTTCAACACTTATTTTTCTAACTGGTTTGTTTCATGCGCAGTTTGAAGAATAAATTGCAACAGTTTTACTCCCACTTTTAGGAGAATAAAGATCTTGCAAATGCTACTCCACTTGAGTGGCATGGGAACCCGGTTCTTGGAGTGCTACCATGGTGGTACTGGAGGCATGAGTTTGCTATTGCTTGAGGGCAAGCAATCTTGGGAAGGGAGGACTGTAATGTCCCCATTTCTGAAGACCCTTAGCCTATACGTCCCCGTGGGCTTCGGGATGTGCAAGGGGAACATTTTTATTAAATAATTAAATATTATTGCCTGGAGCAATAATTATTTAATTATGAAGATTATTTAATTTAATTCCCAAAATATAAAAATTAAATGGGAAATTAATTAAATAAATATTTCGGTGGCTTTTAATTTATAAAATCACCCTTTGCAAAGGGGACGCCACACCTAGGGAAGACAAACTGCTTTTATTTAATATTTTCCTTCTCCTAGGGTTTTCGAATTTTGTGCCTCCTTGCTTATAAAAGGAGTGCTAGGACCATTATTATTATTATGCTATGATGAACTTATTTTGATACTCCATGCTTGGAGTTGGGATGCATGCCCATTGATGTTCTCTCTCTCTCTCTCTCTCTCTTGCGTGGGAGGTTGTATGGAGCTGGTTTTGTGATTCAACTGAAGTATTTATTTGTGAGATCCATGTCTTTGGCCTTAGCAAATTGTTAGATGAAGTTTATTATTGAAATCTGCATGTTTCACTGTAGCAGCTGGGTTTTCTTGCTCCTATCAAATCGATTTGGTAGAGTGAGACTGATTTAATGTTCCTTTGATATTGCTGTTATGTTCTAACATTGGCGTCTGATAAGTTGCATGGCTTTGGGGGCATTCTGGGGTCTGTTCATGGCATATTTAATTATATAACATTTTTATGATATTACTCCCATAAAAACGATCGGGTTAACGCATGGTGTATGGGGTTTGTAGCTTCTAATTGCAGCACACCTTGTAGGATCAATTTGATATCAGCTGGGCAGTGGAATCAATTGGGTTTGATGATCTTTATATTGATCTATATATAAATATGAGATCAATACTTCAACAACTTGTATTAGAGGATTAACTCCAGATTCGTACGCTAGAGAAATTCGTTGTTTGCCTAATTTCCATTTGATAAGAGAGGTGGGGTATTACATCCTTTTAGAGAGGAGCTAGTTTGTGATGCAGCCCCAAATAATGCTTGTGATATCATCCTTGGGCATGCGTAGATGCATAACCAATATGGGATGCACACAACCAATCCTTGGAGCATTGTCATCTTTGTTGGCAACAAGAGATACTCGATTCTGAAGCTATTCCACGCTTGAACTATGTTGTGTGAAATCCTGGTAAGATTGCACCCCTCGTTGTCCAAGCCTTAATGCAATCGGGATGATTGCTTTTCAAGGAAGGACAAATGATCCATGCACAATCGGGTGCTTGCACATTGTTACCTTGTTCACCTCTTCAACTTGTGCATCTTTTAGCAAGCTTGCACGTCAAGCTCTTGCACATAACCATCTGCACCCGACGCACCCTGCACATGCAAGGAACCATGCTGCTCAACTTCAAAGACCTCTTTTGCATTTTTAGAACTTCCTTGCAACCGTTTCCATGGTGCGCATTTTCCAAGACTTAATGCATTCCCACCTTGTCCAAGAATTAATGCAATTGAGACAATTGCTTTTCAAGGAAGGAGAAATGATCCATGCACAATTGTGTGCCCGCACATTGTTACCTTGTGCACCTCTTCATCTTGTGCATCTTTGAGCAAGCTTGCACTTAAAGCTCTTGCGTGCAACCCTCTGCTCCCCGCGCACCCTGCGCAGTGCAAGGAACTATGCCGCTCAGCTTCAAAGACCTGTTCCGCATTTCTAGAACTTCCGTGCAACCCTTTCCATGGTGCGCATTTTGTGTTGGGCGAGGTGCCATGTTGAGCGGCTTCGAAGATGACCTTTGTGCTTCAAGCTCCTGCACACTTCCCTTCTACTTTGATGCACTCTACCCATCACAAGTATCCACGTTGCCAGTTTCAAAGAATCCTGCGCTTTGAGCTCTTCCTCGCAGCCCTTTGTGCCTTGAGCACGCTCTGCAGTGCAAGGAGCCATCCTAAGCAAATCTGAAGACTCCAACTTCTTGATGCACAGCTGCATGCTCTATGCAAAACACATTACATTGCACAATACCGATCCATGCGCCGAACCTCTGTGCAAAACACATTACACTGCACAATACTGCTCCCTGTGCCCAAACTCTGTGCTAAACACATTATATTGCACAATACCACTCCCTCTACCCAACCTCTGTGCGACACCTCTAGAAATAGAACTCAACTCAATGCCTGCACAAGACCTTCAACAACACAGGTCTTGTGGACACTTTGCACCAAGCAACTCCAGTCAATGCATTATATCTACATATATGACAGATTCCTGGACACCTCTAGCAACCTAGATCTCGTAGTGGTCGAAAGGTGAAGAGTCACACATGGAATTCCAAGCGGTTCAACTTCTATAATGGTTCTTGCCTTCACGGCTTATATATATGCACACATCTATATAGCCTTAGATAGGAAGCAAATAGGTAGAAGATAAGAAATCGTACATCTTTTGCAGGAGTATGCCATGTATAAGACACACAAATAAATAAATACATTTATTGTTCCAGTTCTAAATGTCAGTCCTTTGTTTATCTCAATACTAAAGCTTCTGCATATGCTCACAACACATCTAGTTTCTTATCTAGAGCATTGTCCCTCGGACGCAAAACTAAGCTAAACATAGTCAACTAATTTCACTTACTGGTCAAAATGTATAAGTAAGACAATTTGAGACACTCTCACTGACTTCTAAAGACAGCATTTCAGCAACAGCACAACATGCAGGCTGGTGTAGGGATAAACAAAGGAGTGAGAGAGTTTAATGAGGTGATTTGGACACTTTTGGGCCACTTGACAAGTTTGTCTTAAGACAGATGTGTACAACAGGTTTGGCTTGAGACAAATATGTACAGCAGAAAACAAAGCATACAGAAGGGTTCATAGCTAGCCTAGGCTGTCCATATAAGACAAATTTGTAGACCATAACGAATCGATGGAAGCTCAAATACTTGAATTCTGTCTTTTTGAAGGTCTTTCTCGACTGGGATCTCTGTCTGGTCTGATTGCTGTTTGTGCATAAATACACCGCTTGGGGCATGTAAATTAGTTTATTTTGGTGTTTTGGAGTTTTAGCATGTATGTGTAGCTGAGTATAGTGGGAGAGTGAGTTGTAGAGAAAGGCAAGCCTAAAAGACCATTGTACAAATGCTGGCAAGCTCCACAATCTTCTTGGAGGCCTCAAGAAGGAAAATTGCCTTATAAATCTTGTATGGAGATAGTGGCATGAAGAAGCACTACCCCACTGTTCTGAAGTTTTACCTCATTGGGCTTCTCAAGGGTAATTTATCATGCTTTTTTTCTGTCTTCCACGTTTCAGTTCCTACTTGCTTTCAATTCACATGTTCAAGTTCTTACAACAATTTCAACAGGTAACCTTCACAATTCTAAGGGGAATTGCTGTTTTCTAAAGCAAAGTACTTAGAGTACAAAAGGCATAATTCACTGAGACAATTGTACATAAGTTAAGGTTCCTGTTCATGAGTTATGGAATATCTGTGCTAGTTACAGATCAGTTGCTTGCCATGACTAGACATCAGTGGGAGGAATAAAGTGATCGAGTGTCAAACCTGCATTCAGTTTGTTGACTTCTGTCATCTTATCAGTCCTGTACTTACGTCACTCTTCCCAGATTATACTTTTACCACATCGGTATACTGGCTTACATTTATTTCCTCATTTGCCAAGTTTAGTTAGCTTGTGTGTTGAATTAGGGATATTTTTAGACAGTAATCACTGGTTGTATCTTACATACCGATGGACTTGTGGTCTGATTGGCTGCATTTGGTGGACTAAGGACATTATTATAGCTTCAATTTCTCAATTATGATTCCACAGATATATTTTATTTAGTGCAATTTTCTAGCATTTTGAGCCACAGGCGAATCATCAAAACTGTTCTCCACGGGAAAAATTGAAGTTATTGAATTATATTATAGCTATACCACCTCTTGATGGTTGCTGAATAATTTCAAGCTTCTTTTGAAGGGGGGCGGCACCAGATGTTCTTTACATGATGATTTCCATACATATCTAGAGGTTGTGATGAGCCATATGCTATCAGTGACTGATTTTTATTTGTGGGTCTGGTTCCTTAAAGCTAGATATTTTTAGCCCACCATAGATATATAGTATAATTACCAAATATTTTTAGTTGATGGAAAAGGGAAACAAATTTTATGCGCTATATACGATAAGTATCAAAAGTAACTATTAATACTTGTAACATTTTGTGAATCTAGTTAATTTAGGTGCATTTTATGCGAAGGCTGGTTGATAATTGAGGGAAATCATACCACCATGTAAATTAAAGTTTAAGAATTTAACCATTTCTTGAGGAAAACCTGTAAATTTTTCTTTAGTTGTGGAACATCTGTATGTTGCTAAGAATATTTGATGAAAAATCATTAGGCCGAAGTAAGATCTGTTTGCAGAAAAACATTTTCTCTTCCATCTGTTGTGTTAGACGCTTCATTTATTTTCAATTTTTCCCTATGATATGTTGTTTTGCCTCTCTTTTTGCACTGTCATTAGCTAGCTGATTTGGGGTATTTTTGAAGCAAAGTGTCAACTAGAATTATTTAGATCTGCATTAGTTATATTATCTTGATGTGGGAGTATTCTAGATGATAGAATATTCTTTTGGTAAAGATAAGTGATAACTTCCTGAACAGAAGTCCTAGAGAAGTTTGGTTCAAATGTCTGCTTTCTCTTAGGGATGATAGGCATGAGTGTTGCCACACGCAAGATTAGTCATCAAGCATTAATTCTGCTGTTAAGGGATATTTTAGAGTATTGTTGATTTTATGATTGGTAATATGTGCTCTTAGCTAGGAGTGGAAGTACATAGACAGTCTTTTGAATTTCAAGGCTTGGTTTGATTTTTACAGCTGTATATATATGTTGGTTATTGATATGTATGTGGTGTGTTGTTGCTTACAATGAATATGAAAAACATTGCAAAAAGTTGGTTATTGTTATTTCACATTATGCATCACTACAAGCTATTGTATGCAGTGCATCATGTATATGTTTTAAATTGCATCATTTTTTGCAATAAAGGCCATTGTTTAATGATGATAGCCTAAGATAAATAAAGTCTTTTTCTCAATTTGTTCTTCTAAAGACTAATTTCCTTCTTTATTGCAGAGTTGGTGTTGCAAGATTTATCAGTTTACTCGTTCAAAAAGTCGGGTTTGATATAAAACCATTTATAAGCACACTATCAAAAGTTTTGTTCCCAGCAGTTCAGGTAGAAAAAAGTTCAGCGGGAGGCGAGCATTTGCATCTGCTTGTGGAGACTTGCTGAAATATGCCACCTCTGCCCAAGCACAGAAGATGATTGAGGATACTGTGGCATTGTACACTTCTGGCAGTGACAGGGGTACTCAAGTGGCAAGTGCTCTTCTACTTAAAAATTTCTCACATCGAGCTGCTGATACTGTGAAGGGATATCATACCATTGTTCTTCCTGTGGCTTTTGTGGCAAGGTTTTCCGATAACTTCACTTTCTGTTGTTGAAATATACTTTTGTTGAATTCTATTCTTTCGATATTTAATTTTTATCTATCTTGTGTTGGATTCAATATTCTAAAGGGGACATGCACTGTGACTTATTGCTATGTGTTTTGCTTTGGTTGATGTTTATAATTTTTTTGGGTGAGAGTGAAAGGGAGATTCTGCTGCAATATGGTAACAATACAATTATGGTATTATCTCAGCCTAAGTACAGACATGTGATGGTGTTTTTCTCCTGCTTTGATCTTCATCATTTCCATGCTTCATTGAGGGCTCCTTCCCCAAGAGGGCTATTTAGTATTTATACTCGTACTATTTTTTATAGCTTGGGGTTTAACCACTGTAAGTTTACCTTATCATAACCTTGGGTATTTTTACCCTTGTACTTATGTAATATAACTGGTTTTACTTTCCGAGTCTCATTGACCTACTTTGGTCTTTTGTGAATGTTAATATAATTTTTTTCTTTTAATGGATTATGGTACTGTCTTAAATTATTTTCTTTTAATGGATTATGATACTCTTTGTCTAGTTGCCCTCTATTGCTTGAGATGTCTCCCAAATATATAAAGGGTACCCACCCAGATGAGCTATAGATATTTGAACCCATATCTATTTAGGCAGGCCTATATGGGGCCGCGGATATAGAGCTGAAATCCCAATGACTAATCTGAAAAGAGAGAACCAGATCATTCTATGGCCCTTATATATGTATATTGGCCACTCTAAATATATATGGCTGGATGATTCTTGCCGCCAGATGAAATATATAGACAGGGTGCCCTTCGTTTCCAGGGATATAGAAATATATGAGTTCTGCTAGGATCAAAACGAGTGAGACTGATGTGGCTGGGAGAGCCCCTGTGTGTGTGTGCGCGTGTGTCTATATATATATATATATGTATGGCAAAACAGCTGTGAAGTTATAATTATCTCGGGCACGATTGAGAGATAGAGTCTTTGTCATGATTGTCCTAGGAAGTGGGACATTTCACCTTCACAAGTTTCTCAATCAAGGGTTTTCATCCTTGAATGAGATTCTCAACCCAAGGGGTTTCATCCTTAAGAGAGAGAGAGTAAAAGGGCTACACTAGCCAGCTTTCACTATATAAGTATAATCTTCAAAACCATGCCTCCTTAATGCCCAAGCGACCTCCTTAAATAACAATAAGGAGTGCTTAAACAACATAAATGTGATGGCTGACCCCTTAAGTTGGTGCTTTTAAATATTATAAAGGGTATTTGGAGCCTACATGCCCAAAATACCTTTATTACTAAACTACTTAAGTTTCTCTATTGGAGCACAAAGCTTCCAATAGGATAAATGATAATAAATGAGAACAACTATCTAAGCAACAATAAAAATATAATTCAGATTTCCCCTAGCTTTATTCCTTAGACCCACGGGGAAAGAATGGGTTAAGGTCTTTAGAAATCATCCCCAAAAGGGTCATGACACTCCTTAACTATCGTCAGATATCTTCAAAACGTTCCTCTTGCTCTAACCCGTAATCCGACGAGGAAGAAATGGGATAAGGTCTTCAAGTGCGCTAGTCTCCAAAAAGGGACATGACATTTACTCATTATTTTGTTCTTGGAACTGTGGTATTTTTGTCTTTTTGAGCTGTATGACACTAGAAAATAGCATTGGTATTGAAAATGTGATAAAAGTTATCCTTGCTCTGTTTACATACACATACTTTTTATCATCTAGTTTGCAACTGCTTCTGATAAAATGTGTTTTGTCATCCGGTCCTACAGCTTCAGCCCTGGCAATTTGAAAGATTTCTTTTTCCATTTCGTTATAGATTATAAAAAGGGAGATTGTGCTTGCAGGTTTGACGATGAACAGGAGGTTGGCAGCCTTTTTGAGGAGGTATGGGAGGAGAACTCAAGTAGTGAGAGTGTTACTCTTCAATTATATCTACCTGAAATAGTTGCTGTACTTTGTGATGGAATGCTATCATCGTCATGGACAAACAAGAAAAAGGTTTGTAAAGAAGTTCAATTCACATACCATTCTGGTTTACATCTTTGACTGAACTGTATATTTTCCTAATTTTTATGTTATTGGACTAGTTCTTTCATACTTGATAAGATCTAGCGAACAAGTTACATCATTTTTATGTTTATGGCTTCTGATTGGTGACACTGTAAGTGAACTATAGTGTCAAGTTGTCAACTGAAACATTTTTTGGTTGTCGCATTTGTCTTCTCATTCTTACCTTCATGAAATGTTTATCTTTAATAATGTTGAAGTGGTTTGACATTTAATATATTTATCTTATCTTATCTTATCTCAGTCTGCAAAAGCAATGATAAAACTGGCAGAAGTTCTAAGTGAATCATTATCACCGTTTGTTCAAGACTTGTTGAAATTCCTCGTGAAAGAAATACCTGGGCGCATATGGGAGGTATATATATATATATATTGTTAGGAAATTTTACAAGAAATGCAATATATCTACTGTCTTGTACTTTGTTCTAAATTGGGTGATAACTGTCAACTATATAGTGACATCTGGTAAAATGTAATTTTGTCATTCATTCTATTTCTTTCTTTAAATGGAGATGCAAATGTTTAGCTTCCCATGATGTTTAATGCTATTGGTCTGTCAGGGAAAGGAGGTTATTTTGGAAGCAACTGCTGCTATTTGCAAAGCATGCCATAATGCAATATCTCCAAACGACCCCATTAGTCCAGATGCTCTAGTTACCGTTGTCTCTTCTGCATGTACTAAGAAAAAGAAGTCTTATCGCGACACAGCATTTCTTTGTCTAGAGAAGGTACGGCTGGCTAGCAAGTTTATATTTCCCTCTATAAGTTTTTTTGTCATCACTAGGTAGTTATGCATATATTGTTGCTTATTTATCGATACCAAATGTTTGGATTTCATCTCATTTTAAAGCAAAGTTACACCAAGGCTTTTGAAGCAGGGGACATGAAAATGGGTGGATGTGATTCATTCTTAAATATTAGGAGACAACAAAATAATCATATGTACAAAGAGAATGAAAAAGTATATTGGAAAATGTATTTCATAACAATTTTGCATCTAAAAACACTAGAAATTCCAAACATACATTGCACACAATCAGATTAATTCAGAAATGATTAAACTTGTGTTCAGGAATATAAAACTAGTGAATATTAATAATTTTGTACAGAATCCTAATTTTCAATTTAAAAGTTTCTAGCAAATCCCTTGCACATTACCACCCTTATCCTCGTCAACCTGTGTAGGGTGCTTAGGATCCATATTCCATCATGTTGCTAGTTGCTTTAGATACTTTTGGAGTTATTCATGCTTGAATATGAAGACTAATAAGGAAAATAATTATGTTCTTCACTCCTATAAGTAAGTATGTTCCTCTTAGTAGAGTGGATGAAGCTAAAGGTGGACTAGTTTCTCTCTACATTCCTACGTTCTTCTTGGGACTAGAGTGGATGAAGCTAAAGGTGGACTAGTTCCTCTCTACATTGGAGAAATGGACAATTTGTGAAAATAGGGGAATAATGACCCATTTGAGTTGAAAAAGTTACAATCCAGTGTGCCCCCTATCTAATTGGGATTTCTTGTTAAAATAGTAATCTATTTTTGACACCTCCACTATGTTGGGGATGCCACTCATTTATACAAGAAAACAAGAATTGTTGTCAAAGTTTGCTACCCTTTCCAATAGAAAATCTGTTTGAAATGGCAAATAGGAACCCTTCAAACACATGATTATCAATTGACACTCAGTTGTTAGGTTTATGGCTCTGCAAATTGAATAGTTAATAGTCAGTGATTTAAGAGTATTTATTGAAGTATCAAAGAAGACTTGTTTGTGATAACGATTAGTTGAAGACTTAGTTTTGGGAAGGTACCTTCAGGATGTATGTTATTGCTGAAGATAACCTTTGGTTGAATGCTTGTATGGAGACATATCTATCATTTAGTCATCAAGTTTTATGTAATAGAATGATCCAAAGTGCAATGGACAGTAACACTTAATGGATCAAATGTACGGTGGACAACCAGCGAGGATTTATCTATCTTGGGGACCGAAAGATATATCAAGTGCTATGAGACAAGGAGAAGCAAGGAGAGAACAATAGGCACTGTGCTAGAACTATAAGTTGCATGTTTATATCATGCAATATTTTGTAGAACGATCGGAGAGGTCGGATGTGCTATGATATGTCTAACCATTCCTCTACTTATTCTTTCTTTGCTTTTTGAAAGAATGGCAGAATACATTAATGATAAGACCTCATTTCCTAACTGTTTTGGATATTTGTTTGGTCATTTTCAGCAAACACTACTGTGCAGTTGCGTGGAGCGGTACTGATTATTCGAGTTGTGTAGCATCAACGAAGAGGATTAAGGACTTTGTTGTATGACCACAAGTGTTTGAAATAGTCCTAAAGTTGATGGTGAACACAACACATGGTGCGGAGTATTTCTGCTATACCATGAGTCGATCAAAGGTTCAGATCCTGCTAGATCAATTGACCTCCTTGAAGAGCAATAGTCCCCATTGCGTGCAATTGCAAAAGATGTGGGAAGCTGTTAACAAATTACACTTCAGTAAACCATTTTCCTTAGGAAGGAATTTGACTTGCTTTGATAACATGAAAGAGAGGGATCTTTTGTTGTCTTTTTATTTGACCTTGGCGTCAATTATTTGATCTGATTTTGCTGTAGGGCTGCATTCAGGGTTGATGTTTGCTTGCTGAGTGTCTCTGCAACATCTAAAGTGTCCAGCAAAGGTGTAAATAATGGCTCAAGAGTTCTGCATTGAAGACATGGATGTAGATACGAAGGTATATTCAGCTTGAAAGTGTTCTCCTAATTGCTTGGTGATAGTGTAGGGTCCGTATCGAAGTTGACAAAATTTACAGCAAAGTCCTGTTAATATTTCCTTCTGCAAATGAATCTATACTCAATCACCAACCTGAAAGGTCTATTGCACTTTATGTTTATCATGGTGCTGCTTGTAGTTAGCATAGCCTTCTATAGAATGATTTGCACATGTTGAATGGTAATATGCTCAATTAACTTAGCAGCTTTGTCAACTTTCTTTTGAGCTAAAGGAATGGCTATTGAAGATGACAGCATAGGATAAGCTACATCGTTGGGTGCCAAAGAAGTGAAACTCAAACAAACCTGAAAATTACTGTGCGCGGTAGAGTTTGTAGTGCTCTATTGTAACTATGTTGAATGAAAGTTAGACGTTAATCCCATGTGCATTACTTCTTGGAATTGTACACTCTAAGAAGATGCATGACCATCCCATGTACCCCTTCTCTCTGTCTATCAGTTTGAGGATGGAGTGCGGTAGACTTGTTCAACTTTTTGTCCATCATAGACCAAAGTGTTTTCTAGAAATCGCTCAAGAATCTTGTATCCCTGTCAAAGATGATAGTAGTTGGCAATCCAAAGTGGATCCAGACATGCTTAATAACCAAAATACCATTGTTTTGAAACATAGAACTGCATCTTCAAATTCAAAACGATAAAATTTCATGTTCAAAAGGTGCGTAGTGAGTTTTTTTGTACCATGCTTTGGGGGCTTGTTTCAACCCATACAATGATTTCTTCAACTTGTGCCTCTTGGCTGTCTACTGCAAATCCTTTTGGCTGAGTCATGCACACGGTTTCTTTAAGATTACCATTCAGAAAAGCAGTTTTAACGTCCATTTGATGAACTTTCCATCTGTTCTATGCTACCAAAGCCAACAAAGTCTGAATAGTAGTCCATTTTGTTGTAGGTGCAAAGGTCTCATTGTAATCGATTCTTTCCTTTTGGGTAAAACCTTTATGACAAGTCGTGCTTTGTCTTTGTCAAGTGAGCCATATGCTTTTTCTTATTGCAAAAACCCGATTACCACCGATCGATTTACATCTTATTAGAGGATCAACCAATTTCCAAGTCCCATTTTTACCAAGGCATCTTTTTCACTTTTCATCGATTTTCTCCATGCATCCAACTGTTTTGCTTGTTTGAAGGAGCTTGGTTAAGAATGAAAAGCAATATTGACTTTTTGTTTTGCATGCTCAAAAGTTGGCTTGTACACAGGTGTGCCTCCAACATCGAATTTTCCATTTTTTCTTGAATCTCTTCAAGAATTTGATCTATTTTCTGATTTGTTTTATATGTGTTTCTGGTGCATGTTTTCTCAACTTCATCAAGTCTGACATTTGTTAGTGTCTGTGTGAGCCATTTAGGCATCATCTTTTGTGTCTCTTGCAACCATTGGTTCCTCAATTTATCATTATGAAGTTCCTTTGTTTTCTGACAACTGGTTTGGAATCACTTGCTCATCCTCTGATGAAGTTTGAATTTCTGCTATAGGTGTTGTTCCATTTTCAATTACAGGAGATAATATAGAGTCAGGTAATTTCTAATTACATGTACACGCAGTGTTTGGGATCGCTTTATCAATCTCCTCAGAAACATATAAAATTTGGAAAATTTCTTAAGTTGACTAAATTTTCGATGTATGCTAGTTGTGTCCTTTGCAATTTCTCAAAAAACATCTCTTGTAATAAGAAATTTCTTGTGCTTTTCATCATGTAACCTGTATATGCCTTTGAGGATTCTAAATATCCAAAAATGATGAATTTACAACTTTTGTGGTCCAACTTGTACCTTTTCTCCTTTGGAATCAATGCATAGCATGTGGATTCGAAAACTCAAAGATGTTGCACTAAAGGAAGATGACCACACCAAACTTCATATAGAGTCTTCATTTGAAGGGCTTGATGGTGACTTGTTTCTGAGATACACTATTGTTTGACCTACATCTTCTCAGAAATGTATATTGAGTCTTGACCCCCTTGACATACAACATTGCAC
Source organism: Taxus wallichiana var. yunnanensis (assembly GCA_018340775.1). NCBI lineage: Eukaryota > Viridiplantae > Streptophyta > Pinopsida > Cupressales > Taxaceae > Taxus > Taxus wallichiana. The sequence goes on from CM031238.1 coordinate 866,094,026, forward strand.
GAACCATGTTCATCACAATTCTATTCATCCTCTTAGCTACTCCATTTTGTTGAGGAGTGCGAGTGATTGTTAGATGATGCTTGATCCCATTTTGATTCAAATAGGCGTCAAACACCGTTGAAGTGAATTCATTACCATTATTAGTCCCGACCGTCACAATGTGGGATTGCGCTTCATTTTCAATCATGGTTTGAGACTTTTTAAAAGTTTCAAAGCTTTTCGATTTTCGTTTTAGAAAGTAGATCCATGTGATCCTACTATAGTGATCAACAAACATTATGAAACATTTTTGACCACCAATGGAAAGAGTTGGTAGTGAACACAAATGAGTTAAGTAATTGCAACTTTCTATCATCTTACCATTTTGATGTTTGGAATGTGTAATGTCCCCAAAAGGGCACTTTGCTACCCCAAAGGAATTTTAGGCAAATCCCATATACCCAATGCAATTTATAGCAAAAGATTTATGCAGATCCGAATTTAACCCAGAAATGGCGACTAGGTCTAGGAATGAAAATGCATCAAATATGACACAAACCCACTGAATCTTTCAACCAAACAAATTAGCCAGCTTTATAAAAGAGGAATCATGAAAGAAATGCAGTTGAGAGCTCTAAAACACGTTGGAATTATTTTATAAAATATGCAGACAGTCTGCCCTCAGACATAGTTGTAAATGACACTTCCTTGACTCCAAAAATTCTGAAAAAGGATATTTTGATTTATAAAAAGCAAGAGTATGATCAGCAACTGAAAACAGCTCCAAAGCATCCCTCAAACACCATGTATCAGCTCCTTAGGCGGTCGCTCCACCTAGAAAAGGGCATAGAATATGATAACAATTTTTCTCTCCAAACCCTTGATCAAAATCTGCAAAAATTACAGCCTTCACATTGCTGGAAAATGATAGAAAACACAACCAACTCCTTGATTCCCAATGGAAACCCCTGTATGGAGAATCCTCTCACTAGAAGAAGGGTTTTCGTCCTTCTACTAGACTCTTTGAGGGTTTTCATCCTCTAGAGTAAATCTCTAAGGGTTTTCGTCCTTAGAAGATTGAAGATGCAAGCTAAAAGCTCAACATACAAATCTGATTTTAGAAAATAAACAAGTGATGCTCTCCTCAAGCAAGTCGACTTGCTTTTATAGATTTTATGGGCCAAATAGCCACCCTTGACATCCAATCAGATTTTAGCCCCTCATTTAATGTTTTTTTCCCTTAGATCCATCCCTAGGCAAGTCGCATTTTCTAGGGGAAAAATATAATTTATAAGGTGACTTTAGCTTTTCAACTTTTATTTTAATATTAAGTCTATAATATTTTATTATAAGTGTTTTTATAATATTTTCTCCCCTTGTGCACATCCCTTAGCCGTTGGGGAGACAAAATGGGCTAAGGGTCTTCGACCGAGAAGGGGATATTACCGAATGGTTTCACTTTTGTGTTTAGCTAAGATGCGGGCTTCACATTTTTCAATTTTTCGGCATAGTTGACAATTCTTCAACACCATTCATTGCATTGTGCGATTGTTGTCATCATAGTTTGTGTGCTTTGAAATTTGCACGCCACAAAAGACTTGGTGACATCCTTTGTTCAACGAGATGACCAAAGTTCTTTCCCCTTTTTCAAGACATTATTAATATTTATTTTTCATTTGCATTCTAACCCCTTGGCATGCCTAGCACTACAAGTGAGAGTCTTTTTAGTTAGTTTAATATGCACATAGGTTAGTTACTTTTATTTATTTAATTAATAAATAAATAAAGTGCACATAGTCTTAGCATTAAATATTTTAATGAGAGTTTATGTTTTCCTCCAAAAGGGAAAGGTCGGTTTTATTCATATATGCACCCCTTAGTTCTATAAATGGGAGGTAACATTTTCCTTAGAGGGGCATGTTGATGAATTATTGATTTCACTCCATGTTTGGAGAATTGGGATGTATGCCCTAGTTCTTGCATTGATCTCTCTTATTTGGATCCATTATTGAAGATTATTGAAGACCTTATTGTTCTTTCCATTTTGCTCTCGTGTTGAAGGTGTTTGTGCATGATATTTTCTCTCTAGCTTTGGCGACTTGTCTAGGGTATTGGCGCATTTTATTGAGGGTAAAATCTGCATGTTATTGAGTATTTTGAAGGGTTCTAAGTGCTGGAAATTATTTATGCAATTTACCCTAACCATAAATGACTGGTTTGGGATTTCGGGGCTGATTTGAGTGGTTTTAGTGCATGCAAAGATCTGATATTTATTTTGATGAGAAACTCATAATTTTCCCTTTCTACTACATTTGGTTTCAAGTTAAAAGAGTTAGTATTTTGGGAGTTATTAATTTCCAAAGTTTCAACTAATTTTCAGCAGTTATTATTTATTATTTTTACTTCTGCAAATTGTATTGGATAAAGAAGTGTAAATACCAACTGGATTGCCCATCAAACCCTCACCTTGGCTCACTCCAACCCTATTTGGGTTGTATTGAAGCTGACACTAGGGTTCGTTGAGGTAAACCTAGGAGGGTTTATCTTCTAAGTGTTTATTTTTGCAAGTATTTAATAATAATCAGTTAATATCCTACAAGGGGATATTACAGTGGTATCAGAGCTTCTTTCCTCTACTCTTGTGGGGGTTTGTGTGGCAAAAACAAGGAGGAATAAGGCGAAATTAATTTCATAAATCTTGGAGTTGAATTGGTGCCCTAAATGTGTTGGGCGACCTAATTTTTGGGAAAAAATTAGGGTTTGGTGTTGGCTAGTCAAAATCTGGTTTTGGGATATTGTTTCTCATATTTTTGTGACCCAAGATCCAAAATTTCAGCTCTTTTGGACTTTCCTAGCCAAAGATACGGATTTTTGAAGTTGCTATATTTTTCTGCAGTGTTTCAGTTTTTAAAAATCAGATTTCAATTATTTTCAGAAAATTCCTTTTGAAAAGTTGCTCCATAATATTATCTACCATTCCCCAAAGTTTCATGCAATTCCGAGGTGTTTTGAGCAAGTTATGTCATTTTTCTAAATTCAGCTAGGGATAGTGACGAACTTACTATTTATAGTAAGTCTCCCATTTTCAGATTTAGAAAATTTTTTGGCATATTCAAATTGGAAAAAATATTTCAGAATTATTGCAAGTTGTTTGAGGTAAATCAGAGCAGTTTTCTTCTTTTCCGGCGGGTATTGTTTTGTAGATCATGGAGATTGCCAGTGACGGAGGTTTGAGAACCAAGCTCTATAAGCTTGGGAAACGACTCAAAAAGATTTCATTTGAGAAGAGTGTATTGTTCCACACTCTTGAAAAGATAGTGAGTTGTTTATGTTTGATAGAGCAATCTGATTATAGCTCTATGTTTTCAGTTGTAGCTCCTTTGGTAACACACTTGGCTAGAACTAATTTGTTGAGACATGAGGAGGTGGATGTGAGACTTTTGGTCATTGCATGCATTAGTGAGGTCACACGGATAGCAGCCCCAAGTTTGCCATATGATGATACTACTATGGAGGAGGTATATGATCTCATGGTTGGAAGCTTTCAAAAGCTTTGGGACATCACAAACCCTCACTTTGATAAGAGGGTTAAGATCTTGAAGAACATGGCTCAGGTAAGGTCTTGCATTCCAAAGATCTTGATTGTAATGACGTCATTTTGCACATGTTTGAGGTTTTCTTTGATGTTATACATGATGAACATTCACATAAAGTAATGGATTCTATGCAAACAATAATGTCTCTAATATTTAATGAGTATGAAGAACCCCACAACCTTTGTTATCCATACGTGTGGAAGGATTGAAACAAAAGGAATCATGTCTTGCTCACTTTTAAAGAAGAGTCAAATCAATGCGCAAGCAAAGTAAAGACATGCATCCAAGGTATGAGCACTTTTGTTTTTGATGATGATGAATTTTTGGCATCTAATGATTGCGATGGGTTTGAATGGGTCCAAAGAGAAATCAAATTTGGTTGATGTGAAAGATCTCAAACCCGTTTTGTACTTGTTTTTTTTTTTTTTTTTAAATATTGCTATATTTGCCCGAACTGAATTAATATCAAATGAATCCATGAAATAACACTCTCACCGCATAATAATTAAAATTTTTCCTTGTCGCAAACTCCATTTTGCAAATTTTCATTTATAGAAATGGCGCCTCATTTAAATGATTGATTTCTTTATAAATAACGCAGCCATACATTCAACATTGATTTCTAATGATAAATAACTAGGGCAAACACAAGTAGAAATCTGCAAATGGAATAATACGATTTTTGAGATACTTTTTTGCCAAAACTCCCGATTTGAATCCAAATCAAATCCCGATTTGGTATATATATGTGGCAAATGTATAACAATAAACTAGGTCATGAAAATACCTCCGATAATGCATACATCAACTTGCCATAGAACAAGTCGCCCACTCTGATGGTGTTGGAGGAATGCCCATGCAATTTCATTTCTCTATCTCGAAGCTTGAAAATAACTTTGGGAAACATCAAGATCAAACCCTCACTTTGATAAGAGGGTTAAGATCTTAAGAGTAAAACATGGCTTTCCGTCCTGGATTTTGTCTTGCATTCCAATGTTAGATCTTGATTGTAAAATGATAATAATTTTTCCACATGTTTGAGGTTTTCCTTCATGCCATAAACCCTGAGGAACATTCACATGAAGTAATGGATTAATATTAATTAATATTGTCTCTAATGTCGCAGTATTTAAGAACCTCCCAAACAACCTTTTGTTATCCATACTTTTGGAAGGATTGGAACAAATACATTTTCCTAAGTCTTGCTCAAATAGTTTGTTAATTCAATAGTGCTTTAATGAATTTTACTTTAATGTGCGAAGCAAATAAAGAATAATCCAAACCGGTATGAGCACTTTTGTTTTTGATGATGAATTTTTGGCATCTAATGATTGCATGGGTTTGAATGGGTGCAAGGAGAAATCAAATTTGGTTGATGGGCATGAAGAGGATATTAGTGTCAAGCATATGCATGATCAAGAAGAAATGATGGCAAAGGAACATGTGATGGAAAAATCATATTTGAGGGGAGTTGTTCAACCCCACCACGAGCCATTTGAAGGGCAAGGAGAAGGCATGGTCAATGATCTCACCGTAGAAGGGTATACTCATTCATATAATACATCATTTGTGTCTACTTCTATGTGGCAAAAAGAAGAAATCTTGAAGCATTCATTGTATGGTAATAATCTTTTGATGTTTGACAAATTATTAGTGCCTACTAATTACATCAAGTTGAATATGAGTGCAAAAGGAGTAGGTTTTCAAGAGGACTATGAAGATGGGCTTGTGAAGAGGTATGCTTATAAAGGAAGGACATCATGGAATGTTTATGGTAATTTGCAGTTCGCTGTAATTTTCCGAACAACAGGCCCTTATGGGCAATTGAATGAGGTTTTTCACCCAAGCATGAGTCTCATGGATGTTCCAAGTCATTACCCACCAAGTATGAAAGCTTGTGGGGAGGACAAAGGGGTTTTAGACAAGGAAAGTAATGAGGAACTAAGTGCTGTTCCAAACTCAAAAATTCTGAGTTTTGTAGATGTTGGGGGCAGCCCAAGGTATGATCTTTCTTGTTTTATTTCTCCTCAAATCTTGAGTTTTGATGGATATGATTTTGAGCATGATAGGGAGATGGATATGAGGTGCAACATGGAGTATATTGGTTGCATTTTTATTGGTACTCTTGCTCTTAACATTTGGGTGCATATGGAGCATGATGGAAAAGGAGAAAGAGTGATCATCACTCTTCCCAATGATGGAAACCATAACAATAAGCTTGTTGGTCCGTATGAGAAATTCATCATTAGAAGGCACAAAGGTATGATGATTTCATGTGTTTTGCCTCCTATCATAAGGGAAAATCATTGGCACAAAGTAAGGTACAAGGTTCCTTGGTTTCTCTATGATAATATTCATAAATGCATGCATTATATTTCAGCTCTCTCATTTCCTTTTGAGTATAGAAGAAGAGAAAATTTGTGGTGTTATCTTGCACATATTGCTTCATGTGGTAAGAGGATAAAAGGATTTGGGTTTTGCAAGTTTGGTTTGGATATAGGAATATCATTTCATTTCCTTTGTCAAATGATGCTAACTCCTATCTCTTGGGAAGACGTGAAAGAAGGATGGATCACATGGACTACACTTTGCATGGTAAGAAGTTCATTTTCAGATTTTGAGCTACAGTTATGTCTTCCATTTGGGTGTTTGATTGAGATACTACCAAGGGTAAAGTCAACCAAGGATAAGTATTGGGAATGTATGAGTGATGTTGCTTACATGACCACCATCTTTTGGGCTTCAATGAAAAGTATGAGAAGTTTGAAGGAACATGGTATGAACTTTTCTCAAGGCATTTCATTTTCAGCTGTGCATGTGGATAATTTTCAGTTTGTTATGATTGAGGATGAAATTTCAGCTATATGGGAGCCATTTCTATTCACTAAGTTGATGATCATTCATGTTGGGAAAAAATTCTGAATTATGCTAGCTATTGTCCTCTCATTTTTATGGATAATACTATTAGGACCAGCTCCACTATCACTCCCAAAATTCAGATTTTTTACATACATTTGGTGACATGGTTGTTGGTATTTGATTTTGGCTCATGGGTAACTATTTGGGGGTGGAAACCAGCCATCCTAATTTTGATTTTCGAGGAAATAATGCATGATTACAACAATATTTGGAGCCACATAACAGATTTTGGGGACAACCAATATATGAGGGAGATTTGGGAGCTCTCCATGCCTTGGAGACATGAAGAAGAAACAGGAAAAGTGTTTCTCAACACTTGTTTTTCTAATGAGTTTGTTTCATGTGCAGGATTGAAGACATATGATGGAAGATTGTTGTCCTATTCATTTCATGAGGGCGTTTTTGAGTGGGCAGCCTTGGAGCTTAGCAAAGCTCATCCTATTGATGCTTCTTTATGCCATGTTGAGGACACCATCTCTTGGAGCACATGTTATGGAGTTGATGACCCATCTTTTTGGGTTGACATGAGGGAAAGAAATTTGTTCTTTCCAACTCTTCGCCACTTGACAGGCACCGGATCGAGGCTTTGGATGCACCACCCCACATCTTCTCTTTGGGGCATGATGCATGGATCTATGAGCTTGCTATTGCTTGAGGGCAAGCAATTTCCGAGAGGGGAGGACTGTAATGTCCCTTTTTCAAGACATTATTAATATTTATTTTTCATTTGCATTGTAACCCCTTGGCATGCCTAACACTACAAGTGGGAGTCTTTTTAGTTAGTTTAATGTGCACATAGGTTAGTTACTTTTATTTATTTAATTAATAAATAAATAAAGTGCACATAGTCTTAGTATTAAATATTTTAATGAGAGTTTATGTTTTCCCTCCAAAAGGGAAAGGTCGGTCTTTATTGGATATTGCACCCCTTAGTTCTATAAAAGGGAGGTCGCATTTTCCTTAGAGGGCATGTTGATGAATTATTGATTTCACTCCATGCTTGGAGAATTGGGATGTATGCCCTAGTTCTTGCATTGATCTCTCTCTTATTTGGATCCATTATTGAAGATTATTGAAGACTCCATTGTTCTTTCCATTTTGCTCTCTTGTGTTGAAGGTGTTTGTGCATGATATTTTCTCTCTAGCTTTGGTGACTTGTCTAGGGTATTGGCGCATTTTATTGAGGGTAAAATCTGCATGTTATTGAGTATTTTGAAGGGTTCTAAGTGCTGGAAATTATTTATGCAATTTACCCTAACCCTAGCGACTGGGTTTGGGATTTCGGGGGCTGATTTGAGTGGTTTCTAGTGCATGCAAAGATCTGATATTTATTTTGATGAGAAGCTCATAATTTTCCCTTTCTACTGCATTTGGTTTCAAGTTAAAAGAGTTAGTATTTTGGGAGTTATTAATTTCCAAAGTTTCAGCTAATTTTCAGTAGTTATTATTTATTATTTTTACTTCTGCAAATTGTATTGGATAAAGGAGTGTAAATACCAACTGGATTGCCCATCAAACCCTCACCTTGGCTCACTCCAACCCTATTTGGGTTGTATTGAAGCTGACACTAGGGTTCGTTGAGGTAAACCTAGGAGGGTTTATCTTTTAAGTGTTTAGTTTTGCAAGTATTTAATAATAATCAATTAATATCCTACAAGGGGATACTACAACCCAAGAACCAAACCACTATGTATTTCTTGAGGCATTTTCTAGTTCATCTAAAATGAAAAGCATATCTTCACTTGTGAATTGAGTAGAGTCTGGTTTTGAGGCTTTCTTCTTTTCTTTGTTTGCTTCTTTTTGTTTTTGATAGGCCTCAATTTTGTCCCATGATGTTTTGCATTCATGAGGCTTCATGATTTGTTTCACATTTTTATTCTCCTACTCTTGTCCATTATTCTTGCTAGTTCCGCCTACTCGCTCTTTATGTCTTCCCTTGCCTCTATCACTGGAAGTGGAAGCCTTATTGGAAGAATTTCCCTTTTGATGAGCATAGCACATACTTTCACTTGAGGTTTCAGTCTTTCTTCCAAAGGCCTTTTCTCTTTTAGCCATCTTGTCAACCAATTGATCAAAAGAGAGTGACTTCAACTGATTGCTTGCTTGTAAAGGCTTTAAATAGGTTGAGTATGTGGGAAGAAGAACTTTTATGAAAGTAGTCATGTATACGTCAACTTTGTCATGAACAAATTCAACATCACGTTTGATCACACAAATTTATGATGCCACACTCATCACACCATCATTTATCGATCAAGATTGAACAATTTCAGTTGTGGTCATTTGAACTCCAACTCTGAATGAGAATCATACAAATCCTTTAGTTTGTTTAGTGCTTCCCAAGGTGTGTTGCACCCTTGTATGTGATGAAAAACTTTGCCATCCATTGAGGCCCTCATCAAGGCCAATGCCTTAGAATTCTTTTGCTTCCATATTTGTGATTCTACCTTTGTTGTTGGTTCCACTAGTTGCGTCTTTCCATCACAAATGTCGAACCACAAATCATTGAAGATGAGAGTGTTCTCAACTTGTCGTGACCAATCCAACCAGGTGTCCTTCCTAGTTAGTGTTGTGCCAACAATTGAATTTATTGAATGCATTTTGTAATGAAGGGAGATGGATTGGTTCCTTATCACTTCAAAAGGTTCTATTTTTTATATATCACTAAACCAATATACCAAACCTCTCGATATGCTCACCCTTCCTATATACCCATCAATAGATACATGGGAGAAGCCCAACCATTCTATAGACCCATCGGTACGTGATAGAGATTTTAAAGCATATGAGAGAAGAATGGTATGCAATACCTAGGTAGTATATGAAAAGGATTGGCTCTATCATTGACACAAGCTTAGCAAGAAAACCTCATATGTGGATGTCACTTTCCTATATACTTTGTATTCCTTACTTTTGGGTTTTACGTCTAGCAATAGACACGAATGGGTAATGGAGGCAATATGAAAAAATTATTTTTCCTTATTTAACCTTGGAAATTTATGGGGATAATGCCACAGTGTTGTTGTTGCAACTATATTAGGTGATAAATCTATTAGTTCGATCGCGACGACATTACTTGTATGTGTGAACTAGAGACACCGTTAATACCAAATGTTGTCGGTGTGTTTGTTTGAAATGGTTTGCACTATTTGATTTGTTTTTTAAATTTTGTTTTATTTTAAAACGAATTTGCTTGCATAAAAATGACTTATTTATTATTTTTATAAGTCAATTAAAAATATAGTATTAACTTACTTTTATTTTGGGGAAATCCTCCAAAATATATGCCTTTTCAAATTAAAGCATAAAAAGAAATAAGTTTTTAGAAAAAACTTTGCTTTAGTCAATATGAGGCGGCAGTTTGGTGAGGCCAAATGGAAGACTGCAGTGCTGATTTGCAGCCTCCAGTGCTTAGTCACCTCCAAAGGAAACCTTCAGACCTTCTGACACTACAGCAGACCTCCAACATACTTCTGATGTCCGCAGATTTCAATGCAACTAGTATAGATGCTTGCAGGTGTGTTGAAACTCACAAATGTTTGACCAAATTGGTGGAAATGACATCTTTTCATGGAATCCAAATCACAGCCTGAAATGCGAAAGATATGTGTGCAGGTCTGATAGTCAGCTTCCTCACATGGAATATCTTTATTGATAGCTTTAGCAGGTCTGAAAAAGCCAATAAGAATGTTGTAGGTCTGCAATTCCAGCTGAAATCCCAATGAATGGAAGAGTGCAGATCTGAGCACATTCAATGAAAATGCACTGAAAGTTGGTATCTTTAAACTGTAACACGACATATATACTATGCAAAATAATTCTGAGCAGGCCATACAGCTGAAAAGGAGGATAGAATGTTTTTCTTGTGTATGGCTGGGGTAGGAAAATGATTTGCAGTAGGAAGAGAATAGTGGAGGATAGAAAAATGAATAAGCAAGCCAGTGCTCTAATACCATTGTCAGGCCAGGAATGGGCTGAATGAAATTGACAATAAATTTGGTGAAAACCAAAAATGTGTTCGTTGGTAGGAATGAGAGAAAAGTGTTACAAATATATTGTGACATTATTAATAAATTGTAATATTATTAATAATGAGTTAATACAACTCATATTAATAATATAATTAATAGTTGTGTGTGAGTGAAGTTGTTGAATAAACAACTCATGTAGTTATTTTGGTGTGTGAGATAATAAAGGGATGTGAGAGATATCCTATGGATAAGTTTGAGAGATTCATGGAGAGTGATATGAGGGATTGAAGATGAAGTTCGACTCCATCATTGTAGGAGATCAAACATTATAAAATGTAACCTCTATTATTGTAATTGATATCCCGAATGAATTCAGTTTCTATATTATTATTATTTGGTGTTTTATTATTGTACAGATTCGATCAGTGGTATCAGAGCAGGCAATCAGTTCAATAATGGAGCTGTGATGTGTTGTACGGGAAGAGCCACTGTGGTTCTTGGCTGACCTGGCTAATGAAGAGATTATCAATTTTGAGTTACAAATCATAGTAAAACAATGTTTTTCCTTTTGTAAAAGGTGTTCTAAAGCCATTTATTTGCGTAGTAGTATCAAGGTGAATGCATATCTCAACCAGTATATTGTCCAAGCTACATTAAGCATTAACTGTGTTATTGCATTGGTTTTGATTCACCATACTCGTGCACCAGTTAACCCATGTATGTTTTGTGCATCTGTCTTCCACTCGCCGTACTCTTCACTTTGCATCTGGCTTGATATATATTGCATCATTCAGATTACTTTGACAGTGATTTGATTGGTTCGGTTTCAAAAGATTTCAATACTGCCAAACTCTACGCTGCCAATAGAGCTACATCAGGCATTGTATTCATATTTGGATTGAGTTTCAGTGGATCTTTTATACAAGTGCGTGGATTTAGAAATTGTAGGTCGGAATTCTGCAATTCGGTGATTGTTTGCTTTAATATTCTCAGTCCGTTTGTGGCCACGTGTAGTCTGTGAGATCTACCCGTTCTTCTCTCTGACGAATTCTGCGGAGCGGCATTCAGATCTGCCTAGTATTCTTTTGAGTTTGCGTGAATTTTCTGTTGGACCGTGGATGTGTTTCATTTTTTGTGAAGGATTATATACACATGTGCATGTCATATTTGTCAACATCCGCATTGGATCTGTAGTTGTTCTTCAAACTGGATCGTCTATTCTCGTAATATAGAAGCCACTTTGAAGAAACGTAAAGCGCAGATCTAAGAATCTTATCGAGGGAATCAGTCTGAGGAAGATTCTGCTGTAAAAATTTGGCAGTCTGTCTGTGTGCTTGAGGAAACAAATTTATAAAAGAGTCCTCCTGGCACTTCATCACGTATCCAGCTACGTTCTCTCATTTACCACCGAGCTCGAGCTATCCACAATTCATCGCTGTCATGCATTTCGCCTGAGTTTGACAATCAACTGACCAGTTCAAGTCGTCCACCCGTGTATGCATTTCCATGCAACTTCCGTAGTATCCACGTATGTCATTTTTTTAAAAGGTGTAGTTGTTTTTTGTTTTATGGGTCATTATTTTATTGTTCTAAGTAATTCTAAATCCAATCTTTAATTGGATTTTCCTTTTGTCAAGAGTGAAAAACTTTGTCATTTGTTTTGTAATTGTATCACGTTTGTCTCTATTGTTCGTTATTAAGAGTGCACTGATAGGTGAGATCCAACTTTCAATATAGTAAGTGTATCGTGTCTAAAAGAAAGTCCTTTATCATATAAGTGATATTTAAAAGGTCCTCATTAGTTTTTTTTAAAAATTATTATTGTCAAATAAGTTAAAAGAGTCTTTTTCAATAGTCTTTGTTTATAAGTGTCAATGTAAAGGTTAGTTGCAAGTCAAATACCTCAAGTCAAGATAAAATAAGATAAAGATAAATATATTAATGTCCAACGAATGACCACAAAAGTAGGTCAATGGGATTGCAGCCCAAACAATATACAAAGTGCGAGCGGGGACAACTCAAAACGAGTTCCCAAAAACAAAAAAGAAGAGAAAAGACAACAAAAAGAAACCCGAAGCCAATACCCCCACAAGCGGGGGCAATGGAGCAAGCGGGGAGAAAAACGAGGGAAGAAAAGAAGGGAATCAAGGGGGTGGCAAACGAGGACCAATGGTCTAATAAGGAATGGTAGCCACAACCCTCCTAACATTAGAGGCCGACGAAAATAAGCTCTTGATGGACTGACAACCTGAAGAGGGGGGTGAAAACCTCCTTCCCTGCTAAGATCTATGACTGACGCGACGACCATGGGGACAAATGGAGCTGGACTGCCCTCTGGTACGTGTGTGTATCCGATTCTGCTGGTGGTGATCGAATGGAGTTGGACTGCCCTCTGGTAAGAGTCAATGTTAAAATATTGTAAATAAAAAAAAAAATTGCCTCACGGGCGCATTTTCGGTTGAATCATCATTTGTTGAGGTTGTTGGTTGTCCTTGGAAAACCATCCTTGTAGGTTGTTGGCTGTCCTACAAAACCATCCAGATCATGAGCACGCACAAGCGGCAAGCTGCAGAAGGAAGTGTGATTATTTTTTCTACCTTGTCAACATTAGGGGAGTGTATATTGGGAATTAATAATGTTAACAATAGGGGAGTGAATGTTACAAATATATTGTGACATTATTAATAAATTGTAATATTATTAATAATGAGTTAATACAACTCATATTAATAATATAGTTAATAGTTGTGTGTGAGTGAAGTTGTTGAATAAACAACTCACGTAGCTATTTTGGTGTGTGAGATAATAAAGGGATGTGAGAGATATCCTAGGGATAAGTTTGAGAGATTCATGGAGAGTGATATGAGGGATTGAAGATGAAGTTTGACTCCACCTTTGTAGGAGATCAAACATTATAAAATGTAACCTCTATCATTGTAATTGATATCCCAAATGAATTCAATTTCTATATTTTTATCATTCGGTGTTTTATTATTGTGCAGATTTTATCAACAAGATCACAATATAAAGACCACGTATGTGGCTGTTCATTCATCTTCGAAGATGACTGTTCATATCCTACTATAAGACAAAACTTCTACTCCTAAGATTAAATAATATTATGTCCAAGAATATTACAATTATTTGTGGTATGGAGATGCATTAGGTAAAAGTAGTCTTGGAATTAGATCAATAGAATGTTTTATCACACAATGTTTGAAGAACTTCGTAGGTGACTGAATTATATCTTTGTAGTTTTCCAACACATTGTTTAATTGATGTGTGTTTGGTGAAGCAACAGCGTGTTATGAGTTTGAGCCACAAGGACATTCTTAGATCAGGTCTTATCATCAAGAGTACAAATTTCGTATTAGAACTTACTAGCTTCTTACACTTTGCTTGGGCGCTAATGAGTGAAAGTGTAGGAACTATTTCTGGTATGCAAAGATCTTGTCAATACCATCTAGGATAATATTTCTTGGATTTTCTTCATAAATTTCATGCCGATGAAAAAGTTATGGTTTTCCCAAGTAAAACATCACATACCTCTAATGGTGCCTCATCACAAATACTTGCATCTTGGAAAGGCTTGATTTTGCACTCCGAGAGACACTACTTAGCAAGGTGCCTCTCATAGCCTAAACCAAACCATTTAATGGAGTATGTTTGTGGGTGAAGTGTCGGTGGTAAGTGCAATCTTCAAACTATTATAGAAGAAATCGGGGTCTTCTAACTTCCGTTGTCAACGATGAAGTGTATTGGTTGTTCATTGACCCACATTTGAGGGTGGAACAATATTTATGCATCCTTTGAATTTGAAATGTAGGAAGAAGTGATGTTTATGGTACCTACCAGAGCATTAGGTTCGAGAGGCCATGATCTATTTACCTTTATTTGGTGCTGCAGTGATAGTACCTAATGGTTCAAGTTGTGCATGTAGAGTTTTCCTAGTGCCACACGCTTCCTTGGGTAATGACAACAGGAATTGGGAACAAAACATCAAATGCTAGATTTGGGCTTCTTATTATGATTATTTGATGGTGTATTCGGCGTTTGGTGATGGGAGAAGGGCCATTTCTTTTTTAGATTTTGTTTGATTCCAAACTAGGAATCTTTTTCTTTGGACTTCGCTTAGTTGTTGCTTCAAATTTTCAAGCAAATATGTAGGCTTCTCCTAGGTTGGAGAAAATCCATATTAGATTTGAGTGTATGGTCTCAAGCTTGATCTATATTCGAAATAAGATTTTGATAAGTTCGTGAACATTCAAGTTTGAAACCAATGTATGAAAGGCATGTATATTCTTGAATGGATTGATTATGGATTGAAAGTTTGATGTACTGATCATCATAGTTCCCAATAAGGTAATTGGTAGCTTTCGAGTTTCTACAAAACCCTTTGAAGTATCTATAGAAGAGTGTAAGTCATCATCTTGATGTGTAGTGCAATAGTTATTCCACCATTTCTTTATAGATAATGAAACATCTTCTTAAGAAAAAGATTATCTTTTCTTGGTTAGAGAAATTATTTATTGTGTATTATGAATAGATTAGATTCAGCCTAAGTAGTTGGTTCGGTGTAATGTCCCCAACGGGATAAAATTTGACCCCGAAAGGAATCCTGTAATTGTGATTTATAACAACTAATAGATATATACTTGAAAAATAATGCAAATTTGAATTAATTATAGGAAAATGTGACTTGCCTTGGTGATGGAATGCACTCACAACTGAAGAAAATTCGCCCAATTTCTTTATCAAACAAATCAACAATTTTTATAAGGACAAAAACATTAGAAAAATACCAAATTGTTGATCAATAATAGGCTGGAATTTATTTATAAAATCTGCAGACAGGTTCAGACTTAGCTGAAAATGGAGCTTCCCAAGCCCAAAAAAGATCTTTCTTAGCTGATCTTGGCCTCTAAAAATCTGATCATAATACAGAAAATCAGATTGGATTCAAATGTGCCCTAGATCATGTAGAAACACCCACAAGGTAGGTCGCACCACTCTTAGAAGGGTTGGGATAAAAGGTAGAACTCAACAACAATCTTCTATCTTCAAACCCTAGCTGGAATCAACACAAATCTGCAACTCTAACCTTCAACATTGTTGGTCTTCAATGGAAAACACAAGGGAAGAAGAGTTTTCGTTCTTCTTCCAAGGCTAAAGAGGGTTTTCGTCCTCTAAAGCAAAACTACAAAGGGTTTTCGTCCTTTGAAGTTGAAATGGAAAGCATGCAAGCTTATACCAATATTCAAAAAATTATGAGATGTAAAAGATATCCTCTCCAATGCATGGCGACTTGCTTTTATAAGTTGTCTTGGCCTTTTAGCCACCCAAAACAACCAATCAGCTCACTTTGCCTCATTTAATGTTTTCCACTTGCTTTATTTCATCCCCATATGGGTCGCATTTTTCCTCTAGTGGAAATAAAACATAAAGTTACTTTTTCTTTTTCTTTTTTTTCTTTTGTTTTAATTTCGTCACTAATAAATTAATTTAAGTGCTTATAATAAGGTTTCATATGCACTTTATAATTAATTAATTAGGACTAGTTTCCCTTTTGTTCATTTCCTTGGCCGTCAAGAAACAAAATTAGGCTAAGGGTCTTCGACCCACTTTGCTTTTGAGAAGGGGATATTACAATCCTCCCTTCCCCAAATTGCTTGCCCTCAAACAATTGTAACTCATGTGCCCAAGTGCCATGTGCAAGAGATAAAACATATTGTAGTGCTCTAAGAGTCTAGATCCCATACCTGTCAAATGAGAGAGCTCTTGCCAAAAAATATAGCTCTCATGATGCTCATAAACATGAATTTGGATCAAGGGATCCACATACTCCATATTGCAAACTTGATCCTCTAACTTATCATGCTTCTCATGAGGAAAATAAATTTGATTATGCAGCAATAAATATGACATATTATCATTCCTTTCATACCTTGGAGTATCCTTGAGATCTTCATTTCCTTTTTCCTTCATGACATCTTGACTTTGTTGTACCAAATCCTTAGCATTCTTGTCAACAATGGGCTGAATATCCTTATGATAGGACTGCTGAAATAAAAAGATGCATCTCTCACCACAAAATCTGCATCCCATGCAATCTGCCTTCTTTTGAAAGAACTCTCCATACTCTTGGCTGCCACAACTTGAGAAGTACCATTCCTCATACCTTGCAAAACAACTTCCTTGTCTTGCACTTTGAACCTCAACTCCGTAGTCTCTATGTCACCACATTCGGTGAATTTTATGCAAGAAAATTGAAATTCGCCGAATTATTTATTGAACCCAAAAGTTCACCAAATTCGTCAAATCTAATCATCCCAGGAAGTCCCGAGGGCAATAATATCAAAAAAATCGTTTAAAATTCCTTCAGATTCGTAAAAGGTGTTTTAGGGTTTTATTCTAAAACTATAAACAACCATTCACGATTCGATAGGATTTTTAGCGATTTTATGGATCACCGACGCCAACCAGGAGTGTGGAGTGTGGACCAGCCAGTCTCGAACTTGCTTGTATATATATGCGAGCTTATAAATATATTTCGAACTTGCTTTTATATATACATGAGCTTATAAATATAGTTTAGGTTTAAGTATTTTATATATTTTAGGTTTTTTAAATATAGTTACATATTATAATTTATTTATTTATATATATAGATATAGATAAATATATATAGATAATTTATAGATATATATATATATATATATATATATATATATATTTATTTATTTATTTATAGTTTTAAATTTTTTTAGTAGCGAATTTAATCACGAATTTTATCTTTATTTTTTTATCAACAATTTTCTTACGAATTTATACTCGCGAATTCAAACACGAATTCGAATGCGCTGAGAGTTAGTGTAGTCCGATAATTTTGGATGCATTCACCCAAAGATTGCAACCATTGTACTCCAAGTACTATATCCACTCACCAATGCCAATAACATAAAAATCATCTCTTACCTCATGACTTCCTAAGGTGAACTCAAGTTGTGGAATCTTCTTTGTACATGAGATTGAATGTCCATCCGCCACTATCACGTTGAAACCTTGGAAATCTTCCATCTCCAATCCCATTCTTGTGACCAAGCCTTCATCAATGAAGTTATGTGTAGCTCCACTATCTATCAATATGGTGATCCTTTGTCCATGAAGAACACCTCTCACATGAAAAACATGGTATCTAGGTGCTCCAGATAAAGTAGCTAGTGTTCCATCCGTGGGAATCACTTCCTCATTCTTTGGACATTTAATAGATTTATCTTATCGTATCTTATCTTATCTTATCTTTGCTTACTCCTCATCTTCTTCGGATCATCACTCTCTTCGTTTGCATCTATTTGAAATCACTTCAATATAGTGGGCTGCCCTTTTTCCACGACAACGGTGGTCAGGTGTCCATGGGTCCTTGCATGTGAAACATAATTTTTTTCTTCTCAACTCATTTCTTGCCTCTATCTCCTTGTTTTTTTATCCATTCTTTTGCATCAGATTTACCTTGAAAAGTCTTACCTTGTTGCCCAACATTTGGTGCCTTTTGCTCACTATTGGAAGTAGTTCTTGGCTGTCCAAAAGACCCCTTTGGCTGCCCCAAAGGTGCTGTCCCATAAGGTACAGTTCGCTGCTGTCCAAACTGCAGATTTTTGCCTTTAGGGACTGAACTTTCCAAGTCCAAAGACTTCTTAATAGCTCCTTGTAGAGATGGAGGACTGAAGGCTTTGACTAGGCCTCTAAGTGGCTCCGCTAGACCTTCAATAAACAGCAACACAAGTCTTCTTTCCCATCACTTTGCAAGTCTCTGAAAATCTAAAATATTCTTGTCCAAAGATCCTTCTTGCTCGAGTTGGGCTAACTCTCTAAAATGCATCTCCGGATCTATCCTATCAAACCTTGACTGAATTCTTCAATGGTGGTGATGGAACCATGCCCTTGTGTGATCAATCCATGATACCACCATTCATGTGCAACTCCCTCCAAATGCAAAGTTGCAAATTTGAGGGCTTCTTCTTCATACATTGGATTCAATGAAAGATATGTATCTAATTTTTGTAACCAAGCTCTAGCTGAACATTTATCTGAACCATCATAAGAAGGAAGAGTTACCTTACCCAACCTTTGTTGTATGTCTCTTCTCGGTGGCTCTGTTGAACTCTTCTATTTTTGTTTGTGCCCTTGTTATTCTTCACTTGACAGAAGTCCTTGAAAGACAACATCTCTCTCACTCTAAAACTGAGTGTTGCATATTCTTCACCCCATGCCTCTATGTCTTCAACATCGCTAGGAGCATCTACCTCAATCAGTTGTTCCTCTCTTTGAAGAAACTTGGCTCTGAATATTTGAGGTGGAGGCTTGATGGATGTCTTTGTCGGTCCAGATGAGCTTCCTTCACCATTGTTGGTGGCACCTTGGTTACCTGATATATTATGCCCATGTAGAGCCTTTGCCAAGTCCATGATTGAGCCTATCAATGCATCACACATTTCCCTTTGAGATTCCCTCAACACATGTTGCATTTCTCTTTGGCTTTCCCTTTGAGATTCTCCCAGAGCCTATTGCAATTCTCTTTGGCTTCGTCTAATCACCTCATGCATGTAGCTTAGCTCATTTGTAGGAGGAGCTCTCTGATCATGCTCGTCCATTGTTCCTTTCTTTGGAGTATTCCTTCTTTCATGAACTATAGGTGATTTTTCCGATTGCATTCAGATATGATTTCCTCCTTCATAGGCTAAGAGAATCATTGCTCTGATACCATTGTAATGTCCCCAACGGGATAAAAGTTGACCCCAAAAGGAATCCCTGTAATTCTGATTTATAACAACTAATAGATATATACTTGATGAAAAATAATGCAGATCTGAATTAATTATAGGAAAATGCGACTTGCCTTGGTGATGGAATGCACTCACAACTAAAGGAAATTTGCTCAATTTCTTTATTAAACAAATCAACAATTTTTATAAGGACAAAAACATTAGAAAAATACCAGATTGTTGATCAATAATAGGCTGAAAATTATTTATAAAATCTACAGACAAACGGGTTCAAACTTAGCTGAAAATGGAGCTTCCCAAGCCCAAAAAAGATCTTTCTTAGTTGATCTTGGCCTCTAAAAATGTGATCATAATACAAAAATCAGATTGGATTCAAACATGCCCTAGATCATGTAGAAACACCCACAAGGTAGGTCCGACCACTCTTAGAAGAGTTTGGATAAAAAGGTAGATCTCGGCAAAGAACAATCTTCTATCTTCAAACCCTAGCTGGAATCAATACAAATCTGCAACTCTAACCTTCAACACTGTTGATCTTGATGAAAAACACAAGGGAAGAAGATTTTTTATTCTTCTTCCAAGGCTAAAGAGGGTTTTCATCATTGTTACCATATTCATACGAATATGGTTCAAATTCGGGTCAAACCAAATTTTTAGGGAAAATTGAACTTGTTCGGTATATTTGTTTTAGCTTTTATGTTAAAAGAAATTATTCGAAAAAAAAAAACCAGAGCTAAAGTGTTGAAAAGTAAAAAACGTTGAAAGAAACTAAAAAACCCTAATTGCAGCATGATCTGAGAGGCAAAAGAGTCTTAAATACAACACAGTGAGTGGTGGAAGGAAGAGAAACCCCACACGAATAAAAGAAAACACAGAAGGTAAAAGGGAAAGTGAAAAGCTAGACACTAGTGACCAAACGTGATTTGTATGTTGATTTCCACCAAATGCGACCTCAGCCATTGAAATTCACTGAGCTCAGCTGTGCACAATTAAAGTGGGTATGTAAACGTATTTGCATTGTTTGGTCGGGAGGAGATATATCATATTCTATATTAATCATAAAATATTTATATCAAATATACAATATGGTAATACTTAGGTTTACCGTTAAATAGTTACATAAATTTTATTATTTTAGGTTTAACATTTAGTATTTTACTTTTATTATTTTAGGTTGAATTTTTAGTATTTTAATTTATTTATCAACGATAAATTAAACTTGGTTTTATTTTATTTTAGGTTTAATTGTGTTTTACTTTTAGTTTTAATTTAAAAATTAAAATTTTCCATAAATTGTCAAATACGACTTAAGTTATTTAACAAAATTACAACTTATTTTGTATTTATTTTAAGATCATTTACTAATTAGTTTTTTATTATTTTTATTTTAATTTTAAAATGAAAAATTAAGTTGTATTTAGTATTCACTATATTTCATATATTATGTTTTATATTTAAAAATAAAATGTGAACGAAACCGAACCGAACCGAATCTTTTGCAAAATTCCAAACTTACAAATCTTTTTGCCCGTCCAACAATCCAAACCTTATAAAACATGGTAACTATGGTTTTCATCATAGTTACTGTTTCGCCGGTTTGTATGAAATCCGGTTCGAACCGTACTTTTTGAAGCAACCGAATAAATCCGGTTCGGTTCGGCCTTGTTTTTGCAGGAAAAATAAATTTATTTTTTTTTGGCATATTTTTTTTTTTGGTGAAAAAATCGCAAGTATGGAAAAAAATTTGCCATTTTTGGAAAGGGTCCGGGAAGATGTAGCAGCAAAAACTTGCATGTGCCATAACTTTCATTCTGTGGCTCCGTTTTAGGTGTCGTCTTCTCTAAAAGTATATATTTTCTCGAGCTCTACGCATTGATGGCAATATTTTTCTTATTTTCATAAAATCCATTTTTGTACCTTTTTGGACCAAGCAACTTCTTGCAATCTTTTGAAAGAATCATTATGATGATGATGATTATGGTAGATGGATGCTTTTTTGTATGATTTGTCTATATATAATGATATAAGTATACAATAATATAAATTTATAATAATACAAGTATATATATTCCGAACCGGATTTTTCCGTATTTTTTCGGATTTTTTCGAGAACTCCGAATTTTCGGATTTTTTTGCCCTTCCGAATTTAATCGGATTTCCGAACCTGGTAACTATGGTTTTCATCCTCTAAAGCGAGAACTACCAAGGGTTTTCGTCCTTTGAAGTTGAAATGGAAAGCATGCAAGATTATACCAATATTCAAAAAATTATGAGATGTAAAAGATGTCCTCTCAATGCATTGCGACTTGTTTTTATAAGTTGTCTTGGCCTTTTAGCCACCCAAAACAACCAATCATCTCACTTTGCCTCATTTAATGTTTTCCACTTGCTTTATTTCATCCCCATATGGGTCGCATTTTTCCTCTAGGGAAATAAAACATAAAGTTATATTTTTTTATTTTCTCACTAATAAACTAATTTAAGTGCTTATAATAAAGTTTCATTATGCACTTTAAAATTAATTAATTAGGACTAGTTTCCCTTTTTCTCATTTCCTTAGCCGTCGAGAAACAAAATTAGGCTACGGATCTTCGACCTGTTGTTTTCAGAAGGGGATATTACATTCTAGTGCAATTTGGGTATGGGTATGGTGATTGTTTTTGCCTTGGGTACTTCCATACAAAAATACACAAGAAATAAAAAATACAAAAATTATATCCTAAAAATAAGAAATTAGAGACATTAACCATATAGTATGCATATAAAAAACAAAATAACCACAAAAATGAAAATATTATCCGAATGCCAAATGCCATAATAATCAGATATCTCAAATGTCACGTGCTGGTCATAATTAATTACATCAACATGAATATTCACAACCATCTTGCTCTTCATTGAGAGCATCATAGAAACATCATTTGGAGCATAGTTCTTTTAATATTACATTTATCCTAGTACAAATTCCCTTTCACCCGATATCATTACAACTTTGTAATTAGGAAAAGCTGCAATAAGAACATTAAAGCATAGTTACTAGGTTCGCCGAATCAAGCTAGATTTAGCTCAAAACGAATTTTTGAGAGCGATCGGATAAATCTGATCCAGGTTTGCTCGAGTTTTCTCATAAAAAACAAAAAAGCTAAGAAACGCATTAAACATACACGTCAACCCCTTACACGCTAAACCCACGCGTTAACCCTAATTGTATGAATGAAAAAGTTTTAAAAGGTGTGAACAACGGTATAAACACAAAAACGAATTTGTAGACATTTGAAATTGCATTGAAATCATTGTGGACGACGAAGTTCGGTGAGCCAACAACAAGGAGGAGTTGGGCAACGACGTCGATGGGGAGGAGGCGGGCAATGGCGTCGACAAGGAGGAGGTGAGCAGTGGGGTTGAGAGGGAGGAGTTGAGCAAAGTGGGGGTCGACGAGGAGGAGATGGGCAGCGATGCCAACAGGTAGGAGCTTGATGCGACAAAGTTTAGAAGCTAGCTAACCGAAACATGTATGTTCTTTAATCTTACGGTTTATTTTTAATTCGTTCAAGTGTATGTTTTTTAAATATGTATTGCTTATTATTAATTTGTATTGTTTTCTATTTATTTAGTTTTAAACTTTTTATTATATACATAACGAGTAATTTTTAATAGTATTTTTAGTTACGATTAGGTAGGTTTATTAATTTTGTAATGTTTAGTATTAATTTTATTGTTTTCTATTTTTTTAATTTTCTATAATATTAATAATTAAAAATTTCTAATAATAAGTTTTAATGTTAAAATTAGGGTTTTTAATTTATAATGATTATTAATAATTTTATTTTTAATTATATTTTATTTGTTTATTTTATAATATTAACAATTAATAATTTACTGATTGCTTATATTTTGTTATATATATATAAATTTTTTTGTGTAATTTTAATCATTAATAACTAAATAAAAATATGTAGTTATTAATGCCATTTTGATAACATTAATAACTATATTTAGTTATTGATTTAGATAATTATTTATTTTTTACGTTCAAGTAATTTTTAATATTTTTGTTTTATTATGTAAATAATATTTTTTTAAATAAATAATAAAATCAAAATTAAATAAATTATGTCATTTTATTTTTCACAATTTATTATTTCATTTTTAATAGTTTAATTTTAATTATTAATTATGATCTCTTAAATTTGTCGTCAATAAAAATTATATGTATTGAAAATGTTTATCATTTTTTTGCAGGAAGGATACCTTATCAATAACGCCATCACAAGTATGGCAATGGAGATGAAATACATTGTCAACGAGACGACAATCCCGAAATATGAAATGCACTATATAATTCAAATATCGCGGGCAATCTTTAACAAGGGTTTGTAATCATTATATTGGGGGCGAGATGTGAAGATTTTCCCAGTAACAAAAGAGGAAGGGAATTATGTTGAATTCGTTGGTCGAATTCGAAGAAAATATGAATTGAAGACACTTGCAACAACTTCAAAAAAATCCAAAATCCAAAGCGGATGTCACAGTTGACTCTTTTAGTAGGTCATCTTCTTCATTAGCATTTGCCCAAGGAAGTAAAAGTGCATAGGGGATGTCTCAGGGTTCATTGAAATCGATGTGGAAGCCACAAGTAAAGCATGATGTTGACAAATTGGTGGCTCGGTTTTTATGCAAATGCCATCCCTTTCAATGTTGTTCGAAATCCCCATACAAAAGCCATGGTAGAGGGGATTGCAAGTTTTGGGAAAGGTTATACAATGCCGTTTTTTGAAATCCTAAGAGATGTCATCAATATCTAGCGAACTAGATAAAATGAAAAAGAATTGGAGAAAATCAGGGTGCATTGTAGTAAGTGATGGGTGGTTTGATACAAAACGAAGGCCCCTCCTAAACATTTTGACACAATGTCCAAAAGGTGCTATGTTTATCAAATCAATTGATACAAGCAAGGAGGTAAAGACTGCAAATTTCATTTTTAAATGCATTGAATCTGCCATTCTAGAGATTGGAGAAGAGTATGTAGTTCAAGTTATTACAGATAATGCAGCAAATTGTAAAGCAGGAGGTGAACTTACGTAATATTTGTAATGTCCCCTTTTTCGGGACATTGTTAATATTTATTTTTCATTTGCATTATAACCTCTTGGCATGCCTAGTGCTACAAGTGGGAGTCTCTTTAGTTAGTTTAATGTGTGCATAGGTTAGTTTCTTTTATTTATTTAATTAAAAAAATAAAGTGCACGTAGTCTTTGTATTAAATATTTTAATGAGAGTTTATGTTTTCCGTCAAAGGGGAAAAGGTTGGTCATTGGATATTGCACCCCTTAACTCTATAAAAAGAGGTCACATTTCCTCTAGTGGGGTTATGTTGATTGATCATTTTGATTTCACTCTATGCTTGAAGTATTGGGATGTATGCCCTAGTTCTTGCATTGTGCTCTCTCATTGTAAGCTTCCTTTGGATCCATTGTTGAAGATGTTGAAGATATTGTTCTCTCCATTTTGATCTCTTGTGTTGGTATTGGCGCATTTATTTGGATGATAAATCTGCATTTTTGTGAAGCGTTTGAGGTACTTTGTAATTGTTATTATTGCTGTAATTTATTAGAGGCAAGTCGACTTGGTTTGGGGTTTGATCAATCATGTTTTGAGGTTGTTTATGCTAGATCTATTTGTTGTTGTGTCTAATCAATTATTTCAGATCAAAGGCTGATTATTTGAGTATTTTGGAAGGGTTTTGTGAGCTGGAAATTATTTAAATATTTTATTCTAACCCTAGCGACTTGGAGCAGATTGTAATATCCCACTTCCGGGATTAATAGAAAATATGCAAACAATCAACTCTCTGACACTCTAATCAATTGAAAATAGCAAAAGCTCAGTCAACACTACTTGGACCAGTTGAGTAGTATGTCCATTTAGGTCATTGGAACATGTACTCTTCCCTTCCAGTCATTCAATATTTCACCTCAAACAAACACATTCAGATCGCTGCCCTAGATGGCTCAAAACATCATAAAAATAACAGCTAGGATCAAATAAATAGTGCCATACAGTCCGCTGATCTTTGGAGGTTCAAAACATACACTCAAACATTCAATACCTTCCCCAATGAAGTCGCTGCTCCAAGGAAAAACACAGCAGCTTCATTCATACTCAAATCAGATCACAATCATGTCAAATACTATCACTGTATTGCCCTGAAAGAGATCGCTGCAACAGGGTCTGTTAACATGTATAGGATAGTCGAATTACTTAGAAGAATGCCACAAATCAGACATTAAAACCCTTATGCAGTTGTTGACTTCCAATGTACATTCCAAAGCATTCAGGAGAAATCGCTGTAGCTTAGCAATTTAATACTAACCAGTCCGCTAAATAAAACATGCATTAAACTATTCAATATTCATTCCCAAATGGCGTTCCTGTTTAGGAAGGAAGATAGATCTATTAATCAACAAATTGAATATCTAGAAGAGATCGCTGGACAAGGGAATAACAGCAGTCAAACTAGATAATATTCAGATTTCCCAAACACGTGGATCTCATACCAAATCTTCCCAATCAATTCGCTGTGACTAGAAGACAGAACCACACAAACAGCCAGTCGATTTGTACTAGCAAATGTATTCAAATCAGCCCCTAAACATCACAAAGCAAGTCGCTAATTCTGGAATATACTTCATACATCCAATACACCAAATTATGCATAGATCTCAGTCGATTTATTTCAAAGAGCAATATAAATTCCAGCTGATCGATTTCATACAATATATGGCATATAAAATAGCTCACAAACATCAATGACAAGACGCCAAGGCTAGGAGCTACAAACCGCTATCACAAGGAATGTTAAATCAGCCAAATCGATATGCAAGGAACAAAAACCCAGCTGCTACAGTGATGCTACAGTGACGTCGCTACAGTAAAAGGCAGATTTTCACTTGCAAATTAAATCAAATGCTTGCCAAAGCCAAAAGCATGGATCTAGCAAATAATCACTTCAATTGATTTTCAATAACCAACTTAAAACAACCTCCCACACAAGAGAGAGAAAAGCATCAATGGGCATGCATCCCAACTCCAAGCATGGAGTATCAAAATAAGTTCATCATAGCATAATAATAATAATGACCCTAGCACTCCTTTTATAAGTAAGGAGGCACAAAATTTGAAAACCCTAGGAGAAGGAAAATATTAAATAAAAGCAGTTTGTTCTCCCTAGGTGTGGCGTCCCCTTTTCAAAGGGTGATTTTAACAATAAAAGCCACCTAAATGTTTATTTAATTAATTCCCCATTTAATTTTTATATTTTCGGAATTAAATTAAATAATCTTCATAATTAAATAATTATTGCTCAAGCAATAATATTTAATTATTTAATAAAAATGTTCCCCTTGCACATCCCGAAGCCCACGGGACGTATAGGCTAAGGGTCTTGAAAATGGGGACATTACAGTTTCGGCAGTTTTGAGTGGGTTTCAATGATCGAAAAATTCAATTTGATAGATCATTGGAAAGCTCTTTATTTTTGCTTTATTGTGCAATTTGTTTCATGCAAAACTCCAAGTATTGAGTAAGATATTAATTTTAAAAGTTTCAGCTGCCGGTGCATTTTAATTAATTAACTGCTGTTATAAATTTTAGATTTGTAGTTTGGGATCAATTTAATATTGAATGTGGTTGAAGAAATTAGGAGGAATAAGGGGAAAGTGATTTCATAATTTTTGGAGTTGATTTGATGCCCTAAATGTCTTTGAGAGACCTACTTTTAGGACAAAATTAGGGTTTCGTGTTTCTTATGCGAAATATTTTTGTGGCCCAAAATCCAAAGATTGAAGTTTTTTGCTTGGATGGTTAAGCGGGAAATAATTTTGGAAGATTGCAGCAGTTGGGGTGTATTTATTAATTATTTTTCAGCTGTTAAAAGTCTAATTTGAATGTGTTTAAATTCCAATTGTTTTCTTCCAATCTATCCCACCACCTTGGCTAGTTCCAACGCCATTTGGGTTCGAAATAACCAACATTGGGATATTTTAGGTTGAAGCAAAAGGGTTTATCCATTCTTTGCTTAATCTTGATAAGTACTTGTCCATTTTCTAATTTGTCCATGAAAAGGGGACATTATAGTCACCTTGTAGCAATATTAATAATGATTTTAGAACGCATAGTGAGAAATTTGAAAGGGAGACCCATTATCAAATGTAGAAAATGTGGCAAATAGAGACATTTTGCAAAAGAATGCTCTAGTAGTGCATTCCAATAGTTTTCAGCTGTTAAAAGTCTGATTTGAATGTGTTTAAATTCCAATTGTTTTCTTTGATGTATCCCACCACCTTGGCTAGTTCTAAAACCCCATTTGGGTTCGAAATAGCCGACATTAGAATATTTTAGGTTGAAGCAAAAGGGTTTATCCATTCTTGCTTAATCTTGATAAATACTTGTCCATTTTCTAATTTGTCCTAGAAAGGGGACATTACACTCTGTAGTAGCAATATTAATAATGATTTTAGAATGCGATAGTGAGAAATTTGAAAGGGAGACCCATTATCAAATGTAGAAAATGTGGCAAATAGAGACATTTTGCAAGAGAATGCTCTAGTAGTGCACATTAATTCATAGAAAATGTGGTCCAAGAGACTACTTAGATGAAAATGCCCAAAACAAATCTGCACACATGGTAGAAATAGGCGATTAGGGCCATGAATAATATATTATGGTCATTACTAGAATCAATAAAAAGAAAGAAATGGATATGCATGTTGAAAGACAAAAAATGCAATAAGCAATCAAGGCAATAAAAGAAACAAATTTCTGACCCTAAATTGGAAGGGTTGAAACCCACAAGAGAATATGAATGTGTAAAGAAAAAATACATATTAAATAAGAAAGAGGAGTTAGAAGATGAACCTGCCCTGAAAAAGCAACTTATGTCATACACATGTGAGACAACGAGTATGGTCCCAACTAAAATGCTAATTGAGAATACAATGCAATTAACAAAAGAAAAAGTACAAGAGAATATATATACCACTAGAATGTGAGGGATATTTTATTATGTGGAAAAGATGGTACACCAAAAATTCCCATGAATATTCATGGTATGTTCTTGAGCAACACATTGATTGATAGTAGCTCGGAGTGAATATTTTCCCGGGATGAGTTTGACATCAATTTGGATTAACTAAATAATAATTACCGATGACTGACAAATGAGGATGGAAACAAAAACCATGCCTTGTCCTCAACTTATGTGCACAAAGGAATTTTTTTGCTAAAATTGTGAGAGAGAAAAGGTGGATAATCGAACAATGTTTGATGGCCTTTGGTGTTAAGCATGTTATTCAAAGGGAAATCCTGGGCAACATGTCGGAGACAGTAGATGGACAGAGTCCAACAGTCAGTGACAATGCTCCATGACACAAGCGGAAAAGCAAAATTATGCTTGATCTCATCAACCATTGAGTCATTTTATAACAAAAAGAGTTAACATGCATGATAGTTAAAGCAAGTTCATTAGAAATTGATGTAGTGGTGGAATGCTGAGCGGCAACAGTGAATCACCACCCAACACAGCCAACAATGTATCATGGGAGGCGTAAGGAGGAATTAATGAAATAAAAAAACTAATAATGATTGTAATAAAAAAATTCACCCACCATTCTTAATCACAATTCAAAAGCATTTGCTAGTCTAGCTTGACAAAATCCGACTGATACAATCACTGTTAAGAATCACGAATGAATTCTTGAGTTGCTGACCATTCCACCTAAGGTTAAGGTGGAGTCTAGTCTAACAGAAGGCACCGAGAAACAATGATTGAGTATTGAAGATTACAATGAGGCAGCTAGCAACAGGAGAAGAGGCAGCACCCACAGCAGTACCAGCAGATCCACTGAGGATATAATTACTAGTCACTACCCATCTTTATGCCAATAAGGAGACTGGGTTTTTTTCTTTTGGCAAGAGGGGATACTGCTAGGCATATAAGGCTGAAATTGAATGCTTAATAGGCTGGGATTTAAGAGAGTTTATTACACTTTTAATGAATACTTGGAGTTTATATTAATGATGACATAAAGAGTTGATTATAGGAAGATACATTCAAGAGGCATGCTTCTCTTGAAGGTGATCTTTGGTTAAATACTTTTAGGAGACGTTACTATCATTTAACCATCAAGTTTCCTTCAGTAGAATAGCTGTTATAACTGCAAGTCTGGAATATATCTGCAGTTGCTTTCTGTTTGTATCTGTTGTTATATACTTGTATGCTCATGTGCTAAAATACTGGATGTATATCAATTAATACAGCTGTATAGTTTGTTTGTTTAGGCCTTCAATAGATATATACCAATGTTACACAGAAATGCGTTACCTAAATTTTGGTGACATACCGGACATCTAGAATTATTTCGGGGACTTGGAGGATGATCCCAGTTTTGTAATTAAATTTTTACTGGCACTTAAACTTAAAAAAACTTTTCTTTTACCTAAAGCATTGAACCCTAATCCCGACAATACCCAAAAAAAAACTATGTTGCCAAGAAACGGAAATGGAAATGGAAACGGAAACAGATACGAAACGCGAAACAACAATTTTAAAAAACCTTAGATACGAAACGTTACCGTAAATGTCCATAGAATATATATATATATATATATACTATATAATATAAAATATTTTGTATTCATATATATATATATCATTCAACATGGTTACATAGTACTCATTTTCATATAATTGTAGACATAAAATATTTTGTATTCATTGAAATTTGAACTTCTAAAGAGTCATGACTCATCATTCAACATGGTTACAATTTCAATGATTCACATATACATGATAATAATCTAGATTCTAGAATATATCATCTAGATTTTCCTCATAATCATCTCCACGAAAACTGAATTTAGCAAGAGAAAAATGAGAGTGTGATTTAGAATGGACCCAAGATGTCATTATATAGCTTTTAGGAAGTGTCTTTAGCAAGTCTAGGTAGGTAGATTAGGTTTAGGTTCATTAAATGCAGTTATTTTTTTATTTTTTTAAATTTTGATGCTTTAAAATTTAAGAAACGTTGAAACGTGGCGAGACATTTCCGGAAACATCTGCCATGTTTCCCCACCGTTTCCCCCATGTTTCATCGCTTCCGAAACGTTTTGGGGTGAAACACCACCCTCTGGCGTTTCTGTCATCACAGAAAAAAACATTCAATAAATTTTACACCCCTAAATTTCATTGAATAAAGTTAAAATATTTAAATAGTATTTTTTATATATTATTTTAACAATTTGTCCCCCAGGTCCCCAAAATCGGGATATTTTTAGTGAGCCTAGAACCCCATCCTCGAAACTTAGGTAACTATGATATATGCTAGTCTTATCCTCATGAGATTTAAGATTTAGTGCATAGGCTGTAATTTGAATAGGAGCATTAATCCTATCCCACATCCTATGTACAAGTGGCCTTAAATCTATTATACAACCCACAATGCGGGATTCCTCGCATGGATGATAGATATTAGTCATCCCAACTATAGTTACACAGGACGCGTCCCCCAAAATTCTGACGTCCGGGACGTCCCAGACGTTTTGGGGACACCGGATGCGGGGAAATGTTTCCCCCACGTTTCCCACAGGCCAAGGAATAGAGGAAACATCCCATGTTTGGAGAGGAGAAGAAATGTCCTGGGGACATTGGGGATGGTGGGGGGCAGGCGTGGGACGACAGGGGACAACCGGGGACGCGGTGAAACTTACAGTTTTTTTTTTTTTTTTTGATTATTTTTTAAATTAATTTGTTTATTGTTTTCTCTTTATAAATGTTTACCCGTTAACCATAACCCGACTATTTTATAATATATTTGAAATTTCAGCTTGTCTCAAATTCAAAATTCAAATATGTATTATGAATTTTCAATTTATGACCTTAACATATTGATATTATAGTATTAAGGAATGTATTTGATGTTTATGAGTTCAAGTTTCACCTTATTTAAATCTCAAATGGTTTTATTTCAGCTTATTTATATAATTTAATCACTATATCTTTATATTTTAAATATTTATATATTTTTTAATTAGCCGCCCCGCCGTCCCCAAAATTTAGAAATTTTTGCCATCCCAGAAACCCCGTCCCGCCGCCCCTGCCTCTCGAGTAACTATGATCCCAACATACTTTTGTATGTCTTTTGTATCTCTTTGTAAATAAGAGATTTTGTGTGTGCATATTAATAATCTCCACCTAGACTGCACGGAAACGCCCTAGACCCCCTCGTACCAGGCTGGGTACATTTTGGGTACGGGTGCGGTGCGGATACACCCTAGGTATCTTTGTGGAGTACGTACCCAAGGCACGTGGGTAGTGCGTACCCACTACGCAGTACCCACAATTTTTCTTTTTTTAAGTGCAAAAAAATAAATAAAAGAGTACCCACAGTTTTTTTTTTTTTTTAAGTGCAAAAAAATAAATAAAACATGAGGGCTTTGATTGGAATTGAACTTTGGAAAGTTCGTGTGAGATTCAATATTGCCAATAGGCTCTGAAGGGTCGAGAGAGATGAAAAGGACTTCATTTGGTTGACTTACTATTTGGGGGCTTTCTTGTTGCTCCTCATGGGTCCTTTATTCTTCAGTCAATTTGGAAGGCATGGGAACAAGTGAAGCACTTGGTGGTTGGGCAGCCTATCTTCTCTTCATTTGACATTAGGTGCCAAGCCTACAAATCAATTTCATTGAATCAGAAATATAATGACAAGATCCTTGCCTTGACAAGAGGCTGTTCTGCCCTCCTTTGGTTTGAGAAAGGAATTAAAATATTTCATGACTTTAAATGTTTTTTTAATGTCCAATGATACGTCTAACTCAAGCTTAAGGCATTAATAATGAATTATCAAATCTATAATACAGTCTATGTTATTAACTATTATGTTTTGAACATTATGAATCAATACAAACTCAAGTCTCAATTCTCAAAGTATTGGAAATTTGTTTTCATGTTCTATGAATGATTTTAAGTTGTATGAGTATTAAATTTCAATAAGTATGCAAATGTTTCTTTAAATTTATAATTTTATATGCATATATATATATATATATATATATATATATAAAATAAATTTAAAGAAACATATAAATATAAATTATATATATATATATAACGCACCCAAAAGCGTACCGTACCCGAGATTTTTAAAAATTTGTTGTTTCAGCGTACTGAAACCGTACCCATACCTGTATCCGTGCAGTCTAGATCTCCACTATAGATTTACCCATATAGAGAAATCTGCGGATAACATTGTACATCACAAGAGCCATTTTCATCATCCTCTACATCAAGCAAAAGAGATAACTGCCATACCATGTATGTCTGGGTTTAATGAATTCAGTCCTTGCATAAATTTTCTAAATTCCCTGGGCATATATTGTGATCATAGTAAAACATGTACAACTCCCTAGGGACTGAAACCTAGACTGCCTGGAAATGCCATGTACCCCCGTATCAGACCTGATACGTATCTGTTACGGGTACGGCAGTGCGGAAATGCCCTGGGTATGCTGCAGGTACGTACCTGTCGCATACCTACGGCTCAGTTCTGCCAATTTCAACTTAAATTCATTTTTAAAAAAGCTACTAACTAGCTCCGACTGGATAATATTACAGACCAAAAATACATATCGGAAAGTGTTCTGCTAACCCTCATAATACAAATTTCAACTCCTAAAAACAAATAGATATTACACTATGACCAAGCCATCAAAATTTGACTCCACCCAACAAGACAAGACAGGGATATACCATCAATTATTCTATTTGAATGCTAACATATATATGAACTACCTGAGTTTCAAAAGTAACATCTAATGCTGGAGGTTGAGAAAAGTTCTCAATTAAAAAAAATAATGCAGTAGGGAAATGGTGGGACTCGGATGAAATCTTAAAGGAGGCTTGGATGAAATCGCAAAATAAACAAATACTGGCAATTGAAAATCATCTTATATCGGGATTTTATGCTGCAGTATAGGATTAATTTCATGTCGATTCAAAATGTTACATGGCACATGCTCTATATACTGTTACCAACTTTCATTTAGATTAATTAATTTGCAAACACGAGATTTTGTGCAGACAGTGTGTACTGGATACTATGGCTAAGTATTTATTAATTCTACAGAGTAAAGTGTGAATATGCTTTGGTTTTGGACTTCTGTGGCAGTTTACTAGAAGATGCTTCTGGAATATCCCTCTGTAAAACTAAATTTTATGAATTCCAGAAGCATCTTCTAGTAAACTGCCACAGAAGTCCAAAACCAAAGCATATAAGGGAGCCCTTCACAAGGGTTCGACAGTGGAGCTGCAAGTGCCATCCATGAACATGATTTTGAGGATCATCTAGATGATATGTTCTTTATTATATATATATAAACGTACCCACAACGTACCGTACCCGAGGTTTTTAAAAATTTCTGTTTCAGCGTACCGTACCCGTACCCATACCAAAACAGTTTAGGCTGAAACCAACTCTTAGATCCACGGGATTTTCCTTTGGCATTAGTGCATTGTTGGAGTGTATGTATTTTGACTTGGGATCCAATAAATATGTCTTTTCTTTTATGTGCGTCAGTAATGTTTACCTTTGACACACAATTTGGTCATTTTTATTCATATTCTCCTTGAAGCTAGGGAAATTTGTTATAAGCTAATGACTTCCAGTGTGTTTGTATTTCCATGTAGGTCTCTTTTAACAATGTTGTTTGTTCTGTCTATTTCTCCTTCTAGCTTAACGACAGCACATTTAACTTTGTTGTTTTATGCTTCTGTCATTTTTCAATTTTGAACTTGAATTTTTTCCAGATTCTGCTACTTGTTTTTCTTTCTTGTTCAATACCAACTGACCATTTGCTAGCCTGTTCTGCGTAAGAACTTCCATCACAACATTTCTATTGGCAATCACCTCTTTAGCATGAATATTAATAATCATCGTGGACATTGGTATACTCTCTGAATATGAAAAGTATTGTTTCTTAAATTTGAGATTACAATGGACACTGGACAGTAATGCCACATAAGAAAATTCACCAATTGTTATGTAAAGGCGTGTTTGCAAGTTTATGTATCCAATAAATATATTGTGGGTGTATTTTTAATTATGATTGATAATATTTGATCAAACATAAAACTTCAGTGCCTAGACTCGGAATTCAAATTTATTTTGTGTATTCCTTTTTGTAGTAGGTGCTATAAATTACCAATCAAACATGTTCCTGTTGTTGTGATTGATTTCTTTTCTTTTAATTTTTTTAGTTTTAATTGTGATTTATAATGTTATCCATTTCCAGATAATTAAGGCGTTTGGAAAGTCAGAGTTCTTCAATATGATTTTCCCTTTCTTATTAGAGGTCTGCACTCAAAAAACTCCTGGTAAAGTTGATCGCACTGGTTCATTCTTGGATGACAATAATGCAGGTAACATTTCCTTTTAACCTGTAATATCTCATTTTAGAGACTATTTCTAATTAACATCACCTCACACTTTTTCAGTTTGATATGTTACTAAAAGAGAAATTCAAGAAAATATTTCCAGCAACTGAGAAAATCAATTGAGCTCATGCATTCTTGTCCATTCTAATCTCATAGTTTCTTGCTCAATAGAATAGACAACAATGCATCCTCTGTGCGGGAAAATGTTACATTTGAATTTGTTAATATTCACTCCAATTTGATGTTGATATGTTGTGGATGAATTCCCAAGTGTTCAGTAGCTGGTTTTATTGTTCAAACCATAGATCACATACTCAGACCTGGCAGACCAAAAATGTTTCGACTTGGCAACTCAAAAAGTACTCAAGTTTCTTCAAGAAACATAAATTTTATACAATATACAGTTGCAAAATGTATCAAATGTGTCTATAAAATGTTGGGATGTGATTTCTATTAGATTTGAATAGAAATGAGTACAAAATTGCATCATCATGCGAATACAACAGCCAGCTGATAAACTTGTGAAAAAAATTGTGAGTACTATGAAAAAAATGAGTATTGTGAAAACAATCACGAGTACTGTGGAAAAACTTGCCAAAACTCGGCTGCAAAAAAACTCACGTGTTTGGGTAGAAAATACTCATCTTTGAAAAAACTTGCAAGTACTTGGGAACTTCTATAGCTCAAACTTCAAACCATAATTACAAGGTTTGAAGATCTGGATCTGTTTCAAAGGGCAAAATAATTCAAATTTCAGGAATGCTTGAAAAAGTTAGGAAAAACTGGTTGAAAATAATACATATTATATATGAGCATAACTTATAAATATGCAAAATTGATAAAAACAAGGAAAAATAATAATGTAATATTATATAATATATAAGGTTCCTGGATGTTGGTTTTTGGCCAAAATTTTTTTTTTTTTTGAAAAACAAAGGGCCAAATAGGACCGAAAATATCTGGGTTGGCTGAAAAATTCAGATCAAGATTTGGCCAGATTCGGTAAGTACGGTTCATAGTGTTTGGAATATAGAATCTTGTAGATGCTGATCAAAGAGAATGTACCAGGCTTGTGGTGCCTTTTAAAGTCCATACAGGGACTTAATGAATTTGTGATCTAAATGATCATGTTCAGGTACCCAAAAATCTTCAAGTAGCACCATGTAGATTTCCTTGTCCGAATCACCGGAGAGAAGAAAGTGAAGGTTGTTCACAGTAGGAGTAAAATCCAACTCTGCTATAGGAGAAATGATCATCTCTGTAGTAGTAGGAGAAATAACCATCGCTATAGTGGTAGGATAAATAATGATCTCCTTGCATGTAAGTTGACTGTGGCCGAGCCAACAAACCTATACTAACCATTGTGCGCAATGCTCAAGGAAATTATTCATTTTTTCATATCAGACACAATACATTTCTGCTTAGAGAAATTTACAACAATATTGGGATTTTGTGTTAATTGATGAACACAATATTTTTATGCATGCTAGGTCAAAACCAACTTTTTTACTAATTTTTTTAGCATTAGTTAGGACTATATGAATATTTCCCATCCCCTCTACTAGATCTGACTCACCATCAGCCAATACAACTAAATTAGAACAATTTATATTTCAGTAAATGCTACATACCAATCCGTTTGACACGAAAAATGTCTAGATACCCTAGAATCTATGTTACCGGAAACGTGGCTGGGGGCCTTGGGAGCGGGAGTGGGAGCGGCAGGGGAGTGGGAGCGGCGGTGGGAGTAGGCGAGGAGCGGGCAGGGGCTGTGGAAACGCCCGGGCACTTCAAACGACTTTATTGCCCTTCAGATGACTGTATTGCTTGTGTTTTTCAGAGAAGATCACCTTTAGGGAGTTTTATTTGCTGCTAATCAATCTGCTTATGCATCATGCCCTTGATCTGGTTCGTGACAGATTTCTATGCTCTTCAAAAAAGCCTTCAAACTTGTTCTCGAAATCCCATTTGGCAATCGAAATCTCTGCCCTTCAAAATGAAGGCAAACCTTTTCTATCTTCTCCCGCAGTTTGTAATATATTATAAAGTAGATTGCAATATAGATTTGGCATAGAAAAGATTACTATAATAGATTATTGAGAATTATAAGCCCATTTATACACATCTTATAATATAATAGATTACTTTATATTTATAATAAATATAATAAGGCAAACAATGTAGATTGCTTTATAAATATGAGTATAATATATATATATATATTTTCTATAAATTATTTAGCTTATAATTTATAAGTTATCTACTTATCTTGTCTTTCATATGCATAATATGTGGTTAATAATTAAATTCCTATTTAGAAGGTTGAAATTTATATTTTTTTAATTTTTATATAGTTTTTGTATTGTATCCTACGCCGTATCCGGGGTCAAAAAAATTTGCCATTTCGCGTATCGGATACCCCACTCCCGCTCCCGTATCCAAAACGTTTTAGTAACTTAGCCTAGAATCAATGATCCACCAACTGGTAGCACTGTCATTCGAGCATGATGCCATGAGAGTATACTCTTCCTCAAATCCCATTCATCTACAATCTGCTGCCACTTTTGTCTCATCTTGTGGCTTTTTGTGTTAGAAAAGATCATATTGTCACTTCCAACAATCCTTTTCGATATGCCCAACCTTATGATAGTAATAGCATTTCACTTGATACTTGGAAGATGATTGACCAACATTTTTGTTTCCATTTCTTCAATTGAGTAACAAATGCACTCTACTTGTTCGAAGTAGACTCACTTTCCTCGCCTTTATCTCGTGTTCCTTCCGCAACAAGTAGGACCTAACCTAATTACAACTTGTTGTTTGAATTTCAGCCATCAAATATATAGCTTCCATGAAAGATTGTTTAGAACAAGAGCAACCAGGGCATCATCATCCACCGTTTTGTCGATGGCACCAAGTTGGTTTTGGAGATCTTTCATCCAAAGATGTTTTGTGAGGGACCCACTTTGTTATGCATCTTTGCTGAAACTGGCATATTCGTCAAATACAAAACCCAATTTTTCTCTCGAAGTAATATACTTGTTCTATAAACCGGTCCATAACACGCCTCAATTTGAGGCATTTTGAACCTTGGGTATCAAATCATCTAACACAAGTCAAAAACAACTTGAACAACAACAAAGCCTCGTTATGACGCTTATCATAACCTACAAAATCCGTGATACGCCTTCAATGCCAAGAATGATTCCATCATAGGCCCTTGTAATTAAATTGATATTGGTAATCGTCCGTACCCCTGTGTTCTTCTATTATCTTGGGTACGTGACTGTCAAAGTAGAAACACAATAGAAAACAGCACTGGTCCAGGTACAATGGTATAATTTTAAAAAGTAATTAAAATTTTGAAAACATAAAAATATGATGTAACGCCCCTTTTTTGCTAAATCTGAACACCAAAGGAACTTGCACAAATCCAAATAGTAAACTGAAACAAAACTGAAATTAAATTCTCAAACCCTAGCAGCAGGCTGTAAACATATTTTTTTATGATAGCAATCAGCCACAAACTTGCTGGAAATAATATAGAAACCCTTCAAAATATTATTCTTCAAAGCTGGAAATGATTGCAAGAGAAAAGCACCAGAAAATATATCTTTTTGCAATTTTAATATTAGCTGGAATTAATTAACAATGAATACCCCTTTACAAATATGGCTGGAACTAAGCGTTTCCAAGCCCAAACACAAGTACAAATGGAAGATCCAGCTGCTAAAAATATGGAGAACACAATGGTGCAAGAATTTGATACCGTCGTGCCCTAGAACACCACGAACTTCACCTTAGGGCAGGTTGCCACCCTTGGGAAGGGCTGGAAATGACTGCAAACTGATTTTAGCACAATGTAATCTTCGTGTGAGATCACCCTTTTGCAAGTTTAAGGGGTTTCGTCCTCAATAGGTCTTCCAAGAGGGTTTTCATCCTCTATGGAGAGAGAAAGAGCAAGAGTGCTCCAACTCCAAGAAAGAAAATTATCAAATGATCAAGTGTGTCTTCCTCCACCCCAAGCGACCCCTTTTATAATGAAAGGTGGCGCCAAAATTCAAATACATTCCCCCAATGAGGACTGACCTCCTTTGGGAGTAATAACATTCTTTTTATTTTTAATTTGTATTTTCCTTTTGTCCTTTTAAGTTGGTGCTAGCATATTCCCACCAACTTGAGTTTATAATGTCACAATTAGAAAGTTGCCTAAAATTTAATACATGGATACAATTAGCAACTTATAATTATGACATTAATGACTTCCTTGCTGTTTCCTTGGGCCCACGGGAAGTGGAATGGGCCAAAGGTCTTCCATGGAACTAACCGGGAGAAAGGGACATTACATAGAAGTAACTAAAATGATGCTATTTCTACTGCATCTGGTTCTAATAAATCAATATCTGGTTTGAATGCTCTCCAAGAAAATCCATACGGTGATCTGTTCAATTGATTTTAATTATGACCGTTGACTTTTTTTTCCTATTTTGAACAGGTAATATATATCTATGTCATGACTTATTTAATATTCTGAATTAAACATAACTGCCACCATTTGATAATTGTCGATTTGAATTTGAGGAAGGAAACAAATGATTATGGTCACTTATATATTTACAATGTACATGTACATTTGTACAAACTTTTAAATGCAAATATTCTATCCATTTCTATGAACCGTGCATATAATCCATTATTTTCTCTTCTTCTGGCCCAATCCTGCATACATGATACTTTAGTGCTTCTTTAGATCTTAAACATTCAGAGTTTTCTTGACTATGGGACCAACTTTAAACCTCGTAGATATCATATTCTTATCCCTTACGCAAATAACGTACAGTGGTCTATTTGGTGCTTTTGAATGTCACTCTTTTTCAGTAGTATGCAATCATCTTTTGCCTTGTAGACCATGCATTTCCTTCTCTCATCATTCTCCTACATTCTGCAACAAAGCACTCGGTGGAAGGCCACGCAAATTTAACTATTTTATTACCCTTCTTAATTTTACTGTGCTGATTAAATGATTCAATGCAATTCATGGTATAATTTGAATACAGAGACAATCTTGACAAATTGTTTGTGCAGAAGAAAAAGAACAAGACATGCCCTCACCTATTGAAAAGGTCTTGGATTGCATCACTTCTGTCATCAATATAGCCAAGGTACAGGACATTCTTGAGCAGGGAAAGAACATAATTGCAGCATTTCATAGTGCCCTTCATCCTGGAAATTCATGGCAAGGTATAAAAATCAAAATACTATCTATTTGTCATTCAAGTTTCTACTAGCCAACCAATATTGTGTGTTCTATTTTGCTGTTTTATAAACACAATCTTTTTCTCATCTGTTTTGCAGTTAAGTTGTCAGTGTTTTCAGCAATCCGAGCATTTTATGGTAGGCTTCATGTTGCTACCTCAGAAAACACCAAGATTTCTTCTGTTGAAAGGGCTGTTGTAAACACCTTGATTGTTGAGGTATGCTTAATGATAGGATCAATATTAAAAGCTATTTTCCGAAAAAATCTTATAGACATAAATTTCTTTTTAGCAATGTCTGATCAGTTTTCGGTTGAACTCTTTTCTGCAATTGCAGTCCTTTCAAATTCTGATCCCACTAATTCTCGAGTGCATAAGCAGCATTAGAATTGCACAGGTACCTTATGTCTATATCTTTCCTTTCACAGTGTTTGCAATTGTTATATTTCTGTTTAAATTACTCGGCTTAAGTTATTACTTGCACAGTATGCACATGACCTTTTTATTTAAAGGAAATTTCTAAACAAATCCAAAAGTTAAAGCACTTATGGGGCTACCTCCTAATACTTATTAATATCCTAGTAGGGAATAACCGCATGAAAAAAGCCTAAAATATTATAAGCCGGGTCAATGCTAGACAATTCTTTGTGCTTTATATACATTTGTCCACACCTTTAGATAAAATGCAATGTTTTTAGCTAGTTATAGTTTATTTCTTTTCCTTCTAGTTATTTATCATAGTTTATCATAGTCACCTAAGACTCTCGTAGCGGCAAAAAAATTCTAAATTTTGGGGACGGCGGGCGGACAGCGAGGGACGGCTAATTAAAAAATATATAAATATTTAAAATATAAAGATATAGTGATGTTGGCTAGATTTTCTACATAGCTGAAAACCTAGGCAGTCATGAGATAAATCTCCCTCATTTACCAAATGAGGCTCCCGTGTCGATTTGTCAATAAAATATGCTAGTATCTATATGGGGTTTTACACCATGCAGCTCATGAACCATAGCAGTATAGTTTTGCAATTTTGCAAGTAAGCAGTTGTTTAAAGAAAGGAGATATTTAGAGAAGGGAATAATAAAACACAGGGAAGAAATAAGGAAGATGTGCAACCCAATCAATAGATAACAGAGTTGATTGCATGCACCTAGAAGAAACCAATAAATATCAACACACGAATTATAAGCAAAGGAAGCTTCAAACTTAGATCTAAAATAACACAAAGTTTATAAGATCTTAAGATTAAAAGCTAGAAACACAATGCACCGTGACACAAAGTTCTCCGGAAATATGCTCCTTTGTATTCCTTTGTTTCAAATAGCTATCAGGGGTTTTAACACAAAGTCTGGAACACAAGAATGCAGCTTACAAATTCTAATTATTAATCAAGGTTCTTCCTCTACTTATAGAATGTAGAGGGCGATTACAAGTAGAAAGCTTTGAGTGAACGGCACATGTGGAAGTCGAAAAGGAAACAACCGCAATCTCCTCTTGAATTCCTCTTTGCATGACATGCATAATTTGCAACTGAAAATAGAACCTTCTATTTTGCACGTCTGCCACCTATCTCCAAGTAGTTGACTTCTTCAAGTAATGGCTTTTAAACCAATCACTTAAGTCAGTATAATTTAATTGATCGCTCAATTATTTTGTCGGAGTAAATAAGAGAAAGAAGAAGAAAGAGGAAAGTTGCAGTCTTGTCCTTTTTCATATTCTGCATGCAACTGATTCTTTTGCCTTTGATTCTCACCAAGCTGGATCTAGGAGCAACTGGATCTGGAAGCGGCTGGATCTAGAATTTTGCTTACGGGTGTTGCCTTCGCCTTGTCTTCCCTTTTATCCTTGAAGCTTTTGCAGTTCTTCTCCTGTACATGCATCAGTGCAATGTCTGCCGTAAATAACTCATCATTTTTATTTTTAATTGCATATGAGCAATTAAAAATTCTGGAAAGCACTCCGGGTGAATGCAACTTCAATGAAGGCTTCAACTGGAAGATTGGGAGCACATGCACAAGATCCTGGAAGAAATTTTCCACGCACTGACTTCTACACGGGCTGCATCAAAAACAAGAGGATGAATTTTTGCCCGAAGCTTTTGCGTAATTATGAATCTCGATCTAGATCTGGGATCGACTTAATCAAATCTGGAAACTATGCATGATTCTCTTGGCTTCTTTCTCATCCCGCTTTGCCATCGTGAGCAATCTTTCTATCTTTGAATAATTTTTTTCCTCTTTATTCGGCCGAAATTCTTCACAACCAATGTAGATTTGGATAATTCTTTAGATTCGGAGGATATGTTCAATGTATTGGACATTGATTTAAGCTCCCTTTCTCTTATAAAAGCACCTGTAATGAATTCCTGCAATTAATTCAGACAAAGATGGCAACTAGGACATGAACAATGAATTTTAATCATAAAAATCTGCATATATCAAGCCTGCTGCCCCAAAAATTTGATGTTTTGTTTGCATGCAAAGCAAGCATGAATTTTATCACCTTCACTTGGGCACCTGTACCACTATGCAGACAATTATTCAGACACAAAGTAAGCTCCTTCAAACCTAGGCGGCGCCAAATTTTGAAGCTTCCAAAGTAAATAAACCTTCCTCTGAGCAAAATTCCTTTTCAAATGGGGCGCACTTTTGTCTGGGCTGCACTTTGCTTTTGAATTAATTAATTCATCCTTATGGCAGCCTCTACTTATATAATCCTCATGATTCTATAATTAATTAATGCCTTTCCTATTCTGGCAATTAATTAATTATTAAATAAACTTTACTCTTCAAATGGGACGCTTATTTTGTGTATGCTCATGGCTGCCATTAAATAAATTAAATTTATTTAATTTTAGCTCTCCTGCTTATCCAATTAACTCAAGTCTTACAAGTGTGCTTTGACCTTAGCCACTGAAAATAGGAATTAATTAAATCAATTAATACTTTAAAAGTATTATTTCTCTCCCAAATGGGGCACACTTTTTGACATGAAGGGGCTGCATTAAATAAATAATATTTATTTAATTTTAGAACTGCTCTATTTCCAACTTCCTTTTGTCCACTTCCCTTTGTTGACTTTTCTACAAGCTCAGGCGCAAAATTGGGTGAATAAATATTAACAAATATTTATTTAATGCATTATTATTCACTCAAAGTGGGCCGCACTTTTTGGAATAAGGAATTTCTATTTTTAAAAGTTAATTGACAATGGGATTATTTACTCGCCATTAGGCAGCTTTGAAAATCCCATGATCCACTTAAGTCAACTGACTTTCATAATGGGATTATTTACCCTACAAGGCGGTAAGAAAATCCCATCAATGCCTTAAGTGATTTTTCTTTTATTTCACATGGAATTTTCACCCCACAGCATGAGGCAAATAAGAAATTCATGTCTGTCTTGCTTTTTTGCCTCTAATTTTTCCATCGTGACTTAAGTGATGTTGCTTCCATGGGAAAAGTACTCTTCTTTGGCGTGTACAAAAATTCCACCCGCTCGATTTTTTCAAAAATCCCATGATTCACTTCAAACCCTCTTTTTCCAAAAATGTGGCCACTGAAGAAGTTTTAGGTGCACGACTTCGTCTTTTCCAAGAGAACCAGACCTCCATGGCGAATTCCTTCTGGCACAACGTGCATAGGTAATCTCCAGATACTCTAGGCCAAGAATCAGGCCAAACCGGCAAAGGAATTGATCCAGAGAAATTTCACAGAAAACAAAACAGGAAAACACCAAAAACACAAAATGTTGCTAGAAGTCACAAATAAAGCCCAGGATCCATTCC
Organism: Taxus wallichiana var. yunnanensis; assembly: GCA_018340775.1. Lineage (NCBI taxonomy): Eukaryota > Viridiplantae > Streptophyta > Pinopsida > Cupressales > Taxaceae > Taxus > Taxus wallichiana. Next base: position 866,137,806 of record CM031238.1, read on the forward strand.
TGGTTAAAACCCTACTGGTATATGGGAAAATTGACATGTACGATCACAACAGGGTTAAACCGAGCACAAATTGCCTCAAATGGGGCTCAAAATAATTAAATACAAATTTTCTGCAAATTGAACCCAGGGGTGAGGAGATAAAACAAATTTGGGCATCCGGGTATTTGTCTTAAATGGCTTATATGGCTCCTAGGGAATATCTTGATGTAAAACAAATACTTTCTATAGGGACAATTAAAACACAAAAACGGCCCATTATTTTAAAAGAACGAATTTTTTTAGCATGGGTAGTCTCATTTCAAGTTGAAATATTTAAAACACCAAGTGACTAAATTATATAAATAAGCTGAAATAAAACCATTTGAGATTTAAATAAACCTTAAGGTGAAATTTGAACTCATATAACATAAACATCAAATACATTCCTTAATACCATAATAGCATTATGTTAATGACATAAATTGAAAATTCATAATACGTATTTGAATTTTGAATTTGAGACAAGCTGAAATTTCAAATATATTATAAAATATAAAAGTAAAACCATTCTAAATTACGATTGATCAAGTGATAGCTGATATTCATATCATTAATTTCATAGCCAAATACACCAACAATTGTCTATTGTCAATATTACAAAAAAAGAGGACAACTACAAGTATTAGCCTAAAAACTAGAATCAACATCTGAAGCAATATCCATGAACTCCTCCTTGGAACTAGCATCCTCGTCCTCAAAGGTAAGCCCAATCAATCCCCGCTGCACAATATTGTCCTCTTCAACTTGCCTCGGCTCCTCGAGATCTACATCCCACCGTAATGCTGGGGTCTGTTTGTACTCAGGTGTCTTGTGATCCATAAGACGCAAAGCACTGTGTACAACTACAAGCTTCTCCGCTCTCGCAGAGGTAAGCCTATTCCTCTTAACAGAGTGTATCCAACCATATGTAGACTAGTTCCTCTCAGAGGCAAAGGAGCTAGAAACCTAGGAAAGGAGGCGAATGGCAAGTGGTCGTAGCAGTCCTGGAAGCCCATACAGTTGCCGCCACCAACTCATTGGCTTCTCCTGTGCTATTGTTACCCTGTCTGCCTTTGTTGATGTTTTGTACCCATCAAGTTCAGTGAAGTCAAGCCACTCCAATCTGATTTGTGAAGCCTCCTGTGGAGTGTACATTTTTTAAAGGCCTTCATAAGGCCCTTCTTCACCTCATCATCATCCAATGGGATAACTCTGCCTGGCCTCTCCACATACCATTTGGGATTCAGTGCATACACAGCCATATAAAGAGGGGTGTTCAACTTCTCTCACCTCTCCGTTGAATAATGGGTTGTATATGTTCATTATAGAACTCCAAAGTGGGGTCCCTCACCCGAATAACTACCTTCATTTGCCCAAGCATGTTGTCAATGCACTCGTAGATCTCACCAAGATTGGGGCTGTTAGAATCCCCATATTTGATGACACTAAAAATGGAGCTATGATTGATATGATGTATTTCATATCAACCCAAAATGTACTTCACTCTTTTCCCTTGATATGTCTTGGACTCACGCCACCTAGTGCAATTCTATGTCATAATCATAATTTGCAGGGCTCTTGCAACTCGGACATCCTCTCCAACAAAATAAAATAGGATGCAAAGCGGGTGTCAACTGGTTTCAAAAATTCCTTCTTCGAAAAAGTGCCAATGATGTGTGGTGATTACATATGAACTTTTGCACATCCCTAGCCTCAGTCACTATCTGGTTGACCCATTGAATCTTCCCTATGTCTTTCAGTGCATTGTTCATGGCATGCACACAACATGGAGTCCAATAAATATGCCTATATTCCCGCTCCACTAGCTTGCCTGTTGCTCTGCACACATAAGTTGCATCCGTGACAACCTGTACAACGTTTGAAGGTCTAACCTCCTCAATGGCATTCTTCAAAATCTGATACTGGAACTCAACATCTTTCCGCTTCCCAAAACAATCAATTGCTCTCAAGAAATACGGTCCATCTTTGCAAGAGACAATGATATTGATGAGAGGATGGTGTCTAATATCCGTCCACCCATCCATGATAATGCTACATCCATGTCACCTTCATCTCCTCCATCAATAGATTAACCTTGGAATAGTTTCTATCCAAGATTGTTGTCCTCAGTTTTGTGTCTCTAGGAGGCACATAACTTGTACCTGCTTTTGCAACCTTAGCCATAGCCTCCTTGTAATAAGGAGAGCGAGCGGCATTAAATGGAATCCCAAAGCATAGAAAAATTTCCCAATAGCATCATCTGCCTCTTCCCTTGCCTTTGAATCAAACATGTCAACAACTAAATTTGGGGCTGCCCCACGACCTTTCTCTTCCCTCTGCTTTCCACTTCTAACACTCCAAAACTAGAACCAGCCAGAGTATTACTATGTTTGCTAGTCCTATGAGCGCTCAATGAAGTCATTGGAGTGTTAGCCGTAGAACCACGAACTTCTGGCACATTGTCCATGGTATTTCCATTGAATATTCTCATCATCTCATCTCTCTGCTCTAATGAAAGGCCCTTACAAGTGCCACCCCCTTTCCTGTAAGGTGCAACAAGTGTGCATTGATCCTAGTGATGCTGCCATGCCAAGTCGGTGCACATATGTTGCACTTCCATACTTTGCTCCCACCTACGGACTTGGGGTTATCAATTATTTGGGCAAATTGTTGCAGAATGGCTTCTTCTTATCAAATGGTCCAATGGCAAATTTGGACAACATTTGAGAGGGGCAATTGGTAGCACTACCAACTGAACTACAAGTTGTCGCTGTGTTATCAGCTAATTTTGACTTTGCAAAATTAATAAACATGGAAATTTTGAAATTTTTCAAAAGTGTTACTTTGCGTGATTTATCGCCCTCATCGCGATTGTCTCGTTTTTGTGATCGTTCTGGTCTTTGTTTCGTCCATTTTGGGCGAGAACTCCTACTAGGTCATAAATTAAATATTAATTAATTAATATTTAATTTATGAATTACCCTTTGATAAAATCAATTTTTAATAACTTTTGGGTTTTTAATTAAATAAATATTAATTAAAATTCATTCGACAAGATTTATTTTAATTGTCGAGGGAAAAATAAGCTTCCGCTTCCCATTGCCGGGGATGCCAAATTGGCTTCCCGTACCCGGATTTTCCTTTCTGGCAAATTTATTTTTATTCCCGCTTGTGGGATTTCTTCCACTGATTGCCAATTCAATGGATTGGCAAACGGGCAAAAAATCTCCGATTTCCCACATGGGGAAATAAAATGGGGATTGTTAAGCGTGCCTTGCCATTTCCGTTGGCAAATGGTTGTTTATTTCCCACTTTCCCTTGACAATTAATGCCACTACCCGAAGGAAGAGGAATCGGTTATTTCAACGGGAAGGGGAAACGGTTATGGGGAAGCTTCTTTAATTCCCGTAACCATTTCCCCATGAGAGTAATTGAATTTTCATGAAAGGAGTGTTGGTGCTCAAAATAGTCTCGCCCCATTTGTCATTAAAATTCTTCAAATTGCGGCCTCTGTTATGTTTTTGTCTCCCGGGCTCAAATGGTGGTTGTCCTGCATTTTACGGTTTGACGGGTGTAATTTCCCGGTCAAAATTACTTCTTGGCATCAGTTGAAAAGTGGCCCTTTCTGGTTGGATGCGCCATTGTGACACGTGGCAGTTTGAAAAGTCAAAGAGGCGGGGAAGTGGACCATCGGAGGTAAATTGGATTTTTGCCTCTTGACATCAAAAGGATTAAAATCTCAAAATGGCCCACAAGCCCGATAAGGGAAAAGTCAAAGCTTGCTCCAGTCAACGACGGAGCTACGGGAAAACTTGGAAAAATTTCCTTTTTCCAAAAAAGAGGTAAGATGGCAAAATTTGGCCACGGTTCCACTGGGGCCACCTTAGGACACGTGTTAGGCTCATTTCCCAAGGGCAGAGATGCGGAGCAAAATGTGAAATTTTTCCATGTCTCCAAAAGTTGTAAAAAGTCAGAGGAAGCCCCCGGGTTTGTTTTTAAGTTTGAATCTTCCACGTGGATGGCCCAAATTCAAAGAAAAAATCAACGGCAACTGAGAGTCTGAATCTGATTTTCCCCCAATTTTTTTTGAAACACGCCTGGAAGTGTGAGTCTTCATGATTTCTTGGTTTTTTCTACACGTCAGGTAGAGAAGGGAGTTAATGTTGATATCTGAGTTTGGTGGGGAGATCTGGAAGACGTCTTTCGCCATTAAAATTGTCAGACTATCGAGCCCAATCGAATTTTCCGTTTTCTACTCCTAAGCACGCAGGAGACATATTTGGATTAGGAGCGGAAGTGGTTGGCAAATTGAAGAGAAAGTGATCTACCAGAGGAAGGGGTTGAATGCGGGGGATGTCCGAAGAGATTTGCCCTCTCGAGCACTTGGCGAATTTTGTAGATCTGATCCCGGAAATTGTGATTGTGATCATGGCGAGCATTGGTGCACTCAATATCTGGATTTTTGGGGAAAGGGGTTCATTGTAAATGTTATAAATGGCACGAATTTTTTTGTGCAAGAGGTTGGAGTGTTAGAGGTCGAAGAAAATTCCCAAGAGGAAAATTTGACAAAGCCTGTCTTTTGAGAAGCCGTCTGAGAAGCTTTGTATATCTCTTTTGTATTAAGTTTGATCATGTCAAGGTGGTTGCGAGTGTACAACCATTGACAAGCTCTGAGATTGTTCTAGAAACTTTCCCCTACTGATAAATTTAATCAAACTCGAGTTATTCTATGTTGATCTTGAGCAAAATGTGTCTATTTCATCTCTGAATGTATGCGAGTAGTTTTTCTTGTTTCTGTTGCAATCTTGTATTAAAAACTGATTCAATCACACAGGTCTCAATCCTTGTGACAGTTTAGTGGCATCTGCAATTTCATTTCTCAGAGAGCTTTCATCTAGGAGTGAAATAAACGATTTAAAATCACTTTTCTTTCATCTGTTCGACAAAGATTATCTGTAAGCCTCTGGGTGTACCTCAGGCGTGATTTGGCTTAGATCTTGATGCTTTGTTGGGTTTTCTAACTCGAGCTTTCATGTTAGAATCTTATAGATTGTATGAAAAAGTGCTAATCTGGGCCTCCATTGAAGCACATATTCTGTTAAAGAAACATTTTAGCTATTATGTGGCATTCTGTTGGTTTAGTTTTCCATTTTATAAAATCTCTCAAGGATTTGGTAAATCAAGTTCACTCTGCCTCACCTCCCACCAAAATCCATTTAAAACATCCAATCTTACCCGTATTACCCCTGTTTGTCCTGTGTGTATACCAATGCATAGTTTCTAGTACCAAAACATGCAGAAACAATCAGGTTTCCAAATGTCTTTAGTAACCTTTGCCTTGTTTTGAAAATATCTCCATAATCTAGAAGTGACAACTCGTGAGAGTCAGATTTGGTGTGTTGATCATATTTTCCCAAGGTCTTCTCTATAAAATTTGTACAAAAGAAGGATTTACCAGCATTCTTCAATAATGGAGGTTACAAAATAGGTTCTCTTACCTTGGTTGAAAGGCACAACCTAAAATAGTTAGGATCAGATCACATCCTTTTAAGGTGCTACCCACTCCTCTCAGAGCCTGAGTACTAAAAGGTCAGATAGACCGCTTCCCCAAAATCTAAAACGACATATATAATCATCTATTTGCCTCTGAGTGTCTTGTCAAACCCATGATGTTGCTCGGCCTTTGAAGGAGATTAAATTTGGGTACCAACAAGGAGAATTCTCACGCTAAGACAGCCAACGTATTCATCACACACTCATCCAAGATCATTGGGCAACTGTCACGTGGGTTTTAAGAACCAAAGGGAAATATTACATTGGTTACACATTGGCCAAGGAGAGAAATACAATCCAAAGCAAGGAAGATCCTTCATGTAGGGAGAGGGGAAACAACAAATGAAGTATAAAGGATAGTAGTAAGAAGATCAAGAATCTACGCATTGGTTTGCTTGGAACAAATTTTGAGCAAGCAAAGGTGTTTTCCAATGCATACAATAGAAAATAAGAACTCCTTCCACGCACAACCAAGGAAGGGGGAAGTAATAAGTTAAATGTCTTAAAGAGTAATCACGTAGGGTAAAGAAGTCCAGAGCATTCCACGGAAGTTTCCATGCAACAGGGGTGTGAAGAAGACAATTTTAACCACGCACCAATCCAAAAACACCACGCAGAGGTAAAGGAAGACCACACATTGTTTTATGCATCAAAGAAAAGCTAAATAACAAAGAAGCCACGTTGGAAAATAAAATTCAAACAGTAAACAAAGCATCTCCACACATTCCTCAAGGATCTCCACACATTCCCCAAGGATCATCACGCATTCACCCAGGAATAAAATATTGAAAAGGCAGTTTAAAGGAGAAACCAGTCCAGAAGTCTTCACGCATGCATCAAGTCAAACAACAAACAAGAAAGAAAGAAGGTGAATGAAACCAGTTTCAATGCATGCACTTGATTTCTCCATGCATTTGCAGAAGGATTAAGCAAGTATACCCACGCATCGATCAAAAGATCAAGGAAGAAGTAAATCTCAAAGTACACATTCATTAAAATCAGGATTTTCACGCAAATAAGAAGTTACGATTCACGCATACCAAGGAGAATTTGCTCCGGCAAATTAAATTAAAAAAATCATAATATTAAAATCGGGTGATTTTGTTTATTTAAAAAAAAAAAAAAATTTTGTCACCAATCGAAAATTGTAAACGGAGTGGTTATTATTATTTTAAAAAATAATAATATTAAAACGAGTCATATTTTTCTTGCATTAATGGGGATTCGGAGATTGAGACCCGGTTTTTGCATTGTTTTGCGTGCTTGAGTCATTTTTCTATAAAATTCATAATGGCCAAAAATCTAATAAATCTGCAAGAAAATCGAGGAAGCCAGTGGAGAAATCGAATAAGTCCGCTCAAGTATGAATTCCAAGGAATCATCCCTCCCAATTCCATCAAGTCGGCATATGACAATATCACTGATACAAATCTGGGTCACATCAATGTGCAACAATTTTGCGATCGGGTGAAAGATGAAGGCAAAACCATATTCTCGGATAGGCTTTACCATAGTGGTCTACCCCAAGCAGGTGGACACTTTCGTCTCGGTCAATGTGCGAAGTTGGTGGTTATAGCTTGTGCGAAGCATTATGATCCCAAGAAACGAGGAATTTTTAAAGATAATCGCGAGTCTTTCCTCTTAATCACACCAAAGAACATTGAGGGGTTGCTCAGCATACCTGACTTCCCTGGTAATCTAGATATCACTCAAAACTCAACACAAGAATTTTGGGATGAAGAGCCCCTCAGGTGGAGCAAGATGGTTAATAATAATTGGTTAGTGACCAAGAGGCTCAAAACGACCGGCTTCCTAAAGAACTCATGCATTGAGTTTGTCAAAGAAATCGGGACATGATTACTCTCCTGAGTCGAGTCTTCGGTTTACCCTCTGCCAGGATTTTCCACCCATGGATGTATTAGTTTATCTATATCATCCTTGCCAAGAGAGAGTTTGTGGATTGGGCCACCATCATCAGTGATACTCTTCACAAACAATTGATTGAAGTGAAGATGATTGGATGTTTCTACATGACATCATATATGACTTATGCAGTGGCTAAAAGAAAGCTATTTTCGACTCGAAACAAAAGGAGTCATGGGTCCATCAAATAATGTCTTCCATTATTATCCATGCAACTGAGTTTCAAAAATAGCTCTCATCATTTCAGAAGAGTTAACGATGCATTCACCTTCTCGCGTGATTCGAAACCTAAATCGGAATACAGAGGAAAGATTTTCTAAAGAAGCCATGGATGTCATTTCCCAATGGGGAACATGGTTTATTAAGATTTCATCCTTTTCCTACATTCGCGTAAGCGGCTTTACGGGTACTCCATGGAAGCTTCCTAATTACGTCAGTGATAGATGGGCATTAATGGAGCTTGCGCGACAATTATTCCAAGTTCACTGTCTTCTTAGTGACAAGCATTGTTTAGGAATTCATTTCCCGATCCAAATCAGGGAATACGAATGTCCAAATCTCTTCAATAAGCACAACTCATGGAAAAAGAGTTTGCCCTCATCACTATTCATCCATACATGAAGAGATCTCAGTTTGATATCAATGAATATATGCAAAAGATTCTTGGAGCAAAGTATCAACATAACCCTACCATGGAAGATTTCGGGCTGCCTGCTCGATGAACATGAAGTAAGGAGACATGAGTTTTCCCATCAAACCCTTGCTCGAGATCAAGGCCTTTCACATCAGAACCCTCCAAATTCATTTCTAAATGATGATGAAGATTTTATTGATCCTACATATGATGCGATTGCTTTAACCTGTTGCCACGAATTGATTGGACTAAAAGAGATGAATTTTCTCTTGATAGCAAGAATCAACCAATTCTTGAAAGAAGCATATCTTGGTACAAAAGAAAACTTGCCAAATTATAATCAATTCAAGATCATACTTCAGGATCACAAAAATTGCCAACTCGAGGAGGTCTCCATTCAACCAAAGCCCCTTCTCAATCAACCTCCGTGCCATCCAGTCATATGCAACAAGCAAGAAAGGAGTGGTTGCCAAAATCCACTTCACCGAAGAATGTGTCACGAGGAGAAAAATCTAAGGGTCCTAGCCCCAATGAAGGAAGAGAGCGTGTATCGGGATTTTCTACTTCAAGTAGAGATTCTTCTACTCACATTGTTGATAGTTCTCAGAAGCTCATGACAAACGATCCTCAGCCATGCCTTGCACAAGTGTCCACTCAGGTGCAGGTAGTCCAAATATCGAACGCTTCGAACCTAAAATTGACGAAGAGATTTCCCAACATCTCCCAAATGATCAGGAGGTGGATATCGAGGTTATTTCTCGTGAAATTGAGATCGTGGAAAGGGTTCTTGCACAACCTCATGATGTTGAGAACAATGAGAATGTTGCTTCGAGCTCCAGGCTTCTGTATGCAGAAATAGTGAATGATACTCCTTTTTGGGTTGATTGCAAAGTCAAGAAAAGGAAGAGGGTTATCAAAGCAATTGACATTGACTTTGATGCCCTTTTCAAACTTTCAATGATGTCATTCCCAAGAAGCCTAAAGTGCTCTCTCGAATAATGGTGGACGACGATGGAAATAGATTTACGGATCTTGCCATCCCACAAGTTGACAAGGAGCGTAATGCCATGACATCTGCTGATTATGAAGTTTCCAGACTTGGACTTGGGAATTCCACATTGGAAAGTGACATGGCGATGGCCCGAGATTCGATTGACATCGTGCTAAAGAGACTTGAGAAATATAAGTCTTAGAACTCTCAGCTCAAGGCTGAAAAGAATCAATTGGTGGAATATGTTCAACATCTGATAAATCCCATATCATCCACTTTCCCAGTACCTGATGCAGTGGCTGCCCCTGATGAAGAAACTCTCAATTTATCAAAAGAAATAAACACATTGGGCCATGTCACTAAAACTTGGCTTTCAGAGATTCTCATTTTAGGCCAAGAGACGATCAAAACAACGGTTAAGCTCCATGAAGATGTCAATGCGTATCTTGATCCAATTCTTTCTTTCAAGGAAACTTTTGTTTCTAACATATCAAATTTGGACGAGATATTGCCCAATCTACGGAGATGACGAGTATGGAATCCTCAATTTTAGCCATTGAAGGAATTCTCGAATTTGAACATCGAGGGACACGTTTTCTTTGGTGTTTGCATCTCAAATCAAGGAAGACGCTTCTCGAGGATTCTATGATCCATTATGAGAGCGTATGCAATGAAGCCTTCACTTCACTCGCCTTGATTCAAGAATTCATAGCTGAGATCCCTTGTAACCTCATAAATGAGCATAATCAAAGGTGTTCATCGGAACATGTGGAAGAGCAATTTTCACAATTGTTTAAGGACATTATACTCCCGCCATTAATTTCTCTTCAGCTTCAATGGAACGTTGCATCAAATTAAAGAACTTGTTTGAGAATGCTCAATCAAAGATGGTCAATCTGAATGATATGCTAGGTAGGATCTTGGAATTGCAGGTATTTTGTGAGGTTATTCTTCAACCAAATGAACCTCCAGAAGAAGAAAAGATGTTTGAAACATTGGGAAGGTTCAGATCCTTTCAATTGGCAAAAGCAACGGATCCTAATTTCACCGATGGTTCAAGAAGATAGTTTTCTTGGTATCTAACGAAGTGGGAGAGTCCATTTCTCATACGTTTGAGATAGGCGGACCCCATTTCAATGGATAAGGCACTTGGTTATGGTCATATGTTTTAAAAGTGGAATTTTAAAAAGGGGATGTTGTTATTGAATTTTCTTTCAGAAAAATGTGGATAACTTAAGTGGTTTCTATTTTTGGTAGCTTTTAATAAAGTTGGTTGAAAAATTCAAAAGTCACTTAAGTGCCCTATTTAATGTTCATGTAAAAACCTAACTACTTTGTAACCAACTTTTGGGTTATAAAAGGAAGTCAGGGGCTCATTTGTAAAGGGTGACTTTAAGAGAGGAGAAGAAAATACTTTTGTATGCAAGCTTTGTTTCAGGAAGAAATTGTGTTCTTTTGTGAAGACCTTTTGGAGTTAATGAAATATGAACTTTGTGTCTCATTCATTGTCTCTTGTTCTGAGACAAGAGTACTCGGGAGATTTTTGCCCATTTGCCAATCCATTGAATTGGTTGTCAGTGGAAGAAATCCCATAAGCAGGGAATAAAAATAAATTTGCCAAGAAAGGGAAAATCCAGTGCGAGAAGCCAATTTGGCATCCTGCAATTGGAAGCAAAAGCTTATTTTCCCCCGACAATTAAAATAAATCTTGTCGAATGAATTTTAATTAATATTTATTTAATTAAAAACCCAAAAGTTATTAAAAATTGATTTTATCAAACAAACGGTACTTAATTAATTAATTATTAATTAATATTTAACGCAGTTTATGACTTGGCGGGAGGAGTTCTCGCCCAAAATGGATGAAACGAAGACTAGAACGATCACAAAAATGAGACGATCGCGATGAGGGCGATAAATCACGCAAAGTAACACTTTTGAAAATTTTCAAAATTTTCATGTTTATTAATTTTGCGAAGTCAAAATTAGCTGATAACATTGGCTCTAATTGTGGACAAGGACTTTATGGGCACAAAGAATGGACCCAGGACCAAAATATTAATGAACATGATCCCAAAAATGATGGTGAACAAAAATGGGATGACACAAGAGAGGAAACCGAAAAATTGGAAACGAAAACAAACCAAAATTCTAATTACTTATGTACATACGGGGGACAACCCGTTTTCAATTTTGATAGTGCTTGAGATATTGCTCGTTGTAGGGCAAAGGCAAATGAGTTCCATCAGGATATGCCAAGTAATAGGTGTTATCTCCACAGAAATTCTTGATCTTGAAAGGACCCAGCCATAGCGAATCAAACTTCCTATGCTTTCCTTTCGGTTCACGTCTCTTGTCCCAGAGAAGAACTAAGTCATTGATTTGAAATTGTCTCTCCTTAGTTTTCCGTCGAACAATTTCTTTACCTTTGATTGGTGTTCCTCGATCCTATTCGCTACTTGACTTCTTTGTTCTTCGAGCTTGCTTAGGAACATGATCCTTTTATCTAACGCATTGGCGAAGCATTCATCATCAACTGCTTGAGCCAATTGTAATGTTGGTAACTCCAATGTGATGGGAATTTGAGCATCGGTTCCATACAAGAGTTGGAATGGAGACATCCCGATTGCCCTTTTTGGAGTTATGCGGTCAGCCCACAATGCATCATATAACTTTTTGTGCCAAGTTCTTTGATTTTCTTCTACCAACTTGCACACATAGTAATGTAATGATGTTTTTGTTATTGGATTCTTCCTGACCATTTCCCTGTGGGTAGTAATCTGACGAATGAGACAAAGATATCCCATACCCATAACAAAAACCTATCATCTCTGCAGAAGAAAAATTGGAGGCATTGTCCGTCACGATCTTTTGTGGAATTCTATAACGAATCAATATATTCTCTTTGATGAAGTCACAGATTACCACAATAGATGTTTGTTTCACCGGTATAGCTTCCACCCATTTCGTAAAGTAGTCAGTTGCAATGAGCACGTGAGTATGACCAGCACTGGAATTTGGGTTCAGGACCCCGATGAAATCCAACCCCCATTGTTGAAAGGGTTCTTCAATGACAACTGGCTTCAAAGGCAAAGCTGCCAATTTAGGTCTTCCAACAAATTGCTGACAAGCTTCGCATTTTGTTACCCATTTCTGAGCATCGGAAAACATAGTGGGCCAGTAATAATGTGCTTGCAAAATTTTATGGTGTCATTTGGGCCAAAGAAATGACCACCACAAGCATGTGAGTATGAAAAGTTTCAAGAACCTAGGTTGTTATTCCTTATCGACACATTTGAGGAACGTCTCGTCAATTCCTTTCTTGAACAAGGTGTTGTCCCAAATGACGTACCTAAGCAGCTCTTAATTTGATAGCTTTCTTCTCCTTAGGTATTTGCTCGATTTTCAGGACATTCGCCATAAGTGAGAAAGTAGGCTATATCGGAATACCATTCATCGTGGTATGCATTTAAAAACTACCAAAGGGTAAACCTTCTTCAACTGGTTCTTCGTCAGAGTCATCTTGTGGTTCATTCTCTACGATGAGTTGGTAGAGTCCTCTTCCTCGAACCAACTTGGTAGGCTTGATATCCAAATCATATTCCCCGACCTTGAGACCCGATTCGTCTTTTAGACCACTGGTTCTTGTTGTGTCAACATCGATTTAATTGCGGTGTCTGGTACTAAGACTTTGGTGTGAGAATTCAACACATAGTACCTGAAATGTTTCAAAGCTCTCACCACCACGTACGCATGCCTCTCAAGGGGAGTGTAATTGAGTTCATGTTTCTTGAATCCAGAACTCATGAATGCAATAGGAGATTCAATTCCCTCTTGATTGTGTTGAGTCAAGATGGCGGAGATTGTGTGCGGTGAAGCATAACAATAGACTATAAAATCCTTTTTAAAATCGGGACACACCAATGTAGGAGCTTTTGCAATAGCACCCTTGATTTGTTCAAATGCTTCTCTACCTTCATTCGACCATTTGAAGGATTCTTTGCCTTTCATCATATTAGCGATTTCTTTGGTTAGCTCAATGAAATCTGGCACAAACCTTCTCAAAAATTTACCTTCCCAAAGAATGAGTGGACTCCAGGCTTACTTGTAGGCAAGGAAAGATTCTTGATAGCTTGAACACGCTCAGGATCGATCTTAGTTCCTTCTTTAGAAACAATATGACCTAGGAGTTTCCCTTCCGTAACTCTAAACATAGACTTTTTGGATTTAGAGAAATCTTATGAAGTCTGCACCTTTGCAATATTTTCTCTAAATCTCTTAGGTGATCTTCTCGTTTCTTTGAGAACACCGTCAAGTCATCTAGGTATATCACGATGATCTTGTCTTTATAATTTGTGAATGCCATATCCATAGCCCTTTGAAAAGTTGTGTCGGCATTGATCAAACCAAAGGCATTCTTCTATACGCGAACGCACCCTGTGGGTGGTTAACGCGGATTGATGTTGGTCTTCTCTAGCCACTTCAATCTAATTATAACCAGAGAAACCATTTAGCATGGATAGCATTTCCGATCCGATTCTTCTGCCAGAATATGGTCCATGACCGATGGATAATTATCTTTCAAGGAAGCTTGATTAAGATTGCGGAAATCTACGCAAATCCTAATTTCTCCATTTTTCTTGCGAACCAAGACAATATTAGCTATCCAAGTCGAATGTCGAATAGGAAACACTATCCGTGCGTCTAACATCTTTTGAACCTCATGGAATATTGTGCCCGCTATCTTGGGATTATACTTGTCTTTACTTCTGCCTGAATGGAGTTGCACTAGGTTTCAAGGGTATGGCATGCTCCATTTCCCTAGGTTGGAAAGACTTCAAGTCTTCATATGAGTAAGCCAAGACGTTAGAATATTTGGTAAGGAGGCTTATGAATTTCTTGCGCTCCTCAGGTGAGCAACACTTACCAATGTTGACCAAGCGAGGTTTGTCCTTGGTACCAATGTTAACTTGCTCATAGTCAGTAGAATTTGCAGGTCCTGCTTGCTCTTTCTCTTTGATAAACCTGTCATGTTTATCAAAAAGTTCTTCAAGTGAAACCAATCCTTTTGGAATTTTATTTCCTTTGAGTTGAATGATGCCATCACTAGGATCCTCGCTCTCAACTCCTTCTAGAATGGGCGAGGTCATCGATTCGCGAAATGCATAATCACTTCCTTCAAAGTACAATTGTTCAAAATTATCCCTCTTTTCCAAGAAGGCAATAATTTGTTGATCATCATTGAATACTTGCCAATTTTCTGCATTGTCAGGAACACTTGGCCTAAAAACCATTTCGATGGTGTATTTGTCTTGATCAAACTCTGAATGAGGAATCATCAATGAAGCTGAGACTGCTAAAGAATCTACTTTGTCATTCTTTTCACGAGGGACGGATTTTATGGAAAAAGCATCGAAGGCTTCTATCGCGTCCCACACTTTATTTCTGTAGTGTCTCAAATGATCATTCTTTACTTGGAACTGATTTTTAACTTGTTTCACAATCAATTCTGCATCTCCAAAGACTTTCAAATTTTTGATCCCTTTCTCTTCTGCAACTTGGAGGCCAAGGATTAATGCCTCATATTCTGCAGTGTTGTTAGTATTTGAAAATTGGAGTTTGTAAGAAAAAGGAAATATTTTACCATTCGGAGATATGAGCACCACTCTGCGCGGAACCTATTGAGCAACAACTTCCATCGAACTCAAGAGTCCATATCTCATTAGGGTCTTGGCAAGTGACCTCAGGTGCATGAACCTCTGTAGTCATCATATAATTACCCATACTTGAGTTTTGAAACAAGACCTGTGCACGGGATCATCGGTTTTCGTCACCGTGAATTTTGCTTGAGTTTCTGGCATTAGCTTCTTCATTTCTCCACTGATAGGGATCATAGCATGAGACCAGTCCATTTGAATCTCACCACCTAGATCTTTGCAAAATTTCCTGCTCAACAACATACCATATGAAGCAGGAATGTCAGCAACTAGAATAGTTACCTTAACTCGCTTCTGAGGAAATTGGGCTAAAACCATCTGAGCGTCTTTAATCTACCCAATCAGAGGAACTTGTCTTGTCTCCATGGAGTAACAAGATCCGAATGTTCTCGTACAAGTCAACCCAAGAGCATGTGCTACTTTTGCAGGCATCACATTATCCGAGGCTCTAGAATCTATAATGCAATTACTTAATTTGCATCCGTGTAATGGCCGACACAATATTTTGAGTCTTCCCATCTTTGGGAGTTTTCAGAAATTCCTTTGGAGGAATGAACAGTAGAGTCGCCTTTGATAAACTGGACCAATTTCTCGAGTTGATCCTTATTGGACTTCAAGTACTTTACCTGTGACATGGAATTTTTGTTTTATTGATATGATCAATGATATCAAATTTGGGCAAAGTAACCATACTTGATGTCTCAGATACTAGTTCTTTCGAACTTGATGATGGCACACTTTTGACCTTTGCTTCGGGCTTGGTTGATACTGATGTGGAAGAAGAAACTTTCTTCGTAGCTGATTTATCAACTGATTGACTTGACAAAGGCCCTCCTTTCTTTAAGATAGTTTTGACCTTGGAAACCTCAGTCACCTTGGACTCTTTAGGAGTCTCATTTGTCTTGGATTCTTTGGAAGTTTCCTTAGTCTTATATTCTTTAGGAACTTCCTTGGAGCTCTTTTTATCTTCCACCTTAGTGGTACTCTGCTCCTTTTTCTGAGAGCGTGTGAAGACAATGAAGGATTGACTATTCATATCTTCTATAATTTCTTCATATTTGTCTTCTTCTTAATGGTACTCGAAGAAATGATTATTACTTTCTCCTTCGGCTCTTCAACTTTAGGTTCAGATGTTCCAGAGTCTGGCTCTTCTTCGTCAACTTCAACGACCTCAACTTCATCATCACTTTCTTCAACGACATCACACTTTGAGTTAGTTGCGGGAGTCTGCTTCAATAGCAAGCCTCGTTGGAGCACTTGCAATCCTGGCTTTGTTGGGAACGTAGCCTTTTCTTGGGATGTCTTTGTAAGGAGCAGGTTTACTACTTTGAGCAACTTGCTTTTTCAAAGCTAGCACATCATTAGCCAACTTAGTGAGTATAGCTTCTAAAGCATTGGGGTTTCTTGACTCTTTCCCTTGAGGGAAGTTTTCTTGAATTTTCCCGCCATGATTAAGTCATCCTCAATTTCTATGGCCAAGGATTGAGCAAGTTCCAAAGTAGCCACTCTAGCCCTTCTCAATTGATAGCACACTTGGTGGTTGTGTGTTAATAAAGAAACATTTTTGTCCATCGGGGTCGGGTGAATCCCGACAGAACTTTGTTCACCATTTTGTTGAATTTAGCCACGAAATTCCTCATGGGTTATGTTGGCTCTTTCTTCGCCTGAGATAGTTGGGCAAGAAGAGCATGTTCATCTTCTGCCGTCTTGAATCGATCTTCAAACTTAGTTTTCATATCATTCCAGTTTGTAATGCATCCATTTGGCAAATGATGAAACCAATTGGCGCGGCAACGTCATGCAATGTTTCAACGAAGAGGTGAATAGCAACATCTTCATATTCTATTGACAAAACTGCACATGCAACAAAGAAGGCAGAAATGTGGTCATCTGGTGATGTCTTCCCATCTCCATCGAACTTGGGAAGAATCTTCCTCGATCCTCGTGGGAGGTCATGTCGAGCTGGTAAGGCTAATGGGCCTATGGCATTTCCCCATGGTATGTTAACTGCCATCTTGGGAAAGGTGGTATGCGAAGGCAAAACAACGTGAGCAGGACAAGTGCTTGACTTGTAGTGATTCCTTCCTTGCTTGCTCTTTTAGGACTTGATGCAAGACTTACAAATCTACGAGGTGTGTTCTTCTTTGGAGGAGATAACTTGAAACCAAACTTTCCTTGAAAATCAAAAATGGGATCAGATCGACCTTTAGCTTTTTCTCCTCGCGTAAACCTCTTTCCTGCCAGTTTGAAATCTTTACTGTGAAGGGATCACTGACATGTTTTGATCAGCTCTAGCCTTTTCTCTTCGCTCTCTTTCTATTTGCGCCTAAATAACTCTAGCAACTCTCGCGGCTTGATCTTCTTCGTTATCTAACTGCGATGTGGCGAGATGAAAATGATAGTTGTTTGTGCGCTTTTCCCAAATAGCTTGCCTCAAATCTGATGATATGTCTTCTTGAGTATCTGCAAAAAGAAGATTTGGTTGCAAGATAGGTGAGTTACCTGTAATAGTCATACAGATTATTGCCTTGGTGGAAGAGGGCCACGTCGGTGAACAACGATCAACACGTGTCTAGGTCTTCTGGCCACAAGTGCGGGTGCTCTTCTTCTAAGGTCTTCAATGTAGATTTCTCTATCAATGGCTCTATCAACAGCCACAAATTGCTGCAAGCTTTCGCCGTTTCCCAAGCTACTTTGTTTGAAGGTTGGCAGCAATGTCTCCTTGAAAATCTTCGTCGGGCACAAGGTTCGGTTGAAGAACTAGAGCTTGTGCAGAGGGGATAGTCATAAAGATTTAACCAAGCACTGGTTAACGATTCTAGAATCCCAGTAGAGTCACCAAAAATTGTTAGCCTATGGATTCGCACGCATACAAATGACATGCATAGTGTGGGAGCGAAGTCCCTCCTCAATGAAGGTGAGGCTGCCTTCATTGAAAACCAAAACTGTATTTACACCTATACATTCAAAATTGTATGTGGGGGTGTTTGGAACATCAATGGAAAGAAAAGTGAATGAGGGAGATGGGATGGAATGAAGGAACAAAATGGAAAGGAATGAATGGAAGGAACATGCAAGAGTAAAAGCAGAGCCTAATATTGCATGGAGAAGAACAATAAATAACTAACACAAATAAAATGGAGTTTGCATCAGTTAAATGAGAATGAGTAAAGGGAACACACATGAGCAAGTAAATAACAGAGCTTGATCACTGTGAACAAGAACAACAAATTAATAACGTTGACAATAAGATCAAAGACAATATTTGCATGCAAGATTTAAACATCTAACATCTAATGAACATAAGAACATCAAATGTTACAAGAGACAATGAATGAGACACAAAGTTCATATTTCATTAACTCCAAAATGTCTTCACAAAAGAACACAATTTCTTTCTAAACAAAGCTTGCACACAAAAGTATTTTCTTCTCCTCTCTCAAAGTCATCCTTTACAAATGAGCCCCTGACTTCCTTTTATAACCCAAAAGTTGGTTACAAAGTAGTTAGGGTTTTTACATGAACATTAAATAGGGCATTTAAGTGACTTTTGACTTTTTCAACTAACTTTATGAAAAGCTACCAAAAATAGGAACCACTTAAGTTATCCACATTTTTCTGAAAGAAAATTCAATAACATCCCCTTTTTTAAATTCCACTTTTAAAACATATGACCATAACCAGTGCCTTATCCATTGAAATGGGGTCCGCCTATCTCAAACGTATGAGAAATGGACTCTCCCACTTCGTTAGATACCAAGAAAACTATCTTCTTGAACCATCGGTGAAATTAGGATCCATTTGCTTTTGCCAATTGAAAAGATCTGAACCTTCCCAATGTTTTGAACATCTTTTCTTCTTCTGGAGGTTCATTTGGTCGAAGAATAGCCTCACAAAATACCTACAATTCCAAGATCCTACCTGGCATATCATTCAGATTGACCATCTTTGATTGAGCATTCTCAAACAAGTTCTTTAATTTGATGCAACGCTCCATTGAAGCTGAAGAGAAATTAATGGCGGGAGTATACATGTCCTTAAACAATTGTGAAAATTGCTCTTCCACATGTTCCGATGAACACCTTTGATTATGCTCATTTACGAGGTTACAAGGGATCTCAGCTATGAATTCTTGAATCAAGGCGAGTGAAGTGAAGGCTTCATTGCATACGCTCTCATAATGGATCATAGAATCCTCGAGAAGCGTCTTCCTTGATTTGAGATGCAAACACCAAAGAAAATGTGTCCCTCGATGTTCAAATTCAAGAATTCCTTCAATGGCTAAAACTAAGAATTCCATACTCGTCATCCCCTGTAGACTAGTCAATATCTCGTTCAAATTTGATATGTTAGAAACAAAAGTTTCCTTGAAAGAAAGAATTGGATCAAGATACGCATTGACATCTTCATGGAGCTTAACCGTTGTTTTGATCGTCTCTTGGCCTAAAACAAGAATCTCTGAAAGCCAAGTTTTAGTGACATGGCCCAATGTGTTTATTTCTTTTGATAAATTGAGAGTTTCTTCATCAGGGGCAGCCACCGCATCGGGTATTGGGAAAGTGGATGATATGGGATTTATCAGATGTTGAACATATTCCACCAATTGATTCTTTTCACCTTGAGTTGAGAGTTCTGAAACTTATATTTCTCAAGTCTCTTTAGCACGATATCAATCGAATCTCGGGCCATCACCATGTCACTTTCCAATGTGGACTTCCCAAGTCCAAGTCTGGAAACTTCATAATCAGCAGATGTCATGGCATTACGCTCCTTGTCGTCAACTTGTGGGATGGCAAGATCCGCAAATTTGTTTCCGCTGTCGTCCACCATTATTCAAGAGAGCACTTTAGGCTTCTTGGGAATGACGCGTCATTCGCAGGTTTGAAAAGGGCATCAAAGTCAATGTCAATTGCCTTGATAACCCTCTTCCTTTTCTTGACTTTGCAATCAACCCGAAAGGAGTATCATTCATTATTTCTCGCATACACAGAAGCCTAGAGCCCGAAGCAACATTCTCATTGTTCTTCTCCGTGGCAATATTAGGCTCTGTTTTTACCTAACTTTTGCATGTTCCTTCCATTCGTTCCTTTCCATTTCGTTCTTTCATTCCATTCCATCTCCCTCGGTCACTTTTCTTTCCATTGATGTTCCAAAACACCCCCGCATACGATTTTGAATGTACAGGGTAAATACTGTTTGACTTTCAATAAAGGCAGCCTCACTTTCATCGAGGAGGGATTTCATTCCCACACTGTTGCATGTCATTTGCATGCGTGCAAATCCATATGTTAACACGCTGCCCCTACATTTTGTGTCGCTTCTCCACTCTCCCCCATTGTGGCATCACCAACTCTTCCACGGCCACCTATCTCAACTTCCCGTTCAACCCTCTCCTGCTCTGATTCATACTCATACTCAGAAGAAGAACTCATGGTGATGATTGCTGCAATGAATTAAAAACAACCATAACTATATGATTGATTGATTATGTAATGAATTAATAAAAAAAAAAACGTAACCAATATGCATTTTTTAAAATCCTACAAACTATATGCGTGATTATATTGTGAATGTAGATGCAAATGCTAAAAAACAGCCCCTAAAAAATGCAAATATAATATAAATTTTAAACTAGAAATAAAAATGTAATTAAAAAAAACGTAACCATTTACAACCAAACCCTATGCAAGATGCATTTTTTAAATCCCACAAACTATATGCATGATTACATTATGAATGTAGATGCAAATGCTAAAAAACAGCCCTAAAAAATGCAAATATAATATAAATTTTAAACTAGAAATAAAAATGTAATTTAAAAAAAACGTAACCATTTACAACCAAACCCTATGCAATATGCATTTTTTAAATCCTACAAACTATATGCATGATTACATTGTGAATGTAGATGCAAATGCTAAAAAACAGCCCCTAAAAATGCAAATATAATCTAAATTTTAAACTAGAAATAAAAATGTAATTAAAAAAAAACGTAACCATTTACAACCAAACCCTATGCAATATGCATTTTTTAAAATCCTACAAACTATATGCATGATTACATTGTGAATGTAGATGCAAATGCTAAAAAACAGCCCCTAAAAATGCAAATATAATCTAAATTTTAAAAAAAAGAACTTTAACAAGTATTGTAAGCAAATAAAATTATAAATACCTCTTGCTTGCTCTTGTTCTTGCTCTTGCTCTTGCTCTTGCTCTTGCTCTTGCTTGGTGTGAATATGAAATGAGCCCATAATGTAAATTTATAACATAAAATTGCACTTTTAGGGTTAGGGTTAGGTTAGTAATGTTGTTTTTATGTTATAAGTGATTTACAATTAAAAAGAAAATTAGTTTTGAGTGTGAAAAGTGTGTTTTTTATTTAAAAAGGCGGTAGACCACATGGGAAACGTCGGGGACATCTCGGACGTGTCAAAAATGGGGGACACGTCCCCACATAACCATGTTATTTATTCACAAGTCAATTTTCCCTTAGGATATCCTTGATCTAACAAAAGCAAGAGCATTATGTTAGTGTATTTAATTATTCATACACTATTATATGTGATTAAGATGCACTTGTAATATTAATTGTAATTTAATATGTGGATAATTCACCTATTAGTGCACACTATCCTTATCTATTTATAGAGAAAAGCACCAAGGTATTGATTTGATTAACTTCCACTATTAATAGATTAAAGCAAACTTGCTTTACAAGCAACTTCTCTCCAACCTTATAATAGCCTCTACTTGTTTTTATAAAAGCATGGAGAGCTAGTGTTAGTGAATAATATTGTGGAAGAGAGTTATTCTTACTTTGGCGAATTCAAGCCAAAGCTTCTTAATAAAATTGTGGTAGTCATGATACTCTCGGTAAATTTGTGTTATGTCTTTACTTTAAGCTTTCATTGATTTATCATATATGCATGTTTTTGAGTGTTTGTCGTATGGTTCTTTATAGTGATTCTAGAGAATACAACAAACTTTGATAATTAACATAAATCTGCTGCCCTACAATGGAAAAACAAGTTATGCCACTAACAGCATTCTGCTTCCTTGCAATGTCATAAAAGTTAACACCTTTTGCTAGCACTATTTAGATCAAAACTTTATCCCATACAAGATAACCGCCATCTTTGTACACTATCAAATTGAATAGTCATGTTTCGCCATTAGTAATAAGCCAAAAACTCTTGAAATATTTGATATCTATGTTTAATTGGATATAATGCCCCTAGGCAGCTGCCCCTGCATCGGAAAGAAGCCATTAAGACTTTAGTTAGTTTTTACTTAAATTGCATTTGAATTGGTTATCTCTTCCACAATGTAGATAATGGATTTTCCCTTTGGATTGCACCAGATGATATATTTTAAGGCAACTTGGTTTTGAGATAGTACCTAAACATACACCAAGCAACATTAATACCCTTTGACATTCACAAAACCACTTTCAGAGACAGACATCTTTTGGCATGTAATGTCACCAAGGAGTTGCCAATTTAGGGATCCTATCAAATAATCTTCCATGTAACCCAAGAAAATAATCATACAATACTAAGAGATGCTAACAACAATGTTTATCCATGAGATATAACTAGAATCTCACAACATCATTCCCAAGGGATGGTATAGGCATCAACCACCAAGGAATGACTTACAAGCATCCACCTTGAGACAAATTCTCGTTACATGGCTTAATATTGTTAAACCCGAGAGGGCAACTTCGATGAGTCGTCCAACTGATCAATGCTCAAGTATTATCACACAAGACTGCATCAACCACTTTGGGTATGGCTCACAAGTATCAAGCTATGCTCGATGAATACTTCAAACAATGGTTTTTTGTTTTATATCACTTGTTTAGGTTGGTTTTGTCTCAAATAGAGTTTTATCTTTTTGCTCTTTCAAATAAGAGTGTGGATTTCGATTTATTCACTTGTGGCCATGTGATGCATGATATTGTCCACCTTGACATGAGAATCTTGGTGACCAAAGGAATTTTGTATGTTTATTTTGACAGTATCTATCTTAATGTCACAATTTCTCTGTGTCATCTAGTTTTGATTTTGTTCATGTTAAGTGCTTCAATTTTTTGTAGGATTGTTTTGATCACAAAGGTTTTAGATACGATGTTATGTGTATTTGGAATCTTTTCAAATGTGTACTTTATTTCTGTTGCAAAGAATAATTCACAAAATTCAGGCTTTGTGAATAGTTTACCGATTGTGTTGCTTCATTTGGTGGATTTATCCTTGGAGATTATGCTCGGTTCTCTTGGATGTTCTTGTATTTTCTGATGGTTTGGTTATTACTTTTTGTGTATTACAGGTTTTTTTGTTTGTTTACAGGACAATATCTTTCAAAATGTGGTCCTTCACCATTTCTCCTCTCATTGTAATACTTTCTTGTCAAGTGTTTTTGTAGGTTTATTTGTTTAATTATTTAGGAACTATCATTTTCTACTACTAAATGCAGGTTGGTTGTTTCTTTTTCCTGGGGAATCGGGTTCTACTTGTGTGACTAGACCTTGTATATATTGGGTAGGCCATTTATAAACTAAGTATTTAGTACTCCATAAACATATTGGCTAATTTGGTGATTAGATTTTTGGTTTGGATGATATATGCCTTGATATTTTCTATTTTGAGGTCTTCCCAAGTTTCTAAATATTTTCGAGTTCCTACATACTATGGTCTGATCTATGCTGTTATTAACTCTCAGATCCTATTATTTTATGTCTCCTAACACTTAGTTTTGAAGTTATATTGGTCATATTTCATTTCAAGATGGTAAGATAGTTTAAACCAGTAATCAAGAAATGGAAAACTGATCCATGATGAAATGCTTGTATTCCAGCCCAGTTAGTGATAAATGTTGTTTATAGAATAAATTATCTATTTTACTTCCTTTGAAACTGCAACTGTTCAAAATATAGACATTTATGAAAAAATCCATGTCTCACGAACAATGTCTTGTTTGAAAATTCAGGTCCATGTGGCAGCATTTGAGTGCCTATCTGATATGATAGAATTATCTTGCCTTATTTCTAGTCAGAAGATTGATAAATCTTTATACAATGAATTATTGCAATTGTATGATGTGGAGAAAAATGAATCTGCCAAATCCATTATTAAAAAGTTGTTAAGCTTGTTGGAAGATTCCTTCAAGGATACAATGCAGGATTAGCTTCTAGAGTATGGCTAAAGCCAGTTTTGGCAGTATGGATTAATTCAGGTAGTCTCGATTCTTGTTCTGGATCTCACGAGCCTATGCCTCCATATCAGGAAGCTGAAGGGATTACTCTGAGAAAAATATGGTTGCAATGGATCTACTTGAGCTCCAAGTTCATTTTTATTTTTGTATGTCATTCTTTACATAGTAAGCATATCATCCAGCAGGTAAATAGTTTGGTTGCCTTTTTGGTAAGCTTTGAGAAATGTAGCAAAATCTATTAAAATGCAAATGGAAAATGTGCAAAAACATTTGGCTTTGGCCATATGTAACCAATGCAAAAATTTCATGCATTAAATCACCAGGTATTGACCCTAAGTGGGGTTTATCCGCCCCAAGGCTTTGCCACAAAGCTGAAGCTACATTGGTAGCAGTCATAATTTCAGTTTATAACTTAATCGGAATTTTGGCAAATAAAGGTACAAGTTCTCTGACTTCAGCAATTGAAGTTAGTCATGGGGATTATTTTAGAGGGCAATATTCAACGTATGGTTTTTTTTGTTAAAAAAATCACAATATATTTGGTTAGTTCACCTCAGGTTCTATCAAAGAGTATTTTTCGTTTCATAAATTTACCCATACAAAGTTAATGCATAAATAAGCTTATAAGGAATTTAATATTTCAAAACCCATGTGTTGCAATAACTAAACATTGGCAAGGCAGCACAAATTCATCTTGCACCTGCTTGTAAATTTGTTTCATATTGACCACAATAACAAATATTACATGAAACTACTCCAATCTAAAGGATGGAGAGTAGTTAATCAGTGACGATTTTTTCATGATCTGTTTATGGTTAATTGAATCCATGGAGAAAATAAAGCAAATGGAAAAAATACTCTGTTTAAAAATTATGAATGACTTGGGACTTGTTTAGGCTTCACTTGAGTGCCCAAGTAAATTTTATTCGTACATAACTTCAAAGGAAATTATTTTAGTTATGCTTGTGTGACCTCACGGTTCATTGGACCAAGAGTATTACAAATGTTTGCCAAAATAATAGACCAAGAATTAGGACAATGCTGTTTGCTTATAAAGCCGTGTTCTTTCCATTTTTATTCGGATAAAAAATTCCCAAGCTTTTGTATTATTTCCTCTTTGAAAAGTTCTCATAGTGTCCACTCTTATTTCTGTGGTATATTCAATTGTTGTTGTAGGTAGGATGTTTTATGTTGAAATGTTTCACAATTTCTACTACACATTTGTTACATATTACACATCCTCTCCACTCAAACTTGTGTTTTCTAGCAACCTATCTCACTACTAATGACTTGAGAGCATATCTGCGTGTCCACCCTTTGAGTCTTGTGCACTTTGTGCAACATTAAGTTGCCTCACACCCCACACAACACCATGCCGAGTAGCATCATTCACACAATGACAAGTTGTATTGTGCACCCCATGTAACACCAACCTTTATATTGTGCAACTAAGCATTTGCACAAAAATACTTGGCGCCTACGTGGAGGCTTTGCGCCACATTATGTTATGCTAGGCATTGTTTTGAAAGTTCGCGCCTTGTGAGTGCACTTGTCAACATGTCATGCATTTGGAAGTCAAGTTGTTAGACCTAAACTAAGGTGACCCATTATCCGTCATTGAAGTTGAACTTGTTTATAACTTATTTTTTGTAGAGATATATTGTAATCATTTGAGCCCAAGAGGAACAAGCATTGAATAGTCGCACTAGTCTAGAAAAATCAATTAGAAAGCATCTTCCTTTTTTAGATGATGTGAATCCTTGTTCTCAATGTTGTTTCATATTGTACATATATGTACCATACATGTTCATTTCTTATTGAATAGAAGAGTGTTATTATGCTGTTTGCATTCAAATGTGTAATGGTTTACAGTCTTTCATAACAAACTAGATATATCTAGGATTCCTCATATGGTTTTAGTCAAATTTGCAAAAGGTTAGTTGTTTTCTCATGACATTATTTTATTTTATTGGTTTCAAGCCTTTATATTTGTATTATATTTTATATTACAAGTTGTGTTTTGCACACAAAACATCCTATTCTATAGAATAATTTAAATCTTTGTCTCAAGGGTGCATAAATGCCTTAAATGCCTTTTGTTCAATTGCACAAAGGCTCTAATGGACCTTCGTTAGTCGATGCCTAAAAGGCCTTTCCTTATTGCTCAACTCACCGATAAAGTTGTAGTTAGGGGTCTTAATAAAGAGATGTCTTAGACCATGTAACTATTAAGATCCGTTGTACTACCATTCTTCTATTATTGTAATAGATGTTACAAATGTGTGTGCTTTATAAGTCATCGCGTGGCTATTAAAAATGATCCCACATGCATGAATAGTAGCAATTTATAGAATAGAACTAGTATATTAGGGAGTGTTTAGGCCAAGAAAGACATCTATGAACATTATTGTCTTGAACTTGCTCAAAGGAGGTTGCCCCTCGAAGTGGCCTATGATCTAGTAATGCGATCTCAATCTTTTTGTTTAATAAACTAATTTGTACCACATTATGTTGTGTTAATATGTCATAAGAGGATCAAGTACATCTTGTATGAAAGCTCTTTCCAAGACTCGCCTCGGCTACACAATTTTTTTCCAAACTTCAAGGAATCATAGCGAAAGGTGTGGTGGAGTTTGTATTTTGGTTCGCAATCTCGAAAACCTGACCTATTTCCCCAACCTATTTTCCCGACCCGCTTTCCCGATGTGTTTTGCCAACTTGAAAACTCAACTTGTTTCCTTGACTTGAAAACTGTCTTGTTCCTCCCGACATGAAAATTCGACTTGTTTTCTCGACTTGAAAACCCAACTTATTCCCGACTTGAAAATCTAGCTATAGTAAAAAAACTAGGTCCTCAAAGTAGTTATACCATTGCAATCGTCTCGTCAAGCCAATCAATTTAACATATAACTTCAACCAACCTTTTCTAGAACCCCGAACCCCTCTTGGTCATGGATGTCGCTCGTGCGGGCAAAAACAATATGGAGGAAGAAAACACTACCTTAAAGACACAAGTGTTTGAGTTCACACATGATGCAAGGACTCAATCAACAAAATGTCGTCCTCACTAAGAAGCTCCATACTGAGTACATTTTAGACCATAGTTTCAGCTTCTCCAAATATGCCTTATGATCCCAAGTTGGATTTTCATTGCTTCAATGTTACATATCCAACTAGGTGGATATACAAAACAGAGCAATTCTTCAAGATCCACAATACCTACTCAAGTTATTGTTGGTATTTAAAAGCTAATGATGAACCGTAATGGCCATGATTTGCATCCCTCATTCGCAGTGGTTTAGCCCCAATGCATATGATGACTTCACAAGAGCACTCATTGAATTCTAACAAATAGGATCAATCTGTGATGACCATATGAATTTTGAGAGATTGGTCAATCACACGAGAAGGTTTGTCATATGACTTTTTCGAAAGTTGTTTCATCCGTGGCCTCAAGGAGGCAATCCCCTCATAAGTCAAAATGTGTAAACCCAATACCGTGATGGAGGCATTGGGTCTGGCCAAATTAGCAGATGAAAAATTCACATCTTAGCCTCAACCTTCGGGTTTTACTTCATTCTAAAATCTAGTAGCTCAAAGATACTCTTGCTATGCCTCCTCTAAAGTCAACCCCAATCAAATATCCAAGTTTAATCCTATCAAATCGAACCTTATACTTTGGATATTAACATTATCTAAAAATTAAGTAAAACCACATCCAATTCAATCAAAACAATTTCCAATCTCAAACTTACGTTTTGATCACATCAATTTTATTAAACAAAGATTATAAAAATCGCTATTATCCACCTTTTAGCTCAAACTTTGTCAAACTTCTAAAAAATCTCAAAACCACCTTTCACTTAGGTATTTACCTCTAAAAATGGTCGTTACACGTAGCAAAAGCACTAATGCCCATGAGCAGTCTAATAAATTCAACCCTTTTGGGCATAATGCTTTTGAAGAAGAAGACATTGAAGAACAACCCAAACTATCAAAAATAGAAAAGAAGCTATTGATAACCTCATAATGCAAAACAAAAATCAATATCTTCTTCACCTCCTAGAAATGGGAGCAAAACTACCCTCGATTTTGGGCATGATCACGTAAAAGACTTATTAGAAAAACCCGAGTGTAGTACAAAAAACGAAAAACTAACCACTACATCTAATTCATCAAAAGAATACTTGTTATCCAAAATCAAAGAGCTAACACACCAACTCACAAACAATGAAAATCCTAAAAATGAGGGAAAACGTAAATCTATGCATGAAAATGAGGCAACCAAGAACACTCTTCAACCAAACTCCCCATTCGCACAAGAATGGAAGAGTATGAAATAAACCTTAATGGGACTTCAAAAGCGTACAAAACAATTTAATTTCGACGAACTATGTCCTTACCCATTCGATAAGGACATGTTGCATGTACCTTTTCCCAAATCATTTAAAACACCCAAATTTGATAAATACAAGGGTAAACATGATCCAAGAGAGCATGTTAAATAATTTTTCATGGCATGCCAAGAAGTGGCATATAATGACATCTTTCTCTTGTGCCTCTTTCCTAAAATTTTAGGAGGGAAAGCTTTGGACTGGTTCTTACACCTTCCAAAGGGATCGATCACAACATTCACAAACTTTTCAAAGAAATTTATCAAACATTTCTCATTCAACTTAGATTTTGAAATCATAATAATGGACCTTTGCAACAAAAGCAAAGGAATAATGAAACTTTTGCATTGTTTCTTCAACGATGACGAGGAATCACAAGTTGATTCCCTTTCTCTATACTCAGAAACATTTAGTATTTTCATCCCCAACCTAAATTCAAAATTATCATTTTAATTGCAAATGCATTGATTGACAAACTTTGAGGAAGTTGTAGAAAAAGGACAACAAATTGAGAGGGCTCTCACCACTAAGGACCTAATCAAGACACCTTCAAAGGACCAACCCAATAGTAATAACAACAATAATAAAAATCATGATAACTCCAAATTTATCAACCTAATCGAAATGTTGTAAATGACATAATCACTAATTCTTGTCATGCTCAAAACATACAAAATCAAACTCAACAATCTAGTAAAACAAAAAAATCCAATAAACAACCTCTAATCCTTTCCAGTAAAGAAAATGCTTCGTGTGAGGTCAAAAGACAACAATTTACACCTCTCAAAGAAAGTTTTTCGAGTGTCCTCCATCAATTAGCAAGTTCTAAAATGGTAACATAAGCATTTACATGACCTTTTGAAGAAGAGCATCCTAAACCCGCGTGGTATATGGAAAACGAATAGTGTGACTATCATCATATACATGGCCATCTACATATCGATGTGTAAGACTACGCCACTTTATACAAGACTTAATGTATAATGGAGAAATTGAAATTGAAGTTCAATCGAATAACAAGACACCAAATGAGAAATTAAAAGTCTTCCAGTCCCCTTCTCTAAGCATGGTACAAACAATAATGCAAAAGACAAGGACCAAACATCAAACAATGTTAAGTTTCATTCTATCTTATTGCTCTTTGTGAACACACCTCGGAAACATTTGTCAAGTCCTCTCTTATATAGCACATGATCCCATATGACATACCAGTGCTAACTTCACTTGAGAGTCCTCCTTTGTTTGTAATCGAGATGAGCTGGACACTCTCCATAAGTGAGGAAGTATGAAATATCATAATACCACTCATTGGTGGTATTTACAAAAAGAACTTGGGGCAAGTCTTTACTTACGCATTCATAGCACAGACACTCCTTTGTATCTTTTGAGTCAAGAGGATCTCATCCTCCGCCATTATCGACACAATCCATTTCCACAGACTAGATTCAAAGGTCGGATATCCAAGTCATACTCCTAGATCCTTGCGACTCAATTGCCTCTCTTGGCTCCTAGATCTTGTTGAGTTAGGATTGATTTGATTACAAATCCCAAAACCATCACCACAGTGCGGGAGTTAAGGATGTAAAACCTGAAATTCTTTACTGCTTTGACCACAACATAAACATGTTTCTCCATTTGATTGTATCTCAACTCATGATCTTTCAACGGCCAACTCACAAAAGCAATAGGTGCTTTAAGGCCCTCTTCATTATTTTGGACTAAAATAGCCGAAAGAGTGTGCTCTGACGCATAGCAGTACAAAATGAAATACTTTTCAAAGTTTGGGCAAACCAGGGTAGGAGCCTTAGTTATTGCTTGCTTGATTGCATCAAATGTCTGATTGCCTTCTTTATTCCACTTGAAGTTTTCTTTGGGCTTTACCATGTTGGTGATTTGTTTGGTCACTTGGCAAAATCTGGAATAAAACGACGAAGAAAGTTTACCTTTCCGAAGAAGGAATTGACTCCTTTTTTGCTTGTGGGTAGGGACAATGCTTGAATTTCCTTTATCCTCTTTGGATTAATTTTGGCTCCCTCCTTGTTCACGATGTGACCAAGGAGTTTCCCTTCGTAACACCAAAGATGCACTTCTTAGGGTTTAGGGAGATTCCATGTTGTTGGCACCTAATCAACACTTGTTCCAGATGCTTTATGTGATCTCCTCACTTCTTGGAAAAGACCATGAGGTCATCAAGATAGATGAAAATGCAATGTGCTTGAGGTATTTGAAGGCAAGATCCATTGCCCATTGAAAATTTTCTCTAGCATTAATAAGAGTAAGTGGCATTACTGTTATAGACAAAAGTGCCCCATGGAGTTGTAAAAGCAGTCTTGTGTCTATCTTCTTCCGCTACCTTAACTTGGTTATATCCTGAGAAGCCATCAAATAATGAAAGCATCTCAGATCATGTGACTTCTTGTAGGATGTGGTCCATGGTAGGGAGTGGGTAGCTATCTTTTAATGAATCCTGGTTCAAACTCGGAAGTCTACATAAATCCTTATTTCGTCATTCTTCTTCTCGCACTGAACAATATTGACCACCCACATGGACTGGTGAATTCAGCATTTTCAAGACCTCTTCCTTGATTATATCAACAATCTCTGGGTTATATTTCCGTTGCTTTACGTCTCGAAAGGCTTAGCCTTGGGCTTGAGAGGGACCGAGTGATGCATCTCTTTTGTCCTGAAAGACTTGAGTTCATCATATGAATATGCCAAAACAACATACTATCTTCTCAACAATGAGACGAAGCTCTTCTTTTTTTCTAGTGAACATCATACTATCATACCATTCTTGGTTGTTACTGTGGTACCAATATTTTCCTTCTCAAATTCAACAGTACATTGAGAGGATTCCTTTGTTTTTTCCTTAATAAATTGATTCTCGCTTATCAAACTAGTCTTCAGAGACACAAGACCTTTTGGAATCTTGTTTTCCTTGAGTACGATGACCCCTTCTGGATCAACTCCATTTATATCTCCTTTATCTTCATTTACAACAGATTCTCGATTTGGAGCACCACTTCCTTCGTAGAAGAGATTGCTGAAGTTAT
Source organism: Taxus wallichiana var. yunnanensis (assembly GCA_018340775.1). Lineage (NCBI taxonomy): Eukaryota > Viridiplantae > Streptophyta > Pinopsida > Cupressales > Taxaceae > Taxus > Taxus wallichiana. The sequence goes on from CM031238.1 coordinate 866,169,305, forward strand.
CTCTTTGTTGTAAGAAAGAGAGAATATGGCTATCATCAATAAACACCGCCAATGATTGAAATTTTCCGGCACACTCGGTCTGAATACTATCTCAACTGTCACTTTGTCCTTGTCGAAGGACGGGTGTGGGGCCATAAGAGATGCTGAGACTGTAAGAGAATCAACTTTCTCATTTTTCTCATGAGTAATAGATTGGATTGAGAAAGCATCAAAAGAGTCAACGCAATCCCATACTCGGTTCCTATAATGCTTGAGACTCAAGTTCTTAACTTTATATTTAATTCTCACTTTCTTGGCAATCACCTCGACATCGCCAAGACATTTCAACTTCTTGATACCCATGGATTCAACAACATCCATCCCTAGAAGAAGGGCTTCATACTCTGCGATTATTAGTATTTTCAAATTGCAATTTGTAGGCAAAAGGAAGCAACTCACCATTCGGAGAATTCGAACAACTCGGCTCCATAACCTACACTATAATGGCTTCCATCAAATTCCATTGCCCATTCCATTATCCATAATTGGTCTTCTTCATCTTCCATGAGGAAAGGAAAATTCTCGTCTCTTTCGGAAGTCAAGAAGTAGTTACCCAATCCACTATCTTGAAACAATATATCAGCCTTTGGGTCTTCCGATTTTTGGACAATGTACTTCATCTTTCACATGGGTAACAACTTCTTCATGTCTCCTTTCATTGGAATGGTTTCCGAGGACCAATCCATTTATATCTCACCACCCAAATCTATGCAGAAACTTCTACTTAACAACATACCAAAAATGTTGGAATGTCTACCACCAAAATGGTCAGCAAAACCTTCTTGTCTGGAAAATCCACAAGGGCTACTTGTGCATCCTTGATCCTTCCTACCAATGGAACTTCTTTAGACTCCATAGAATAACAAGATCCAGTTTCTTATGTCAAGGTAAGTCCAAGAGCGTTAGCAACTTTTATTGGCATTACATTATCTGAAGCACCTAAGTCTATTATGCAATTGTTTAATTAGTGGCCTTTAATCAAGAGGGAAAGGTAGAATATATCTACTTTGTTAGTTTTGGATGCGCTTAGGAAAGTGTGTTTTGCATTGGAGGAGTGGGTGGTGTTGGTAGTAACCCTTTGGAATTGGAATTTGTAGCATTAGGCTTTGGGTTACCACCCTTGATGTAGTTGATGAGCCTTTCAAATTGCTTTGGATGCATTTGTAAGAATTCAGATTCAAAAATCTGAACTTTAGATTTGTTCACATGCTCAATAATGTTGAACGAAGCATAAGCGAGATGAGGAAGAAGTTCTCGGATGTGGATGCCTTGCAAGGTGGTGAAGGCATTTCTTTAGGAGTTTGGGTAAAGAAGTGGTTGCTTTTGGATGAGCATTTGAAGTTTTTGCAAGATTGGTTTTGGATACAAAATTAGAGCTAGGAAAAGTACCAAAAGACTTACTTGGAATGGCAAATTGTTTCTTGCTCGCCACGGGTCGGGATTCTCTTTTGCGTACTCCATAGAAGGCACAAGTGGAGATCCTCTATTAATTATCTTGTTTTGTAGAGTTGTCACTTGAGGATCATCCTCCTTTTTCATAGTTGTGGAGGAACAAGCTCCCTTTTGTGATTGAGAACGTGTGAATATGGCACATGAGAAGCTTAGAGCATCTTCATCATCATCATCTTCTCTGAATAATACTCAATAAAATTTACGCGCACTTACCTCATCTTCAACTTCCTCAATCTCAAGAACATTTCCATCCTCATTTTCTTCCTCTAGTTCTTCAATTTCTTCTTCTTTAGCATCACAGGGTACATTTATTGGAGGTGCCTCAAGAGCAAGTCTCCGGGTGGCATTTAATATTTTGTCTATTTGGAAAATTTTTCTTGGGAGCATCTTTGCTTATGGAAGCTTGAGCCAACTTCGAACTAATGGATCTGTGGTACTGTATTTGAACTTTGTCCTTTCTCCTTACTTGGACCTTTTTTATCTTCCCGACATGATCAAGTCATCTTCTAACTCGATCAGAAGCTTTTGTGCCTCATCCAAATCAGTTGGTTGAGCTCTTCTCAACATGAAACTCACCTCAGGAAGTTGGGAATTTGTGAAGAATCTTATTTTGTTGCCTTTTGTAGGTCAAGCAACCGCATGGATTATGTAGAGCATTTTGTTGAACTTTGCCACAAACTCCCTCATTAGTTCGAAGGACTCCTTCAATTGAGACCATTGGGCCAAAAGTGCATGAGCATTTTCTACGGGTTTGAACCTAGTTTCAAACTTGATCTTCGCATCATTCGAGTTCGTTATGGACCTTCTTTACAAATGGTCCATGTCCACATCTTGCAAAGATTCTACAAATAGACGAATTGATACATCCTCATAGCCAACTCCTAACACTCCACAAGTAGTGATGAAGGATGAAATGTGGTCATCCGGATGCTACTTCCCATCCCCATAGAACTTGGGAAAGTTCTTTCGTGATCCTCTAGGAAAATTATGTAAATGCGGGTTGAGAGCTAATGGACCTATGTTTTCCCCCAAGGAAATGGTGCTTATTGATCCATTGGTGGTTCTTCTTCTTCAACTTCTTCTTCTACAATTTCTTCCCCAAATATTTCTTCTAGTTCTTCTTGTTCTCCTTCACTTGTAGGAGCACAATTCAAAGGTTCTTCAACTGTTTCAATAATGTGGAAATTAGGATCAAAATTTGGAAGATACTCTCAATCAGTTTTCCTTCTTATTTGATCAAGGAAAGTCTGAAATTAGCTCTTTGTTTCTACTCAAAGGTTGGATATGTGATGCCACTAGCCCGACTAGATCTTGTGTACCTCTTATCAACCAGTTTGCTAGTTGCATGCACAACTCCAATCTGAATTTTATCAAGCTCTCCTCTGTTGATTTTGAGCTTGTATTTCTCTTTCTAAAGCTTCGGACCGCTCTTCTTCATAATTCAAAACTCTTGTAGTTGCATTATAATGGAATAAATTTACTTTATTGTGCCAGATTGCCTCCCTCAAGTCTAATACAATATCTTCTTGGATATGGAAGAGGAGTTCATGTCTTAGAACTAGGGGATTACCAAGTATGGCCATGAAGGGAAAACGGTTGAGTATACATGAGGACTCTTGTGGTTTTTCAAAAATTGTTTTTTTTTTTCAAACTATTTACTTTTTATGTAATTTTGTGGTTTTGATGTAGTGTAGAGACAACAAAAATTTCCCGACAATGGGTGTCAAAAACTGTTGGCAAAATAATTTTTCACTAGGACAAATTAGTTAATTTTCACCAACGCTTATGGGACTATGTCCCTCCTGCTTGAAAGGGGAGGATCCCTTATTGTATGTGAAAAACAACAACTATGTGGTTGGACAATAGGCCGGGATCCAATGAGCACACTCCACTACCCCTACGGAAAATGCTTGCAATTTTGTGCAAGGGAGGAATTTGAAAGGAAGGTGAAATATCGGGAGTGGGAATTTAGAGAGGGGGTTGATATTGAAAGTAGGCTAAATCAGATTCTTATAAATATTAAACAGAGATTTATCAACACACAATTAGAAGGAATAATAACTATGTTAATTATATCAAGACATCTCGAAACACCTTTCTTTATTGGCATTTTTGTTAGGTTGTGGAGCTGAATTGCTTCATAGATAGCTTGTTTTACACCTTGTTGTAAAACACGAACCGCCATCGCTTAGGAGGGGCCATCATCGGTCACCTATGACCGGCATTGGTCGACAAAGAGGAACCGACATCGGTTAGGACTAACCAACATCTCGTTACTGTACGGGAGTGTTTTATTTAACTCTCAGGAATTAGATCTATTTTTAGCATTAAAGTAGATCTATTGATTGTAATTGCATGGCTAAGTGCCCTAAGTTTATATACGCCTATATAAGCATGAAAGCTAGGGTTTAGAAAGAGAATTAAGAGAAGGATTGAATTAGATCCTTGATTCTCCTAGATTGAGAGGATGAAGAAGAAGAAGAGAAAGAACAAACATGTTACATGAAAACAAAGCTTTCATGGAGAGGAGTTGAATAGAAGGAAATAGTAGGTACATCTAGATGGTGAGAAGAGGGTAACATCTTCTACTGTATTTCCTTGGTATAGTTATTGTCTCATTGTAATGGCTTGCATAGTATGCAAAGCACATAGAGTTTCTTCTTGTAGATCCACATGTTGGTGAGATCTTGTATCATAGATCTATGTAGATCTAGTCTTATATTGTTAGATCCACAAGTTGTTGTGATATCTTGTATTGTAGATCCATGAGATCATAATGTATTGTTGATCCATGTAGATCTAGATATTGTATAGGAGGTTATCTTCATGTTTATATAGGTTATGCAGTGATGGAGAGACAAACTTACTTCTTAGTGCACAGTCATGGTTGCACATTGGTAGACCCATGCAAGAGGTCTTGTTGCAAATCCACAAAGAACTTGGTATCAGTTTAGAGATGCAGTAGTTCCGGGTTATGTGAGATCTGTGGTGGTGTTTAGAGGCACAGTTGTAGTGCACTCATGGAGATCTGTTTAGAGATCTAGAGGAGAGTAGATACTCTTGGAGAGATGCATTGTACTCTTGTATTGAAGAGTTGGTTTGTACTCTTGTTGTATTATATATATGAGATCTCCATCTTTAGTTTTTAGCCCACATTGGGTGAAGGTGGTATATGTTGTGTTATGAGTGTTTACTTTTGTCCTGATTTGGATTTTCTAATTTATACTTCCTTTTGGGATGTTTAGAAGATCATATCACTATTTCACAAATGAAGAGATCCAATATCAAGTGGGATCGAAGAGTAAGGTTCTGGTTTTGCTTCACATATATTGTTGACCGAAGGTGTATTGTGAGGTTTTTTTTTCCTAATGAAGTGAAGAGATCCAATATCAAGGGAGATGGAAGAGTAAGGTTCTGGAAATTACAAGGACATTGGTAGGGAATACAAGGTGAGATGAAGAGTAAGGTTCCCGGATCCCGGTCGGTCATCCTGGGGTCACTGTGGTAACCGTGGTCGCTACATGGTGGTCGTGGTTAGTTACTTTGGGCAACCTAGTTTTAAATAGAAAATCACATATCTAAAGAATTAAGAAGATGCATGGAATGTATCTTGGTTGTTGAGGTGTCCCTGGTTCTTGGAGGCAAAAACATGTTGGTCAGATTGCAGATCCGGTTATTGAGGTATGGTTTTATCTTGGTATTGCAGTGCTTATATTATTTTGGTTGCACATGCATGTTTGGGATTACATATCTAGATCTGAGAATGAGATAGAGGAGCAATTATGTATCCTTTGGTGCATTTAGATGCACAGGATTCGTTAGAGAAACTGAATATAGTAGCACAGAATGAAGACGAGGTTTCCATTAGAGAAGCATGTTCTTCAGTTGAAGATGTGGTTGAGTATCTTGGTGTTGGTAAGGTGATGTGTTTCATCTTGGTGTAGTTTTTATTGCATGTATTATTGTTGTTAAGTTTTTTTGCAAGATTTGGGTGCTTCTTGAAATGATTGTCTCAACACAACTATCGTCTTTGGTTTAAGTAGGCACCTGGTTTGGTGGCCTATGCCAATTTTTGGCATTGTGTTAATTCTAATAGCACCGACGCGTCCAAGGAACCGATATTGGTCACGCAGAGGGTAACTCGGTACTGGTCGGTGAACTGTGGTCGATCTCTGTGACAACAATTTTGCACATGGTTTCTTACAGTAGAAGAGGGCATGGATGGTTCAGTGTCCTATTTTGGAGGATCAGGTTTCTTGTACAAAGGTGTACAGTAGGCGAGCTTGATGCGAGATCACTTCAATGTTTGGATCGAGAAAAGGGATGGAGTTGGCTTGGTTAGTCCAAAGTGATACTTTGGGTCGTATCTCTATATGGTTCATGTTTTATTTCTTTCATTTGGAGTAACTGATATTATGTTTGGATAGTGTGCACATATTTACACCCCTGTTTTTGGTGTTATTTGACTTTTATTCCTTGGTTGTGTGGAATTTTGAGGATAAGGGTTTCTAGTCTAAGGATGAGATCCTCAATGAAAATTCATGGTTAGACATAGTTGCGGTAACGAGAGATCTTGATTACACATGATGAAAAGAAATTGATTCACCTACTTCGTAAGAAGTCCAAACTTCTGTGATGTAGCAGATTCTTTGATAAGAAGGGAATCATTTAATATTTTCTTTCATCTAGTTTTATTTCTCACTAGCATATTAGCTTTTGAGCTTGGTGTTAGAGGCGGTGCAAGGATTTTTTTATTCGGTGAGAGCAGCAAGCCATGGTTGTTGGCATTGCATAGATTGGAAACATGATGCACATGCAAAGTGAGAGGAGATTGCTACTATTTAGATTGACAAAGATACTAGTTGGTTTTGGAGGGAAGTCATGATTTTCAAGTATATTGAGTTTATTACTTTGTGATTTCACTTCTTGTTTTATTTTTGTTCCTAGATATCCCTATGGGATTACAACATGGTTAGATTCAGCTGGGTGAAGATGATAAAGCAATTTTTCAAAAATTTAAGGGTTAAAGGAGAAAATATGCTAGCTACGAAACCGGTTTCAGATTAGGATTAACTGTGGTCGATCATTTGGTAACCATGGTTAGTTAGGAAATGACTGGGGTCGGTTAGGAAAATGTGGTCAGTTTGGTCATAGGTTTGACAACAGTGTTTATTTACCATTTTTAGATGGTGCCCTTGTTTTTATTTCATCTTGGTTGGTTTGTGCAGTATGTTGATGACATGTTTGTTAGTATTTGCACTATTTATTAGTAGCATGGTTTAGCATGGTTATTTGTTATTGACATTGATGAGCACAGGATTTATATTCAGCTTTTGGAGTTAGTCGGTGGCAGACTTGGAGCTTTTGGAGAGCTAGAGATATGGATGGATGTATAGGTGAGTTTATACATGTGGATAGATTCAGTTTTGTGAGTCTATGATGATGCAAATGTTTGATTTGCACATGGATTCCTATGAGCACGGTTTAGATGCCTTGAGCATGAGTAGGGGATGTTTGTATTTCCTCTTGATTACTATGTTACTCCTTGATAGGTATGTTATCTACAGATGAATGTCTTAGACATGCTAGTTGTTTATGCAGGGTTGGATTTGCAGATTGCAGTGTTTGGATTTATTTGAGTTATGTAGGTGTTTGTGGATTGATCACCCACTGTTGCATGTAGAACTCATTTAGGGCTGTTTTTACCCGAGATCTTGTTTTTCTTTCACATATTCCAGTTTGAATTGTCTTTGGATAGTTGTATTGGTGGTTACATGGAGACATGGATAGATGGATGGAGAACATGGTTGGTTTTACATGTATGGCTATGGTTGCAGTTGAAGCTCAATACTTCAGTTTGAGTGGGAGATCTTGCATGTGTGTTAGTCATGATGGCTTGGTTGCATGAGAGGCTTGGTGTTATGATTCAGTGGGAGCTTGATGTATGGATAGCTCGGTTATCACGGATCAATAGTAGCTTCATGCAGGTCTATGGTAAGTCACAAGTTTGTTATCTTCATTTTAGAAGATGGTTTGATCTTCCTAGTTTTATTTTTGAGAGAATTTTTGAAGGAAAGAATAGATGGTCTTCATAGTGTGTAGAGGATGGTGATGTATAGGTACAGTTACAGGTACAAAATTTCAAAAATTTATCTCCAAGTGGGAGATTGTTAGGTTGTGGAGCTGAATTGCTTCACAGATAGCTTGTTTTACACCTTGCTGAAAAACACAGTAACCATAATCGGTTATTAGGGACCAAAATATGTCACCTATGACCAGCATTGGTTAGGCAAGGAGGAATCGGCCTCGGTTAGGGCTAACCGACATCGGTTACCTGTGCGGGAGTGTTTTATTTAACTCTCGGGAATTAGATCTATTTTAGCATTAAAACATATCTATTGATTGTAATTGCATGGCTAAGTTCCCTAAGTTTATATACACCTATATAAGCATGAAAGCTAGGGTTTAGAAGTAGAATTAAGAGAAGGATTGAATTAGATCCTTGATTCTCCTAGATTGAGAGGATGAAGAAGAAGAAGAGAAAGAAAGAACAAGTTACATGAAGACAAAAATTTCATGGAGAGGACCTCAACGAAGGAAATAACAGTACACATCCTGGAAGGTGAGGAGAGGGTAAAATATTCTACCGTATTTCCTTTGTATAGTTATTGTCTCATTGTAATGGCTTGCATAGTATGCAAAGCACATAGAGTTTCTTCTTGTAGATCCACATGTTGGTGAGATCTTGTATTATAGATCTATCTAGATCTAGTCTTATATTGTTAGATCCACAAGTTGTTGTGAGATCTTGTATTGTTGATCCATGTAGATCTAGATATTGTAGAGGAGGTTGTCTTCATGTTTACACAGGTTATGCAGTGATGGAGAGACAGACTTACTTCTTGGTGCACAGTCATGGTTGCACATTGGTAGACCCATGTAAGAGGTCTTGTTGCAGATCCACATAGAACTTGGTAGCAGTTCAGAGATGCAGTAGTTCCGGGTTATGTGAGATCTGTTGGTGGTGTTTAGAGGCACAATTGTAGTGCACTCATGGAGATCCATTTAGAGATCTAGAGGAGAGGAGATAATCTTGGAGAGATGCATTGTACTCTTGTATTGAAGATTTGGTTTGTACTCTTGTTGTATTATATATGAGATCTCTATTTTTGGTGGACGTAGCCCACATTGGGTGAACCACGATACATGTTGTGTTATGTGTGTGTACTTTTGTCTTGATTTGGATTATTCTAGTTTATACTTCCACTGCTGTAGATTTTGGGGAATTTTTAGATCCTGTGTGCATGATTTTGTTTGTTATTAAATCATAGCACTATTCTCGTGGTCTCAATTCCCAACATTTTTACAAAACTATAAAATGAGAGAGAGAGAGAGAGAGAAACATATGGAAATGAAAATAGAATAAAATACTATCTTTTCTTATTCTTTGTAGTTATCTACTCATGAACTCACAAAATTGAAAACCCCTTGAAGTGAAGAAGTCACTACAATATATAGTTTTCAAAAAAGACTCTTCACCTACCCCCCACATGAATTTTCATTTGTCTTTTACAACTTGTGACTTTTCGCATTCTTAGGAAATAAATTAAGTTCCCTTTTTATTAATTGAGGGAAAATTATTACAATTTTCAACTATAGTCACATTAACACATAAGAAAAAAATGAAAATCGCAACCCCTAATGATGAAATAGAATGTGAAAGGCGAAAGGAAGGGGGAGAGAGAAATGATATGAGATATCTACTCGAATGAAGACATGGATGTACTTGTTCTTTGGAGATTTGGTATCGATGTACTTTTAGAAAGTTCCTTTGGAAAGATCTCAATCCCTTTGAATTCTTTGATATATTGAGTCATTGCAGAGTGCAACCTTCTCATCCCAGGGAATGTGTACAAAACTCAATGCCTTGATCCAACTCTCAAGTAGTGTTGATTTTTTTGCATTTGTTAAACCACTCCCGATGCTCCTTTGCGGTGTTAGATATGGAAACTCGTATCTCATCAAGATATCAAGTGTGTCTTTGGCTTCTTTCTTGACAAGCTCTTCAAATGATTTTACAAGATCATTGAATTGTTTTCATCCACAATGGGTGTTCCAAGTTTTTGTATCTCTTTTTGACATCCTCTTGCATCTTTGAAGTACATTCCTCATATGATTCCATTTCACAAAGATCATTGTTTAGTATTTCGTAATGAGCATCAAGAGTTTTAGCCCAAACTTGAGACAAGTCCGTAGATGAAGAATTGAATACTTTCCTTCTCATCAGTAGGGAAGAGTTGACTTTTCCCATCTCGATAACCAGTGGAAACACTTGGTCCCAATGCTCCTTTTATTTTTCAATTTATTCTCTAGTCATTCTTACCTTTGTGTCAGTTGCACTCATGTACTCAAACAATGAAAGAATCTTAGGAAGAAACACCTTACCTTTTTCTAGAATCTTACTCACCCATTTATCATTTGTTCTTCCTTGCATTGTGAAACGTTGAGTTTTTTAGATTGATTTCGGATCGAAGCTAGTAATGGGAGCAACTTCCTCATATGGGAGAGAGGGAGAAACATTAGGATCCATGAAAGTTTACACATATGAGGTGAGTGTTCTTACATGATCTTCCAACCAATCAATTTTCTCCTTATAATCATGTTTCTCGCAAGAAGGCGAGTGGAAGATTCTTTGAACATGTGAGCATCTCCCTCATTTTTTTCCGACTGTTGGTTAGATTTGACTTTAAGAACAAGCAACAATTAGGGGACAACAATCCCTCCTCTTTATGGGAGAGGTTCCCTTATTGAACACACAAACAAATAAGCAAATCTACTTATTTAAAATTGTACAAACTATCAATATTTTAATGAGGATTTTGATGCTTTAGATGTCTCCATTTCATAATATTTTCAATGCAGAAGAAAAGGAAGCAAAAGAATTGATATTTCAGAGAATGAGAAAGGCAACACTTTTAGACATATAGCTCGCAGAATAATATCTTACTTATGCATGCAAGATTAACAAGATCACAATCATACAAATCTGAATACATGGCATATATGCAATATAGACACAAAGTTCTAAGCATAACATCAATTGGAGGACACAAAGTTTCCTATTTAGATATATATAACTTCACATGAATTAGATAGAAAGCAGGAAAAGATAGAACACAAGAAAAGATATAACTTCTTCTGTATTGATTGTCAATTCAATACTTTTTTACATCAAATACATCAAAATCCAACCCCTTCAAAATAAGAGGTAAGGCCTTTTATAGCCACTTGGGTAGTTACAAACCGAGTCCTTTCAATTTCCTTTCTTTTAATCAAAAGATTAACATTTAACCAAGTCTTACAATATTAAGTTGGCCCCTACTTTAATATTATATGACCACAACAAAAGGTGACCAACTTAATAGAATTGCATTAATTAAAGAAAGGCCTAAGAACTAGTCATTGGAGCACTTGAAGAGGTTGTCACCGATGTCTTCAATTTCAGGATTTGATTCCTGAATCTCACCAATGCTCCTACTATCTCCATGCCTCGGGAATAGTGGTATTAGTAGTTGCATGTGTCCAAGTATCTAAACACTTTTCCATGCTTTTCCCAAATTCTGCATTTTCCAAAAATTCTTTATTTTCCTCCGTGATTGCATTTTTGAGAGCACATATCTTTTCCATTTTCTCCTTAGACATAGTATCCTGTTTGAACAAATCCTCTTTGACAAACGTTTTAAATTTGGATTTAATTTCTTGAATTATGAACTTATCTTCTGAATTATCTTTAAGAAGTTGGCAAAGGAGGTCCTGAAAGCGAGAGATAACACATGCCTTGTAAGATTATCTTTTTTTCTTCATGTTCATGAGTTCCCGATAGATTCTTCAAGTACTTTTATCTTTCATTCAATGTTGTACACCCACTGCTTAGATAGATTGAACTTTTCTTCATCAAACACTTTGTTTACCAAAAGTAACCTGTACATCGGTCTCACTCATTATCCAAAGATCCTGTATACATTCAATCCACAATTTCAATTCCCTAGTCGACTATTGAGTGTTGTAGTAAACTTCAATCACATATTTTTGATCTGATCATAAGCTTTGTAAGCTTCCTCAATAAAATTGAGGCCAGTGATTAACATTTCCTCCACCATAGCCTCCATAGCCCTCCCATAGGTAGCATGCTTATGGATGTCCTTAATGACTTGAACTTCTTCATTGGTGAGGACAATAGGAGGAGGTATAACATTCAAAGGGGTTGGATCAATCACTTTATCATTGGCTAGTAGGGATTTGATGAAATATGAAAGAATTTGTATATGCTCCTCGAGTTTCTCTTGAGATTGTTTCCCCTTTTCCACTCTTTCCAAATTCACTCCAATTCTCCTAATGAACTTCTTGCCAATTCCAAATCACCCAAAACCAAATCTCTCTCATTCTTATCCACTTTAGGTTTGGAAATTTCTATAAACTGTTGACCTTGAGAATCAGACACCAGTCTAGAAGTAGTTCTTGCTCTTTTTCGCAAGTGGGCTGGAGTTGTTCCTAGGAGGGCAGCCACTACATCAAATTTGGGAGCAACAATCTTAGATGTAGTTTTCCTTTTATTACTGTCCACAAGTGGTTGAACCCAAGTTAAAGCAAGTACTGGAAGGAGGAACAATGGGCCCCAATGCTAGAGTGCTCATTGACCCTAGGGTTTGTGCAGTTGACACTTCCAAGACGATGTTTCAATGCTAGAGACAGTCATTCCTTCAATGGGAGTTTCTTGAACATGTGGCTCTTAGATAACTAATGTCTCAGCCTCCAAAGTGTGATCTTTTGGCTTATCACTTTCTTCTTCTTCTTTCTCTGTGTTACCTCCTTCAAGATTACTTTTCTCCTGCTCTTTTGTTTCTTTTACATCCTCATCATCACCGTAGAGATCAATAATCTGTTCAATCTCAGATGTTATTTTTAGTTGCTTAGGAGAAAGTAATTGTTTACTTCCTTCCTCAACAACTCCCTCTAACTTTTCATCCTTCTTAGCTTTCCCCTTTTATGTATATCAAAGTTGAAGATTCGAGAGGGGAAGGAACATATTGTACATGTGCCTCAGGAGTTGCCACAGAATCTCCTTCGAGGAGTGGAGGTTTCTTGAGAGGAAGACCTTGAATTTTTTGCATATACCTTCATTTTTCTATCAAACCAGAGTTTGGTCCTGACCAAGACAGGGTTTATAAGCTCTTTCAAATCATCCCTTTCCTTACTGAACCAATCAATGGTTTCAATGGGAGTATGCTTGATAGACCTTTCATATTCAAGAGACTGCAGATCTTGATCATCATCTTGTAGTTCATCTGGTACCTTATATACTTCAAAATCCTTAATTTGTTGAAGAGACAACCTGTCATAGTACCTTTTTCTGGCTTCATAGTCATCAACACAATCAGCCCAATAGTCTTCAAGATCAACAAGATGATGAAAGCCCATTCTGAAATTACTAGCAATAAATCCCTTAAGGTCAAAACAAGTCCTTGGTTTGAAGTAATGGAGAGTGAGAGGGGCAATAGTTCTATCAATATTTTGGGCATCTAAAGTAGTCCTGCAGGTGTAATTACCCAGAGTGATTGGGAATTGAATGCCTGTAATTTTCTTATCCCTGCAGGTTCTATGAATTTTATCAAGTTGCCTACATATCTCAACCAGAGCCATTTTATCATTACAATACATTGGAAGTTTCAAAGGTGTTCCTTCAAAACCAGCTAGTTGAATATAAGAAAACTTCCTGAATTGAGTGAAATAGCTCCCATAGATAGAAATCAATTATTTGGCTTCATCCGAGAACCTCTGAGTTGTGTTGCCCTCTAACAGTCTAACAATGTACATGGTGAAGGCATCATTCACTCTTCTAAAATGATGATTGTTATTATTCAAAATCAGTTGTGGGCAATATTCATATATTGGAGCATCTTTCTTGTCCACATTAGGGGAGATGCCCAACCATTCTCTGTACACTTTGTTATGGTATACATCAGATAAGAATTCATGTAGAAGCTCCTAGTTCTTTGTACATTAGCTAATTGCTCACTAAGACTGTCACAGATGATTTCTCCCGCTTAGACTTTTCTTTCCTTCACATATGATGTTGATAAAAGGGCACATCCAAAACTGAAATTCACTGGTGGATGGAAGACCCATTATCCTGGCAAGAAAGGTAATGATATCTGATAACTCATCCTTGAAATCAACTCTATACATGGTTTTGGGTAGCCTTGAGGCACCTTTCTTTGGGTTTTTAAACTAGGACTTGCTACCCTACTCTTATATTTTTCACTATCTTGATCAAATAAAATTTGATCTTGAGATTTGGTGAGAGTGCTTGAATTTTCCACCATATGAATTCTGAAATCGGTATTATTAAAATTAACATCCAGCCGAGAAATTACATCGTCCTTCGAATCTATGATTTCCTTTTTGTCGGGATCAAATCAAGAGCCACAAGCTAAAACAGTGTCAACGCATTGACAGAGACAAGAAATCCTCTAGCATGAGTTATTCCACTTTCCTTAATTAGCTGAATAATGGGGGTAGGATTATTACAATTGAGTCGCACCCAAAAATCATCAAGTTCAAGGTGTTGGGCATCACTATCTCCTATCTCAATGTTGGTCACCAAAACATGACACTTAGTGAAAAACATACAAAAAGTTCGCACGAAAGAACAAAGCACATTCAAAGGTGTGGAAGGGTCAAGAAAGAATCACGCGCAAAGAAGAGAGATAGATTTGGGACTTAGCCATTTTCACATATACGAGCTATTTTGGAGATAGCATGCCGAACACACAAACCGGTTAAAGACTTGTGCAACACGCATTGGCTATTTTTGGAGGATCAGATATGAAGCGTTTTGCATGGGTACAAGCTGAGAATAGATTTACTACTGACAGTTAACTAGAAGAAGTCTATTGTTAGCACACTTGCATGTGTGGTTATTATTGTAACGATGCATGGCTAATAATAGCATGCAACCTATTTTGGGATTAGATAAGTGGTGAAGGGAAATTCCCCACCCTTATAAATATGTAATGAACTACGTAGTAGAGAGGGGTATGTGAGAATTGAGTTATTGTGAGGTTATGCTACCAAATCTGATGCGCACATGAACTATGGTATTATCTATTATAATAAGATTCTATGTATTTATCATGTTTAATGCAATGGAATGTATTGGCTGAATCAGAGTATCAAATCCTAAGTATAATTGGTTCTTGCATGCTTGATTTCATCATGGTTATCATTTAAGTATGTTATTCTCTAGATCTAGATTTGAACATGCACTATAGAATGATATATTAGTTATGGATCTGAATGCATTAAGTCTTTATCATGCTAACATCCTGCAACAACAACCCTAAAGAGGGGCCTGAGTACCTTTACACACTTTGGGTGAGCACTCAGTCTAGGCTGAGTGATGTGCCAGTGCGCCTAGGCTTTTACTGGTGAATTCTAGGCTGCATCATTGGTTTCGTTTCCGGGACCTATTTTTCAGTTGTTTTCAGGATGATTCACGATGAAGACATACCGATTGACCCTAGCAAGTGTTGAGGAGTGGATACACGACCTAGAATAAGAATACGCATGGAGGTTCAACATCGGATTTGAGTTTGACACACACACGTGGGTGGAGCGAAATCTATATGAATGTTTGTATGAAAGCTTCTTCGTTATTTTTCTAGTAGAATTGTACGAGTGGCTGGTTGCTTATGCGTCTAAACGAAATTGGAGGTATCGTACACTTATCTGGACGCATGAAGAATTTCAAACCCTGTATGATGTTGATCTGATTTGGAATCATGTTGTGGATACGTGGTTCTATGGTGTTTTAAATAGTTATGTCTTGGAGTACTAAATTTACACTTATTTGTGCCCAGAGGTAGCTGAATTCTAGTTTTTATGATATCCCGGAGGAAATTATCTCGCAAGGCATTCCACTGGCAATCAAAATTTTGATGGTAACCCTGAACTTGGATAGTAAACCGATGGCTAACTAAACCCACCATACATGCGGGCGGAGCACACTTGGTGAAATATGGTAGACCTAGCGGCAGAGAGAGTAGAGAGGAAAGTCATCTTTAGTATAATGAGGCATGCGAAAGGGAGGTAGAGAAGTAGCGGGAGGTTACAGAACTGAATTTCATCGTGGAGAGAGATAGTTCGGGAAGGATTTGAAGTTCATGCCAAAGACGTGGAACTCGAGAATTAGGAATTCCCCCATTTGGGAAAGCATGACAAGGAACCCTCCTTGGTGTCACACGAAGCGCACAGCAAAGAAATGACATGGGCCACGAGCGCGCATCTGAATCCACCTGACAACTTTTCCCTTGCGCTTGGTCTTCTAATGTATCTAGTACAAAAATAGTTAGCAAGCTAATTCAAGTAGTGGGAGAGCAGGAGTGAGTCATATAAGAAGCACAAAGGATGGTAGTGTAAATGGCTTCATTGTTATATGGGAGTACCTTTTTGGGTGTATCATCCACACAAAATTCAGGCACGCAGACTTTTTGGACTCTCTTCTGGGAGTAGTAACACTTCACAGACTATTAGGGTACAGTTCAATACTACTATTGGACACAGGGAAGTACATCTTCTGGTCCGACCCCAACTATAGGTTCGGGATCAAGAGGCATAGGTGGCTCTAGTTCCGGGATCTAGTGGTTTTGGAGGTAGGGAAACATAGGAGGTTCTGGATTAGGTGGGCAAGGTCCACACCAACCCCAAAATATTTACATGGAGATGTCTCTTCATCTCCTAGAGTATAAGGGCATAGAAGATGCTAAACACGTACACATGTGTGAAATACTGTGGTGCAAAATGAATCATGGCTTTTGAGCGTAGGAAAATCCAATTTGCTACTACGTTACAAGGGTACACACACACATTTGGTATAGGAAGTTTGACCCTAATCAGACTTGCGTGGACTATGCAGCTTTAAAATATGCCTTCCTCAAAGAATTTCATATCCCTGAGTTTGAACATAAGAGTGCTCATTTCAAAACATTGTATAAGTTTCACATGCCTAAGCATGCTCAAGGATATTAAGCAAGGAACTACTAAGAGTGTTAGAGAGTATGATGCTCATTTCAAAACATTGTTATCCAAGCTTTCTTATGATATTCATGCAAGCCAACATGCAATGGTTCATTGAGGCCTGATTACCCCTTTTAGGAGGGCATTATCACATAAGACATACATTGATCCATGCAAAGCACTTGAAGTAGATTTACATGCTAAGGCAGTTAGAAGTATAGACATTGGGGTAAGCCCATTTTTAGAAGCACAGATCGTAGCTATGGCAAAGCAGTTGGAGAAACTATTGGAAAATTCAGCACATGAGACGTGCATAGGGATTTGGTGCACAAATTGTGAAGTGGAAGGTCACATAAAGGATAGTTGTCCCCATATCAAAGGCATTCATTGTTGTTGACTATGAGATATGCCATTTAAACCATGATGCTAGCCATTTGCCCATTACTCAACATGTGATATGGAAGAACGTTTCATGCTACTCGTAAAATCTACAGTCCACGACTCATGACACGGAGACTACCGAATGATTGGTCGATCCATGACACTATAGATATTGGTGTACAATGAGACAAGAGTTTTAGATAACTCTAAAAAAGAATGAGCATCAGGATCGGGATCATAATCAGGCATACTATGATCAGAATGAAGGGAATTTTGAATGCGTTTGTGGTAGAGGATGAGGTTACCATGGTGGATACAGAGGATGAGGCCGTGGTGGCGGAAGAAGTGAGTTCCCTCATAGAACATGTTATACATGTGGATCTCCTAACCACTACATGCATGTGATGTCCTCGAATATTACATGTTCTTTTCTACGGAAAGAATCATATTTATGAGGAATTCCCAGAATTTTATGAACATCTTAGCAAGTAGCATAAACAAGAAAACAATGGCACAGGGATGGTTAGGATAAAACATGTTGTGGAAAATCAGTGGATGCCTAAGTTGGAACCAAAATCCGAGGCATTGCAAGTAAGGATCACTACCCGCGTTGAAGCGACACATGCCAAAGAGGCATTATAATAGAGGCCTACCATCACTAAGGAGGAGGTTTTACATGCACGGTACCTAGATCCTACCCATCAGAAGGAGGTTTATCAAGAAACCATGGAGGTACTCAAAATCTTCAGGGTGAAATACAATATTTAAAAGAGCAATCACGGAAGATGGAGCAAAATAAATCATCAAAGATGGTCCAAACTAATATGGATGACTTGAGAGAAGTGTGCAAAATGTTGCACCAGGAGAATATCATTCCACTATTAGGGAATTGGTTAAAGGAAACACTCCATGCACAAGTATTGAGACTAGATGGAAGATCCTACATGTGAATCTTCCCCCTCATAGCCTAGATTATGACAAGGAAATCACTCTGAATGTTGTTGTGGATGGGTGGCTATTGAGTAATATATTGATTAATACAGTGTGGAAGTCAATGTTCTTACTTTAGATGCATGGGTACAAATGGGGAGACCCCCATTGTAGCCATCCTCTAATGTATTTTTCATGGCTAATCGACTAAGGCCACTCCCATCAGAGTTTTAAAAGATGCATCTATTACCATATAAGGAGCTAAGTTCACTAGAGATTTTGAGGTCTTAGCACTAGCAGAGGAGATAGCTTCCCATCTCTACTGGGGCATCCGTGGTGCTATGCAAATAATGTTGATCTTTGGTTCAATAAGGGTTATATCAAATTTGAAAACAAGGAGGAAAGGGTCATTATCCCATTAATAGATGGAAAATTTGTGCCCTATGTTGAGCCCTTAAGTGAAGAAGACTTGAATCGAATTTATGTATGTGACGTCCAAGATCCAGAGGTGTTTGATCCGTCTAAAGAAGGAATCATTCAGGGGAGGATGTAGAGTCTATCAGTGATACTACAAGTTTTTCTTGTGATAACTGGGCTCATAACACTTATGAGTTAGTGGGGCACAAGTAAAGCATATATTTTCTAAGGATTGCAGACCACGTTATATCAGAGAATAGGTAACAACTCGATACCTTGTTACACCGGAGAAGGAGACCCTATGGTGTTCCTACGCGCCATGGAGGAATAGTGGGTAGACTAGTTGGAGAGAAGGAATATGCTAGCATATACCCTACGCGGGATAGCAGTGCACTGGTGGGTGGTCCATAAGGATAATCTTGTAGGATGGAATGAAATTAGGATTGCTCTTGCTACTAGGTTCTTGAGGAGAAATGCACCTACTCAAATCTATACTTATCATGGTAATCAACTTGTTCAACACCACGTTCAACAGTGTGAGAGACTCTGACAGAGGGGCAAGAAGCTTTTCCACCTTCACTATCGGTGCACAATTTTATTCCATGTTATAAGGTTACGTGCATGCTTGGTATGTCTATGAAGACCTCCATAGAGAGACTGGAAATTGGTAGGATTTAATTACATAAATTATCTAGATGTTTTACTTCTTCTCTACCAAGCCTCCGGTAGAAGACACATTAAAATTTATAAAGTGCTTAACTATGGAGGATATTGTCAAGGTGCAAAGTAACTCATTCAAGATTTATTTGATGAAGGAGACTCAAGAGCCTCGTTTTTGAAGAAACAAAGACCGATGCCACACTACTTCAGCGTGCTTGCCTTAAGAAAGAAAAAGGAAAAATGGTCTACTTAGTGGATGATGAAGAAGTAGAAAATATGGATGTAAACCATTCAACAGGTAGGCATGAGGTGTTGGAAAGTGCATATAAGACCACGCGTGCCTATCATGAACCTATGAAGACAAAGAAAGTGAATATTGGATTAGATATTGAGCCTAAGGAGGCCATAATTGAGACTATTGGTCAAACTATGAAGTGGCAAAAATCATAGATTTACTATGGGATTATCAGGACTTATTCCCTCGGGGTACCATGAACTTAAAGGCATGCATGAATCATTAGGGGAGATGAAGATAAAGCTTAAAAGGGTGCACGCATAGTTAGAAAGAGACCCTACAGGATGAACCCCAACTTACACGAAAAGGTCAAGGAAGAGATTGACAAAATGTTGAAGTCTGGAATCATCAAGCCCCTAGATGAATCAAAATGGGTTAGTCCAATGGTGATTAGTATAAAGAAGGATGGCCAGATTAGGATCTGTGTGGACTACAGGGAGTTGAATGTTGCATGTGTGACTGATCCCTTTCCTACACCATTCACTAAGGAAATACTAGAAGGCGTTGCAGGGCGTGAAATCTATTCATTTACAGATGGGTTCTCTGGGTATCATCAAGTTAGGATTACCCAGAGGATCAGAAAATACTACTTTTACTACTGAATGGGGTAGCTTCACCTATACTGTGATGCCTTTTGGTCTGAAAAACGTGCCTGTTGTATTTTCGCGCATAGTTATTCAAGCATTTAAAGATTTTATTCACAACTTATTGCAGGTTTATTTAGATGATTGGACGATGTGTATGGACTTGTTAAGGATCATTATGACAATCTATGCTTAATGTTTGAAAGATGTAGATAGTTGAGTATCTCTTTGAACATCAAGAAGTGCATATTTTCTACACTATTTGGAATACTATTAGGACACATCATCTGCAAGGAAGGTTTGTTGGTTGATCCAACTAAGGTTACAGTCATTATCCCTAAAAGATCCTACCAATCAAAGTGAGGTGCGCAGATTCTTGGGTCACACGAGATATTATAGAAAATTCATAAGGATATGCCAAGGTTACCGCACCTTTGGAGGATTTAATGAAAGGAAAAGGTACATTCTACTAGGGATAATCATAGCTGTGCGCATTCGAGATATTGAAAGAGAAACTTACTACCGCGCCTATTCTCGCATTTTCATTCATGGGACCAACCATTTCATGTACATGTGGACGCCTTTGGCACGGACATTGGCGTGGTGTTGGCTCATCCAAGAGAAGGTATTATAGATCATCCTATCTATTTTGCTAGTATAAATTTGACTCTCTAGAAATAGAATTACATAACTACAAGAGCACGAAGCTTTTTGTCAATGATCTATGTGCTACATAAATTTAGACAGTACCTGCTAGCTACACCATTTGTCTTTTATACATATCACATGGCATTGAAGTATTTGGTAAACAAGCCTATTTTACAGGGGCACATATGCAGATGGGTACTCTTATTTCAAGAATTTGATTTCACAATTATGGTAAAACCAGGGAAAAGTAATTTTGGACCAGACCATTTATCCAAAATACAGTCAAGAGAAGAAGCACAGGCCATTGAAGATACCATGCTCAATGCACAATTATACAGGTTACAACATGCGCCATCAAAATTAGAGGACATTGTTGTCTTTCTACGAACAGGTATGGCACCAGAAGGAATGAAATCCTTGGAGAAGAAATAGATTTCTATATGCATGGCACCCTATATGTTGATTAGCGGTGACCTAGATAAGTTAGGATGAGATGAAGTATTGCGTCGTTGTGTATTGGAACATGAACTCACAGACATCATGATGGAAGCTCATGGTGCTATTGTAGGTGGCCACTATGCAGATGACGCCACTGCGCGCAAGATTCTACTCGCTGTATTATGGTGGGAGACCCTGTATAAATATTGTAAAGCATATTCCAAGGCTTGTGACCACTGTCAAAGCATCTAGGAAACTAAGTCAACAAGATGAAATGCCTCTAAGACCTATTACTAGTGTAGAATTGTTGTAGAAATGGGCTATCGATTTTGTGGGTCCTATTTCACTAGCCGCACGTAAAACTAGATCGCACTATATCATCACTTACACAGACTATCTCGACAAGGTGGGCGAAACAACACCTACAAAGGATTGTACAATAGCTACAACAGCCATGTTTCTATGGGAAAATATAATTACAATGTATGAATGTCCATTGATTTTGACCAAAGATAGGGAACACATTTTCTTAATGAGACAATCAAAATTTTATTGGATGAATTCATGATTGCACACCATAAGAATACACCCTATCATCCTCAGGCTAATAGAACTATTGAGGCATTCAACAAAATTTTAAGCCAGACATTGACAAAAATATGTGATGTTGGAATAAAGGATTGGGATGATAAAGTGTCTATGAGTGCTTTGGGTATATCAAACAACATATAAAAGGTTGAACAAAGCCACACCATTTTAGTTAGTGTTTGGCGCGGAAGTAGTTCTTCCTATAGAATTCATGCTACCTTCTTTGTGTATTGTGTGTGCTGGAGGTTTAGTTGATGAATAAGAATTAGAAGAATGGATTGAAAAGTTAATCAATATGGGTTAGCGATGATGAGTAATAACATGTTGGATTCAAAAACAAGAAAAAGGCTAGCAGTAAAGCATGGCATGATAGAACATCAAGGATAAAAAGATCGTGATTGACAAATGGTGATCCTTTATGATTCTAAATTTTTGCGCCATCTAGGTAAACTCAAGGTACATTGGTTGGGGCCATATGTTTTCACTCACATACTTGAATCAAGAGCTTGTCAATTAGAGGTGCTTGATGGAATACTGGTTACCCGATACTTCAATGGAGTAGGCTAAAGCCCTACTATAAATAAGTCTTCTTGGTGTTTGTAATAAGGAAATGTTTCCATTTAGATTAGGTTTTCAATTATGTGTTTTCTTAATGTATTTCCTTCTTCTTCGCTACGCTTTGTCAATTTAGTTGGTGTTTTTGTGTAATAAGCGCATTTAAATGCCAAAAGCTAATTACTATTTGAAGAATTTCTATGCGCAGAGGAATGCACATACCCTTAGTGTGGGGTGGTATTTGATATATAGGTACAAGACTATTGAAAATAAGTACACATGAAAGGAACAAACTAATGCTATGGGTGCTATTCAAATTTGGAGAATTATTAGAAAAGATATTGCTTCTAGACAAGATGACCATAGATGGAGATGAATGAAGAAACAAGTATAACACGAGGTACGCAGGGGCATCCATGGGAACTACTAAGGGAAGGCACAATGGCAAGGTACTTGAGCGCATGGAGGAATGATGAACAGAATTCCATGGCTAGAGGGTAGGAAGGTGCACTAGAAGGTTATAACTTGGGTGTGAAGATGTACTTTGTGTAGAAAGAATGAAAAATGATTGATTAATGAAAGAATTGTTGGTAGGTGAAGAAGCAATAAATACACTAAATTTTTGAAAATCTATATAAGGACGGGATGCAAGTTCATTCTTACCATTGTAATCATGATAATTTGAAAGAGCCAAGTGTGACCGAGCTGCAAGAAGAGTATTCAGGTGTGAAGAGTGTGAATCGAGACGTGACAAGAAGATTTGTGCATAGAGGAAGCTTGCATCCCCAGTTGTGAAGGGTTTGAGTGAAGCAAGGCGTTGCAAAAGAGCTAGGTCACGTAATTTCAACTAGGGAATGTTGAATCAATCTAGGGTTTGGGTTTGCATGTTACAAGAGATAAAAGGCGAGTATTTGAAGTTAGAATATTGCAAGTTATAGATGGCACCAAAGAAAGCACCTACCACAGAGCTAAAGGAAGAAAAAGTGGAAGTAGAAGTTGAAATGACTCCTGAGAGTAATTTCTCATAAATGTAGTATCCGGAGGGTGTGATTGTGGGTCAGGAATGGGATTCCCACATCCAAAAGAGAAATATCAGTGATTACAACCATCATACACCTGAAAATAAGGAGTTGGATGCATTATTAAACACAAAGATAAATAAGCGTACATCGAAAGACATGTCAGTATATGATGAAGCTGGGGAGAAGTTGTTGAAGAAAATTGGAGTTTACCAGTTGTATGAGCTCCCCTACTTCAGTAAATACGAACCCTTGTACCAGTGGTTGATGAGCAGGGTACATGAAGATTTCTTCTACTTTGTAGGACACAGGGTAAGGATCATAGTGTGTTGATCTCCATAGTAATAGGGTTGAAATGCACACGAGTAGATCTAAATGGTGATTTAACTGATAAGGCTGAAATCCTGGAGACAAGGAAGGAGTTGGGGTATACCAAGGGTCCGCATGGCATGGACATTGATAAACTAAATAAGTACCCAATCATACAAGTAGCTACACACTTAGTGACAAAGTTTAATGACAAAGAAAGATGGTCACAAGTAAACAAAATGTGGCTACACATTGCGAAGAAGATGTCACAGGGAGTGACTTACAACATCTCCAGTTACATCACATAAACTATCATTGAAGAAGTGTGCACAGGAGAGAAAATCAGTTTGGGGCTGTTCTATTGTCTCTAGTGTTTATGGAAATTGGGGTGCCCGATGGGCCAAAGGAGAAAATCTAGGAATACCCCATGGAGAACAAGTCACTTGAGGAAATATTTGGCAAGTACTTGTGTGAAGGATCAATGACTAGACCATTCAAGTAGAGGGTGGAGAAGTGGTATGATAGGCTTCATGCAACGTTTGAAGAAGAATGGCGCATACCTAAGGAGTTACCTTTGGTAGTAGGGAAGGCAAGTGCAGTTCATGGTATACCAGCACTTTTGCATCGCGCAATTCACGTAATTCTCCATGAAAGATGGGGCTTGTAGCCCATGGTGTAAATGACCATATTCCTTCATAGCACAATATTTCTAGGCATTAGTTCACTGATTTTGGATGCACACCACCTAATATTCAATGCAGATAAGGTAGATTGTGACTACCATACCCTAAGAAAAACATATGTATATCCAGAAGGACTGCCTACATTGAGAGGCTTATCTCATATGTAATAAACATAAAGCCGGTAAGCTTGGCATTAGGAGACGTTGGAGCAACACTTGTGTATCTCCAACTCAAGCCCAAGCTAGAGAACAACAAATATGTGGAAAATGAGTTCGCGCTTCCAAAACTACCTAAGGGTAAGCATATTGTAGAAAATGTGCAAACTCCATAGCGTGCAGAAACTATAGTGGTGGATGCGGAGGAAGATGAATGAAAAGATAGTGGTGGCCAAGAGCATAGGGGAAGAAGATAACCTTCAAACAAGGTAGAAATGGAATAGCGTGACTATGCCACCTCATGAGAAGGAAGGAGAAGATGATGATCTAGATGCGCATAAAGGAGAGAGCCGCTCAAAAGGGTATTCAAAACAACAAGAACCCAAGGTGCTACTCCACAATCATTACATAGATCACCACGAATCTCTCCACAGAAGGAGCTAGCTAAGAAGAGAAGAAGGAAGTTGAAGTTGAATGAATGAGGAAGTGGAAGAGTCTCGAGGAAAGCACACCTAAATCCCCTACACCACCGTGAGGATGTGGAAGAACCAAAGGATAAAGAAATGAAAGATGGGGAAGGAGTAAAGGAGGTAGATGGGATAACACAAGGGATTACACAGGTATAGCGAACAAGCTCCAAATCTTAATGCTCAGGTTCCTAAGGGGTCAAGATCGAAAAGAACAAGTGGAGAATATTTTGCATTAGTCATGGGCTACGCTAAGGACACAGTAAACTTTTCTACGCATGTTTTCAAAGCACAGTGACACCAAAGGATTTGTATGGGTGGGAGCTAATGGATGAAGATATGGCAACCATGCGCACAAGGAAGTAGTTGTCATGGTCTATGCACACACACATGGACGAACCAAACTTTGATGTATGTGAAGAGTCATGTGTATCAAGGAGGTTGAATAAGACACCTCGGGCCGGACACATAAATAGTAAAGCCTACTATTATGTCAGATGAACAAGTGAGTAATGCTTTGGTAAAAGTATCGACAGAGGTGGCATGATGAAATGTGGATAAGGCTGCAACAATTAGGGTGCTAAGAGAAAAATCAAAACTAAGGATGTAGAAATAATGCGCCTAAAGCAAGAAAAATACTTGCATGAAGAAGAACACTATTTTCATCAACATGGCAGAGGAAATTAGGAAAATATCAAGAAAGTAAATCCACACTTAGAGCCTAAGGTACCGATGCACCTTAGAATTCAAAGTGATACAAATCCAATAAAACCCTAGTTGTGCTAAGACATCACTCACCTAGAATCGAGCGCTCACCCAAAGTGTGCAAAGGTACCAGTCCCTCTTTAGGGTTGTTGTTGCAAGATGCTTGCATGATAAAGACTTAACACATATAGTTCAATTACTAACACATGATTCTACAGAGCATACTAGAACTATACCTACGGAGAACATAATTAAGTATTAACCATGATGAGATCAAAAACATACTAGATTCAGATACACACATAACTAACACTTGGATTTAGCCAATATCCTCCATTATATTAAATATCATAAGTATACAAAATCTTCATTACAATAATAGTAGTATGTGCATAACAAATTTAGCAGCATAATCTCACTATGTATGCATATCTCTATATATGTCGATCTCTCTATTACACAGTTTACTACATACTTATAAGGGTGGGGAATTTCCCTTCACCACTTATCTATTACCAAAATAGGTCACATGCTACTAATAGCCATGCACCATTACAAAACTAGCCACACATGTAAGTGTGCTAACAATAGACTACTGTTAGCTAAATGACAAGAGTAGCATATCTATTTCCTCGGCATGTGTCCATGAAAAGTGCTTTGTATTCGATCCTAAAAGAACATCCAATACATTGTGCACAAGTCTCTGCCTCATTTATGTGCTCAGACGTCATCTCTAAAAATAGAACTTCATGAGCAAAAATGGCTAAGTCCCAAAAGATGAACTTTTCCCCGCACGCATGTTCTCCCTATCCGTTCGCACCTTTGAATATGATCTGCTTTCCCACGTGGACTTCTTGCGTGCTTTCTGTCAAGTGTTCTCTGATCAACATTACCCCACACTAATTTCATTTTCGCCCCAACAATGGTCATCTTCAAAATTGAATTAAAGAATAGAAGAATGGAAAGAATGAAATAATTTTTTAACTCTGCAGTCTCTTCTTCTACAACCTGAACAACTAATTCAAGATATTCCTATTTTATTTTAGCCTCCAAGGTCTACCACTCAGATGAGTGCTTCCTCTAATTTTTCTAGAATGTCCATAGCAATGGACTCGGTTCATCTTGCACGACCTCTCCTTTCTCATTCTGCAAGTCTAACACAATGTTGGACATTGCAGTCATCCTCCCCTCTAGTAAATCCATCTTCTGCACAATGAGTTTTCCAAGCTCTTCTAGCTGATTCTTGTGTGGTTCTTGGGCTTCAGTTAAAGGTACACTAGTGCTTCTCCAACATATCCCATAGCCAAGCTTACTGGTTTAATGCTCAATACATCTGAAATGAGCCTTTCAATATATGCACCCCGTCATGGATACACATATTTCTTCCTTAGCGTGTGGTAGTCACAATCTACCTTGTCTGCATTGAACGTTAGGCACCATGCATCTGAGAACGTATGTACTGATGCCTAGAAGTACCTTGATATGAAGGCATATGGTAACTTACACCAAGGGCTCCATGCTCCATCCTTCATGGCGAACCGTGCTATGCAAAAGTGCTGGTATACAACGAATTGAACTACCTTTCTAGCCACCAAAGGAAAGTCCTTGGGGATATGCCATTCTTCTTCAAAGGTTTCATAGACCCTATCGTACCACTTCTCAGCCCTTTACTTGACCTGTTATTTCATGGATCCTTCACATAAGTACTTTTTGAAGTGTTCTACAGGTGACTTGTGCTCCGTGGGATACTCCCATATCTTCTCTATTGGTCCATCAAGTTCTCCGATGTCCATGAACAACAAAGTGATAATAGAACATCTCCAAAGCTGATCTTTCCTCATGTGCGTGATTCCTCAATGATGATTTCTGAAATGTAACGGGAAATGTTGTAGACTACCCTTTCAGACATCTTCTTAACAATGTGTAGCCACATGGTATTCACTTGTGACCACCTTTCTTGGTCATTTAGCTTTGTAACAAGATGTGTAGCTGCTTGCACAACTGGATACTTCTTCAGTTTATCTATGTCCATGTCATGTGAAACCTTTGTGTAACCCAAGCTCCTTTCTAATCTCCAAGATTACGGCCTTGTCTATTAAATCATCTTTCAAATCTTTTTCGATGCCTTTCAATCCAATCATCGTGGAGATGAGCGTGGCTGAAATTCTAGCTCTACGTCCTGCAAAGTAGAAAAAATATTCGTGCACTCTGCTCATGAGCCATTGGTATAAGGGATCATATTTTCCAAAGTAGGGAGCTCATCTAGATGGTAAACTCCAATATTCTTCAAGAGCTTATCGCCAGCATCATCATACACTCGGCATGTCTTCTGTCAGTGCATTTATTTGTTTGTGTTCAGCAAGGCATCAAGCTCCTTCTTATTCTTTGTAGTACGGTCATTTTACTCACTCACCTTGTTTTTCTTATGTGAGAATCCCACTCCTGGCCTACAATAACCCCCTTTGGATATTGCATTTCAGAAAAATTTCTTTCAGGAGCCATCTCCTCTTCTTCTACGACCACCTTCTTCTTTCCCTTCACTCCTGTTGCAACTGCTTTCTTGGGTGCCATTTCTACCTTGCAATCCTTTGTAGATCCTCGCCTCTTGAATTCTGCAATGTGTGAATCAAACCCTAGCTTGATTCAACATGCCCTAGGTGAAATCACGTGCCCTCGCTCCTCTCTATTGCCTTCCTTTTCTCAAACCCTTCACCACCGAGGATGCAAGCTCTTTCTATGCACAGATCTCTTCATCATGACTGGTTACACACCTTTCGCACCTCAATTCAATCACTCAGCTCTTTGCACTTATCTCTTTTTCAAATACTCTTAATTGCAATGGTAAAAATGAACTCGCATCCCATCCTTATATAGATTTTCAAATTTTTGATGCATTCATTGCTCCTTCACCTACCAAATATCCTCTCATTAATTGACCAATTCCATCCTTTCCATGCATTACATCTTTACGCCCCAACTATAACCTTCTAGTGCGCCTTCCTACCATATGGTCACAGACTCTCTTCAACGTGCTTCCTTACACCCAAGTACCTCATCACTGCACCTTCTACTGGTAGTTGTTATGGCCTCTGCTTACCTCACGTTATACTTGTCCCTTCATTCATCTCCATCTTTGGTCACTTTTTAGAAGCAATCCTTTGACTTGAAGAGCACCCGTAGTAGCTTATTCCTTTCACCTTTCAATTCCCACGATTTTATACCTGGATATCAATAATCCACCCCACACTAAAAGTATGTGCAGTCCTCTATGCATAAACATGCTTCATATAGTAATTAGCTTCATGCACGCAAAGCACGCTTATTACACAAGAACAATAACTAAATTGACAAAGCATAGCAACAAAAAAGGAAACACATTAAGGGAATGTAGAATTGAAAACCTAATCTAAATGGTAATACTACCTTATTACAAACACCAAGAAGCCTTATTTATAGTAGGGCTTTAAACTACTCCCATTGAAGTAACCGTGTAGCCGTGTTCCATCAAGGGCTTCTAACTAGTAAGCGCATGTTTCAAGGATATAAGTGATAACATACGACCCCAACCAATGTACCTTAAGTTTTCTTGGATGGCATAAGAACTTAGAGTCATAGAGAAGCACCATTTGTCCAATCTTAAGCTTCTTGTCCTTAATGTTTCTATCATGACATGCTTTTTGCCTTGTCTTTTCTTTCTTCTCGAATCCAACGTGTTATGGCTCATCGTTCATCCAGCTGAATTATCTTTTCAATCCATTCTTCTAAGGCTTTCTCATCAGTTAGACCTCCAGCACATGCAATACACAAAGAAGGTAACATAAATTCCATAGGAAGAACGTCTTCTGCGCCAAACACTAATTGAAATGGTGTTGCTTTGTTCAACATTTTGTATGTTGTTTGATATGCCCAAAGTACTCCAGATACTTTATCATCCCAATCCTTTCTTCCAACATCGTAGATTTTTGTCAATGTCTGGCTTAAAATTTTGTTGAAAGCTTCAGCGGTTCCATTTTCTTGATGATGATAAGATGTAGTCTTATGGTGTGTAATCATGAAATCATTTAATAAAATTCTGATTGTCTCATTAAGAAAATGTGTGCCCCTATCACTAGTCAAACTCAAAGGACATCTATACCTTGTAATAATATTTTCCCATAGAAACTGAGCTGTTGTGGCCGATGTACGTCCTTTGTAGGTGCTTCTTCTTTCCACCTTGTCGATATAATCGTGCATGTTATAATGTAGCATGATCTGGTTCTACATGCAACTGGTGAAATGGGACCCATGAAATCTATAGCCCATTTCTCAAATGGTTTTGCACTAGCAATAGGTCTCAAAGGCATTTCATCTCGTTGACCTGGTCTTCCAAGATGTTGAAAATGGTCACATGCCTTACAAAATTCCTTACAATCTTTATATAGGGTCTCCCACCATAATCCAGTGAGTAGAATCTTGTGCATTGTGGAATCACTTGCATAGTCGCCACCTACAATTCCACCATGATCTTCTTCTATAATACCCATGCGCTCATGTTCCAATACACAACAACACAATACTTCATCTCACCCAATTTGTACAAGTCACCAATGATTAACATATAAGGTGCGATGTGTATAGCAAGTTGTTTCTTCTCTAAGGATTTCATTCCTTTTGGTGTCATCCCTATGTGTAGAAAGACAACAATGCCCTCTAGTTCTGATGGTTTACATTGTAACCTATATAACTGTGCATCTAGCATGGTATCCTCTATTACATGCGCTTCTTATCCTAACTGTATTCTTGATAAATGGTCTGGTCTAGAATTACTTTTTCTTGGTTTTACCACAACCGTGAAACCATATTCTTGAAATAAGAGCACCCATCAACATATGTGCCCTTGCAAAATAGGTTTATTTACCAAATACTTCAATGCCATGTGATTTTTATAAAAGACAAATGGTGTAGCTAGTAGGTACAGTGGAATTTATGCAATGCATAGATCATTGACAAAGCTTCGCGCTCTGTAGTTGTGTAATTTTTTTGCAGAGTCGAGCTTTTCTACTTGTAAAACAGATAGGATGATCTATAATACCTTCTCTAGGTTGGGCCAACACCGCGCCAATGGTCATGCCATAGGCATCAACATGTACATGAAATGGTTTGTCCCATGAAGGAAAATGCAGAATAGGTGTGGTAGTAAGTTTCTCCTTTAATGTCTCGAATGTGCATTGTTGTTGTTCTCCCTAGTAGAATGTACCTTTTCCCTTCAAAGAACTCTTCTAATGGTGCTGTAACTGTGGCATAACCTTTGATAAAATTTCTATAATATCATGTATGGCCCAAGAATCTGCAGGCACCTCACTTTGACCGGTAGGCTCCTTAGGCCTATAATGACTACAACCTTCGTTGGATCAACCAACAAACCCTCCTTGCAGAGATGATGTCCTCAAATATCCCAAATGGTGTAGCAAATATGCACTTCTTGATGTTTAAAGAGATAATAAACTATCGACATCGTTCAAACATTAAGCGCATATTGTCACAAAGTTGATATTTAACTAATCCATACACTATCTAATCGTCTAAATATACCCGAAAGAAGTTGTGAATGAATTCCATGAACACTTTGACAACTTTGTGCAAAAATACAAAGAGTGCATTTTTCAAACTCAAGGGCATTACCGATCTCGTGAAGCTACCCCATTCAGTAGTAAATGTAGTCTTTTCTTGATCCTCCTAGGTAATCCTAACCTGATGATACCCAGAGAACCCATCTGTAAACGAATATATTTCACACCCTGCAACTCCTAGTATTTCCTCAGTGAATGGCGTAGGGAATGGATCGAGTGATACATGTGTAGCATTCAGCTCCCTGTATTCCACACATATTCTAATCCATCCATCCTTCTTGATACTGATCACCATTGGACTAACCCATTATAACTCATCAAGGGGCTTGATAATTCCATATTTCAACATGTTATCAATCTCTTCTTTGACCTTTTCACGCAAATTGGGGTTCATTCTATAAGGTCTCTTTCTAATTGGGTGCGCACCCTCTTTAAGATTTATCTTCATCTCCCCTAACGATTCATGCATGCCTTTAAGTTCATGTTACCCCCTAGGAAATAGGTCCTGGTAATCCCTTAGTAATTATATGATTTTTTCCACTTCAAAGTCTGACCAATAGTCTCCAATTAGGGCTTCCTTAGGCTCGTATTTGTTCCAATATTCACCCACTTTGTCTTCGTTGGTTCATGATAAGCGCGTGTGGTCTTATCCACACTATCCAATACCTCATGCCTTCTTGTTGAGTGATTTACATCCATATTGTCTACTTATTTTTCATCCACTAGGTAGAATATTTTTCCTTTCTCCTTCTCAAGGAAAGCGAGTTGAAGTAATGTTGCATTGGCCTCTGGTTCTTCATCAAGATGCACTCCCGAGTCTTCTTTATCTAATAACTTATGAAGGAGTTCTTCACCTTGCACTAGCCCCCATAGTTAAGCGCATGATAACTTTCAATGCTTCTTCTACTCGAGGCTTTGTAGAGAAGAATTCAAATGTCTGGGCCATTCCTCAGTAACTAATTTTTGCTAATTTCTAGTTTCTCTATGGAGTTCTGCATATACATACCAAACACATGTGTAACCTTGTAAAGTGGAATAAAACCAGTGCACCCATAGTGAAGGTGGTAAAGCTTCCTACCCTTTTATCCAGAGTCTCTCACACTTCGAACATGGTGCTAAATAGGTTGATTACCATGATAAATATAGATTTGAGTAGGTGTATTGCTCCTAAAGAACCTAGTAGTAAGAGCAATCCCAATTTCATTCCATCCAACAAGATTATCCTCTGTGGACCACCCACCAACGTGTTGTTGTCCCACGTAGTGTATATGCTAGCATATTTATTCTTTCTAGTGGATCTATCCATTTTTCTTCCATGGCACACAGGAATACCATGGGATCCCCTTCTCCTGTGTAACAAGGTACCGAGTTGTTACATATCCTCTTGACATAACATGGTTTTGTGCCTCGAGGGAATATGCTCTTTACTTCGCTCCCTACTAACTCATAAGTGTTGTGAGCCCAATTATTACAAGAAACACTTGTAGTGATGTTAATAGACTGTGCATCCTCCCACTAAATTAGTCCTTCTTTGGTTGGTTTAATCATCTCTGGATCTTGGATGGCATGTACATAAATCCTATTCAGATCTTCTTCACTTAAGGGATCACCATAGGGTGCGGAATTTCCATCTGTTAAATGGATAATAACCCTTTCCTCTTTATTTTCAAAACTGATATAGCCCTTATCGACCAAGATGAAAATTATTTACATAACACCAAGGATGCCCCAATAGAGCTAGAAAGCTATCTCGACTCTACCAAAGGTTAAAACTTCAAAGTCTCCAAAGTGAACTTGGCTCCTTGTATGGTAATGAACTCATCTTTCAAAATTCTTATGGGATTGGCCTTAGTCCTATTGGCCATGAATAATAAATTAGAGGATGGCTGCAATGGGGGTCTTCCAATTTGTACCCATGCATCCAAGGTAAGAACATTGACCTCCGTGCCTATATCGATCAATATATTACTCAACAGCCACCCATCCACAAAGGCATTCAAAGTGATTTCTTTGTCATAATCTAGGCTATGAGGAGGGAAATTTGCATGCGGGATCTTCCGTCCAGTCTTAGTACTCACGCGCAGAGTGTTTCCTTTTAACCAACTCCCTAACAGTGGAATGATGTTTTCCTAGCGCAACATTTTACACACTTCCCTCAAGTCATCTATATCATTTTGGACTATCTCTGATGCTTTCTTTTTCTCCTTTAAGTACTGTATCTCACCCTAAAGATTCCTTATAACTTCCATGGTTTCTTGATAAACCTCCTTCTGATAGTTAGGATATGGGTACTGTGCATGAAGAACCTCATCTTTAGTGATGGTAGGCTTCTTCTACAATGCTTCCCCGACATGTTCCACCTCAATGCAAGTCATGATCTTCACTTATAATACCTCGATTTTGCTTCTATTTTGGGCATCCATTGATTACCCACAACGTGTTCTATCCTAACCATCCCTACACCTTTATTTTCTTATTTATGTTGCTTACTCGTATGATCATATAAGTCCAAGCACTCTTCATAGCTATAGATGATATTCTCGAGGACATTCACACCTATAGTGGTCAAGAGATCCACATGTATAACATGTTCCACGAGGAAACTCATTTCTTCCACCACCATGGCGTCATCCTCTGAATCCACCAAGGTATCCTTCACCTCTGCCATGACTACCTTCAAAACACCCCTTATTCCAATCATAGCGTGCATGATTATGCTCCCGGTCCTAATGCTCATTCTTTCCCTTAGATTTATCTAAAACTATTGTTTATCGTACACCAATATCTATAGCATCATGGATCTATCCAATCAGCCGGAAGTCTTCCATGTCATGAGTCATGGACTTGCAGATTTTACAATAGCTTGAAACATTCTTCCTTATCGCATGTTGTAATAATGGGCAGTGGCTAGCATCATGGTTTAAATGGCATATTTCACAATTCATCAAAGAATGAGTGTACTGCTTACGTGAGGAAAACTATCCTTTGTGTGACCTTCTACTTCACAATTTGTGCACCAAATCCCTGTGCGTGTCTCATGTGTTGAATTTTCTGATAGTTTCTCCAACTATTTTTCCATTTCTGCTATTTGTGCTTCTAAAAAAGGCTCACCCCGGTATCTATGCTTTGAACTTCCTCAAAGACACAAGGCCGCTTCAAGTTCTTTGTGTGGATTAGTGTATGTCTTATGTGATAATGCCCTTCTAAAATGGGTAATCAAGCCCCCAACGAACCATTGTGCATGTTGGCTTGCGTGTATGTCATAAGAAAGCTTTGATAACAACATTTTAAACCATGCATCATACTCCCTAACACTTTCAAGAGCCTTGCTTAATATCCTTGAGCGCACTTATACTCTTCTGCTCAAACTCAAGGATATGAAACTCTTTATGGAATGCATCCTTTAAAGTTGTATAATATATGCAAGTCTGATTAGGTTCAAACTTTCTATACTAGCTGTGTGTGCGCCCTTGTAACGTAGTGGAAAATTGGCTTGCCCTATGCTCAGAAACCGTGATTCCTTTTGCATGCCACGGTATTTCACACATATACACATGTTCAACAACATCTCCTATGCCCCTATACTCTGGAAGATGAAGAGACATTTCCATGTAAATATTTTGAGGTTGGTACGGACCTTGCTCACCGATCTAAAACCTCATGTGTTTCCCTGCCTCCGTAACCTTCGTATCTGCTTGAACCAGAGCTACCTATGCCTCTTGATCCTAAACCCGTAGCCGGGGTCGACTAGAAGATGTAATTCCCTATGTCCTAACAAGAGAATTGAACTATACATTGATTGTCTGCAAAGCATTACTACTCCCAGAAGTTAATCCAAAAATCAGCATGCTTGTATTTTGTGTTGATGATACACCCAAAAAGGTACTCCCGTATAACAACAAAACAATTTGTGCTGTCATCGATGCACCTCTTATAAGACTCGATCCTACTCTCCCATTGCTTGAACTATCTTATTGACTACTTGTTGTACTAGATGTTGAAAAACCAAACGCAAGGGTGAGGTTACTAGGTGGATTCATATGTGCACCCATGGCCCGTAGTAGTCTCTATTGGCATGCTTCTACGTGAGGCCAAGGAGGGATCCCTATTATGCTTTCCCATATGGGGGAGTTCTTGATGCTATGGCTCCACGTCTTCTACGTGAGCTTCAAATCCTTCACGATCCATCTCTCTCCTCAACACCATATTTTTGCAAAGTTACGTTGTTTCTCTATCTCCCTCTTGCGTGCCTCATTATACTTAAGTCGCTTTTCCTCTCTCTGCCTTTCTACCGCTAGGTCTGCTATCTTTCACCAAACCTACTCCCGCCTCTGCACATGGTGAGTTTTAGTTAGCCATCAATTTACTCTCCGATTCAAGGTTACCATCGGGATCTAGATTTCTAAAGGAATTGCTTGTAGGTAAGCCCCCTCGGGTATCATAAAAATTGGAATTCAGCTACTACTGGACATGAATAAGTGGAAATTGAGTATTCCAAGATATAACTATTCAAGACACCACAAAACCACGTATCCACAGCTCGAGTCCAAATCATATCAGCATCATAAAGGGCCTAGAATTCTTCCTGTGTCTAGACAAGTGTGTGATACCTCCAATTCCGCTTAGATGCATAAGCAATCAGCCACTCATACAATTCTACTAGAAAGATAACAAAAATCTCTCATATAAACTGTCATACATATTTTGTTCCACCCACACACATGTGTTAAACTCATATCTAGTGCTGAATCACCATGCGTATTCTTCTTCTAGATTGTGTATCCATTCTTCAACACTTGCTAAGGTCAACCGGTATGTCTTCATTGTGAACCATCTTGAAAACAACTAAAAAGAGGTCATGACAACGGAACCAATGATGTAGCCTAGAATTCAGTGATACAAATCCAATAAAACCCTAGTCACACTGGCACATCACTCAGCCTGGACTGAGTGCTCACCCGAAGTGTGCAAAGGTACCAGGTCCCTCTTTAGGGTTGTTGTTGTAGGATGCTAGCATGATGAAGACTTAACACATATAGTTCACTTACTAACACATGATTCTACAGAGCATACCAGAACTATACCTAAGGGAGAACATAATTAAGTATTAACCATGATGAGATAAAAATATACTATATTCAGATACACACATAACTAACACTTGGATTCAGCCAATATCCTCCATTATATTAAATATCATAAGTATACGAAGCTTCATTACAATAATAGTAGTATTTGAGTAATAGATTTAGCAAAGATAATCTCACTATGTATGCATATCTCTCGTATATGTCGATCTCTCTATTACACACGCTTTACTACATACTTATAAGGGTGGGGACTTTACCTTCACCACTTATCTATTCCAAAATAGGTCATATGCTATAATAGCCATGCACCGTTACAAAACTAGCCACACATACAAGTGTGCTAACAATAAACTACCTTTAGCTAACTAAAAGTAGAAAATCTATTTCCGGCCTGTGTCCATGCAAAGTTCTTCATATCCAATCCTCCAAGAATAGCCAATGTGTGGTATGCACATCTCTTCCTCGTTTGTGTGCTCTACACACCATCTATAAAAATAAACCTTCATGAGAGAAAACGGACAAGTCTCGAAAGCCGAACTTTGTCTCGCACGCATGTTCTCCCAATCTTTTCACACCTTTAAATATGATCTACTTTCTCACATAGACTTCTTGCATGATTTCTCGTCAAGTGTTCTCTCGATCAACAGTGCCCAAAAATTTTCCTTCGATAATGCATTATGTACAAACCTTGGTAGATTTGGTGCTTGAGGGTGGACCTTTGCGCATGCCAGCACCAAAGAATCCTGAGTAGGAAGTAGAGCGAGAAAAGGCTTTGGTGATGAGGAAGATTGCATCATATGAGGCATTGCTCCAAATCTTGTAGGAGGAACTAAAGAAAGAAGATCAAGCGCTGAATATTTATACAACCCCAAAAGCCGTTATAAGAACCAGGACCATTATGGAAGACAATGAAGTCCTAAAATCCATGAAGGATGAGACCTTGGGCCATGCACAATGATTAGCGCTTGTCAAGTAGAAGTGCAAGGCCCTTACAACAACATAAGAACCACACAAGGAAAGGCTAGATGAGCTTGGGAAACTCATAGCACAAAAAGCTTGACTTATTAGAAGGAAGAATGACTGTAATGTCCAAAGATTGTTTTTGTCTTGCAGAATGAGAAAGGAGAAATTTCACAAGATGAGATAGAGTCAATTGCAGTAGATATCCTAGAAAAGGAAGAGGCTACACTCAATTATTGGCAAAATTTAGAGGCAAAAATAAAATAAGAATATCCATAATTGATTCTTCCGGTTGACATAAAAGATGTTGCAGGGTAAAGTAATTCTTTTATTCATAAAAAGTCTTTCTATTCTTTTATTCTTTTATTCATTTTGGAGACAACCATTGCCGTGGCGGAAATGAAATTAGTGTGGGGTAATGTTGGTCAATCAAAACATGGAACTTAGCAAAAACATATAGAAGGTTCGTGCGCGAAAGAATAGAGCGCATTCAAAGGTGTGGAAGGGTCAGGAAAGAATCGTGCGCGAAGAAGAGAGATAGATTTGGGACTTAGCCATTTTCATGTGTACGAGATATTTTTGGAGATAGCGTGTTGAACACACAAACCGGTTAAAGACTTCATGTGACATACATTGGCTATTTTTGGAGGATCGGATATGAAGCACTTTGCATGGGTACATGCTTTGAGAATAGATTTACTACTGATAGTTAACTAGAATAATTCTATTGTTAGCACACTTGCATGTGTGGCTATTATTGTAACGGCATGTGGCTAATAATATCATGTGACCTATTTTGGGATTAGATAAGCGGTGAAGGGAAATTCCCCACCCTTATAAATATGTAATGAACTATGTAGTAGAGAGGGGTATGTGAGAACTAAGTTATTGTGAGGTTATGCTGCCAAATATGATGTGCGCATGAACTATGGTATTATCTATTGTAATAAGATTCTATGTATTTATCGTGTTTAATGTAATGGAATATATTGGCTGAATCAGAGTATCAAATCCTGAGTATAATTAGTTCTTGCATGCTTGATTTCATCATGGTTATCATTTAAGTCTGATTATTCTCTAGATCTAGATCTGAACATGCACTATAGAATGATATATTAGTTATGGATCTGAATGCATTAACTCTTCTTCATGTTAACATCCTGCAACAACAACCCTAAAGAGGGGCTTGGTACCTTTGCTCACTTTGGGTGAGCGCTTAGTCTAGGCTGAGTTATGTGCCAACGCGCCTGGGATTTTACTAGTGAATTCTAGGTTGCATCACTCAGGTATGGATGTTTCTAAAGAAGAAATATGTTTGTGCCCTTTAAAATGAATCGTCATTGTGAGTGTGAATTTTGAACAACCAGACAGAGAGAAATTTACAATCACTTATGGGCTTTTGTGGTAATGGAAATAAAATTTTGTAATGAGCTTCTTGAACCTTGATTTTTATTCCAAATGAACCATGACCTCTAATAGAACAAGATGCACTTGGAAATTTTGAAAAAGACTAGAAAATGCTCTGCTATGGATAAAAACAATGGAAAGAGGGAGCTAAATAGAAAACGGAGGCTGATTTTGGGGATATGACGAAAAGCAAGCTTTCCCTATGAATTTATACACATCTCATTTTGAGTAGGTCAGCAGGGTGCATTAAATGCTTGATTTAATGTATTGCATGGGGAACGGGAACACAACACACTAGAACATGCCTTCAAGATGCGGATATGGCAGGAAAAATGAGCACAACTGGCACACGGGACGCCTGGGACAGTGGGAGCCGAAATCCCCGCAACACAAAGGAGGCTTTGTGTATGATGTGAAAATGTGGGTTTGCGGGTTACAACTAGCCTAGGAGCACTTGGGACATTTAGGACGTGAAAGAATGAAATACCCGCAGTGAATGAGGTGTGGAAAAAATAGGTCCATGGGGAAACAAATGTTGGGAAGCACTAAGAACATGCGGTATAGAGAAAGCTGAAAACTCCGCAAAACACTAGCATCAGATAAATTAGATCAAACTCACACAATCGGTCCATGGGACATTGGGACATGAGTTCTCCACAAAATTGAAGTATCCACAACACTTGAAATACTTGTTCAATTCAGGGAAAATGAGGAATCTGGGAAAAGTCAACCAGAGTGAACAAGGGACAGATGGGACATAAAAATCCAAAATACCCATAAACTAAAGAAACAAATTCCAAATCTTTCTAACTCATTGAAGGTTCACCCTTTAGTACTATACTTTAAAAAGGCAAACAAAACTTGACAATGATTAATCTCATCAAAAATAATTGAAAATTCTCCCACAAATGCACAAATTTTTGAAGGGGTGACAACACGAACCTTGTTGAATGATGATCATCTCATAGTTGAAAGGATTCATCTCACCAACAGTTTGATTACCTTCGGTTGAAATACTTCCATGTATTGATTTCCAAAAACACCGTTGTAAAAGTGAGAAGTAACTTGAGCCAAATTTCATTTCTTCATCTTCACCATAGAGGATATAACTTGAAAGTCTAAAATTTTCCCTTGTTCGAAATCTACCATAGGATATTCTATTACCATTTACTTTTAATACAACCTCTTGTAGTGAGGAGATTCTTATTTTACCGACTTTCTCTTTGATCACTTCCTTAAGTGAGTAGAACTTGAAGTTTTCTCGATTGCCTCTCGAAGTGGAGAGATGAGAGATTTATTATTTGAGAACTAGGAAATTTCTAGATTCTATAAGTGTGGATTTCTTATTTTTAAACTACTCTTTGGATTCCTTAATCACCGCTTTGGTTCATTCACTTCTATCCCCGATTCACGGATGCTCCACGAAACTTACAAGAGGGGCGAGGCTTTCACATATTGATATTATGGATCATACATTTTAGTATTATCATCATCAACTCCTTCAAACCAATAAAAATTGAATTTTCTCATTTTCCCAATTTTCATCCTCATATGATCTTGTTCCCTAACTTCAAAATCATCTAGCACAATTCACCCAATAGTCCTCAATCTGTGGAACATGATGCAAGTCGAAAGGTGAAATATTTCTAGATTTCTCTTAATATCAAAGTCCTCCTTGGAGTGTATGAATATAGGCTTATAGGAGTGAATGAATCTTCCAAGTTAGTGGCATCATTGGCACTTTTAAAAGAGAATATCCCGAGAAATTTAGGTAAAGTGACACCTTTCTTCATTCGGTTAGCTTACCATTGATGTGAACAAGTTGCCTACACACTTGAAAATCACAATCTTGTCATTGAGATATCTTGGCAAATTACGTGGAGAAATATCAAAACCATACACTCTAATGTAGGAAACATTTGAGAACTGTGTGAAGAAAAACCATATCTTTTGATCAAAGTAGCATCCGGCGAAGACAACCTTGATTTAAAATTTCCTTCCAATAACCTGATGACAAACATAGTGAATGCATTGTTCACTCTTACAAAATGGTGGTTTCTCTCTTTCAGGGTCAGTTGTGGATACGTCTCATATGCATGGGTCTTCTAGGAAATGGTTTTGTGAGTATCAAACCTCTGAATGATCTTGTGCTCACAAGGGATTAAACCAAGTAAGTGGTCATTGAAATCTTCTTAGTAGAGTTTGACAACCAAGTAATTGATGCTATAGGTTATCACTAATTATTTTCCCCAATCAATATTTTGTTTCCCTCGATGATGATGAGAATGAAAAGTGTCATCCAATCCTCGAAAATACCTTGATCCTTTTCTCCCATCACCCTACTCAAGAGGATGATTGCATTTGAAAAGCCTTCATGAAATTCACTTCGAGAGAGAGATTTTGGCATGCGAGATGGATTTCTTCCCTATTTCAACCATGAACCCAATGCAATACCTTGAAGATATGATTTTGTCTTAGACCACTCACCTGATGTAAATTCTTTTGTGATGATGACCATGTTGTTCTAGGTCGAATTTGCATATACTAAGAAATTGCTTTAGGAGTGAGTACCACTAGAATTGAGTTATCATCCACTCTTATGATTCTTGTCTAGTGATGGGAAAATTTTAATACCATTTTTTTCTCTCGAATGGCTATGGTATGACCACCCATGGCATACAATCCACTTTTGAATACTTTGTCCTCCACTGGCTCTCTGGGACCACTTAGCATCCGGTTCTTGAGATCTTCCATATCCATATGGGCAACATCATTGTCACCCACACCTGGGTATTCTAATACTAGGGCTGAAATGGGATCAAGACCAAAAAAATTTAACTTCATACTTGCAAAAATCAACAAGATGATCCAAAATGAAGATGACAACAACTTTCTATACTCGAAACAAAGACTTTCTATTTTTAGCAGTTAGGGTTCAAGGACTATTATTTTGAGAAATAGTGCTTTTTTTTACCTAGAATCAGTATTATCAAACCCTTAACATGTGTATAATACATTCCTTGATATTTCTTTAGTGATTTTTGATAGTTTCTATTTAAATAAAGTTAGTTTTTACTTTTTTCTTTTTCTAGTTTGTCATCTTCATTGTCCTTTAATTACATTGATCCGAGTGGACTTGATTTATTGAGAAAGTGAATATTTTTAGTAAGTGAGGGTACTAGATACTTACTATTTTTGTAAATATCACTTACCCACCTTGGATTTCAACGAAAATATTTTCACTTGAATAGGCTTG
Source organism: Taxus wallichiana var. yunnanensis (assembly GCA_018340775.1). Taxonomy (NCBI): domain Eukaryota; kingdom Viridiplantae; phylum Streptophyta; class Pinopsida; order Cupressales; family Taxaceae; genus Taxus; species Taxus wallichiana. The sequence continues at coordinate 866,211,027 of CM031238.1, forward strand.
CTCTTAGACTCCATGCTAAAAATTTCATCTCAATCTTCCCATCATAATGTTTAGAAACTAAAAACATGATCTAGGGAATAAAAGTAGGTTTTTTTCCATTAAAATCATAGCATCATCTGGTATTATTTTAGATTCTTCTTGTAGGCACTGGGATGATGAGAAACTATGAAAATCTCATTCAAATCACTTACCGATTTGAATGATATGAAGTTTTTGTTTGAGCATACGACAATTCTTGAGAAATTTGGGTGGATTGTCTAGAAACTTTACAAGTTTCTGGGTGCTTTAGATTATAAACCATGAATTTATGGAGAAAGAATGAGGTGAATATGAGTTATTTCAAGTTTTAAAACTTCACGACAACACTTTTAGTTCACACGCAAGAAAGAAGCAACCAAAACACTTAGTCAAATTTTTAGGTTTTTAACCAACTTGGTAAGAAGCGAATTTTATTTTCCCCTCTATACCTAAGGGATAGGGATAGGGACATAAAAATTCACCCGGATGTGGTATTTAAAAGTCATGGTGATTGATTGCTTGATGGATGAAGGATGAGAAACAAGCACTTAGCACAGACTGGGGTTGAGGACTGGTCACATGAAAACCATGGCATGGGTAGGGATGGGTATAATTTTCTTGTCCCCTATATACCCATGGGATAGGGACAAGAGGGATAGAAAAATGTTCCCTAATATGGTGGTGACAAGTATCGGGTAGTGCTTCGATAAGGCAGAGAGGAGAAATGGCTTAAAAATGCACTGTGGAGCTTGCATCGAGTCACATGAAAATCCAACACCCGGGGAAAAGCATAGGGTGCATTTTATTATCCCCTCTTTCCCCAAAGGACATGGATAGGAGGGAAAAAAATGTTCCCTCACCCTGGGTTGAGAAGTGGCATGCATTCATTGCACAACATGAGGGCTAGAAATTAGGTCAAAGTGTTTGTGCGGAGCTGATCAAGGTCATATAGAGGTCCAAGAGGAATAACTGGGGTTGGGAACATTTTATTTTCTTCTCTATCCTTAAGGGATAGGGACATGAGGGATGGTAAAATTTTCCACAAACTTGTGCTAACATGTGTCCTCTTGTGAAAATGGCTAAGTATCGAAAGCTTACCTTGAGAAAGACCTTGAACTCAAAGTTTCCAGAGCTCCAGAAGGTATTTTTCACTAATTAATTATATTAAATTGACTCCAAACATCCTTAAAAGATCAATGGGATGGGTCCAAATATCCAATTATTCCTTTAACCCCTTAAAAATATCATTTTTCTCAGATACATCAGTGGTGTGTCTCACCGAAAATGTTTTTTTTCCGAGAAGGGTATGAGTCTTGTGAAAAATTTAAAAGCACCATTGTGTAGAGGGTTTAAGTATCTTTCTAATTACTAATTTTCCCCTAACTCCTTACGAAGATACCAGAATCATCTACCAAAGCTCAGTACCATTTTGAACTGCAAGTTCCTTGACCCTCCAAAACCCGCTTTCATTGTTCTTGTTCCTAAACCTCTGAAACCTTCCTAAATATTCCTAAACCTATTCCATTACATTATTAACTCCTTTACACCACTCCTGAATTATTTTTTATCTTTCACATCAGTCCCGAAGGATGCACACCTATCGCAGAAAGGAAAAAAGAACCTTTCTAGGCCTATTGAAGAATCCACCTTTAGAAGCATTTCACTGAAAGAACTCAAAGATCTTGTTACCATGTTTCAAACACTTGGGAAAGGTTTTTAAAATACATGTGAGTACTTGCAATATCATTATAGGCATGAAATAAAGGGAAGACTAATTTTGAGAGGTGTTTAGGATGGGTTTCAAACAAAATTTTGACACTAGGGTTAAATTGTCATGTTTCATCGTTGAATTGTTCCCTTTAAAATGTTAAACATTCAAGCACTGAGAGGGGGAGGGGGTGAATCAGTTCCTTCTAAAACTTGTAAATTTGAACTTAGCAATTAGTACACCATTCATTTATTATCCTCTCAAACAATGAACTAATCAAAGCAAGCCATCATGGAAGAAGAAACAACAAACACAAGAGAACACAAGATTTAAGGTGGGAAACCCAATAAGGGAGAAAACCCACTGAAAATATAAATTAGAACAATATCATGGATAAATGTCCTACAACAATTACAATGATCTCACCATGTGGTGAGCACCCACTCACCCCTAAAGCACCAACTCCATTTTTGAAGCACCTACTTCAATTCTATGCCAAGCACCCACTTGATTATTATTTTGCAAGCACCTACTTGCAAGGAATATCACTCCCAATTTGTTAAGCTATAATTCAGTTTTTCATCAACATGAATTTGATCACCTTCACCACATTTTCTTACATCAACATCTTGTGATCACAATTTCAGCTCTTCTTCATCACCTTTCACCAATCTCACAAATTAGCATGCCTTCATTATTATTTTTACAAAAGGCTACATCAAGCTCAGAAAAATAAACTTTATAAGCAACCATCACACACCTAAAAATGACCATTCATGTTCATATTCAAAGGATCTTCATCTTACTCCTTGAATGCTCATATAAAGGTAATTGTTTTTTTCTTCTAAACTACCTTTATTTTGTCTTTAAGTACTTCTGACATATTTTATTTTGATTTGCATGATTTTGAAAGATGAGAGGGATTATTTTCAAGTCATTGAAATCCAATCATAGCTTATAATATTCCATTCAAACCTATGATATTGGCTTGAATGGTTCATGTAACTCTTGACCCTTCCTTCACCGAATAAACACTTGTCTTGTACTGCAACCACTTATTTGTCCAAAGTTTTGGTGTTAAAAAACCTTCTTAATTCCTCTAAGACCTTGGCACTTCATCCTTCTTTGTAACTTATTCTTCTACCTTCATCATTTACCTCACAATCTTCATTTTAGTCACAAAGGCAAGATAGGTGCAAGAATGGATCACAACAGTTTGTTCATGAAGACTAATCATACATACAAGATCAACTTGAAATTGTTAACAAAGTATGAGGACTACAAGAGTCTCTTATCAATCATTCAATTATTTTAAGATAAAAAGAATAAGAGGTAGGACCTCTTGATCACTATTACTTCACACTTTTAAACTCACATTCATGGGCCACACTGTCTTAGTCAACCAAGAGCATGACACTCCACCAAGGATGGGCATTCAGCATTTACAAAGCTTGAGGATGATGATAGAGGAGCATATTATCATTCACCATACTTAAGAGGTCAAGTCATCACAAGAGTACTCCATTACATAAACTCTAAGACTGAACATACACTATTTTTCTCAACTTAGTCTTGCAAAGATGAGAAATTTGAAGAAACCATCCACATTCTTAGTTAACCATAACTATAGAAACATCTTTCAAGGACAATATGAGCATTATGAAACTAATAAGAACTAATTTCTTATCTAAGATCATGTCAATACATGTCAATAGGATCAAACAAATTGGTTTTCTCAAAACTATGCATAAAGAGGTTTTTGTCACACCAAACCCTAGCTTGATACTTGGAGGCTCAATCCACCTTGTATTTCACTTTTACACTATTGTAATCATTTGATAACTTTACTGAGAGCTTACACACCATTATCAAAGACTTTTATGCATGAACTATCAAGAAAGAATTACCAGTTCAACTCGATTATCACCCTTCTTGAACACGAGTAATGAAAGTTGGAAATCAACAAGTTTGAGACCTCAAATCACTTCATATAAGCATTAATTGGACTTTAACAGGAAATTTTGATCTTATATCATATTTTGATAACCATATTTACTTCAAAAATAGGTTCACATATAAAAACTTACTCAAAGCACCATGATTGGTTGAAGCATACACAATCTTCAAGTGGTAGGAAAGAGAAATAAACCTCCAAGTCAAAGTTTTCTCACATAATTTTCTTAACACACTTTATGATCATTTAGAGGACATCAAAGGCTATCTAGAACACTGATATTTTCTTCATGAAACACTATTCATACACTTGTACATGCAAATTTATTCAAAAAAATCATTTTTATATGGTACAATCAATCATGTAGATGCACAAATGGTTTTTCATGACCCCTATAGAGTCCTTTTCATCTCCAAAGTACCAAATAAGATTATTCAACTCATTTCATGTCAATACCTTACATATTTATTCTATCACTTAAGGAGAGAGTTATGGGGACTTCAAACCAACTTAGAAAAATGGTTAGAGCGCTTTCGCTTCACCATCTTTTTAGTTCAAAACTTTTGGATTAACTTTTTATCCCAATTTCCTCTAAAAAAATTCTTATGACTTATCTGGATATTCCTTTTCAATTTAGGACAACTACTAATAAGTTGAGGTGCTTATTTTGGCCTTCTCAAAAACCCGGTCTTGGAGAATTTGGCTCTACAACCTTGATTTCACTTTCTGAATCAATCTTTTCTCACACCATCGGACTTATAACTCCATTATATCCCATGGTTTTTTTGTCATGAGGCCCTCTAAATTTTCTTGTCCCATCTCATTTTCCTATGACTACTAGGCATGTTCTCAAGCCTTTATTTGCACTAGGTCTCCTACAAGCTTCAAAACCATGATTTCTAGATTTTTGCACCTTTATATGCCTTGTACAAGGCTTATCAATCCTTCACAAACTTGGAACATCCATATCATACCTGCAAGCCATCATACACCATGGCCTGCTAGGAATAGGCCTTTGCATTAAGCCTAGTTTAGCTTGCTTTCCACTTTGAGCACCAAATGTGACCTGATGAGCACTAAGAGACCGATATCACACCTCTGAGACACCTTAAAGGACACTTTGGAAAATTTTTCTTCCATAGCAAACACCAAGAAGTTTTACAGTGCTCACTCTACATTAAGACTTTTATACACACCTAAGCAATGCATCAGCATACTTCTAAACCAATAACTACTTGACACTTGGAGACACCTAAAGAGAAATGAGACACATATTTTTGACTTCAAAAGAATTATAGACACTGATATAGACACAAGGACAACTTAATGACCATGCTTGACTCCTTGAGACACACACTATGCTACTGATGAACTCATGACTCCATGTTAGGATCTTGAAGTAGTTATAATACCTTGACACAAAGTAAGACCAATACAATGCAAGACACAAGAAAATATAACACACTTCAATTAGAAATCATGAAGAGTGACCTACCTACTTAAGCCCATGCTTAAGCCTATTTGACATCGATGACAACTTTTTTCAACAAAAAAACAAACAACACCATCCTACACTTATCATTCAGACAATTAAATCACATGTGTGTGTGTGTGTGTGTGTGTGTGTGTGTGTGTGTGTGTGTGTGATTAAAGTGGTCCTACAATGATAAGTGTAGGATGGTGTTGTCATGTGTTTTTTTGTTGAAAAAGTTGTCATCGATGTCAAATAGGCTTAAGCATGGGCAAGTAGGTAGGTCAATATATATATATATATATATATATATATATATATATATATATATATATATATTGACCTACCTATATATCCTTCAAAAATGAGGCCATTAAAGAGATCCTTGGAAATGAGGATTCCATCCCTCTTTCTCGATCACATGAATGGATTTGATATTGACCTTGATGCAACTAATTATTTTGGTGAGGAACTAGAGTACCCCAATCTGTAAAAAGGTACAAATCAAATCAAAAAAGGAAATAAATCTCCCATAGTGAAAACCTCATTGAGGTGCTATTCAAGAAACAAAAAATCAAAAAAATGAAAAATAATAAAAAGAAAAGGGACATATCTCCTAGTGAAAACCTTTTTGAGGCACTAGAGAGAGGGGAATATAATTCATCTCAAATTGATAATTTACATCAACCAATGGAATCCTTTGCAAAAAGGGACACATCTAAAATGTTAATCAAAGAAACAATTGACATCAACATCAACACACATGTGCAAGCAAATATTTTACAACTTGGAGAAAGTTTTAAAAAAAAAACAAAGTTCATGGAACTCTTTTTGGAATTTCAAGATATTTTTACATGGACCTGCAAAGATATGTTAGGATTAAATCCATATCTTGTGGTACATCACCTTGTGGTAATCTAGATGCAAAACTTGTTAAATAAAAATTGAGAAAAATACATCCCAAATTTTCATTACTTGTAAAATCTAAACTTTAAAAAATATTGGAAGTAGAATTCATTCGACCAATAGACTACTCAACATGGATTTCAAGCATAGTACTTGTTGCAAATAAAACTTCGAAATAAAAATATGTATAGATTTTCATGACATCAATAAGGCTTTTCCAAAAGATGGATTTCCTTTACCAAGCATACATATGATAGTCAATTCAACAAGTCATGAAATACTTTCCTAAGAGATGATTTTTTAGGATACAATCAAATACATATTGTTGAAGAAGATCAACATAAAACAATATTCATTACACCATGGGAAATTTCTACTATAAGGTTGTGCCTTTTGTCCTTAAAAATGTAGGTGCTACATATCAAAGAGTGATGACAGTCATATTTCACGATATGATACATTATATCATAAAAGACAATGTAGATGACATCCTAGTAAAATCTAAAACATGAGCATATCATCTCATAGTGTTTAGGAACATCTTTGAAATATTGTGTAAATATAAGGTCAGACTTAATCCAAAAATGTGTGTTTGGTGTAACATTAGGAAAGTTACTTGGATTCTTTTTTCATGGAGAGGAAAAGAATTAGACCCCATAAAGGTCAAGGATATTATGGAAATGCATCCTCCCCAAAATATTAGGCAATTAAGATTCCTTCAAGGAAATATCCAATCAATCAGAAGGTTCATTTCACAACTGGCAGGTAAGTATCATCACTTCAATCAATTATCAAAAGGAATTCTAGTTTCGGTGGAACCAAGAATGTCAAGATTATTTTCCCAAACTAAAATAAAATCTATCAACTCCACCAGCTTCTCATGCCAATATTATATAAACCAATTTTTTTTGTACATTTCTACTACAAAATATGTAATAGGATCATTACTAGCACAAAACAATGATCAAGGACAAGAGCAGTTAGTCTACTATATTAGTAGAACACCTTGGTACTCATTTTGAACCAAAGTGTTTAAAATTGGATTGACTCTTCCAAAATTTTCCTTATCCTTGGAAATTTGTTGTACATAAATTCAAGAAACACTATATATTTATGTTGTCCAAGAATTACCCTCTCCCATAATTTTGAAACAACTTGTAAAATGGGCTTGGCCATCATGCTTTGAGAAATTCACGGTAAACTAAGTCGATCTTCCACGGAGTGCAAAACTTAGTGTTCTGCAGTTTTCCTCAATCCATGAAACAACAAGAATCAGCTCAATATTTAGGTGGGATTTTTATATGGTTGGTCTGTTGTGGCATCAAGTCAATCTCATAAGCTAAATAAGTTAGGGTTCGTGGATTTCAAGCCCATGAGAGAGTTGAAAAATTGGAAAAGGATAAAATCTATGAAACAAAGGAAGTGAGTGGATAATGATTTAAGTAAAATTAGTTGAATGGTGAATAATCTAATATTGTGAGGTCACCTTTTGTGAGGGATTGAAGAGTGCGCTTATGTCACAAATTCACAACACACTCGATTCAATGTTCCTGCAAGTGTTCCAGATGTTAGTATTCTGTGAACTTCAAAAGTTTTGGGATACTCAAGAATCTTCCAACAAGAAAAATTCCACGAGATGTTCAAAACATTCAAATATTTCAAAAGACACACAATCAAGATATAAATCCAAGGAAAATCCGTGAAATAAGTGATGGAGCATTTTCGCCTATAACTCTTGTTGTGGGTAACCAAATCATGTAAGATTGATCTTGTTGGAAAGGTCTCATTAATGGATATATTATAGGACATAAGGAACACTTGGAAATTCTACAAACAACTCTTAGAACAACTAGATGAAGGAAAGGATTAATTGAAAAATCAAGAAATCAAATAGATATGCATCAATTAAAGTAAACTTAGCATAAGAAGTTTGTAAGAAATTTGTAACATATGTATATAACTTTTTTGATATAAATATATGTATATGTAAGAAATGGAGATTCTATAGGGGGCCTTCCTTGAAATTCATATAAATTTTTTGATATAAATATATAAAAATGGTGTTTTTAACTAAGTACATTGTCAATTTATAAGTACAAACTCCTCTCCGCAAATATAAGGAGATGATCTAACATATCTTTCATCTTAAACTCAAATTCCTTGCAGTCTTGAGCACCATAAACATATTGTACTTATCTTTCTAATCTACGAGACATACCCTTGTCCATAATTTCCTTGATACTTGTTCTTGGGCCTTCCAAAATATTAATCAATTCCATTTTCTTCACATAGGAAGAGGCTTATTCACGAAGCTTAAGCCCTCATGTGAGATATGCCTTGGTACCCCGATGAGTAGTAGTTTTAGAATTTGTGGATGGCCTAGGTACATCAATTGGATTAGCAGGAATTGGCTCGGGCACATCAATTGGATCAACAGAGATTGGCTTGGACACGCCTACTAGATCAACTAGTCCCCTTTTGCATTTCTTCAATGGACATAAAGGCACTTGAGATTTTTTCGCAGGTAGATTTCACATAAGCTTTTTCAATAATGGTTAGCCTTTGCTCTATTTTTGTTATTCTACAAGAAATTGAGGATATGTCCTCTTGAGACTTGTCATTAGACATTACATGAACATCAGATGGTATTTCTTTCTCTTCCATCTCCTTATTGAAAAAAGTGGGTGATATCCTTATGGAATTTTCATTAATCACCGACCTACAATGAATCCAAAACGTATTCAACTTCCTTGGAGTTACGTGGTCCTCTAGGAAAATAAAATGGTGAACTAAAATCTAGAATACATAGAAGAAGAGATTCATTTTGATCAACTTCTTCATTAGAGAAATCCACACTAAATTGACAGTTAGCGGTCCTGTGGGCTCTTCTTGGTCTTCAACCATGAACAACATCTTAATGAATGCTTCACTTGGGCCAGAAAGATTAAATATTGCATGTAAATCTTCTGAAGAAATCTCTTTCAAATTTTTTCCCAATTTCATCTCCGCCATTGCTTGAAAATGGATAACATTAATTCTTTCACAAGAAAATTCACTTGTAACACCCAAGGAAGCTACAAATTCATAAGAAATCGGTGATAATTTATAGGAGGGTGAATCCTGGAGAGGTTTGTGTGAATTATCATATCGGGATTGAATGCAAGATCAATTTTAGATGTTCACGTGGATTTTAAAAAGGGGAAGGTGCAATGATGTTTGTCAAAAAGTGTTCTTTTGTCTTGATTAAATTTTTTGTGCAAGGGAGCATCAAATTCAAATAAATATCCATAGTTATTCATTTCCCAAAAACATATTCTCTAAAAAGTAAGGTGTCAAATCAATTGGAGTAACAAAATCAAGGAACAAACAGTTTGTGACTGGGCACATAAATGATTGTGATAGGATGAAAAATAAAAAGGATAATTGGGCAACACAAGCGAAATATCTTGCAAACGCTCATATATGTAACCAAAAATAGAATCAATTTGATGGCTAACAGAAGAATCTTTGGAGTTGAAATAAATTTTCCAAATATGTAAATCATTATGATGCCTTATGGGATTTCTCGCATATGCGTTTGGGGGAAATCAAAGTGAATTCATAAAAAAATTATAAATATGAGGGTTTGTCCTCATATGAGAAAAAAGGGGATAGTTTTTATCGATAAGTTGAGAAAAGATCATTGTAACTCTATAGTTTTATTTTCCATCAATAGAAATTATATGAACTTTGAACTATGGACTTTTATGCCAAGTTGGTTGCATTGTAAAGCCATTGGTAAGCATTGAAGACAATTAATCTATGTCCGCTTGTTAAGGAATGAATAATTTGAAATGAAATATGTCTATCTATGGCTTCCAAAGTATGTGTTTTAATATCATGTATGATAAATAGAGATTAATGAATCCCAACTTATGTTGCAATCTCTGTTTTCATTGCATTTATATAATACACTAGATCATTCCTTGGTTGTTTCATTTTGGTCATTAAAACAATATTTCCTTGTAGCACTTAATCTGAAATATTTGATATGATTGTAAAATCCTTATTATAACCATCTTGTTGAGTGATTTTTTTCATCCTTAGAGTGTATTTTTGGTGTACAAAAGTAAAAGAAGTGAGGATTTTGTTAGAACTCTCGCATGAGCGTTTGTGTTGAGTGTTCAAGATTGTGTTGGAGATATTTGTATTGATTTTGTATCAATGAATCTGAATCTTTCCTAGAAGTTATTACTTAATCTTAATTTACTATGTTTTTAGATAAGTATGTTGCCTAGGTAGTTAGTGATACATTGTTTTAGAGAATTGACTATCATTTTTCCCTCCTTTTTCCATAAAATAACCTATCTCGCCATCCTACTATTACTACTATAAATATTAAATCTAATCTATCATACTTGTGTTCTAATCTAGGAATCCCTAAAAATATGTTACATCAATTTATGCACAAAGAACCAAGTTCCACGGTCTTTAGTAAGTTGTGTCTGAGACACTGATTATATTCAATATTCATGTGACAACTCTTGTGAGTAGACATTTCTTTTCATGGCCATACTCAGCCCAGATTGAACCATCATTTGCAAATCAAGAATAACACTTTGTAGAATTTTCTTTTTCCATTCAGGTTACATTAAGGGTACTCTCAACTTGGTTTAGAGAGGACCAAAGTAGTAGGATGAGGCCATCCCCTTTGTAAGCACCTCTCAATCATCCCAAAATCTTGGTATAGAATATAATTTCATATACATCCTTGATACAAACAATATATCCCATAATCATCTATCATGCTCTAGGCCATCCTCCCTAAGGAAATTATTGCTAGGTCTAAGGGGGTGTAAAATTGAGAGCCAATACACTTCTGGCACCATTTCCAGAGACTCTTTACTCTGGATAAGGCTCAAGATAGTTTGGATTTGAATAAATTTGCTAAGGTATTACAACTAAGGATTAGTTTGGAACACTTTCTCGTGGTTTTTAAAATATAATCAATATTATGTGTGAATTGTTTTTATAAAAAGTTGGAAGTAAATTGAGATATTGAAGTGGTTTCCTTAAAATATTGTTGATTTAATCTACATTTCTAGAGTGCAAGGCTCTAGTGGCAGCTCCACCTTTGAAATAAGAATTTAGGTTAGACCAGTGTTATTTCCACCTTATATACCTTGTTGATTGACTCTCCATTTTGTAAAATTGGAAGGACAAAGGTCCTTTTTCAGATCTGACCCCACAAGAAAATTACTCCCAGAATTAGAAAGTGCACAATTGAGAAGGAGGAAAGTTTGGAAACCTGTAGAAGGTCAAATTTCAAAAGATAAAGGTGTTCAAACCCCTAAGTTAGATCCTCCTTTGATAGAGGATTACTCCAGCACATCTGACAGTTCTACAATAAGTAGCCCTCAAGCTCATCTCGCATTCCCTATTCGATACAAGGTTAAGTCCTTGATATAGATAGAGATCATCCTCAGCTTCCACACTTGTTTACCCAAGAGAATAGAGTTTTCTGTGAAAGTAAATCCCCTAAAGGCTTCCATTGTTTATATCATACCCCTTTCCCCCAAAGGTATCCTATTCCCCATAGATTTAATCCTCCACCAGCTAATATGGATTTCCCTCTTCCTAGAGCTCCTTTTGTAGTCACTACATATCAACCAATAAATTTCAATGGTATGGTGGGCTATCCTAATGAGGTGCCAAATGAAATCAAAAATAGGTTGTCTTGATTTTAGGGGAATAATGTTATTAGTGGGGACCAACATCTCAAATTTTTCCAGAATGTCATGGATGATTATGAGGTTGAGTTTGAGGATGTTTATGTCAAGTTGTTTATACACACACTAGAAGAAGAAGCCAGAGAATGGTACAATTCATTACCTACAAGATCAATTGACTCTTGGGAGAAATGAAAAATGATTTCAAAATACAATATGGTGATAGAACTGATCCTAGGTTTCTGTTATCTGATTTTGAGAATATTAAGAATAACCCCAATGAGTGTGTACAAAATTTTAATACAAGGTTCAATAAAATTCTTACTAGGTTGCCAAATAACATAAGGCCTAGTGATGAACCTTGCGTAATTAAATACTTTGAATCTTTTGAAAAAGACACTTACTATTTAAGGGATAATTCCCTCATATCTTAAGGCTATCCTTTTCTATGGCTATTTGGATAGAAAATAACATCAAAGCAACTAGGAAGCCTCCAAAGAGATAAGGTGTTAATTTGGTCAATCTAGAAAAACCTCAAGCAAGCAGTTTTGTGGATCTAGAAGAAGTAGTTAAAACCTTAGTTGGAGCAGTCAAGGAAATTTCATACAAACTTTCTATAGAAAAAAGGGTTTGAATCCAAATCCTCAACACCAAGCCCTCAGACATAATAGATTTGGGAACCATCTCAAAGGATATCGCCGAACAGAGGACAGAGAGGAAAATGTCCCATGGGTTCATGAAATAAATATCAAGCCTTCAGGGACATCAAGACATTCCCAAATCTGTTGATGGAAAGAATTTTTGTGGTGGAGGAAGAGCACATTTTTGATTTATGTGATAAATTTCTTTTGCCTCATGCTCCTTGCAATCATTCTGTGAAGATGAAGATGAAGAAGCTGATTTTAGTGATGTATGTATATTGTAATGTCAAAAGGATCATGTACAAGGGGAAAATTCTATGACCTCCTTTGTGTTAAAACTATGGAAGATTTTTGGGCTTACACCAATTAGGTATTTTCCATCCCCTCTGAAGTAAATGTTGATATTGATATGGCTCAATCTTTTAAACTCCCTAGCCATGATTTTGAATATTTAAGAGCATTAATGATTAAAAAGTATGATGGTGAAATTCCATCAGAGGAGGATAGGAAGTTATTAATAAATGTTGTTGTTTCCCAAGAGAAGGAATATAATTTGTGTAACAAACAAATCAAGGGACCTATCCCAACTTCCGGGCTAGGATGCTTATATTGACCAATATCCCAAAAGACACTCCTAAAATAAATATATGAGATCAAGTCCATGTAATTTCTCCAAATTCAAGTACTTCTTCCTTAGCCTAGAACTAAAAGATAATATCCCATCGAAAAGTAGTCACTCTTTCCCCCAATACACCCTTTCCCAAACATACCAAAGGTGTGATATAGCCCAAATATTTCTTTTCATTTTTTTCCTTCTCTTCTAACAATAAATTCTTCATCTTCTCTTTCTTCCTTTTCTTCTCAACTCACTTTTTCTCTCTCTTTCTCAAGCAAGTTTGTTTCACCTTTCTTCTTCCAACACCTCACCTAGGATTCCTACCTAGACTTTTGGTGTTTCTAACCTCTTTTCTCTCTCTCAAACTCTTCTCTTCTCTTTCCAAGTATTTTCCACCTTAGATCCCTTCCTCTTCTTCTTCTTTCCTGCCAACACTCTCAAGCAAATTTGAAAAATTCTTGTTAGAATCAACAAATTTATTTTCTAGAACGTATTATCTTGCTCTAATACCAATTGATGTAGAGCATCATAAAAACACAACTATTCCACTGATTTATAATCAATCAAATATAATACACTTGTCAAAAAATTTAAAAATACTCTTCACTTTCCTAGTCAATAAACCTTCACAAAACATGCAATTTGGATTAAAAACTCAAATAGGATAAAGAAATCATTTCAACGTGTTTCTTATCCCAAAACCATGTTATCTCAATAATGAAAATTGTTCAAATTAATCAAAACCTTTAATTTTCCCTTTTGTCACTCAAACTATCTTTATTGGCTTCTTAAGGCAATGCACTTGGTAGGTTGGTAGTTTGGAAAAACTACAAGCTTCTAAGACTAACCAAAGACAATTTTAAGTACCATATTGGCTTCCAAGGATGTGGGAAAAGTTTTGTTTCTCATCTCTTCTCCTAAGACCCTTTTCTCCACTCTCACCCTCTTAGCTTATCACTTCTTCTAGTATCCCTTCTAATGTAGTTATTTGGGTATAACTTTTGATATGAGGACTATTTGAGAAAACCAATCACCTTATAGGACACCCATTACTATGTTTCAACTTCTTTTAGCTTGTCAATATACCTTTCTTTGTAAATATTCCTTTAAATCTTCTCTTGTCAGGTTATTAACTAGGAATCAAGATCAGTAGATTCCTTGCATTTGAGAGAAAACTTAAAATCATATCAAGCTTGTGGGTAATACTTTAGCCTCAAAATTTTAATATTCCTTGTTTACAATCTTCTAAGATAATTATTTTTCAAATTTATCTTCTAATTCCTTAATATATATCATCAACCTTCTATACTTATTTTGACCCTAACTAGGGTGTCCTCGACTATCTTATAAGCTTGAAACATTGTAATATGCTTGATTATTTTCCCCATGACCAAAATATTCTACAAGAGGTTTGTATATGCCTAAAAATCTTATGATCTTACTAGTAGAAACTTAACCCTTCTTACATTTAAGAGATAACCTTTTGTTTCACCGTTTAACTATCACATAACACATAAAACCATTGTCACAGGATGTAAATATGACTAACACCTATCTTCATGGTCAATTGAGTGCAATATGAACTTATTAGTCCATTTTGAATGATATTCAAGGTTTATAAGTGATCATATAATACTTAGGACAAATTGTTAGTTCATATGTCTAATTGCTTCTCTCACGAGTCCTCTATAAAACACCTACATGAAAAAATCAAGACTATCACCTACGGTGGCACCTTAGGGATCCTCTTAACTCTCCATATCCAATGAGATGATCTAAATACATGTTAAGATTATTACTCAAGATTCTTAAACTTTGAAATAGTATTCAAGACCTCCAAACTCTCTTTTCCCTTCCAAACCCTTCAAGGGTTACATAGTTCCAAATGAAGGTAAAATGGTCATAAAAATAAAAAAATTGGTTTCAAAGCTTACAACATTCATCTCGGGTCTATCTCAACATGTATAAACACAATGCACTTTTAATGAAGTCCTTACATCCATCTATTTCACATAAGTCTTATAAACTTCCTTATCTCGCCCTCAACAAGGTTTCTAGACTGTAAACCTCCAAATGATTATACAACTTAATGAAATTGTTTTCAAGATATAAATATTCCCCTGGAGATCTGTATTTATCTCTTCATACCTGTTATGATGACAATGATTCTTACCTTATGCACACATACCACAATTGCTTCAACCAATATGTGTTAAGAATACCCTACGATAGGGTTCTATACTTAGTTATAAGGTAAATTTCCACAATATAATCATTCACAATATTATCTATTCCTACCAAGGCATGCACACTCTCTAGTGAAATTATTTATCATTACTCCCAACATCTAGAATTAATACTCACACCCGGATGTTTAAAAAGATTGAATATACTATTAACACAATTAATACAAGTCTATCAAAACCATCAAGTTATAATAATCAATGGCTACAGAATTCAATCACAATACTAACAATGACATGTTTTCATAAAAATGACACGCTTTCCCTTTTCAAAGATCAAATTTCAAGTTGGTCGATAGAACTAGATCATTACAAAATTTCCTAGTAACCTTAAGCATGTTCAAATGCAATACCAACACATGCATATCGGAACATTAAAAAAATGGTTTGCCAACGTTATGAAGCTTCCAAAAATAGATTCATCAGAAATTTCCAACACAATCACTCACATTTGTATCATGGAGTATCAAATTGTGACACCTTACAAAAAAGCAGAGCACTTCATACAAGTATGTTTCATTACAAACTTCTTATTCTCAAGATCCTTCCTCGAGCCTCTTCCTCCTCCAATTACGTAAATTGACTACAAAAATGTGAGTACTCACTGAATATGTTTGACTTCTACCCTAAATAAATTCTAGCAATATGTCAAGAACTCTAAAACGTTTGAATAAGACACTTTTAACCTTCAATTACATGTTTTTCTCCTTTTCACACTTATTAGGAGTCTTACACAACATGATTTACCTTATCATTGACCCGCCTAATACTTAATATTACGATACTCATACTAGAAGGCCAAGGATGGCTCACATTAATTCAAATATTTTGAAAATACCCTTTTGGAAGAAGAAGTAATTATTTGAACTTTGAAATCTAGCTTCTACAACTCAACATATCATGAGTTCTAATGACCTCTAATGACACTTAAATGATATCTAGACACCTAAAACACCTTCACATACCAAAATTGGACCAACACATCAAAATGAGAACCTTAGAGAGATATACTCCCGCATCAAACTTCCTTGTTGAATCACAACTAGATGTGGATCCTTTCTTTACCACTCTTATTGTTAATGAAAGGCTTCTCCACAATTGCATGTTTGATTTAGGGCTTCTTGTAATATCATGCCATTAGAAGTCATGAATGAATTGGACATCAAGATAACAACTACTTTTGGGAAGTTTTTTTCCATGGATTCTAGGGAGGTTCATGTGGTTGGGTATGTCAAAGGTTTGGTGGTACAAATTTCTAGTTACACTAGTAAGTATTTGACTATGAATGTTGTTATAGTTGACTGCCCTACCAAATGGGGCATGTTATTATCAAGAAAATGGGCAGCCAGTTGTAGACACCAAATTTGTGTCTTACGACACCTGTACCCCCGCATATCACCTCGCAACCTAACCATACCTCACCACCTAAACCTTACACACTTAATTATTTATTAATTAACATATAATTAATAAATCCACATCTCCACCCCTGCCACCTCACCTTGCCACCTCATAATGCCTAGCCCTAACCTAACCAACCTAATTAAGACCTATGACTTGGTCCCAGGACTCACATCCATGACTCATCACCCCTAACCCTAATCAAACAAACCTAATTAAGACCTATGACTTGGTCCGACTCACAATCGAAAGTCTGATCTCTCTACGACCTGCGCGCACACCTTCCCAACATTCAACAGTATTCCTCCCCGCCCTAACCCTTATCTCTGCATTTGGGCGGAAAGAGAAGTTTCTCAAGAGAATGAAATGGGAAAAGATAGCTTCAAGCAATACTCATCCCATTTACTATCACCACCACATTCCTTGGACTGTATCTTCATCGGAACATTTTATCTTGTGGTTCTTTGTTATCATTTTCTTTAATTCATATCAAATGGGGAACTCACCACCTTCGAAAGGAAGTCTAATATTTCCTGGGCCTAAGGCGCCTCCTCACCTATTTATCTAAACATTTTACTTACGGGTAGTCCTTCCTGCACAAAAAGGAGTTCTTCACAATCGATCGATCTCTCTACTGCCCAACATTCAACAATATTCCTCCTAGCCCTAACCCTTATCTGCCTCAAGAGAATGGGATAGAAACAACTCTATTCCTGAACCCATTTCGGGGGACCCATTTCTTTTTCTTTCTTGCTTGCTTTCATATAGGGAGCATACTTGTTGTTTCTTTCATCTAAATATTCACAAAATATTTTGTCATTTTGGTAAAAGAATTTGTCTTTCTTTGGAATCTTTGAACTAGTGAAAGTCATCTTCTTTGCTTCATCGAATATCATTTTTGATTTGGGTTTAAAACACGTGCATCACATTCTTACTTGCTATTTTTAATTGTAGTGAACATAGATTAAGTAACAGGTCGTACACGTGGGGGTGATATCCACGGTATTGACAAGAAATTAATCTTACTCTCACTACACAACACATACCAAATCACATCATAATCAACACAACAGCTCAAACATCCCCCCTTCCCACGGTATTCCTCTACCCGATTGAGGTAGCCTTATGAGCCAAAACAAACTTGACATCTCCCTTAGGTCTCTTGTTTAGGATTGACATCATCTCGACATCTAAGGCATAAGCCCAAAGTGATTAAAACTAATCCCGGGTTAGTCTATTGATTTGCTTGTGCATCTTGCTTGTTTTTAGTTCTATTTCTCGGTCATACACTGCTTCAAAGATGATCCCTTCAAGACAATTTGGTAGGTATATTAAGCATTGTTATCCCCAAACCAGCAGCTTCTTACATCCTCTCTTTGCTTTCATAGTGACCGACACTGGTCCCATACTACCGACATCGGTTAACTGACCGACGCCGGTTACATTTTGACCGACATCGGTTATCTGACCGATATCGGTTACTGTGTTTAATAGTTCTTGACACACCAGCAACCTATCAATTCCAACATTTTGTTGCTATTTTCGTTCCGGATTGATTAAATCCCTACTGTGTCCTCTTTTCCATGGTTGTTATCACCCGAAAACAAGCAACAGCCATGGTTTCACATGCCTGTTCCGTGCCTTTGCCTGAGTCACCCCCTTCGCATCCTATGGGGAATCCTACGGATACCAGCAATTTTCCCAAGATCCCTGTAGGAGATAAGGAATTTGCCAAATTTTTGGATGCTAATCCTAGCGCCGTACAATATTATTTGTCTCATACCCCTGACCGTGCACCCGATGGTTAGCTCCTCGTTGGTATGCCTATTAGTATCACTGCTCACTTAGCCCCTTCCCCACCTAATAACTCCGCCTCACCATCTTCATCCTTAGCCCCGTCTCCCAGCTCAGTAGCTTCGGTGGTTCATACTACACCGATTGGTTTTCCTCTAGTTAATCTGGGACCCCACATATCACTACCGTCCACTGCCCCTACCTCATCTCTCTCGCAGGTTGCCTCTTTCATCACTTGCTCTCTGCCACCTATACACACGAGCTTTCCCTCACAAGTTCCGCTTACCTTTTCATTTCCACAAATTCATCCAAAGGGGCCTCAACCTCTTATATAGGACACCCTTATCCGGCTGCCCCAACACATTCATCACCATTATCTTATCAACATTCAATCCCATCATTGTCTAGTAGCGGCTCTTGGACCAATCCTCCTCTATTTACAATGACAACACCATCATCTAACCCAACCAATGATTTAATCAAACAGATGATGGACAAGATGCAAAATCTTGAGGCTTCTGTTTCAGGAAGTCGTAACACCCTGACATACGAGCAAGTTTGTCGGAGCCTATTCACCCTTCTGTCCCCCTTCATACATATCCTCCTCAATGGGAATTACTGAAATTTACTCACTTTAATAGTAAGGAGGACCCTCAACAACACTTGCGATCGTTCAGACATGCCTGTTATCTGATTGCTCATGACGATGCCTTACTACTCCGTACCTTTCCCATGTCCTTATCAGGACCTACCTTGGAGTGGTACAGTGCTTTAACCCAACATTCAATCTTCTCCTTTAACCAGTTAGCCCAATCTTTCTTGGATCACTTCTCCATCAATATTGCCAAGAAAGTATCCATTACCGACCTCTATGCCATCCGACAATTTGAAGACGAGTCTATCACAGATTTCATTGGACGATGGCGGGGCCTCATCAACCAACTTACTTACGCCTTACCTCAGGCCGAGCTCATCGAACTATTTACGCAGGCCTGTGCTAAACACATTTCTCCCACCCTCCAAATTCAAACTTTTCACACATTTGATGAGGCCTTTACTATGGCTCGGAAACTAGAGATTCGAGCCTTAGAGGAAGAGAAATTGAGGTTACGCAACAAAATCTCAAATTTCTAGACCCAAGACTCTACCACCAAACCCAACACCACCAATTCTCACACATCGGCTACTTCAAAATCAAAGGGGCCGTACACGCTGTGATGGTCAAATCTCAAGCACTGTCTAATACCCAGCCGAAAGCCACCTATAAGTATAAAGTTGAGCCCATCAACTATACTCCCTTGGGAGAAACTTATGGTGTGATCTTAGACAAATTGCTTAAAGTAGGAGCTATCACCTTGCCTCCTGTTAAACCTCACTCCGGGTTTGATTCCACCCACGCTATTCCTTCTTGGTATAAAGAAAATGAATTCTCAGAACTTCCATCACGTGAAGGGACACGATCCACGAAAACTACAAGATGTTGAAAAACATAGTGTAGGAAATGGTTGATGCAGGGGCTATAACTCTCAATAATCCTAATGCCCCCACTAATCGAAATTTAAAATTTTTCAACAAACCATTTCCTAACCATGCATCTAACAGTAACACAAATCAAGAAACCTCAGCCAAGGAGAAGAGTGTTCATGAAATCCATGCAGTTTTCAACTCCCAACCAAAAGCTTCTATCGAGAAAATTCTCAATCGAGGCCTCTTCACTAATGCGGGGATCCGCACCCCCTACATCCCCATCAAGAAAAGATGATAACCTTGCCATTATTTTACCCATAAATAATTAACCGCCCAAATTCCTCTTCTCACGAATGAGTCTTCTTACACCACATCCCTGCAAGACTGTGAGCGGATGTTATCTAACTTATCTATTTCCCAAACATTTCCTTCCGCCACTCTTACTGTAAAAGAAGAAGGCTCACCACTGTTTCTGTCATCCTTAGAAGAGAAACCTCTCGAACCGACATCACCAAACTCCTTAATCATGACGGATCCCCTCAAACATGCCTTCCTACCTATTAGTTCTTCATCGCCTAAATCTTTTCAGCGACCGGTTGACCTCTTAACACCCATTGATACAGCGCCTCATTTACCCCCTGTATCACACCCACAGTGGACCGGAATCACAACCCACCTCTCTTCCATACAAAATTTCTTCTTCACACGTGAAGATTGTCATCCCTCAGAAGATAGATGAGTCCTATGGGAGCGTTTGAGTACACCATGCTCTACTCAAATGTAGATGACCGATCCAGACACCTCTACCATATACCCGAGGTGTTTACAAAAGCTCAAAATGCCTATGTCCTCATCTTCACCCCCCTCATCTCTACCGAATACCTCATCCACCTCTATTAACCTAACCAAACCTTCCCCTACACTTGGGACTTCACCAATACCCAGCCTAACACACCCACCTAAACGGTTAGATTTATCCAAAAATAAATCCATCCATCCACCTAGGAGACAAACCCAATCTCCTCAAGTCCAATCTATGCCTCTGTCACAACTAAAACCCTCGCCATCACACCTACCTTCTATATTGGGACCTCACCCCTCCACCTTGCCTCAATACATCATACCTCCTGCGTTTTCTTTAAAACGACCTGCACCTTCTGCACCCATATAGAGATCCACGGGTGTATCAACACCGTCACCCCAAGTATCCTGTCCACCTACCAACCCTAAACAAACTCCATCATCAAAGGATTTGTTTGTTGTCACTCCTCTTTCCCCATGGTTGTTTCCTGCCACCACGTCATCTGTGGCCTCATCATCTAACCAGCTAAACATGACTTCTGCGCCGAAGAAGCCACGTTTAGTTAAATCCAATTATCAAAACCCCTTGTCTAAACCACCACCCGTATGAACCAACCATACCCAACCATTACCAAAACCCACCCAATCAATAGCCTCATCTTCTCTGACTTTGACCCGCTCAAAGGATCTTACGCCAAGATCCTTGATATGTTGGTGGAGAATGCGACCATTTCCCTACCCCCACTCAGACCCTATGATCCATCTAAACCTCGACCTATAGGTTATGATGAGTCTAAAATCTGCTTACCACCGCACACCAGGACATGATGTGGAGGGATGTAAAGCTTTGAAAGCCATCCTTCGTCAGTCACCTATCTCGGATAGAAGGGTTAAGAAAGACAACTTACGAAGGGAGAAACCTTTAGCTTCAATCCCTCTCTATACCACCTCCGTCCTGCCTCACCAAGATCTATCATTATTGCAACCCCACCTCTCGAAGACAATGACTTATCCCTGCCATCTTCCTCCTCTTGTGTTCACGAGATCAACATGATTAGTATTGCTACTTGAGGGAAAAAAACAATGGGAAAGCTAAAGAAAGCACACCTGCGGCCTCTCTTTCTCCGTCCGCCATCCCGATTGCACCACCACCTAAAGTGGTTATTTGTGGACCTACCTACCCCGTCTCTGATGGAGTTGCCCATCGTACCATGATCAAACAGCTTCACTAATCACCTATAAAAATGACACTGTATGATCTCATTCAAACCTCTGAATCTCATCGACAAGCTCTCATTGAAATCCTTCAAGGGATAGAGGTCCTACCTAATGAAACCTTGCCCGTTGCCTCCATCTTAACACCCAACCACGTTGCTTCTCTCACCAAACAATCTACCACTTCTGTCCTGTATAGCAAGCACTTCTGTATCAGTTTCTCCGAAGATGAAATTGTCGTCTTTGGTGCAGAAGATCCTGACCCCGCTCTTTTCATCTCGGCTTACGTCCGGGACATCTAAGTATGTCGTGTTATGATTGACGAGGGCACTAGCCTAAACATCATCTCTTCCAAAGCCTTCCAACAAATGAATATCCCTTCTAGCTACATGTGTGCCAACCCCACCATGTTGCGTTCATTCAATGATGCTATTACTTCTACTTTAGGCACCGTGATCCTTAACATTCGTGTAGGGCCACGTACCTTACCCGAACTCTTCTATGTCCTTGAGGGAGAATTCCAATACAACATGTTGTTAGGCCGCCCTTGGATCCGGGCTATGGGATGCATTCCCTCCACCTTACATAGATGCATAAAATTCAAGTATGAGGGGAAGTCATACACCGTAAAAGCTAACGCTCCCCCCTTCAAAACCTGCAATATGTTATATCGCCCTAATGATGTGCTTGTACCAGTCAAGGCACCCATTCATCCAACCCAACCATCTACTTCACCCACACCTCAACCATCCACCTTAGCCGCACCTACACCTTCAACCAATGAAACCACCACCGCAAATACCACTTCCTTCCCCGGACAACATCCCAACCTCAGATCCCTTGGTAGATGTTTTTCAACGCCTTACGCTGGGGGAGTATCACCTATATAACGTTAGCACTTTCCATACCCCACAAGAGTATAGATAGTTACATGTGCATCCTACCTACGACCGTCGTGTGGGGGAGGTGATCTCCTACGGACCACCTAACGTATGGGGGTGTCGACGCATCCTCTGTTACCCCTGAACCTCCCCTTGGTGTGGTTCCCTTCCAATCTAATTTTCAATATCTAACAAATCGTCATTTCACCCTCACCTTCTTGACTCGCTGTGCTTGGAAAGGTTTTGGTTTCGGTCTTTATGAACAAGGCCGACATACAATCATTCCCGTGACTACACGCAAACACAAAGATCGTAGTGGTCTTGGATTTTCTGAAACACTTACACCAAAGAAACCTCGTGTCAGTTGTATCCGGGAAGACAACGACATTACCTCTTCTGAACCATCATCACCTATTTTGCCATCTTCACCCACAGAGTCGATAGACCCGGAATCTATCCCTCCTAACTTTTTTTTTCGTAAATGCTATCTTCCTGGGTCCTCTCACTTATCAACGTGATAATGAAGACCCATCTTCTCTTCCCCTTCTGTATCCAGACATGATTGAAGAAGACTCACCTTTAATTAATGTTGTTGAGTGCCAGGATGACGACTCCATCCTCACTTACCTTGGTGCGGACGACTCTTATATTCAACGCGCCTTACCATTTGAAACTCAAACCATGTTGAATGAGTCGACTATAGAAATCAACATCCACACAGAGGACGATCCTCACATTGTGAAGATTGGACAATCTCTTAACGCATCAGAACAAACTACCTTCACTACCTTCCTCCATGCCCGCAACCAAGCTTTCGCTTGGTCCTATCGCCGACATGCCAGAATCGATCCCGACATTTTCTGTCCATAACATTACTCGAAACCCGACTCCAAACCAATTAAACAAAAGCCGAGAAAATGCATCCATGCATTGTCTTGGTCAAAGAAGAGCTTCAACGACCTTTTTGTTTCCTTCATCTTACCTATTGACTATCCTCAATGGATTTCTAACATCGTACTTGTCACTAAAGTAATGGGGGTTTCGGATATGTACGGATTTCCGGACCTTAACCTTGCTTTCCCAAAGGATGAATTCCCCCTACATAGTATTGATCAACTTGTTGATCTCACTGCAGCCATGAGATGCTTTCTCTCATGGATGGCTTCTCGGATACAATCAAATTTTGGTAGCCCACCCGATCAACATAAAACCACCTTCATTACTCCTTGGGAACCTTCGCTATCGTGTCATGCCGTTTGGCCTTAAGAATGCTTTGGTGTGACCTATCACCAGCTACTATGACTTACATTTTTCATGACATTATGCACACTATCCTTGAGGATTATGTCGATGATCTTCTTGGCAAATCTAAACATCGCAGTGAACATCTTGATGTTTTAACCATTATTTTCGATCACCTGTTACAATAATGTGTTCGTCTTCAACCAAAGAAATGTGTCTTTGGTGTCCTTTCGAAAACTCCTTGGTTTTATCGTCTCTTTGCGTGGCATTGAGGTTGATCTAGCAAAAGTCAAAGCTATCCTAGAAATTCCCCCACCCACTAACCTCAAACAATTGCATAGTTTGCAGGGCAAACTCCAATCTATCCGGCATTTCATCTCACAACTCTCGGATCGATGTCAACCTTTCCATCATCTCCTTAAAAAGGACATTGTCTTTCAATGGAGCGAAGAGTGCCACCAAGCCTTTGAGGCTCTTAAAGCCTATCTCTTGCAGCCACCCGTGCTTGTCCCACCTCAGGATGATCACCCTTTCTACCTTTACCTTTCTGCCACCGACCATGCTGTAGGAGCCATGCTCACACATCGTGACTCCGAGCATCGAGAACAAGCCGTTTATTACATAAGCCGTACTTTTGTGGATTACGAGACTAGGTATACACATGTAGAAAAGTTGTGCCTAGCCCTATCATTCGTGGCCACCAAACTCCGACATTACCTCCTGAATCACAAAACTTTTGTCATCACCAATGCTGACCCCATCCATTATATGTATGCCAAACCTCATCTAAACCAACGCATCGTCTGATGGCTTATGCTCCTCGCTGACCTCGACCTTGAGTTTGTACACCAGAAATCAGTCAAAGGAAAAACTATCGTAGACCAACTCGCGGAAGCCCCTTTACCTAGGGAACAATTTACCAATTTTACTTTCCCTGACGAACTCATCGCAACTCTTTCACTCAGTGAGGTGTCGTATCCAATGACCCTCTTCTTCGATGGATCCAAATGCCAGCGCGGCGGAGGGGCAGTGTTGTTCTCATTCCTCTTGATGCTGAACCTATGCCTCTTTCATTCCGGCTCGATTTCCCCTACACTAATAATACAGTGGAATACGAGGCCCTTGTTTTGGGTCTCCAGGTTACGTTACACTTAGGTGTAAAGTCTATTAACATTTTCGGCGACTCTCAATTGGTAGTCAATCAAGTTACGGGCATCTACCAATGTAAAAATGAGGAACTTCAAAAGTACAAACATTACGTGGATTCACTTTTGACCTTATTTACTCATTATTCTATCCAAACCATTCCCCGCTCAACTAATAAATTTGCAGATACTATGGCTTGCTTGGCCTCGCAAATTCCTACCTCACCAACTGACTCTGACATATTTGTCTTGGTCCAACAACTATTTGCCCCATCTTACTCAGTCTCGGATGTTTGTATGGTAAATAATGTATCTACTAATTCGCAAGATACCTGGTATCACCAATTTCACGACTACCTTACAACCTCTGTTCTCCCACCTAACCTTACTGCTAATGGCAAACGTGCTTTTCTTAAAATTGTTTCTCGTTATGTTGTCATGGGGGGACTCCTCTATAAACGTGGCTTTGATGGCATCCTCCTTCGATGTCTAACCGGCGTGGAGGTCACCTATACCATCCAACAAGTCCATGATGGAATTTGTGGTGGACATTTTAGTGGCCTTGCCATGGCCAAATGGATCTGTCGCCTAGGCTATTATTGGCCTACTCTTAATAACAACTGCTACGAATATGTTAAGTGTTGTGTTATGTGTCAACAACATGTCAACCTTCAACATACTCCTAGCCACCCGCTACAGGTCGCACGAGATCTTTTGCCTTTCTCACAATGGGGTTTAGACCTTATTGGTGAGATTCACCTGCCTTCTTCGCAACGTCACCATTGGATAATCACAACAACCGAATATTACACTAAATGGGTGGAGGCCATTCCACTCATTTCAACCAAAAATAAAAAATCGTAGAGTTCATCAACCATCACATTATCTGTCGTTTTGGTGTTCCTCATCGCCTGATAACAGATAATGGAAAATATTTCAAAAATAAGTTGTTACAAGACCTTTGTGACAACTTTGGTATCAAACTTAGCTTCTCATCACCTTACTATCCACAAGCAAATGGTCAAGCCGAATCTTCTAACAAAACCCTAACCAAAATTCTCATGAAATTCGTTAACGATTCTGGAAACAATTGGCCTGATCACATCCCCTTTGCCCTTTGGGCTTATCGTACTAGCATTCGTACCTCCACTAATGCCACACCATTCTCTTTGGTATATGGTACCAAGGCTGTCTTGCCTCTCGAAATACAAATCCCCTCCCTAAGAATATCTCTCCAGGATATTCTCACCAATGATGATTTCCGCCAAGAGTGGTTAGCCCAATTAGAGCTTCTTGATGAGCATCATCTTACAGCTCTTGACCACCTTCAAATCTATCAAAAGCATATCAAGCGTGCTTATGATAAGAAAATTCATGAGCGTACCTTTCAGATTGGCGATCTTTTCCTCAAAGAGAATCAACATGTGACCAAACTAGAAAAGAGCAAACGTGGAAAATTTTCTTTAAATTGGATTGGGCCTTACATTATCACTCACACTTACGGATCAGGCACTTACCGTTTAGCTTTGCTTAATGGTAAACCTGAGCCTAAACCCCTTAATGCCTTGCATCTCCGACCATTCTACTATTGAATTTAGTGTTACATCACTTCTTATCTACCTTGCGCTCGTCCCTTGAGCTCATTTACCACCTCATACAGTTTGTTTCGTGCATCTCAAAGTAGAATCAACCTCACGTGGTTTGATCATCACCTCCTCTTAAAGATGCCTTCCCCTTTTTAGTCTGGTCCATGACTTAAAAGTATCAAAATAACACGTTCTCAATTATACAATTATGGGATATTCTTGAGTCAAACTTCCTGTAAAACTAGATGCTTCATGCCAAACAAACATCTAGACCTCTAAGTTATACATAGATTACTCCCTCGAAGGACAACTATGTGCAAAGCCACATTTGCTATTATAAATAGATTGCTCCCTCGAAGGACAGCTATACACAAAAGCTACATCTGCTACTATAAATAGACTACTCCCTTGAAGGACAACTATACAAATTCAGCCTCTATCAGAAGCTTCTCGCATTGATCAACTTCGTGAAGACCTCAAGAACAACAAAATGCATATCCCATATAGACTTCCCGCATCGATCAGTCTATATCCAGAAAAAAAAAGTAATATTCAAAAGCACTTTTGAGTCATGGACTTTTCTATTCAGGTTTGGTTCTCTTTCGTCAAAATAATCACCTTATAACAAGTTCTCTGCGCCCCAGCTATACCATCCACCTCATCTCACCATTCTTCAAAACAACAAAACTCAAGGGACGTGACATATATCCGATATATTGTGATTATACAACTCTTTTCACCTATCGACTTCTCGCCTATGTAAGGTACCTAGGGATTCAAGCTCATCCTATGATAATACGTGATTTGTTTAGCTCTTTTCAACTATGGGACATTTTTGCCTCTTTTACCCAAATCTGGGATTATATGTTGACCTTAATTAGGACACGGTTCCCTTATGCTTGGGTAAGCTAACCCTCGCTTCACCTATACCTTACCAACTCCAACAACATTACCCTACCAACATCAAACTTTTACCAACCAACAAATTGCCTAAACACAACCAAATTTCCTAAATTCATCTCTCCCTGGTCCTAAGGGAGAACTACATCGGTCTGAGGCCCCTCCTTGCTTTGTGCAATGGGCTATGTAGGCAGCACTTAGGAGACATGGGGTCTCCCAAGGTTAGCTCGACCATCCCCTACCATAACCTATCATGTGTTGTTAAAATATAAATGATTTCACATATTTATATTGATAACACTCACCTTGGTCTTTTATCAATTCAAAACATTCAAAACACAAACATTCTTATTATTATCGTAAACTCAAATCAACATACATATTCAGTTTTATTTAGATGTTAAACAAATACATCTTCTCTATCATCGACGCACAGGTCGGCATCCTTATTTATTCTTCTACCCCTATGAAATTCACTTAGACCCTTGTGCCTCATCCCGAACCAGGTGGTGATCGTGATCGTCGACGCCGCTCACCTGGCCTCTCCATCCTCAAAGGTGCCACTGCTATTGGTTCCTCCCACTGATCCACCAATCTCTCCTGTAACATATGAATACGCCCTCTCACATGGAGGAATCTCACCTCTAGTCTCTCCATTCGTGATCACAGTAACCGCTAAAAATATCGTTGTCTCATTCACTGCATCTGAAGCCGGTGAACTAAAACCTGCGCAGTGATCTCTCTCACTTTGTAATCACAGGCTATGTCGGGATGATCGGCCCTCTCACGTGAACCTCGTAGCTCTGCTACCCATCATAATCTATAAGACTCTGCGCTCTCCCGCATCCATTACCCTACGATCGATCGCTGTCTCTTCGGTCCTTCTCGGAGGTGTCGGCCGGGAGGTGAGAATGATGCCTTGGCATCAATCCTCATGTATGGTCTATAAGCCATGGGTATATCCTAAAAAATCCAAATTGTCGCCGCACGTGATCTAGAGGAATCCTCTCGTACTCACTTGGCTTGTGTCTCGTAATCCACCTTAATCGCTCTACACCCTTCAAATCCTCAGCTATGTTATCTGTCACCATATAGTTCCCGTAAGGCCTCCAATGGATATCCACAATTGTCACCATCTCCCACATCTACCTATAATACTCGACGTCATCTATCATGGCCTCGATCTCACCTCTTGCTCTGTCTAGACCCATCATCTAAATCCCAACCTCTACACTCCTGTCTCTCCTTCCTAGATTGGTCGGCCTATTGGTCGCACACACACAATGTGCTCATAGGCCCAACAATGTAATAAGTATGCACAATCCAGTGTAGTCCTGTGATTTTTCCTGCAGGCCCATAAACCCCTGTATAGCTCCGCCAGATATGTGGGTGCCCATGCAAAAGTCACACTCCTTTCTATCATTTCCCAAATAATACACATCAATGATTTTGGAAATCTTCCCCCATCCGCCCTCGGTAATGCATAATACCCCACCGCTATCATTAATACCACTGCCAACCTTGTTGCCTTAGGGTGTGCTACAAACATTATACCATAAGTGAATGTCAAACCTCGTTGTGTCAAATCTCATGTAGCTAGGACCAAATACTATTGTTATCGCTCCCCGCGCCACGTTAGGCCCTACCTGATACACTGGTCTTCCTGTAATTGGGAGTCTCAAAATTCGAACACATCTTCTAATGTCACTGTCATCTCCCCTATTAGCAGATAGAAGGTATTCTTTTCTAGATTCCATCTCTCAATCAATGCCTACAACATAGCATGATTGCGTGTGATTCATGAATAATAGCGGATTCTACTTAACCCCACACGGTTTATCAATGCCCACTCAGTTGGTGTTACATCCGCTCGGACCCATGACAACAAAGTTGACACCCTATCATTCATCCTCAACCCTGCCTCTGCCTGCATACATCAAATCAACAAACAATAAATCAATAAATAAAATCCCCAGGTGTTTTTTATCACATTCTGGAATTTTACACGATGAATCGATATCGGTTATAGATACCGATATCGGTTACCTAACCGATACTGGTTATCTCTAAACGATATCGGTCACTGTCAATTCTATACACCCTACTTAAAAACACCACCTACGATAATTATTCACTCGTTTACCCCTCTCTGTACCTACAAACATACCCAAAACCCCTGATTACCTACCCCATACCACTCACCCCATCCCAAAACCTTGCCTATCACCTTTTCTTTTTCATCTCTACCCACTTACCTTCTCTCATCCTATTCATAAACATGCAAGAATTGAATTCCAACCAAAACTTATACCTCTTGGGATGCAATGCGACTTGAGGTGGAACTCGTCTTCCCTCTCTCTCTTCCCCCCGGATGCTTCTCCTTGTTCAGCCATGTTCACCACCCTCTTCAATATAACTTGTCTTTCTACCTTCTTAATCTAAGCCCACGATTACTTTACCTGTCTCTTTCCTCCTTATCACTCAATTCTCCCATGCAATTACCTGTATAAGCCGTCAAACAAATCGCATTCTTGTATATTTAACTTGTTGCATGACTCTAAAAATAAGAACTTAAGTTGCCTCCCAAGCTTTTCTATTTTTAGAAAAGCTCGTTTTAGCATAACCGATATCGGTTACCTAACCGGTATCGGTTGAATGACTACCAACATCGGTTACCTAACCGATATCGGTCACCTCTCTCCCTTTGGTTATCCTAGGCCATTTCTTTGTTTTTTGCAAATTTTTGGTGGCACCCACCTCTTTTCCTTGCATAACGACATAGTTATCAATATCTATCATCAGAATACCATCAACACATATGCAAAACTTCATCAACATCATCTATATATACATCAAATTTCAATACCATCGACAAAACACATGAAACATTCTAATACATGCATCAAATCAAAAATTTTACACACCATGTGGAGCAAACTCATCTATATATCATCATCAAATCAATGTCAAAATATACAAATTGCCCTGCATGGGGCCTCTGTGATCTAAAAATACAAAGTCGGCACGCAGCCGCTCTGCTCTCAAAAATCTCGACTCGGCTCGCAGCCGGTCTCTCATGTCAAAATATACTCGCTCGCATGCGAGCCGGTATCAACTATACAAAATGTACTTGGCTCGCAGGCCGGTATATACAACAAAAATGAATAAATAAATCCTATGTGGGCACGCAGGCCTCTATATACACACTCGGTTCGCAGACCGGTGTCTCTATCAACAAATCCTCTATATACCCATCTCTGCTCCTGGGTGACTCAGCTCTCTCCCCCTCCCTCGGCTCATCTCTCAGCTGGCCCCTGTGCCGGATCTCACCTCCTACCCATCACTGACCCACCGGCTGTGGCTGCTGGCCCCCTGTGACCTGTGACTCTGGGATGTCTCCGCCTGTGAGCCACATATGGCTGATAGTCGGCACCGGTACCATCTAGCACGTCCTGATAATATCGGGCCTCTGCTCTCGCCTCCATATATCGGGCCCATGCCACCATGGCTGGTGGGGCTGGTCCCCGGCTCCTAATAGAAGTGGCCCCTACCCTGCCTGTACACCCTGTGCCTAAGGTGGTTCTCATGTACTTGTGCCTATGCAGGTGGTGCCTATGCAGCTCGTGCTGGTGCCTATGGTTGTGCACATGTGTCTGCTGTATGCATATGCTGTGCGGTGCTGTGCTTGTGCTGCATGTGCCCTAAGGCCATGTGCTTATACATGTGCCTATACTGTGCTTGGGCTAACTGCCCCTGTAGCACCCCAATCTGTGCCTGTGCAGCAGCAAGCCGCCCTGTAATAACTGCACCTAGCCCAAGAGACGATCCCTCTCCGCTATAACAGCCACCAAATCTGGCTGTGCGGGCTGTGCTCTCATGACTGCCCTCTGCCCTGCCCACCACACCAAAAATGAACCTGTCCCCGGCATCGTCCACCGTATCATCGCCGGCCTCTCTGCTACCCAGACTGGGTCAAATGGCTGCGGTACAGGCAGTGGTGCCTCTACATCCTCCCTCCGATACTATGGGAAGGGAGGTGGCTCATCCTATCGTAGGCCCAACTGTCGTCATACCCTCTCTAGGGGAATCCGCTCATACTCCCCGGGTCTCCGTCCAACTATCCAGAAGATGTACTGGATCCATCGCAGCTGTGCTCGGGCTCCTCCACGGGGATGATGGCCTCTGTATGGCCTCCATATAATATCTAGTGCCGTCAGGCCCTCTAACATATGCCTGTAATACGTGACATCTCACCCTGCAATCACTGCTTGTGGCTGGCCCACGACCCCCAACCACCTCTGAAATCCATATCTATACACTACCTGTGGCCCTGGCTGCTGGGGCAACCCTACTAGTCGTATACTGAGATGATGATATGCTCATAGGCCCAACAGTGTGTAACAAAAATGTCGAACATATACCAAATCACCTCATACGGCGATAGCCCCAGAGCTCTCTGTATAGCTGCACCAGATACACCGGTGCCCATGCATAGTAGGTGTGCTCCTCCACCATCTCATGTAATACTCCCATCAAATCCCATGGGAAGCGGCCTCCCTCTGAGTCAGGAAGGGTGAAGCAGGTGATACCAATCATCATCAGCACGGCAAGCCGTGTCTCCTGTCTATGCGCGTGATACATATCACCGTAGCAGATGCTCGCACTGTGATATGTAATCAATGGGGCCGCATCCCCGAATACCTGCAGGATGCTATCCATCGTTGTCTCGGCATCCACCTGGAACACTACCTCACCAATGATTGGCAGTCTCAGGATGCGATACACATCCTCAAGCATGACTGTCATCTCTCCAGTAGGGAGATGGAAGACATTGGTTGCCGGATCCCATCTCTCGATGAGGGCAACCATCAGGCTGTGGTCCCTATCCACAACCCTATACCTCTGGACTCCACCGAGTCCAACCTCTCGCATGACGCCCACTGCGCTGCAGTCACATGTGGCCGCATCTACCCCAATAGAGGTGGCATCCGATCCCACATCGTCAGCTGCTGGTGTGCCTGCAAAAACAACTCACTCCATTAGGCCTACCCTTTACCAAACAACTACCTTAACCCTCTATACCCACTCACCCACCCAACCACAACCCGACTCTATACACACATCTACACCCACCTATCTTACCCTATACATCTACAATATCCCCTTTACCTATCTCACACCCTACCAACCGCCCCGCTCTACTCTCGCCCTCTAACCATACCCCCACCAATTTAACACCTCCTACTTCATACACAACACTTAATCTATCCTACCCGAACCGGCCCCCAACCACTCAATTACCCCCACCCCAATAACCTTTACCAGCAACTCTACCTTCTCCCCCTTCACCCAAAAAAAAAAAAAAAAAAACTCTATCCTACCCGCCTACAACAAACGAACACCACAAATTTCACAACCCTAACTTCTACCCATGGTGACCGGTACCAGTCACCCTCGACCGCCATCGGTCCCCAACCACATTGTATGTACTGCGATGTCGGTCGACATATGACCGATGCCGGTCTATAACACAGTAATCTATACAATTATTCTGTGACCGATGCCGGTCGCCTAGTGACCGACATCGGTCACTGTGGGATTTCGGGGCCGGACCAACAACGGCCCCCAAATCCCCTTTTTTCCTATTTTTACCCATCTACCCACAAGAATTACCTAAAAACTTACCCACCCTACCATTTTGGCCTACCTAACATACCTACCAACTCCATTTTATGATTTACCTTCATTTATCCATTATTTTATTAAATTTTGGATTCCTACCCCAAAACCCACATCCTAGCTAAATGCTTCAACTTCACGCAAAAAGGGGTTCAGAGCCTACCGGTACGACTACACGTCATCGTGGTGGGATAGGTGGTGGTGGTCCAGCTCCTCTAGCACCTCCTGCTCCTCCAGGCTATGCCATGGCTCCAAATCTCCTCAGCAGGGTCCTCAACCAATCAAATTCTGTCTCCTGATCTCTGGGGCCTACCAATAACTTACTCCCCCACTCAACTAGTGCCAACTCAGCCCAAAATTTCAACCCAACTAATTCACACCTCAGAAAAGACAAAAATGGGCACTCAAATTCACAAAGTGACAATGACATGCCGTATTTTTCTTTTTATAGGTTTTGACATATAACCGATGTCGGTTACGGTGCGCCCTAGAAGACCGGTATCGGTCTTGTGACCGATATCGGTCACACATAACCGATATCGGTTACCTACTTACTTAACCTAACTCCTGCCCTTATCCACCAATCTCCATTTTTCACCACCTCACCTACCCCCGCTTTGCTAAATAGCCTTATTTTGAATTCATCGGCCCGACCCAAGGCCACAACCAACCAATCGGCCCGACCCAAGGCCACACCCAACCAATCGGCCCGACCCAAGGCCGCAACCAACCAATCGGCCCGACCTAAGGCCGCAACCACCCAATCGGCCCGACCCAAGGCCGCACCAACCAATCGGCCCGACCTAAGGCCACACCACCCAATCGGCCCGACCTAAGGCCGCAACCAACCAATCGGCCTGACCCAAGGCCACCACCCACCAATCGGCCTCGACCCAAGGCCACAACCCACTAATCGGCCCGACCCAAGGCCGCAACCAACCAATCGGCCCGACCCAAGGCCACCACCCACCAATCGGCCCGACCCAAGGCCGCAACCCACCAATCAGCCCGACCCAAGGCCGCAACCAACCAATCGGCCTGACCCAAGGCTGCACCAATTAAGTACCTCGACCAAGACCCACAATTTACAATTCTATCATGTAGCTGTTTGTTCCATCGAGCTCACCTGTTCGTGTTTTAGCATAACTAGGATACTTGAATTGATCAGTGACCAACATTGCCTAGACCAAGACCGTGTCGTTTATCTCAACCAAACCAACCATTTGGTACTGTCGAACATGCCTAAACGTTTGGTACCTTACCCATTATATCCCCGGAGCTACTTCCTATGCCTTGGATACCAGGATTATATCAGCCTTGTTTGGATAAACTATCGACCTTTGCCTATGAATTGCTTGTTTTCTCTTCACATTGTGTACCCTGGTCGCACTACTACATTTCAATGTGCATTTGCTTCCTTGAACTTACCCCACCATCTTACCATCATCTCAACACCATTCACCCTTTATCAACCCTATCCCTATTTCACGTCGCCTCAATCTGTGATAGATTTGAGGGGGATTACCTATACCCTTAACTAGGGCAACCACTTCTTATTATTGTCAGTGCAGCTTTACACGACAAGCTACATGACAACAAGGGGAAAATGTAGAAACCAAATTTGGGTCTTACAACACCCCCGTACCCACATATCACCTCGCAACCTAACCATACCTCACCACCTAAACCTTACACACTTAATTATTTATTAATTACCATATAATTAATAAATCCACATCTCCACCCCTGCCACCTCACCTTGCCACCTCATCATGACCTAGCCCTAACCCTAAACCAACCTAATTAAGACCTATGACTTGGTCCAGACTCACACCCATGACTCATCACCCCTCACCCGCAATCAAAACAAACCTAATAATAACTTGACCAAGCCCACAACTGATCCCTCGAGAGAAAAGGAGGGAAAGTTGGCTATTTTACTAAAAATAGCCAACTTTGACCTAACCGACATCGGTCCCTACTCGACCACCATCGGTTCCCTGTAAATGACCTTCCCCAGCCAAAAACAAAGGATCCGGAATTCATTTGGGTAGGAAAGAGAAGTGAAACAAGCAGAAGAGGTTGCAGAGAAGAGCATCGAGCCGAAGACTGCAACTGAGCAACTGGATCACTGTCACCCTCATTCAAGCATGGGAAAAGACTGAGGATAGCTTCATCAGCTCGCTTTCCAATACCGGATCATCCCAACTAAGCCTTACTGTCACCACCACATTCCTTGGACCTGTATCTTCATCAGGAACCAGTAAGTATTATCTTGTGGTTCTTTGTTATCATTTTGCTTTAATTCATATCAAATGGGGAACTGACCACCTTCGAAAGGAAGTCTAATATTTCCTGGGCCTAAGGCAGTTCCCTCACCTATTGTCTAATTAAGATCTGGTGGTCTTGTATTCTTACTTACAGGTAGTCCTTCCCAGAAAAAAAGGAGTTCTTCACAATCGATCTGATCTCTCTACGGTACGCGCACACCTTCCCAACATTCAACAGGTATTCCTCCTAGCCCTAACCCTTATCTGTTTCTCAAGAGAATGAAAGGATAGAAGCAACTCTATTCTGGAATGGAAACATTCTGTGTGAAACACCAAGATAGGGGTCGGTGTTCGAGATGGATATGTATTTTTCTTCCATACCATCGAATGGAAAATATTCAAGATACACAAAGAATAAAAGAAGATGCACTTCATAGAATACCCCTAAATGCTTTTTATGAAGTATTGTTTGTTGATACAAACTTGGGTAATTTTGTAGGTTGTGCTGATTTTAAAGATCAGTGTATAGATATGAATGCAAAAATTTAAGACATTAGTGTTCCATGGACATAAAATTTTGATGGAGCATGATATAGTGTTGGAAACGGGGCTGGAGTAGTATTGAATTCTCTAAACCATGGTTCTTTCAATTTCTCCTTCAAATTGAAATTTGAGTGCACAAACAATATAGTTGAGTATGAAGCACTAATTCTTGGTTTGATATTTTCTTGGAGGAATGGAATTAATAATCTCATTTTCAAAGGTGATTCTGAGTTAGTGGTGAAGCAAGTTATAAAAAATTATGCCATAAAAACCGTAGAGGTTGAGACAATATAAGCATGTGGTGTGGGATCGCATTGAATTGTTTGATTCTTTCAATCTCCTATACCATGATAGGAATCAAAATGTAGAAACTAACAAGTTGGTTGTCCTATATTCTCAATATGAAAATGAAGATGTGTCTCCATATTGTAATTTTTAATTAGAAGTGTTGGTTAGGCCCTCAGTCATTGACAACATTCAACACTGGAAAGTATTTGAATATGATGCTCAAATCCATAGGTTTTTGAATTACAAAGTTGAGTTCACTAATAAACCCATTGACCTCAAACCTATGGTGGTGTTGAGTGAAGTAAAGGAAAGAATCTTTGCGAAGGATATAATTCATTTGAAAATAAACAACATCCCTAGGGGACTTGTTATCCTTGAGTCTAATTTTGACATGGGACAAAGTTATGACCAGACCTCTCCATGCACCTAGAGATGTTGTGGAATGAAACTTGGGAACTTCACATAATCCAAGAAAGGTTTAGCTAGGTAGCAACATGAATGGAAAAGAAAAGTATACCTATACCAAAATATTTATGAAATATCAAGATTGTCTTGCATGGTCTTATTCTAAGCTAAAGGCTTATAGGGAGGATTTGTTCCAACATGAAATACCTTTTGAACCTCATACTAAGCCATTTAGGTATAAGAAAATACCTATTAACCCTATCCTTACTACTAATATGTAAGAAGAGTTGACTAAATTGAAATATGGTGGGATAATACAACCCACTAGATACTCCTCATGGGTAGAAAACTGGTGCCATTTAGAAAAAATGGGGATATTAGAATTTGTGTGGATTTCAGAAATTTAAATAAAGCATCACTCAAAGATAATTACCCACTACCTAACATGGATAATATTCTACAAAAGGTGACTGGATCTAAGTTATTGTCTACATTGGATGGATTCTCAGGTTACAATCAGGTAGTGGTGAAAAAATCAAAACAATATAAAACCTCTTCACCACCCCTTGGGGGCACATATGTTTATGTCAGGATGCCTTTTGGATTAATGAATGCAAGAGAAAATTTTCAAAGAGCCATGGATGTGGCTTTCTCAGGATTCATTAATGATTTCATTACAGTTTATCAAGATGATATAATTATCTTCTCTAGAAAAATGGGTGATCATTTAGAACACCTTGAAAATATCTTGATCAGATGCAAGATAATATGGGATTTCATTGAATCCAAAGAAATGTCACTTTGGGTTACAAAAGAAAAGTTGTTAGGACACATAGTATCACATGAGGGAGTTATGATAGACCTTGAAAGGGTGGAAGCCATTGATAAAGTCCCCATCCCCATGTCAAAGAAAGGAATCCAATCCTTCTTTGGAAAAATTAATTTTGTAAGAAGATTTATCTCTAACTTTTTGAAATTACTCTCCCCATCACAAGTATGTTAAATAAAGATCAAGTTATCAAATGGGAAGAATGGGTTATCCAAGATTTTGAAGGAATAAAGGAGGAACTCAAGACTTCCCCTATATTAACCATCCCTGATTATAAAAAGGAGTTTTAGATGTTTTCCTTTTCCTCTAAGAATACAATTTCTTTTGTCCTATTGCAGAAATATGAAGAAGGGCATGAGAAACCCATTGCCTTCTTTAGTAAATCCTTGTAGGGGTCTGAGTTGAAATATTCTATTATGGAGAAACAAGCTTTTCCTTAGTGAAAGCTACTAAAATATTTAGACCCTATATTCTGAGTTCTAAGATCATATCCTATGTACCTCATACAATGGTGAAAGATATCCTATCTCAGATGGAGATGTCAAGAAAGAGGTGTAGGTGGGTAAATAAGCTTTAAGAATATGATATGGAAATTCAAACTTTCAAACTGGTTATAGGTTTGGGCACAGGCTATGCTAACAATGAGAAAGAAATTTATAGATAGTTGAGATACAAAATGTTGATGAGGATGAAAAACACCCTCATGAGAAAATAGGTATCTCATCTTGGTACAAAGACATAGTCTACTACTTACAGAAATCAAATTTTCCTTCTCACCTAGACAAGAATCAGAGGAGGAAGTTCAAATTGGTTTCCCAAAAATACATTCTAACTAATCATGGGTTGGCTTGGAAAAGCTTAGAAGGAATTTTGTTGAGATGTATCGTAGAGAAAGAAACCCACAAGATAATTATTTGAGTTTTGTAGAGGGTTATGTGGTGGCCATTTTTCTCTGCAAGAGTTACTACCCATAAAATCTTAAGGGCACAATATTGGTGACCCTCCTCTTTAAAGATGTGGTTTTGTTTGATCTGAAAATTGACTGAAATTTTTTTCTCCACCACGGACCCCTATGGGCTTTAAATTATTTTCCGAACTTACCCCATAAAAATCAACTTTAAGAAATGTGAGAATCAAAAAACACTACACACATGTTGATAACGGAGTTCTAGAATGCCTACATTTCTTGGTTCATTAATAAAACTGATTTATTATTCACTTTAACGACTGCAATTCTAATACAAAATTACAATCCAAGCAAGATAATACTGAATACAAAATGGAATGAGAACCTTTATCAGATTCAATCTAGTATTCATCTTCATGGTAAAATGCCATATGGCTCCCCGATCAGTCTTCCAGACGCTATTACGACATCCTATGGATCCCCTGACCGGTCTTCTAGACATGACATACTTTGAAGTTGTGGCTCAATAAGCCTAAAGAACAAGAACCTTCTCCATGAACACCGAGTGACAACATCCTAGCTTATGCAGTAGATCTGATCTTCTTTTGTAGAATACCCTATGGCTCTAAGTCCAAGCTCTGCAATATCTCTCGGTGAGTTGATACGACTCCCATAGTAATTAATACCTCAATGCCTCTATTGCATGGTGCTAAGTATTCTTTCAGAAACCTCCACACTCCCTTTGTGCAAAGTCTAAGTTTCCAAATGTCAAAGTGGACTACAATTGTCACCAATGAGATCAATACTAAATAATGACCCTCCTCTCTGAAGCCGGTGATTTTGACGATCCATCTAGTGTACTGAGGTTTTGAGCTCTACTACTTCTCGATGCTTCTTCATGACCCTCAGCTCCACACGTCTCTCGGGCTCCGCTTGAGAATTCTCTTGATCGG
Source organism: Taxus wallichiana var. yunnanensis (assembly GCA_018340775.1). Taxonomy (NCBI): domain Eukaryota; kingdom Viridiplantae; phylum Streptophyta; class Pinopsida; order Cupressales; family Taxaceae; genus Taxus; species Taxus wallichiana. The sequence goes on from CM031238.1 coordinate 866,250,598, forward strand.
TGAGTTAAAAGAATACTATCTGTAGACACCTATAATTACACACAAGCAATTTAAATACTTAAATTGCGCTAATTATCCCTTTCTTGCAAATCGATGACATATCATAAAATGCACTCATATTCCCTCTTTTATCATTAAATAATTACAATATGCTAATTGATTAAGTCACCTATCCAACTAATATCCCGATTAATGACCTTCCATTAATTAATCACCCCTTCTATCTAGACTAATTAATTATTATTAAGTAATTAGCCTTCCTTCCATTTATCTAATAAATCAATATTTAATTGATTTAATCCCCTTCTAATAGCCTAAATCACACTAATATTCCTCTAATTAGCTTCTACAAGCTTACACCCACCTATTAGTTAATCACCTTTGATTAATTAAAACACCCCAACTCCCATGACTTGCTAATCATAAATTAAACCCTTCTAAAGTAAGGTTAACTTTTATAAAGCAACCTTATCCATTCCTAATCATGTTTTACCTTTATCCGACATGCAAAGGGATGAAGTGTTTCCTTTATCCATTGGGCTATATAAGGAGCCCTCCTTCTACCTTTATACCCACACCTAAACTTCTTGAGAAAGTAAATGCAAAGCATATAACAAAATAGACTAAGAGCTTGCCTTTTTTTTTCTTGAGAGTTCATCATCTTGAAGAGTTAAGCCTCTTTCCTAAGTGCTTAGGTCATATGGGAGGTGTCAAAAGGGTCTTGTAGCCCAACTTTGACAAGCCCTCATTCCTAGGTTCTTGGAACACCAAAGACAACCATTTTTGATAGCCATGGAGCCTACATAGGTCCATTCATTTATTTTTTGTTAGAGAATAGAGGATTTAGATGCTTAACATTGTTAGTTTCAAAGTTTTGTATATTGATGAATGTTAGCATCTAACCTTGTTCAATTCTTATCATGATGGTGCTTAGTAGTTTGTTTAATTTTTGCTAATTAAGGCTATTAGGTGTTAGTCTTTGTTTACATTAGCATTAGTTTAAAAACAATTCATGCACACATTTGGCACACTGGTGGGACCCTTAGTCCCATGGCATTTTAGTTTAAGTTTCATTATTATGGATAACTTTTGATATGCACATGTAGTAATTAAGGTCCATTTTCTTGGAATTTTTGCTAATTTGATATGTGTAACTTCTTGTTCATAGCCATATTTTTAATGGGTTATTGCCATTCTTAAACAAACTTGTCAAATTTGAGATATTGTGAGTTTTCTTGTGTTTTTTGCCGTATTTTGGTTGTAGGTGTGGTGCAAGCACATTTTTAGGAGCGCAGGCACGGTTTTTGTGGTGTACATGCCTCTCTGGTGGCATAGGCATACTATCAAAACCTGGTTCTCTATTTACCGACCCTAGCGCATGCACACTAACCCCGACGCACACACCCTAACCAACGCGCAGATGCACTAACCTGGGTGCAAACGTTGTTTCATACTGTACCTTCACTGCATTTTGAAACCTGTCAGATCGGCGCATACACCCTAACTAGAGCGCACACGTTGTTTTAGTGGCGCAAACACATTTTTGGTGATGCAGACGTTCACCGAAATCTGGGACTGTTTTATAAAGTGGTGGCACACACGTTTTCTCGGTAGTGCACACACTTTTCCTGGTGCACATGTTTTCCGGTAGTGCATGTGTTCTGCCTATTTCTTATCTGCTTTTTCTCAAAGGTGGCACATACATTGTTTTTGTGGCATACACACCTCTCTGGTGGCACAGGTGCATGGTAAGTAAAAACACACAGAGTGGTACATAGATTATTTTCATGGTGCACACGCCTCTCAAGTGGCGCAGGTGCACTATAATTCAAAAAAACATAGAGTGGCGCATACGCCCTAACCCGCGCATAGGCGCTAAAAAGGGCGTAGGTGTCTTTTCATATTTTTGAAATTAATGTGTTGAGGTTATAACATTCTTGTAGGTTTTATCTAATCATATACTTGTCTTTGTAGGATGTTTTTACATGTTTGTACTTGATTAGATGGATTTTTTCATTGTTTACTTATAGGAATAAGATCACGTATGCTCTTCCCTTACATCCCTTAGGAAATCTTGGGAATCATAAATGATTCTTAAGTCATTTTGATGCTTTGAGGTTGTTAGGAATATTTGAGTTGGGCTGTTAACTTAGCATAGTTGAATTAAAGTGTTTTTCCATTTGATATCTTTTTGGATTTTTGAAGACATCACGTATGATCTTCTCTTGCATCCTTGGACCATCTGGAGAATCAGAAATGGTGCCTTCTCTTTTGATGGAAAACTACTAAAAATCGTCATACAAGACCAAAACGCCATCGCGTGTCAAAGAACAAAGGAATCAAAAACAAAAGTCAAAAACTACTAATATAGTTGTTATACATGTTGTCAAATGATGTTCAAGAAAACCAAACCTAATTAAAAAGATAAAATGAACAACATATTCAAAACACTCAGTATTGCAAGTTTCGAAAAGGGTACATCCCTCTCCGCTCAATTGAACATAACCCCTTTGGCATAATGCCTTAAGATACAACAATGGGGTGGTTCAAGGAACCCCAGTAGTCCACACAAGAGGGAACCTTGTGGATGAAATGGGAAGTGCTCTGCACTACCTATCTGACTAGTGATTCCTTTGTGAGATAGAGTTACAAGTTGTCCCTATGCGACCCTTTTAAGTACACGATGGATGCATTTAATGCCCATTGTGCTTGAAGGGGGAAAAGTCGAGATACTCCCAAGATAGTCGGGACTATTTGGGTAAATCATCCCACTCGTGGATAATCTTTGTAACACCTAGGATGAGAGAACCACCTAGGAAAATATACTTTGGCCAGGAGCCCACTTTGACCATTCTAAAATAGTGTTGAGTTGTGAACCATATTTTTATTGCGAAATGTGTGACACGTTACTTTCGCTTAGTTTTTACTTGCCTTAGGGCGAGGTGAAACTCTACCAAAGTGAAGCTAGCATTTTTCATCCTTTTTTTATTTACTTCCTTCACATTCTTTTGACACTTTGTTAATCAGAAGGAGAGTGACTACCAGTGCGTTACAAATCAATTCTTTCTGCCACTTTTTTGTCTGTTTACGCCCATCCATGTTGGCGGCTGGGTAAGTTAAACGTCTAAAGTGTGTGGAGACGTATTCATATCATTGGTGACCAGTGCGATCTTGATACCCATGTCAAGATCATCATTGTAGTTAGGCGTGGTTCATCATCTTGAACTTCCTTAGAAGGGTTAGCTTGTTTGTATCGTATCACTACAATTTTGATATTTACGTCTGGTTTCTTGTAAACTCGACATAAATATATATATTGCAAGGTTACGTTGCACACATTTTTAACTATTCCTAGCTATACTTTGAGCTCTTTAGTTTGATTCTATTATTACCTTGATTTTGAAGAGTGTTAGGTGTTACCATTTGTGTGTGTTATATCAATAACACTTTGATATCAATACCTTAATTTCTCGCAAAGTTTGGCTAACATATCTTGATGATATTGTTGTGTCATTCACGAATTATAATTGGAACTTTTTGAGATATAGGTCTTAATCGAGTTTGAGCTCACTCCTAGTATATCTTGTTAGGAGGTCATGTTGAATTGTTGTATTTACTTACGTTTTGTTTATTTTTGGTGAATTTGGCATAAGTAAGAACATCTTGTTAATTATCTTACAACGTGTAACTACTTTTTGAAACGTAGTCTAGAAGGTACTTCATTTGACAGGTTTAGATACCATACATTTGTGTCACTAATGATTTATCACTCTATCACATTGGTATTCTCATATTGTTAATCCATTCATATTCTTGACAATACATCTTGCAGTTCACTTAGGTGTGGTCACAAAGTTTTGGACATATTTACAACTTACCCTAGTGAAACTATCACAAAAACATGGCTCTTAAAACATGATTAGGAATCAAGAAACAGACATACAAGGAACAACAAGCACAAGCTTGGGAAGCCTCTAACAGATAAGGGTCGAACCCCTTCATTGGACATGATCTAGGACCTCTGTTTTCTACGGAAAAAGAGATAGAAGATATGGTCGATCATAGTGGAAATGAATTAGAATCCCCACACGAAAATTTTTATTTTGACCCTACTTTATTAGATGATTTTCTTTTATAAAATAATGATAGAGTGCTTGCATGGGTCATAGAATTAGGGGCCAAATTGCCCACTGAAAGTGAAACAATCCCTCTTGTGAATAACGATATTGAGGAAGAACGCCCCCTTATCAATATGGAGGATATTTTGACACATGGACATGCTTCTACCTCTAACGTAGAGAATGATAAAGTGGTGGGGCATAGAATACCATTTATCAAAATGCCACGTAGAAACAAGACAAAATATGGGACGGGTGAATAACCTCCACAATACGAGGAGGAAGAACCTTTGGAACAAGAAACCACAATTCAACAAAAATTATTAACCTAAGCCAGAAATTAGCTTTGCTAACCTCCCATGTACAGAAGGAAGCAAAAAAAAAAAACGTTCAAAATTTGAAGCCTAAGGTTAAGATCAATGAACTCCATAGAGAAAACCAAGGAGAAGAAGATACAGGGTATCATCGCGTATATATCCCCGCTTCTCCCACTAGAGAACAATTGCTCGCACAAGAGGTACAGTCTATGAAAGTGACACTCATGAGCCTACAAGAGAGAAATATAGGGAGCATTAGAAAGTATCAATACGAAGAATTATGCCCCTATCCTTTTGACAAGACTATGACCCTTCAACCCTTTCCTAAGAAATTTGATATGCCAAAATTCGACAAATATAAAGGGAAGGGAGATCCACGGGATCATGTCAAAGATTTCTATATGGCATGTCAAGAGGTGTCTTATAGTGACAATTATCTCATCAGACTTTTCCCCAAGAGTCTCGGAGGTCAAGCCCTGGAATGGTTTACACACTTACCATGAGGATCAATTTTCACCTGGCCGAATTGGTAGAAAGGTTCGTGCATCATTTCTCATACAACATAGAGAGTGATGTCACCATGGTAGATTTATGTGGTCCCAAACAATGCCCTAATGATACTTTCACTAGCTTCCTCCAACAGTGGAGATGGATAGCTAGTCACTTCCCTTGCGTTTTCCCAAAAATAGTTGGTTAGTATTTTCGTTGCAACCTAAACCCGATATAGATTTCCACCTCCAAATGCATTGTGTTCGTACTTTTGAGGAGGTCATCGAAAAAGGGATTCAGATAGAGAAATCCCTCATTGCCAAAGGCACCCTCAAAACCCAATCTAGAGATAATCAAAATGTCAAATCCATGGAGAATCCGAAGGTCTTTAACAAAAATAAAAATGTGGTGGGAGATGGGATCACTGATTCCAAATGTGTTCAAATGGTCCAAACCGGTCAACCTTTTAAACTGACCAAGGGACCAATTCAACCACCACCAAAGCGAAGAACATTCACCTCTCTTAATGAAACTTTTTTAGTTATACTAAAACAATTGGATACATCCCACATGATGACATATCCTATAATGTAACCATTTGACGACAATGCACCAAAACCTTCATGGTACAAGGAGCATGCATATTGTGAAATGCATCATGTCAAGGGGCATAAGATAGATAAATGTCTGTGACTCCGTCATTATATTCAAAACCTCATTGACAATGGGGAGATAGAGGTGGACAACCTAGGTAAAACACACACACCTAACGAGAGAATGGGGTAAAACACACACACACCTAACTGTAAAAGTCAAAACCAGATCGGGAGATTCATCCCAAGGTTATAAAGCAAGAAATTACTTGTACACCAAAAAATAAAACAACCATTATGATTAGCTTATTGATGTATTCGCTCTCCTACTTGACCATATCAACACCATCCGAATCAAGGGAAAGGATTACGCTGCAGTAATAAGACATCTAAATATAGCCTTTTAGAACAACTTGAGAAGACATCTCGCTAAGCTTTTGATCTTAGATCTTCTTAAGATATATAATGTTCATAAATACATTATGTACCAAACTCTTTAGGGGTTGGGAGTGCCATTAGAGGTCAATCCTACACACCTTCAAGCCGCATGATAAACATCGTACCAAATGAACATATTTCCTTTAACCATAGGGAGATCCTTACTGAGAATCCAACACATAATCTTCCTTTATATATTGAGGTAGTTGTCACCCACAGGAAGATGAAACAGGTGCTTGTGGATAACGGATCTGGGTTGAAAATTTGTACACTCAAGTTTGTTAAACAGCTAGGACATACTGAGGTAGATGTTGAGTCTAATATTATCACTATCACTGCATACAACAACACAAAAAGGGAATCAGCAGGCACAAACACGTTTCTCATAGAGGTGGATCCCACTTTCCATCAGACAAAGTTTCATGTCCTGGACTTGGAAATTCTGTATAATATGCTTCTAGGCCGACCATGGATTCATTTCATGTAGGTTGTGCCATTGATGTTTCATCAGTGCATTAAATTTAAGCATGACGTACACACCATGACCATACAAGGAGATTCAGAACCCTTCACTCACTATAGAGCTCTCAATATATTTGCATGAAAAGGCACATACACATGTCCCTCCGCTGATATAGTTCTCCCTCTCTAATCGGAGGCCATGGAATCTCGGATAGACTCGATTCTCTCAGTTCTTGCACCCATGGGGTGTCTACATCAACATCTCCTTTTGATTTGTGGGAGATGAAAATCCTTGAATATGGCTGTGGAGAATACAATGTATAACAAGTGCTCTTGGTTTTAGACCTCTCATTGTCACCCAAGACCAAAGGTTGACCCAACTACCGATTCGAAGACCTAGAAATGAACAGAACTATTGGGTCATTCTTACCGGAGGCTTGTTAGCTGAGGAAAAATTACTTGATCCACCTATAACTTGGGTCCCAGAGGATACTCAACCATCCTATTATCGAACCCCAGAATATGAAAAATCCAATAAAATGATGTACTCCATGGGCTATAAGGGCCTAGGATGTGGAAGAAATGAACAAGGACAAAGAGAAGTGGTGCCTCTCTTCTGCATTTCAAAACAGAAATTTTGGGCATTGGAATTCACCCTTATGGAGCACACCCCAATGATCAAGATGCTACTTGTTCTAAATGTGAGGATAGCTCTGACTATCTAGATAGTGATATGGATTCCCATTGTAGCCAATATGAGGATCTAGCCTCCACAAACCTTTTCATGAACAACACTATCTTAACCATAACCCCATGGAACCAACTCTCAACTTTGTGTACCCTTCCCTTGTTGAGTGGGACCAACAACGTCACATGTCACTATATTTACTCGAGAATGACGAAGCTATCGTAGATTTCATGGGCATAAGGGATACAATTCCCATTGGAGATCACAAGAAGGGTTTCTTTATTGACTTGGATAACTGTGCCTACTTCGGCAAGAAGGCTGAGCTTTGTGGTTAGCAAAACTTAAATAAAAGCAAGGGAAAAGTTCCAACATAAAGCCTCGGCAAAAATCAAAGTCCAAGTCACACAGTGAAAACCTCTTTGAGGCACTAACTGACAAACAAATAAAAAAATCAAAAGACAAACAAAGTGACCACGCCAAGGATGAAAATCTCATGGAGACATCCTTGGATGAAGATCTCAACCTCCCTCCTGATCCTACGTGTATGGAGGACTTATCAAAATTACTATTCAAGAAACCATTGATGTGAATATTGGTACATAAGAAGATCCCAAGATAGTTAAATTGGGAGCATCACTCTCTAGTAGAGAACAGAAGACGTTCACTATGATATTGTGAGAGTTTATAGACATATTCGCATGGTCTTATAAAGACATGTCCGGCTTAGATCCAACTTTGGTCATGCACAACCTAGTTTTGCACGCAAATGCTAAGCCTATCAAACAGAAACTCCGAAAGATGCACCCAAGAGTGGCCTTACTAGTTAAAGAAGAGTTGGAAAGATTTCTTGTGGTAGGATTCATCCAGCCTATTGATTATTCTAAATGGATATCAAACATTGTTCCTATCTAGAAAAATCCTGTCGGCATCTCGAATCATATGGATTTTAGAGACATTAATAAGGCTTTCCCTAAAGATGATTTTCCACTACCAAATATTGACATGATTGTTGACTCAACAATAGGGTATGAGATGTTATCTCTCATGGATGGATTTTCAGGATACAACCAAATCAAGATAGCTGAAGAAGACCAGCACAAAATGGCTTTCATAACTCCTTGGGAACCTTCTATTATCAAGTGATGCCATTTTGCCTCAAAAATGCAGGAGCTACTTATCAATGGGCAATGATAGTAATTTTTCATGATATGATTCATGATATCATGGAGGACTACATGGATGACATCCTTGGAAAGTCTAAAACAAGAGAGGATCACCCTGTCATTTTGTAGCGTATTTTTGAGTGCCTATGAGAGTACAAGGTTAGGCTGAATCCAAAGAAGTGTGTCTTCGGTGTGCTATCAGGAAAACTATTGGGATTCATTGTATCAAGATGAGGTATTAAGGTAGACCCGATAAAGTGTCTGATATTACTGAAATGCCTCCCCCTAAGAATATCAAGGAATTACGTAGCTTACAGGGGAAAATTCAAGCCATTTGTTGCTTCATCTCCCAGCTTGTAGATAAGTGCCACTCATTCACCCATTTTCTTAAAAAGGATGTCACTTTCATCTGGGGACTGAGCAATAGCAAGCCTTTTCTTTGCTTAAACAATACTTGGCTAATCCGCCTGTCCTCATGCCTCCAACTCCTAGAGAACCACTCTTGCTCTATATTTCTGCTACACAATTTTCTATTGGTGCACTGCTTGCCCAATACGACCTTGGTCATAAGGAAAAAGTGGTGTATTATCTCAGTCGCACTCTCATTGCCTATGAGCTCAACTATCCTCAAATTGAAAAAGCTTGCTTGGCTGTTGTTTTTACTTTTCAAAAACTTCACCATTATCTATTGAATACCAAAACCAAGCTAATATCCAAGGTTGACCCACTCAAGTACTTACTGTCTAAACCTGCCCTCATAGGTAGAATGGCTAATTGGATCATTCTACTCAGTGAGTTTGACATAGAATTTGTGCATCAAAAATCGGTTAAAGGACAAGTACTTGCTGACCAGCTAGCGGAAGCACCTTTGTAAGGCACTAAACCTCTGAATCTGATCTGCGATGCCTCCTTTCTCTACATTGAAGAATCTGTAGTGTGGTAGGTACATTTTGATGGGTCCTTTACTTTTCACGGTTCAGGTGCAGGGGTAGTCCTTATTACTCCTTCTGGTGATCCTATACCATAGGCTTTTCACCTGGGCTTCCCTTGCACAAACAATATTACAGAGTATGAAGCACTTATTACAGGGATGAAGCTAGCTATCAAGTGGAATATTCATCATGTCAAGGTTGTAGGTGATTCTCAGTTAATTATCAAATAGGTTAATGATGAATATAAGGTTAAGGATGACAAGCTCATACCTTACAAAAGCTAGTAGAAACTCTAAAGGAGTACTTCATGTGCATTACATTTGAAAAAATCCCAAGAGCGTAGAATAGATCGGTAGATGCCATGGCAACAATGGGTTCTATGCTTCGTATTCCACCAAGGAATAATGACATGCCATTCTTTGTAGAGAATTTACGCCAACCCACGTATGATATGCTAGAATCTTGTCTAGCTTGTGATGTTGTTGGTCCCAATTCCCCGTGGTATGAACCCATCTTTTCCTATCTCAAGGAAAACACATTCCCTCCCGATATCTCCCATTCCGAAAAGAAAATCTTGATTCACCAAATAGCTCATTACACCCTTTTAGGAGGTACACTTTATCATCATGGCTACAATGGGAATTTGTTACGTTGTCTGGATGTGACGGAGTCAATCCAAGCAATCAAATAAGTACATGAAGGGGTGTGTGGAGCACATACAAATGGAATGGTCTTAGCTAAGAAATTGTTAAGAGTAGGCTACTATTGGCCTACCATGGAAACCGATTGTTGTAATTATGTCAGGAAATGTGTACTTTGCCAAAAGTATGGAAACTTCATCCATGCTCCATCACAACCATTGCAACCTATCACTACCCCATGACCATTCTCTAAGTGGGGACTTGACTTGATAGGAAAAATTACTCCTACCTCATCTGATGGTCATACACACATCATCATGGCTATGGAATACTTTACAAAATGGGTGGAGGCTGTCCCTTTAACCTATGTAATAGGATCCCAGATTTCTAAATTTATCATGAATTGGCATTCCCACAGCCATCGTTACAGATAATGGGAAGTCATTTAAGAAAAAAACTATAAAAGGTCTTTTTCAACAGTTCTAAATCAGGTTAAAATGGTCCATGCCATATTACCCTCAAGGTAATGGATAGGTGAAGCCACAAACAAGACTTTGGTTAGGATAATGGAGAATATGGTCAGAAAAATAGGTCATAATTGGCACTTACAAATTCACCTAGCCCTTTGGGCTTACAGAACCTCCATTCGCACTCCTATAAGTGCTACACCATATTCTCTAGTGTTTGGGATAGAATCTATCATCCCCTTAGAGATCGAACTTCCTTCCCTGAGAATTTCTCTTAGGGACTATCTAGATAAGGATGAGGATTATCGGGTAGCAAGATTGGCTAAATTGGAGCTCCTAGATGAGAGGCACATTCACGCTCTTAATCACTGAAAATGTATCAGAACAGAGTCTCCGAAACTACAATAAAAGAATCATCCCTTGTTAGTTTGAGGTTGGTGATTTAGTCATGAAGGAGAACCAGTTCAACACAAGAGTGGAACGAGAAAAGAAAGGGAAGTTCGAACCACATTGGTTGGGACCCTATGTTATAGTCGCCAAGTACGACACATGGGCATACAAACTTTCTCATCCCAATGATGATGAGCTCCGTGAGCCCATGAGCACCATGCATTTTAAGTGGTTCTATGCTTAAAACATGGTGTAGAATGGCCAAAAAAGCAAAAAACACAAAAACATGGAAAAATGATAAAAAATACAAAAACATGAAAAAGAGAAAAAGAAAAAGAGAAAACAGGTCATCCAAAAGTGAAAATCAAGCAATTGTGACACTTTGGATAAGTCCTTGGGTGAAAACCAGTTTCGACACCTTGGGATGATTCATTTTTCAATTATTGACCAAAGATCGAGATACTCACGAAGGGGCCATCGTCTACGTGCGCGATACCCTTAGACGCATTTGTGCGCCTCACTCGATCTCGTGCAATCACCATTGTCCTTGTCACTATCGTGAGCCTCACATTAAAAAAATTCTAATCGGCTCGCTTAAAATGAATTGGTCACAATGTTTTTACCCCCGATGTGGCGTATATTAACTCGTTTTTTACCGCAAGGAGGGCCTGGAGGCCCGTTTCGATCACCATTTTCTTCTCTGTTCACCGTGGAATAATTATTTTTCTCTTATTTTTCACCGTATTGGGGTATTTTTTGTTTTCTGATACCCCTTTCTTCTCCCTAGGGTAGTTTTATTATTCCTAGGTGATTTTTCTTCTAATCCACATGCTCGTAAATAATTATTTTTAAAAAAAAATTATTTAATTTTTCCACTAAACAAGGACATTTTTGTCACTTGTTTCTTCTTTCTTCCACCTAGGCAACTTTTTGTTGCCTCTAGGCCCTTCATTCTATTTCTTCTATTTTCTTCTACTTTTCACCGCATTTTGGAAAACAAAAAAAAAAATTAAAACAATATATATGTCAAAAATCCAAAAACATGACAATTTTTTTCACAAAATCCTAAAAAGTAAAAAAACCTAAAAAATGGTAACTTGCTTATTACGGCTGAAACTTGTGTCTTACAAATGGTATTTTCTCCATATCCTATTGGTTTGTCTCACATATTCCCTGATTAATACGACTCGCAGATCACCGGATTCACAACCATTCACAAAGCTAGCTGCTTGCTTCGTCTGTACTCTGGGGCATGTTTTTTCCTGGTGTTGTTTCGTTGTGCACAACACTTTTCTTGGACCCCATGTCCATTATCATTTCCCCTTGCATGTATCCTTTCTCGGGCATCATTTTTAACCCTTGTCATCAATCACAAACTTGTGGATCTCTTCAACACTGATAACAAAACATTTGTACAACTATCTTGACCATTGTTGGGTTGGGTATGTGCGTTCATACTTGTTTTCCCTGTTAGATGAGCTTGTTTCCTTCTCGTATTGCATTGCATTGTTGTATGTTGTGTGGAGTTGGTATTTTCAGCAATGGACAATTGTTCGTAGTATGGCTTTTCATGTCATTCTACCTTTGTTGTATGCTTATATTTTTCATAAGGACCGATGACGTAGCTCTCATGGTAATATGATGACATCAAAATTGTTCTAATACATAGCGGCTAGAGGCTAAGCTCTTCTCTCCCCTCCTCCATATTTCTTCTGCATCACTTTCCTCTCACCCCTAATCTTTTGTCTCACCGGGGCATCTTGCCTCTTCCCATTCTTCTATCTATCTCTCACCTTTTTTCGATCATCGATCATCTTCTTTCATTACCCCATCGATAATCGAGGGGGCATCTCTCCCTCCTACTAATTTTTCTTCTATCCCTTCAAAATTTTCTTCCATCTACTATCTTTGAAGTAGCATCACTTACGCCACCCCAAAGAGGGGAAAATGTAGACACCTATAATTACGCCCAAGCAATTTAAATACTTAAATTGTGCTAATTATCCCCCTTCTTGCAAATTGGAGACATATCATTAATAAGTGCTCATATTCCCTCTTATTTTCATTAATTAATTACAATACATTGATTGATTGATTAAGTCACCTATCCAACAAATACCCTAATTAATGACCTTCCGTTAATAAATCACCCCTTCTACCTAGACTAATTAATTATTATTAATTAATTAGCTTTCCCTTCCATTTAACCAATAAATCAATATTTAATTGATTTAATCCCCTTCTAATAGCCTAAATTGTACTAATATTCCTCAAATTAGCTTCTATAAGCTTTACATCTACCTATTAGTTAATCACCTTTGATTAATTAAAACACCCCCAACTCCCATGACTTGCTAAGCATAATTAAACCCTTCTAAAGTAAGGTTACCTTTTATAAAACAACCTTATCCATTCCTAATCATGTTTATTTGATTTTTGCTAATTAAGGCTAATCATCACTTATTGTATCATCAAATGGGGGAAGAGGGATTGCAAATATCAAAATCTATCCCCTCGCACTTTATCATCATATATCATCCCATCCACTAAGTATTGCACATCTCATAAACAAAACACATTTGATATATTCTATAAGATACCATCATCTGAAAATTAAAACACATGTGATACATCAACAGCATCATCGATACATATACATGTCACATCAAATCAAAATGCATCATAAACACATCTATCTATCCATGAGAAATAATAAACACATGTCCATCTCATATATATACATATGTCATGTCACAAATGTCCAAATCATACATGTATGGTATATCTATGTCAAAATGGATATACATCACGGCAGTGCATCATAAACGCCTTCATCTGAGGCATACAAAAGAATGGTACATATAACAAAATAAAATCCTTCATCAGAGGCATGTATCAAAACTGCTCTATATCAAAAATGCCTTCAGCTAAGGCATACAAAGATGATACATCAAAATGTCCATATATCTATACAAGTATAAACTATCCAGATCGGTACTCAAAATGATACATCATCGATATAATGTGCCATCAAAAAGGGGCATGCATCAGAAGGAATCAAGCCTTCATCACGAGGCATCATCAAAATACAAAGTATACAAATCTATACATCAAAATCATCCTTCATAAGAGGCATATATACAAACAATCTATACAACAAAAGTAATGTAGAGCTCAACCACAACTCTTGCCCTCGCCGGGATCCCAGGTCTATCACCTGGTTGATAGAACAATGGTGCCTGAGAAGGACCTGCACTAGGTGGGCCACCAAACTGACTAGATGGCCCCTGTCTAGTTGGCTACTCTAGCATAGGCTGCCTCACTGATCTCATCGAGTGGCTTGATCTCCATGACTGGAACCTATCGTGCTCATCTCTCGACTATCAAGGAGTAACACTCACCGCTTTGGGGAACTACCTAAAGTAAACAGTCCTATATAAAATAACACCTCGCCACTGAGCCTCGTGGCATCATGGATCAAGTCAGCATCTCCAGAGGCGAGGGCTACCTAAAGGGAAACATCACGCTCACTTGTCACTTTGCCTAAGTTAGCCTCAACCTATCTCGAGGAGGTAGCCTCTCGATCTCTCTCTGCAGTAACAATCTGCACCTCGGCTCATGCCTGATCCCTCTATGTAAGAAGGCCCTGTGACCATGTGTATACATGATCTCTCTATGCAATGACCATCCACACCTGAGTCTGGGACTGGTGTAGGAGGCTCAATATCTGGGCCCCCTGTGCCACTGTCTCTTGAATCTGACTCTTCCATGCTGCTCTGTCATCTCTTGGGCCATCCTAGGCCTCGAGCCTGATCTCACTCTAAAATTAATGTGACAATGTGGGTCTGGGCCTCATCACGCTCGCTATCATGGTCACACACCAGCCTCGGGCCTCATCCCTCTCTACTCTAGTTGTATCTCTCTCAGCTAAAGCTGTGTGTGCAGCTCTTTGTTATCATGCGGCTATCTGTGCCACTAATTGTGTGGTTGTCTATGCCACCAGGACTAGTCCCTGGGGCACTCTAGATGACTGGCCCTACTCTAGGACCCTTGCTCTAGGAGGCTGAACTGGTGCCTGTACTAGGCCTTATGGCCTCGGTCCCTGTGCTTGTGCGGCACCCTGCCCATCATGCGGAATTCCATCAAAAGGATCCTCTGGATCTAGCCCCACTGCTCTATCTCTCCGCTCAGAACCATGCTAGATCTCTCTCGGTGGGTGAGCACTGCTACCCAAGCCTCCTCCGGAATCGTGAGACGTCGGGGTAACATAGTGGCATACCAAGTGCATAATCTGCTTTGTCCCCGGATCCCACACTGCTGATGGATCCCATACCAGGACCACCTATGTAAAACTCACCCTAGCTCAGGCCACTGGTATGTGAGGCCCCATGGTATGCCTCTTTGAATCTCTGCGCATGTACTAAATATTTGGTGTGGTACCCCGTACTCTACTACTAAGCCGCCACCGGCACTGTCGACAACTTGATACAACTCTATAATATAGCTATGGTTTCCGATGATATAGTGCTCTACTGAGCACACACTGAGCTCTGTGGCATCCTTTGGCCACTAGAAATGTCTATAAGGCCACCAGATAATATCTATCACTGTAATTCATCAAACTCTCACCTATATCTGAATAGGCTGCCGAGGTGGCCGCGTACATCACCACCTACTGCTACCCATGCCATGTAAGATGGCTCCTCTAGGTCTCGGACACACAAAGTGCCCACAAGGCATCCGATCGCAATGTGGTCCCATGACCATATTTGTAGTAAAGAGGCTGGACCCACAGGTCTTCTGACCATGGTATGTGATCAAATGCAAATTCCAATATAAGTGGGCTAGTATGCACTGTCCCCAAAAATATATCTTGCCACTGAAAATGTTATGAACCAAGGGTAATAATCCTCTCAGGAAAACGTCCTTGTCTTATCAGTGAGTAAAAACCCACTGATAAGAGACATGATGTAGAGAGGCCCCGATGCAGTGTGGGGTCAGAGATGCACTCGTGTAAGGCTATAGTCATCCCATCGTGCGGTATGTCATCCACATCAAAAATATTATTGCATGCTGCCCTAACCAGCTCTGCATCTAAGTTGTACTTGATCAAGGTGCCTATGATTGGCACGTGAAGGATCTGCCATATGTCCTCGAGGGTCACCATCATCTCCCCTGTGGGAAATCTGAAACACTAACTCTTGCTATGCCATCGCTTGGCTAGGGCAGTCAGTAGGCCATGGTCTAATGTAATGGAGGGCATCCGAGACACGGGCCTAGCCCCACCACCTCAAGGAGTATAGCCATGGCACGCCGGTCTCACCGGTGCATACTCCCCTCTAGCTCTGTTATCCGGGAGTGGTGCTCCCACATCTGTAAAACTGACAATCGTCTCTACAAAATATCAAATCACTCGTCAGTTACTAACATTTCTTCTAAAAATCTATCTATCATTTTAGGGTTAACCCAAAAATCCTAAAATTTCTTCTAAGTGTCATATTTTTGACATTTTTCTATCTTTTCTTAAGCTAGTTGGGACGCGTGCATGCCCTTTTGGACACTTACGCCCCCTTTTGGGTGTGTGCGCCCCATTTTGGATGTTTGCATGCCATTTTGGGCATATGCGCATGTGTGCATTTGTCTTTTGGTGCTCGCACTCTCATTCGGGCACTTACGCACCCTTTTTGGCATGTGCACCACACATTCGGTGCTTATTATTACGCGCGTATACCCCTAGGTGTGTGCACCCCCCTTTTAGTGTCTGTGCCACATTTTTCATGTGTGCGCCCCCTTTCATGTATGTACACATGTGTGCACATGTGTTGTGTGTGCGCATGCACGTGGGTGTGTGCACCTCACACTGTGTGTGCATGTACGCGCGTGCATTGTGGTGTGTACGCCCCCAAGGGACGACCGTGCTCTGACCCGACACCTACACCCGCATTTGGATACTCACATTTAAAGCATTAATGACAACAATTAATGACCAAAGTTTGGATACTCACGAAAGGGTTGTCGTCTGCGTGCTGCTAATACCCTCGGACTGCATCTATGTGCCTCACTCGGTCTCGTGTGATCACCATTGTCCTCGTCACTATCAGAGCCTCACAGGAAAAAAATTCTAAATGGCTCGGTTAAAATGAATTGGTCGCGATGTTTTTACCCCCGGTGGGGTATATTAACCCATTTTTCACCGTCGGGAGGGCCTGGAGGCCTGTTTTGATCATCGTTTTCTCCTCTGTTCACCATGGAATAATTATTTTTATTAAATAATTATTTTTCACCGTATTGGGGCATTTTTTGTTCTTATGCCATTTTTCTTCTAATCCACACACTCGTAAATAATTATTTTTAAAATAATTACTTTTTAATTTAATTTTTCCACAAAACGAGGACATTTTTGTCGCTTATTTCTTATTTCTTCCATCTAGGGCACTTTTTGTTGCCTCTAGGCCCTTCATTCTATTTCTTCTATTTTCTTCTACTGTTCACCGCATTTTGGAAAACAAAAAAATTAAAACAATATATATGTCAAAAATCCAAAAACAGACAAAAATTTTCACAAAATCCTAAAAAGTAAAAAAACTACAAAAATGGTAACTTGCTTATTACGGCTGAAACTTGTGTCTTGTGCATGGTATTTTCTCCATATCCTACTGGTTTGTCTCACATATTCCCCGATTAATACGACTCATGAGATCACCGATTCACAACCATCACAAAGCTAGCCGCTTTTCGCGTCACGTACTCTAGGGCACGTTTGTTACCTCGGTGTTGTTTCGCAGTGCACAACACTTTTCTTGGACCCCGTGTCCATTATCATTTCCCCTTGCATGTATCCGCGCTGCTCGAGGTGTCATTTTTAACTCTTGTCGTCAATCACGAACTTGCGGATCTCTTCAAAGACGATAACAAAAAAATTTGTACAACTATCTTGACCGTTGTTGGGTTGGGTATGTACATTCGTACTTATTTTCCCTATTAGATGAGCTTGCTTCCTTCTTGTATCACATTACATTGTTGTATGTTGCGTGGGGTTGGTATTTTCAGCAATGGACAATTGTTTGTAGTATGGCTTTTCATGTCATTCTACCTTTGTCATATGCTTATATTTTTCATAAGGACTGATGACGTAGCTCTCATAGTAATATGATGACATCAAAATTGTTCTAATACACATCGGCTAAAGGCTAAGCTCTTCTCTCTCCTCCTCCATATTTCTTCTGTATCACTTTCCTCTCACCCCTAATCTTCTGTCTCACCAGGGCATCTTGCCTCTTCCCATTCTTCTATCTTTCTCTCACCTTTTTTCGATTGTCGATCATTTTCTTTCATTACCCCATCGAAAATCGGGGGTGTCTCTCCCTCCTACTAATTTTTCTTCTATCCCTTCAAAAATTTCTTACGTCTACTATCTTTGAAGTAGCATCACTTACGCTACCCCAAAGAGGGGCAAATGTAGACACCTATAATTACGCCCAAGCAATTTAAATACTTAAATTGTGCTAATTATCCCCCTTCTTGCAAATTGGAGACATATCATTAATAAGTGCTCATATTCCCTCTTATTTTCATTAATTAATTACAATACATTGATTGATTGATTAAGTCACCTATCTAACAAATACCTAATTAATGACCTTAGATAATAAATCACCCCTTCTACCTAGACTAATTAATTATTATTAGTTAATTAGCTTTCCCTTCCATTTAACCAATAAATCAATATTTAATTGATTTAATCCCCTTATAATAGCCTAAATCGTACTAATATTCCTCCAATTAGCTTCTATAAGCTTACATCTACCTATTAATTAATCACCTTTGATTAATTAAAGCACCCCCCACTCCCATGACTTGCTAAGCATAAATTAAACCCTTCTAAAGTAAGGTTACCTTTTATAAAGCAACCTTATCCATTCCTAATCATGTTTTACCTTTATCCCACATGCAAAGGGATGAAGTGTTTCCTTTATCCATTGGGCTATATAAGGATCCCTCCTTCTACCTTTATACCTACACCTAAACTCTTTGAGAAAGCAAATGCAAAGCATATAGCAAAATAGACTAAGAGCTTACTTTTTGTTTTCTTGAGAGTTCATCATCTTGAAGAGTTAAGCCTCTTTCCTAAGTGCTTAGGTCATATGGGAGGTGTCAAAAGGGTCTTGTAGCCCAACTTTGACAAGCCCTCATTCCTAGGTTCTTGGAACACCAATAGAACAACCATTTTTGATAGCCATGGAGCCTACCTAGGTTCATTTCATTTATTTGTTGTTAGAGAATAGAGGATTTTAGATGTTTTAACATTGTTAGTTTCAAAGTTTTATTGATGAATGTTTAGCATCTAACCCTTGTTTAATTCTTATCATGATGGTGCTAAGTAGTTTGTTTAACTCTTGCTAATTAAGGCTATTTAGGTGTTAGTCTTTTACTCATATTAGCATTAGTTTAAAAACAACACATGCACACACTATCTCCTAAAACATTATTGAAGATGCCTATATTAGTATGATATAGGTCTTATATCTCTCTTATGCTTATATTATTATGATATAGGTCTTAGTTACGCCCATACTATTATGATATAGGCCAACATCACCATCATGCCCATACTATTACAATATAGGCATCATGTTTATATTATTACGATATAAGCATTTATATCTCTCTATAAAGCCTATAATAAATAGGGCTTCCATCTCCATAACACTTCCACAATCACCACTTTGAACTTACGGTCATCATGCTCGGCTTGATCTTGGACCATTTCTTAGGAGAGAATGAAGCTTCATCTTCATATAATGCCTATATAAATAGGACTTATATATTTAAATTCCTATATAGGCCTTTAATATTTCTAGCTCCATTGTGGCCTTCATAATTAACCAAGTTCTTATAATACTTCTCCAAAAATTTCCTTATCTCCTTGAGGCTTCATTATACTTGTGCTCTCGAGCTTGCAATTGAGAAGCTTTAAAATTGGAGAAGCTTGTATTAAGCTCCAAATGAGCTTTTTTGTGCCTTTAAAGGAAGGATGTGTGTTTGAATGGAGGGAAGAAGAAAATTTTATAGCCAAGTGCGGCCCGCATTATGTGGTTGCTAACCACATCTTCCATCACATTACCAACCAAATCGGTTGTCCGAATTGGTATGGAAGGTGTGTTTCAATGGCGAGGTCACGGGATTAAATCCCACACTTGACTCCTCGTTCACCATTTTTCTACCGTAGTCAACCCCACCATGTGTCTCATGACCACCACTTCTATTGTGCCACATTTCCCTCTCGTCGACTTTGACCACTCCAACCGTAACCATGTACCCGGCCTTCCCTATCGCCAACACCCCCGTCATTCACATCAATGCCACGTATTTTCTATTCCCACCGAGCATGTAAGCCTTCCTCACGACTTATCCATAAAGCATTGTGGATAATCCCACATTTTTGGGGGAGAAGATAAAATAAGACTTTAAATATCCCATCACCGCCAAAGTCAAGTGTGGCTTAGAACACATAATCAAGCTTTTACCGGCCAAAGCAATAAAATAGTTCACCATATAGCTCAATGGGCTAAACAAATGAATTTCCCTTACATGACTTTGTCAATAACTCATTGATGCAAAAATATAACTTTCCCTTAGCTCACCATATAACTCAGTCGAGTTCACACCATGTGTCTTTTTTTTTTTTAACTCGATCGTCTCACCAAGATGATTTTTCTCTAATGTTGAAGACTAAAGGACTAAAACATCAACTCGCACCCCATCACCTTCACACGATCTCATTTTTCCACTTTTTCGTGACTCTCCATTGACCTGGTCCTACCCTAGGATTGACTTTAAATTTGACTGGCCACCATTTGCATGTACAGGCTTCATTTTCCACGTTCTTGTAGTTGACAGAAACCTCACAAAGTTGACTTCTACACTATGAAAATCCTAGGAGATTTAGGGAACATCTGTCCTATATACTATCCTCTGAATCACACCTCCCCAATGGGAAGGCATTTTGTCCCAAAATCTTGTAAAATCTAAATCATGTTGCTAAGAAGAGATCTACGCAATATACTACCAACTCCACAATCAAACAACTGATGGCTCAATCTCTAGGACTTGTGGCACTTGGGCTCACTACCTCTGCTTTGTATACCACTTTGACATCTTCAGAAGACCTCCATGTCTCTGTTTATGGTATTATGTCCCATTTCGAAACCTCAATGCTCCCCGATGTGCGGTGTTAAGTCTCTGGATATCTAAAACAATGATCCTCTTTCACTCTACAACACATCTCTTGGCCCCAAGTTGATTCTACAGAATCCAAACTGGTCCTAAGGAAACTACATGCTACGTAGAGTGATGATTAATCTAATGTCTATTTTTTATGATGAAATTTTAGGTACCACTCTATTGCACGACCATAATGAGCCTCTACATAGAATGAAGATGTGACCCGATGTCACGTCCATGATGATTAAATACCAATCTATTGTACAGTCACATTTCCTCTACATAGAATGACAATCCAAGCTAACACTAGTGAGCTCGATTGTATGCACAAATAGTTGACAAATCTCCAAGCTTATAGATATGAGTATCCAACTATAACAGACACTCAAAATTTGATTAGGAGATTCCAAATATAAATGCGAGAAAAATATTGAGTATGTTAAACTTTTCCCTCAACCTATCCCACCAATTTGGACTCCACAAGTAAAATTCGATGCCATCACAAATCAACTCAAACTTACACTAATCAACCTTCTTGGAGAATAGAAGGTTCTCCAAAGAAAAACAACCAGCTCTGATACCAACATGATTTGAAAATCGACCAAAAAAATTTTCTTGACCATGAACTCCTATAGGCTTTAAATTCTTTTCCGAACTCACCCCATTAAAATCAACTTTAAGCAATGTAATAATTAAAACACACTACACACAAGTTGATAACGAGTTTGGAAGAATGCCTACATCTCCGGGTTCATCAATAAAACTAATTTATTATCCACTTTAACAACTGCAATTCTAATAAAAAATTACAATCCAAGCAAGATAATATTGAATACAAAATGGAATGAGAACCTTTATCAGATTCGATCTAGTATTCACCTTCATGGTACAATGCCCTATGGCTCCCGATCGGTCTTCCAGACACTATTACGATGCCCTATGGCTCCCCTGGTTGGTCTTCCAGACATGACGTACTCTGAAGTTGTGGCTCAATAAGCCCAAGAATAAGAACCCTCTAAACAAACACTGAGTGACAACATCCCAACTTATGCAGTAGATTCGATCTTATTTTGTAGAATACCCTATGGCTTCAAGTCCAGGCTCCGCAACATCTCCAGTGAGTTGATACAACTCCCATAGTAATGAATACCTCAACGCCTCCATTGCATGATGCTAAGTATTCTTTCATACTATAATGAATGCCTCAATGCCTCCCTTGTGCGGTGTTAAGTCTCCAAATGTCAATGCAGACTACAATCGTCGCCAACGAGATCAATACTAAATAATGACCCTCCTACAAAGCCAATGATCGATGATCCATCCAACATACTTGAGGTTTTGATCTCTACTTTCTTCTTGGTGCTTCTTCACGACCCTTGACTCCACGACATCTCTAGGCTCCAATTTGAGAAGTTTCTTGATCAGTGAGTTAAAATAATACTATCTCCCGAAACATTGTTAAAGATGCATATATTAGTACAATATAGGTCTTATATCTCCCTTATGCTTATATTATTACAATATAGGTCTCAGATGCACCCATAATATTATGATATATGCCAACATAACCATCGTGCCCATACTATTACAATAGAGGCATTGTGCTTATATTATTACGATATAAGCATTTATATCTCTCTATAAAGCCTATAATAAAATAGGGCTTCCATCTCCATAACGCCTCCATGATCATGCCTTCAAACTTCTAGTCATCCTCCTCGGCTTAGGCTTAGAGCATTACTTCAGAGAGAATGGAGCTTCATCTTCATATAATGCCTATATAAATAGGACTTATATATTTAAATGCCTATATAGGCCTTTAATATTTCTAGCTCCATCGTGGCCTTCATAATTCACCAAGGCCTTATAATACTTCTCCAAAATTTTCCTTATATCCTTAAGGATTCATTATACTCCTCGTGTTCTCAAGGCTTGCAATTAAGAAGCTTAAAAATTGGAGAAGCTTGTATTAAGCTCCAAATGAGCTTAGTTTGTGCCTTCTGAGGAAGATTGTGTGTTCGAATGGAGTGAAGAAGTGGATTTTATAGCTAAGAGCAGCCCACATTAAGTGGTTATGAACCACATCCTCCATCACAATTCTAACGAACTCGGTTTTCGATTTGGTATGGCCAACGCGTTTCCAACGGTGAGGTCACAGGATCAAATCTCACGCCTGACTCCTGTGTTCACCATTTTTATCCCATAGTTGACCCCACCACACATCTTTTGAGCATTGCTTCCACCATGCCATGTTTCCTATCGACCAGATTTGACCGCTCCAACCACTACCACATAACCATCCTTCGTTATTGCTAACACCCCGTTGTCCACTTCGGTGCCACATCTTTGCCATTCCCGTCAAGCTTATTGGCCTTCCTCACGGCTTATCCATGACATTTTGGATAATCCCAAATTTTGGGGATAAGACAAGATAAGGCTTTAAATATCCCATCACCTCCAAGTCAAGTTTTCTTAGGCCACGTAGCCAAGCTTTTACCGGCCAAAGAAATAAAATAGCTCACCATATAGCTCAATGGGCTAAATAGTTGACTTTCCCTTGCATGACTCTATTAATAGCTCACCGATTCACAAATAGAACTCACCCCTTAGCTCACTATATATCTCGACTGATTTGGTTGATGGGGAAAATTGGTGGTAGGCCATGTGGTGGCCTGAGTACCCACCATGTGGCTTTTTTATTTTTACTTGATCATCTACCGAAGATGATTTTCCTCGAATGTCAAAGACTGGAGGACTGAAACATCACCCCACACCCATCACCTTCACACAATCTCATTTTTTCCACTTTTTCATGACTCACCAGTTGACCCAGTCCTACTCTAGGTTGACTTCAACTTTGACTAGCCACCATTTGCACGTATGGGCTCTGTTTTCCATGTTCTTGTAGTTGACAAAATATCATAGAGTTGACTTCCACACTTGAGGATCTTGGGAAATTTAGGGAAAAATTTTCCTCCGTAATGTCCTCCAGATCATTAATGCTCAAGAAGTGTGAAAGTTGTCAACGTTTCTTTGGTAGGTTAAAAGCATCTAGATACCTCCCCTTACAAATTGTTTCAATAGAAGCTCCATTTAAACAATTGGGGTTAGATTTCATAGGTGAGATATCATATTCTTCAATTCCAAGTCACATATGGATATTGGTGGCTACTGAATACTTCACCAAGTTGGTTGAATCTATCCCTACTAAGAAGTAAACTCATCAAGTGGTTATGGACTTCATCCTCAATCACATAATCTATAGATTTGGGATCCTGTGAAGTTGGGGCTAATAATTCCACGAGTTTTAGAGAAACCCATTGGAAACAATGTGTCATGAATATGTCATAACCTTGGCCTATGCCTCAAACTAAAATCCCTAAGGAAATGGGAAGGAATAACAAGCAATAAGAATCTACTAAAAATCCACATAAGAACATTAGAAATGAACAAAATAAAGTGGGGTGAGCATCTCAAGTTTTCACTATGGGCAGAAAGAATTACCACTAAAATATTCATTGGTAATATCCCATTTGAGTTGGGTTAAAGTGTCCAAGCCCGTTTTCCCCTTCATTTACAACTATCTACTTATCATTTTATGCAGCAGTTAGAAGGAGGGGAAGGGGTGATTCCTTATGATGCAAGGATCAATCAGATTATATAATTGATGAAGTAAGAAGAAAAACCTAGCAAAGGCATGTTAAGTTCAGGGAGAAGCTCAAGAAAATATTTGATAAAAAGGTTACCCCAAGAAATTTTCATGTGGGGGACCTGGTTCTACTATGCAATAGCATGCATGAAGACAAAGGCAAGCATAGAAAATTTGATTCACTGTGGATGGGTCCTTACTCCATCGAAATTATAATTAGAGAACACACTTTATTCTTGAGGGACTTGGAAGGAAAATTGCTTGAGTTACCTTTCAATTTCAATGGTAGGCATCTTAAACATTTCTTGGATTAAAGGATACCATCATGTGTGTTTTTGTATAGTGTACAATTCGGTTGTCTTTGTTTATTTTTATTTCTTTTTCCTTTTTATTGTTTTGGTCTATAGTGATCATATTTTTCCCATCATTGTTCTATTCATGAGTATTATTTGAACTTGTCCACAAGCCATGACCATCTTGTCTTTTCTGACTCCTTACCCAATGGACTAGGAACTTGGTCCGGGTTTGGTGAAAAAAATTATGGTTCTTGTGGCATCCACGGGGGTTCCCATCCCGAGAATAAGTCGATGTTAGTAATCATTCTAAACCAATATCTAAAACTATATTGAATCTTCCAAAAATTTCCCTTATCCTTGGAACTTTGCTTTACATAAATTTCGTAACACCAGAGAATTCTGTTGTCTAAGAATTAGCTCCTCCCATAATTTTGAAACACTTGTAAATGGGCTTGTCCATTATGCTCTAAGAAATCCAGCAGTACACTAATTCGATATTCCATGGAGTGCATAACTTAGTGTTCAACGAGGTTTTCCCAAATATGTGAAACAACAAAAATCAGCTCATGATTTAGGTGAGATTCTAATACGGTTGGCCTTCCAACATCAAGTCAATGTCATAAGCTAAAGCAAGTCAAAGTACCATGGGTTTCAATCCCGAGAGAGATTTGAATAATTGGATAAGGCCAAAATCCACAAAATAAAGGAAGTGGGCGAGATAATGCTTTAAGTAAAATTGGTCGACTAGTGAAGGATCTAATACCATGGGGTGACCTTTTGTGAAGGATTGAAGAGTGCGACTATGTAACAAAGCCACAACACACTAATTCAATGTTTTGTGGGTGTTCCAAAGGTTAGTGTTTCATAAACTTAAAAATTCACAGGATACTCAAGAATCTACAAACAAGTAAAATGCGGCGGGGTGTTCAAAATATTCAAATATTTCAAAATACCCACTAGGAAGAGAGATATACAAGGAAAATCCGTGGAATGAGTAATGGAACATTTTCACTGTAACTCTTATTACGGGTAACCAAATCATGCAAGATTGATCTTTTTGGAAAGGTATCATTAATAGCTATATTCTAGGGCATAAGGAACACTTGGAAATTCTACAAGTAACTCTTAGAATAGCTATATGAATTAAAGGATCAATTGAAAACTGAGGAAATAAAACATAGATGCATCAATTAAAGTAAACTCAACATAAGAAGTTTGAAATAAATTTGTAACATATGTATATGCTAGGTAAAAATGGGGATTCTATAAGTGCCCCTGCCCTTGAAATTCATATAAATTTTTTTGATATACATATACAAAAAGGATCTTTTTGTAACTATGTATATTGTCAATTTATAACTGCAAACTCCTCTGTAAAGATAGGGAGACGAGCTAACATATTTTTCATCCTAAACTCAAATTCCTTACGGTCTTCAGCACCATAAACATACTATACATCTCCTTTTGATCCATGAGAAATACTCTTGTCCATAAGTTCCTTGATATTTGTCCTTGGGCCTTCCAAAATCTCAATCAATTCCAATTTCTTCCCATAGGAAGAGGCCCATTCACAAAGTTTAAGCCCTCCTGTGAGATATGTCTTGGTACCCTGACGAGTAGCGAGTTTTAGAAGTTACGAGATGACCCAAGTACATCAATTGCCTTAACAGGGAACTAGCTCGGCACATCAATTGGATCAACAGAGACTGGCTTGGATGCACCTACTAGATCAACTGGTCCCCTTTTGCATTTATTCAATGGAGGTAAAGGCACTTCAGGAGCTTTCTCAGAGGTAGATTTCACAGAATATTTTTCAAGAATGGTGAGCCTTTTCTCTATTTTGGATATTCTACGAGAAATTGAGGATATGTCCTCTTGAGGTTTGTCATCAAACACTACATGAACATCAAATGGGATTTCTTTCTTTGTCATCAAACACTACATGAACATTAAAGTTACAAGGTCCTTTGGGCGAAGAAAATTATGAACTAAAATTTGGAATACAGATAAGAAGGGAGTCATTTTGATCAACTTCCTCATCATATCAATCCAAACTATGTTGATAGTTAGTGGTCCCGTGGACTCTTCTTGGTCTTCAACCATTAAAAACATCCTAATGAATTCTTCACTCGGGCCGGAAAGATTAAAGATTTATTGTAAAGCTTTTGAAAAAGTTGTTTGATTGTTTCTCGGTTTTATCTAGGTCATTTCTTGAAAACGGATAAAATTTATTCTTTCACAAGAAAATTCACTTGTAACACTTGAGGGAAGTTGTAAATTCATAAGAAATCAGTGTGAATTTATAGGATGGTGAATCCTAAAGAGGTTTGTGTGAATTATCATATCGAGATTGAATGCAAGATCAATTTTGGATGCTCACGTGGATTTGAAAAAGGGGAAGGCGCAATGATGTCTATAAAAAAATTCTATCGGCTTGATTAAAGGTTTTAGGCAATGGAGGAATACAATTCAAATGAATATCCGTAGTTATTCATTTCCCAAAAAATATTCTCTAAAAGGTAGGTGTCAAATCAATTGGAATAACGACATCAAGGAACAAATAGTTTGTATTTGGGAACATAAGTGATTTTGATAGGA
The DNA here is from genome assembly GCA_018340775.1 of Taxus wallichiana var. yunnanensis. Classification (NCBI taxonomy): domain Eukaryota; kingdom Viridiplantae; phylum Streptophyta; class Pinopsida; order Cupressales; family Taxaceae; genus Taxus; species Taxus wallichiana. Next base: position 866,278,063 of record CM031238.1, read on the forward strand.
TGAAAAAGACAAAAGATGATTGGGAAGCACAAGTGAAATATCTTGCACACGTCCATATCTATAACCAAAAATAGAATCAATTTGATAGCTAACAAAATAATCTTTGCAGTTGAAAGATGTTTTCCAAAGATGGATTTCATTCTTGTGCCTTCTCGGGATTTCTTGCATATGTTTTTTTTTTTTTTTTGGGGGAATCAAAGTGAATTCATAACAAATTTTGTATAAATATGAGGGGTTTTCCTCATATGAAAATGGGGAGATAGTTTTTATCTGATAAGTTGAGAAAAGTTCATTGTAACTCTATAGTTGTATTTTCCATAAATAGAAAGCGTATGAACTTTGAATTACGGAATCCTTATACCAAGTTGGTTTCATTATACATCCATTGGCAATCATTGAAGACATTTAGTCTGTGTGCCCTTGTTAAGGAATGAATAATTTGAAATGAAATATGTTTTTCTATGATTTTTAGTATCATGTATGTTTAATATAGATTAATGAATCCCAACTTCTATTGCAATATTTGTTTCCATTGAATTTATATAATACACTAGATCAGTGCATGGTTTTTGCATTTTTGGTCATTAAATCAATATTTTCTTGTAGCACTTACTTTGAAATATTTGATATGATTGTAAAATCCTTATTTTAACTATCTTGTTGAGTGATTTTTCAGCCTTATAGTGTATTTTTGGCATATGTGTAGACACTAAAATAAGGTCACACTCCCTTTTGGTCCCTCGACAAATAAGCACCCTTCATCACATTCACCTAGCCATGGCCCCCTTCACCTCACTAGTATTAATTTAATTAAATTAATTCATTATCCTCACCATATTTATTATTTAAATATCTTAATTTAGATAATATCCACACAAACACTTCACCCAAACACCTCATCAAGCTAACTCACCTTAAGACCTATTCTTAGCAAGTTACCATAACTAACTAAGACTTACCCAAACCCTAAAAATCAATGCCTACATTCCCTCTAACCACATTCCCGCATGCTCACAAGAAGCTCCCAGTCTAATCCGTAGGATAATGACACAAGATCCGAGGAAATCAGGAGGATATCCCTAAGTTTAGTAAACCTAGAAAATCCTGCCTTGACCAACGTCGGTTACCCCTAACTGTCACTGGTTAAGCCGGACCACCGTCAGTTACCCCTTTTAACCCAAAACAACCTTATTCTCAAGGTTGGAATTTGGAACCTGGAAGTTGGAAGCAAGAAAGTTGACGAGCAAGAACGAGATCTCAAAAGATAATGCATCTTCAGAGAGTCAATTCCAGCAAGAACTCACATCCAAGGAAGGAGATTGAGCATCTTCTCCTGCACATCCATCCCATCCACATTCAAATCTATCTAAGCAAAGAGGAGCGTGCATGTAGCCCATGCAAAAGCTTTTATTTGGTTGGTGATCACTTAAAGCCTCCAAACCCATCATCACACCTCCATCCTTCACACACGGATGTTCAAAAACAAAATCCAAGTAAGTATAACATCATACTTTCCTAGTTATTTTATTTCAGCATTATGTTATCATCCATTGTTTATCTTGCTCCCTATTGACCATCTCCAACACTTTTCATCTCCATAGACCCATTAAAACCTCACCAAAAACCTACTCCAATCACCCATTACCTCATCCCGACCAACCAAAATCCTTTGTGCAATCACAAAGGAGACCAAAACCTCGTTCTGTGACGTTTCCAGATCTCACAGTAACCGGTGCCGATTATACCTAACCGCGGTCGGTCACCCCTGACCAACGTCGGTCTCTATGTTTGTCCACACAACTTTGGACAGAGACATATCCACCTGATTTTACTTCACCCTTACTCACCTGTGACCTACCCGAGACCTTTATCAGACCTACAGAACCTAGAACCAACCATTTGACCTATGGATTCTATTCTAGCTTAGCCGGTTAGATTAGATCTGATTTCTTATTGTGTTTTTAAGTGAGATACCTAAATCATTTAAAAATAACAATAGGATTTACTTTGTTTACAGCATTAATTTGTTTAAAAAGTGGATGATGACCATCTAGGAAGTATCATGCTTCCCAATCTAGCTTACACTAGGCGGTTCACTTTGCCCATATTGTTTAATTCCTTCTAGTGGTCTTGTTTTCATTACGGTGTAGTTCCTCCTAGCCAAAAGGAAGCTCTCACGATAAGTTGTGGATCCGAAAGTCATAAGCGCATAACAACCCAACAACCGACATTTGAACAGGTATTCCTCCTACGCTTGTTACCCTATCTCTGTTTCATCAACAATTCAAAGAAATAATCTAAGGAAAAGGTGAAACATTTTGGCATGCCAGTGGGACCCATCCGGGTTCCTTGCATTTTATTCATTCCTAGGAAAAAATTGTGTGTTTGTTTCCCTTCTAAAAGCGTACACACTAATTTTCTTCCTTGGTAATCCACTCCTTCTTTCTATTTTCTCTAAAGGAAACTTTTCTTTTGGTGTATTTAAAAGAATCATTTCTTCATGTTTTCTGCATTTTAGTGAAAGAGCATCCCTCTTCCTATTCATCTTATTGTGTCATCCAATTTCACATTTTCAATTTGGGTTTTAAAATCATTACATTTCATTTTGATTTCCTGCATTAGCTCACATTAATTGAGGGCAACCTAGATCTTTGGAAGTCATTACCAGCTAATGGTTGACAAACAAATCATAGAAAAGCACTTCTATCCTTTTATTTTTCTTTGAGTCTTACCAAACCACACAAAAATTCAAATACATACATTCTTAAAAACATCTTCCATGGAAGAAGTCGTAGGTGATCACACGATCATGGCATAGTGGGCACCCACTCGTTACTCTGTTGAGTCATACTTAAGAGTGTAGCCCGCCCCCACCATAACAAACTCAAAACCTCATCCTTTACATCTTCTTCTTTGTAGGAAGCCATCCTCACCAAAAACTCTATTTCACAATTCATGTGTCGGTCCACTAAATAGCACAAGCTAAATGAACATAATAGAAAAGAGCACTCTTAGGATTGCAATTTCTTAGTGTTTCTTCTTGGTTTGTGTTTTGAGGTGAAAGATCACGTTCATCACTTTTTGTTCATCTTTTCACACTCCTCATCATAGCTAGTGTATTTTGGCTTCACCGAGTGTGCTGGGCCATATCACCATCATTCCCAAAATTTTGGGTCTGATTCCACATCAAATTCTAATTCACAACTACTTTTTCTCATCACTGTTTCAATTTCACAGTAACCGTCATCGATTACCTCTAACCGCCATCGGTTAAACACAACCGACGTCGGTTCCAGGTCATTTTGCTAACCTATTCAAAAGGAAATTCTCACTTCACTTTCTTCCACTTTCCACGGTCTCTATCATTGTCACCTTTTCCATTGACGTTTTACACATCCCCAGATTTGGCATACTTGTTAGATTTTTCCTTCTACCTCCTCCGATTACTCACTACTTATTTTTCCACGATGGCGCGGTGATTACCCCGACCGACGCGTCGGTTTTCCCTAACCGGCATCGCTTAGATTGTTTTATATTCCACCCACTTTGTTATTCGTCATCCATTTTTATCACCAGATTCACATGTTCCTGCTATTCTCTGTATCATTTACAGAGAAGCACCTCCACCCGATCAGTACTAGTTCACATGTTCTTGACACAAGACAAGCGAACTCCCTCATGTTCCATGCCAGTCGCCAACTGCTCCCACCTAGTCCTTTACCTCCCTCTATTTTATCACCAGCCATGGATCCCATCCAACCTACCAATATCACTACCGGAGATGAGGAGTTCACATGACTCCTTGACCAGAACCCTGTTGCCTTGCAGTTTTACCTCTCCCATTCATCCACTCGAGATGCCTTGGGTCAGTTGATATATGGCATGCCCATATCTATCCCCCCGAAACTTGCACCCACTTCCGCCTCAGCCCCATCTGGCTCCGTGCTACCTGCTTCCACTTTACCCCCAGTTTTTTCGTAGTTAGGTTCTATACCCTTATGACCGCCACATTTTTACACTGTAGCACCCATTACATCCACCATACCCTCGGTAACTACCCCAAACATGACCTCATCCACCCCTAATGTCTCATACATACCCGTAGCTATGTTCCCACCTCCAGTGTTAGTGACCCCTACCCCATTTCAGAACGTAGTTCTTTCCATTCCATAATCACTAGCCCCTATTGCCACTAGGGTTACCACGACCCTTCCTCCCCCATATACATACTACCAACAACCGCCTGTTTCATCTATTGTTCATTCCAGGTATGTACCCCTATTTCATTGCCTTCTTCTACACCACCTTACATGGAAGCCCCATACACTGGAATGCCCCACCCATTATACATCCAAAACCAACCTCCTCATGCTATAGGAGGCATCTAATCATCACAACCCACTAATGACCTAATTAGATTGATGATGGATAAGATGCAAACTCTTTTGGAGGCGTCGGTTTCTAGCTCCCGTAACACTCTCACTTACGATGAGATTTGGAATGAGCCTATTCACCCATCCATTCCCATCTGTTCATACCTGTGCTTTGGGAAATGCCTAAATTCAACTACTTCGATAGTAAGGAATACCCACAACAAGCATTTGCGCTTGTTTAAACATGGATGTTATTTGATTGCTCATGATGATGCCTTACTTCTTAGAACTTTTCCCATGTCCCTCACTAGACCAACATTAGATTGGTATATTGGGTTACCCAAACACTCCATATTTTCATTCAATCGTAGCCCAAGCTTTCTTGGATCATTTTTCTATCAACGTCGCCAAGAAAGTTACCATGACTGGTCTATATTCCACATGTCAATACGAGGATGAATCTATCGCAGATTTTATCACTCACTGGTGCAGCCTGATCAATCAACTTACCTTTCAACTGCCACAAACTGAACTCATCGAGCTCTTCACACGAGCTTGCGCTAGACACATCTCCACGACTTGCGGGTCCAAACTTTCAAAACATTCAATGAGGCATTTACTATGGCACAAAAGTTAGAAATTCAGGCTATCAAAGAGAAGAAAATCCAATTACGAAATAATAATTCAACATTCAAGTCGAATGAAACCTCTTCTTCTTCCAAACCACCAATCAATTATTCAAAAGCTAAAGGTACCGCTAACGTAGTGGTACTCAACGCCGGCCCAGCTCATCCATCTAATCAAGTCACACCCTCATCTAATCTATCACCCGTCACAGGTCTTTTCGATTCGGACAAGAGTAGTGAAATATATACCCCAATTAGGGAACCTTACTCTTGTTTTAGAAAATTTGATCAAAGTGCGCCATCACCCTTCCACCCATAAAACCACACACTAGTTTTGACCCTTCTCGCCCCATGCCCGCGTGGTATAAGGAACAATATTTTTGTAACTATCATCGAGTGAAAGGTCATAGTGATGGTAACTACATCACTTTTAAGAATATTGTTCAGAAATGCTCAAGAAAGGTGAATTGATGTGGATAATCCCAACGCCACCCCCAACCAAAATTTACAAATCTTTAAAAAACCATTTCCCAATCATGCCCCTTCATCCAATCAAACAGGTGAGACATCCACTCATGATACCCATACTCATGAGGTTCATGCGATCTTTAACGAGGTACTTGTTACATCTCAATTACCTCACATCCCTTCCATAGAGGAAATCCTATCCTGAAACCCTCCTTCCACGTCTGAACCAACCATCATTATTCCTTCACCAATAGAAGAACACCCTTCATCACCTATAGAGGAGTCTTCTGCTGATATTGAGACCATCTCACCCCTGGCTTCTCCACTTAGCAATCCTTTACCTACCATACCTCCATCCGTAGAGGAGCACCCATTACCTCCTCCACCTATAGAGGAGCACCCATTACCTCCTCCACCCACAGAGGAGCACCTATCAGTTCCTCCACTCATAAAGGAACTCCCATTATCCCTTCCACCCATCATAGACCGGTGGGGATACCTCTGCCTCTTGGTGAACATTCTCCATCCACTACCCGACATCCAACAGACCTACTTTCAGCTCTCTTACCCATGGAAGCTGAAGCCAGCCGATTCCCCGTCTCTAAGATACATGTTACAGGAATTCCCATTAGGTCTTCACCAACTCCATCCAAAAATATGCCATTCTCAGGTTTGGCTGATCAGTTAGAGTATGTGGATAGAGCTTTGTTATGGGGGCGCCTCTTACTCCTGTCTCAACACAAATGTAGAAATCCCTCGATGACACCTCCACTATCTACCCAAACATATTTCCACCCATCAAACCAAATACAACCACTATTGTTGCAACCCCTTCTACGATACCCGTTAGCACTCACACCACACCCTTACCCATAACCCGACCTATGCCTAAACCCAAACCCATACCCACACATTTACCTCCACTAAACTTATTACCACTTTAGGGGTCACCCCACCACCAACCTTACTCATCCAACTATTAAACTAGATTTAGCTACATCCTCCACATTAAAACCACAACTACTCTACACCCAAACTAAAGAAACAAACTCATCAACCTCATACCCCTACCGCACCAATCACACCCACACTTGTCCCATCTGCCTTAAGACCTCAGCTGCCCAATATGGTCAAGCACCCCTCACCCATTCATAACCCAATAACACAACAACCCATTCCTTCCTCACAAATTCCTAACCTACCCAGGCACACAACACGACTCATACCCGCACCTGCAGCCTCTTTACCACCAATACCTCCGATACCTTCAGTCATTGCTTCACTATCTACTACACTTCAGTCATTGTCCCTCACACCCCACACATGACCTGCATCATCTACCTTCATAGCACCTGTTATTCCCATGGGTAACTCGCCCTCTTCCTCCATCTTCTTTTCCTCATAGACCTCGTACAACCACATCACCTTTACCCAGAAGGTGCACCCCAATAAAAACCCATTACCACACAACAAGGTGGTCAAAACAAAACCACACCCTCCTACCCATCCATCTACTATAACCCTACCCAAATGAACCCGGCCGATACCTCAAACCACACCGATGCCTAAACCAATAGCTCGACTTTTCCTATAAATCCAAAAACAATTCCCGCAACTAGCCACCTACACCCAAACCCACATTTACTTCCCATTGTGATCCACTAGCAGGGTCTTATGCCAAAATTTTAACCAACCTCCTCGAGACTTGTTATCACCTTACTGCCCACTCCGACCTTACCCCCTTAAACCCAAGCCAAAAGGGTTTGATGATACTAAAATTTGTGCATACCATCGTGTGCTAGGGCATGATGTGGAGAACTATAAGGCCTTGAAAACCATCCTTATCCAATTGTGTCCACTAGAAACCAACTTTGACGATGACGACCTTCTGGACGAGGACCCTGCTTCACCTACACCCATTCCCACATTACCCACTCAACAACCACAACCTCCACCCTCACAGCTCCTAGAACCACACACAAAATTTGAAATTAACATGGTTCGCATTAGAGAACTTGCCACACCACCACCCAAATGTCGCTGCGCCCAACTAACCTCACAGGGCTTTTCTCCTCCCGTAGGTTTTTTCCCTTCATGTCATTATACCACTTACCCTACACCCTCTCCATTTGACAAATTCCCTCAAATCAACATGGTACATCACTACACGTGCGCAGAAGGGTAAAGAAAATGTAGTTGACCCACCAACCAATCCTATCCCCAACATACCATCTGCACCCATACCTAAGATAAATATCCACAGTACCCCATACCCCATTTCTAATGGCGTCACACATTGCGCCATGCTCAAAAAATTACACCAATCTCCACTCAAAATTTCTTTATATGACCTCATCCAAACCTCATAATCCCATCGTCAAGCCCTCATGGAGGTTCTTTAATCTATTAAGGTTTTACTCAATGAGCCTACACACGTAGCCTCCATTATCACACCCCATCATGTAGCCTCCCTCACCACATTACCACCTTCATCCTCACCTCACCTTGTTCACCAAGTGGCCTCCCTCAGCTTCTCAGAGACAGAGATCGTGCCATACCAAAATGATGACCCAGACCCAGCCCTCTTCATCTTTATACACATTGATGACATACGGTACACCGTGTGATGATTGATGGAGGCACTAGCATTAACATCATTTAATCCCATGCATTTTCTCAAATGCACATACCTAACAATTGCATGCACAAACATCCGGTCATGTTGTGTTCATTCAATGACACTATTACCTCCACACTAGAGCCTTTCATCCTTCACATTTATGTGGGCCCCCACACTGTTCTAGAATTGTTTTATGTTTTAGAGGGGGAATTTCAATATAACTTGTTGCTTGGTAGACCCTGGATCCATGTCATGGGTTACGTTCCTTCCACTTTGCATCATTGTGTAAAGTTTGAACACAAAGGACACACTTATACCATTCCAACTGACCCATCACCTTTCAAAACATGCAACATGCTTTACCAACCCAACGATGTACTCATACCGGTCAAGCCGTCTACTTCCGCAACCAATACCACTTCACCTACACCTACACCCACACCTACCAATACAGTTGTTTTTCACCGCACATGCCTCCACCACGCTACTACGCTGCTTTATAACCTCCATGGCTGACCCATTAGCTTCCTAATCTGTTAACACCACCTCCACATTGACCTCCGATACATCATCCATACCAGACTTCCCATACATACCAACCACTGATCCTTGGAAGGTGTTTTTAATGCCTCACTGCGGGAGTACCACCTATATAGTGTTAACACCTTCCTTACTCCACATGAGTATGGAAGCCTTCACCAACACCCTCACTATGATCACCGTATAGGAGAACACCTCCTTTATGGTCCTCCTCATCTTCGTACTAGTCTCACCTATGGGGGACTTGATACTACCACCTACACACCTGAACCACCATCACAGCCTTGCCCATTTTCCGCTGACTTCCAATCACTTACCAATCACCATTTCACCCACACCTTCCCCTTGCACATGCTATGTGTGGAAGGTTTTTGGTTTTGGCTTCTACGAGCAAGGTCATCATACCATTATTCCATGTACCACCTCGCAAATATAATGACCATAGTGGTATCAGCTTCCCTGAACCTCCTACCAAACAGGCCCGCATTGAACTCATTATAGACCCTAGCCCTTCTCCACCTTCATCACCACTCTCACCAACAGAGTCAATGGATCCTAAATCTATCCCTCCTAACTATTTTTTTCATAAACACCATTTCCTTAGGACCTCTAACTTATCGACGCAAAGGTGAGGCCCCTTCCACTCTTCCATTCCTGTATCTTGAGATGATCGATGATGACACACCGACCATTAACGTCATTCAATGTCAAGATGATGAATCCATACTCACCTACCTTGGTGCAGAAGACTCATATATTCATCGGTCGTTACCCTCTGAGATGCAAACCATGTTGAATGAATCAACTATCGAGATCAACATTCATACTTAGGATGACCCGCACATCCTAAAGATCGGACAATCTTTAGATGTTGTTGAACAGGAAGCCATCACTTCTTTTCTCTGAGATCATAACCACGCTTTTGCTTGGTCTTATGCATACATGCCCAGTATTGACCCCACCATAGTGGTCCACAATATCATAACCATTCCCGATGCCAAACCTATCAAACAAAAGTTGAGGAAAATGCACCCTTGCATTTCTCTTCTCATCAAAGAAGAAATTCAGTGCCTTCTTTTCGTTTCCTTCATCTTACCCATTGATTATCCTCATTGGATTTCTAACATTGTCCATGTTACTAAAGCAACAAGGGGACTCCACATTTATATGGACTTCCGGGACCTCAACCTCACCTGCCCAAAAGATGATTTTCCCTTGCCCGGTATTGATCAATTGGTTTACCTTACCGCAGGTCATGAGATGCTCTCCCTCGTGGATGGTTTCTCGTGTTATAACCAAATTTTTCTTACCCTAGAAGATCAGAACAAGACCACATTCATTACCCCTTGGGGGACCTTTTGCTATCGAGTAATGCCTTTTGGCCTCAAAAACAACTTTGGTGCTACATATTAGTGTGTTATGACTTACATCTTCCATGATATCATGCATCGCATATTGGAAGATTATTACATGGATGATCTCTTGGCCAAATCTAAACACCGCGCCGAGCACATCGTTGTCCTCAAAACAATCTTTGATTGCCTCATTAAATATTGTGTCTTCCTTCAACCTAAAAAATGTGTCTTCGTGGTTCTCTCAAGAAAGCTCCTGGGATTTATCGTTTCCTTACGTGGTATAGAAGTTAACCCTACTAAAGTCAAGGCCATTCTGGACATGCCTCCACCCACAAACCTCAAACAACTCTGTAGCCTGCAAGGTAAATTGCAATCCATTCACCATTTCATTTCACAATTATCTGATCGGTGTCAACCATTTCATCATCTACTTAGGAAGGATGTCTCCTTTAAATGGGATGATGACTGTCACAAAGATTTTGAGGCCCTAAAACAATACCTTCTCTAACCACCCATACTCATTCCACCTAAAGACGATTAACCCTTTTACCCATACATATCAGCTATCGATCACTCCTTAGGGGATATGCTCGCTCATCATGATGAACAACATAGGGAGCAGGTAGTTTATTACATAAGCCGTACTCTTTTGGACTATGAAACCCAATACAACCACCCTGAAAAAATTTTCTTAGCCTTATTTTTTGTTGCCACCAAACTCCGCCATTACCTACTAAACCACAAAACCTATGTTGTGACTAACATCGACCCTTTACACATCATGTACACTAAACCTTATCAAAATCAGTGCACCGCACAATGGCTTATGCTTTTAGTTGATCTTGACCTCGAATTCATTCACCAAAAGTCCATTAAGGGCCAAGCTATCGCTGACCAACTGGCTAACACACCTATTTTGGGGACCACCCTCTAATTTTGACTTTCCCAATGAGTCAATTGTTACCCTTTCCTGGATGAACCCCTTACCAAATGACATTGTTCTTGATGGTTCCAAATGTCAACGTCGAGGTGGGGCTGGTGTTATCCTCATCCCTCTGGATGGTGAACCCATGCCCTTATCTTTCAAACTAGACTTTGAATGCACCAACAATATTGCAAGTACAAAGTGCTCATACTAGGTCTCAAAACCACCTATGCTCTCGATGTCAAATCAATCCACATCTTTGGTGATTCACATTGGTCATAAACCAAGTCAATGGTATGTACCAATTTCATAAGGAGATACTTTCATGTAGATATACTTTTGACCACCTTTGATCATTACACCCTTGAAACCATCCCATAGTCAACCAACAAATTTGTAGACACTATGGCTTGCTTAGCTTCCCAAATACACCGCTTCCCTACCAATTCCAAAATATTTTCACTTGTACAACACCTCCATTCACCTTCTTATTTACATCACAATGTTTACTGCAATCGGAAATGAAACCCCTGACCCAAGTGACATTTGCTATAAACAATACTCCGACTACCTTTTCCTCTCCATCTTACCACTTGATCTCACCCATAATGGACAATGCGCCTTCCTTAAAAAGGTCTCTCGTTTCGTCATTCTAGGGGGACTCCTCTATAAGCGTGGCTTTGATGGTATTCTCTTACAATGCCTCACAAGTTCTGAAATTCCTTATACCATCAAGGAGGTTCATGATGGCATATGTGGAGGTCACTTTAGTGGCCTTTTTGTTGCTAAGTGTATTCTTAACCTAGGCTATTACTGGTTGACCCTTAACCATGATTGTTGCGACTATGTCAAGAAGCTGCGTGAAATGTCAACAACATTCCAACCTTCATCATACACCCAGTCATGCCTTACAGGTCGCTCATGACCTTTGGCCCTTCTCTCAATGGGGTTTGGATCTTGTCGGAGAAATCAATCCTCATTCTTCCCAATGCCATCAATGGATCATAACCGCTACCAAATACTACACAAAATGGGTGGAAGCCATACCACTCATCTCCATGAAAGCCAAGAAAATATGTGAGTTCATTAACCATCACATCATTTATCACTTTGGTGTCCCTCATTGCCTCATCACTGACAATGGAAAAAAATTCAAAAACAAAACACTGAAAAAACTTTATGACGCCTTCGGCATTCAACTTAGTTTCCCTCACCTTATTACCCACAAACCAACGACCAATCCAAATCCACTAACAAAACCCTCAATAAAATTCTCATGAAATTGGTTGACGATACTGGGAAGGATTGGCATATGCACATTCCTTTTGCTCTATGGGCATATCGCACTAGTATTCTCACTTCCACTGCGGCTACACCCTTTTCACTGGTCTATGGTACCGAGGCCATTATGCCTCTCAAAGTCTAGATCCCCTCACTCCCCATTTCCCTCCATGACATGCTTATTGATGATGAATTTCATCGGGACTACTTAGCACAATTGGAGTTATTAGATGAACGTCATCTTAACGCTCTGAATCACTTTCAGTTTATCAACAACATATCAAACGTGCTTATGACAAACATTTTCATGATCAAACCTTCCAGTCGGTGACCTTGTTTTGAAATAAAATCAACACATAACCAAAGTAGAGAAAAGCACACGGGAAAATTTTCTCCTAAAATTGGCTTGGACCATACATCGTAACACATACCTATGGATCGGGTGCCTATTGTTTATCCTCGGTTGAGGGTAAACCCGAACTGAGCCCCTCGATGCCTTACATCTTCAACCATTCTACTATTGACCTCTAGTCCTACATCACTATTTTATCCAGTTCATGCTCATCCCTTGAGTGCCATTTACCTTTTCCACACCTCATCTCCAGACTAAATAGGGATCATGTGATTACCCGACACCCCTTTTCCTTTTCTTAAATATGTGCACCACAGCTCTGCACATGGCATGATTCTCATGGATAATTTTCATCTTCTTTTAGATGATATCCCATGGTCATTCACCCTTTCCTTCTCAACAAGAACCAAATGCTTCGTTTTAGTCTCGTCCATGACTTAAAAGCCAAAAAAACAAAAAAAAAGATGAATCCCTCAAAAGGACATCTTCCACCCTCAATTGTCACTATAAGTAGACTGCTCCCTCGAAGGACAACTATAAAAATCTCACAACTCTCTATAAATTTTTTCCAAAAAGAAGACTTTTTTTTCTCAAAATCAAAATTCGAAGCTTCCCGTATCGATCGACTTCACAAAGACCTCAAGGAGACATATACTCATCCCGCTTAGACTTCCCGCATCGATCGGTCTATCTACAAAGTTAAAAAGAAAAGAAAAAAATAAAAATAAGCTTTTTCGTCATGGACGTGCCTATTGTGATCTTGGTTCTATTTCCTAAGGCATTCTACTTCCCATTTTATGACCCAATTACCTGCACCTCTCTACCCATTGTCTTTTCACTTCATACCTCAAGGGACCTGCTAAACCTATGACATTTGGTGATCATGTGACTCTTCATCACTCTTAGAATTATCAATCATGTAATGTCTTTAGGGTCTTACGTTCATTAGATTATCTATAGATGTGTTTCATACGTTTTGATCCTTACCAATCGGGTGGCTTTCTTGCCCCCTCTTATCTTTTCTCTTCTTCATCACCTTTTGATTTTCTTATACAGGACTTAGTCCTCGATGCTTACCTTTTGGGGTCATCCTCCCCTTTCGCCATAGTCACCCTCACCTGCAACATTTTTACTATCATCTACCTCCACCTATTAAACCCAAACCCACAACATGACCACAAACCTACCAACTCATTTTCATATTCTTCCCTAGCTTATGGGAGAACTACATCGGTCTGAGGTCCCTTTTCACTAGGACTATGTAGGTAGCACTTCCAGGGCATGGGGCCCTGGAAGGTTAGCTCAACCATTCTTTACCCTAACCATTTTCCCCACCTTTTACCTGATTTCCTATTCATATCAAAAAACCTCAACATCTAAACCATATACCACATAACTTTTACCACTTATATTATTTCACATTTTCATACATAACCAACATTTTCCACATTTTACACTATCTCATGCATTTATATTACCATTTGTTATCAAAATACTAAAATAACTCAACCATGCCTAACAACTTAACTCAACCATGCCTAACAACCTAACTTAACCATGCCTAAACCAACTAACTCAACCATGCCTAAACCAACCTAACTCATCCATGCCTAAACCGACTTGACTCATCCATGCCTAAACCAACCTGACTCGATCCATGCCTATGACCTTACTCATCCATGCCTAAACCGCCTAACTTGAACCATGCCTATGACTTGAATCATCCATGCCTAAACCGACTTTGACTCGATCCATGCCTATGACCGACTCTATCATGCCTAACTCATCTATTTTCCATCCATATCATAATAAAGTAAAACTCATACACATCACAACAACATCACCTTCATATCATCTATCTCCTCATATATACATGTGTGTATCAATACAATGTATACCCATATCACATAAATTTGTATCTCAATATACATGCATGTCTCATCATGGCCATCATCTCAAAAATGTCGGCACGCAAGCTGATATAAATTACAAAATGTCATTGGCACGTAGGTCGGTCTCATATATACAAAAAGTATGAATGAATCGATACTGAAATGTCTTGACTCATTAGCTTGCGGTATCATGTACAAAAATAACTACAATATCTCTTCGGCACACAGGCCAATCTCATATATCATACATACAAAAATGACTCGGCACACAAGCCGGTCCACAACAAGTCAATCATCTCCCCATCTGATGTTGGGAATTCTCCCTGTGCCTATGTCTCTCCTGACCCCTCTACCACACCTATCTGGGGCCTAGCACCTACCTCACCTCTTGCTTTGATGGCCCTCACTTGGGGCTGGCCTCTACACACTAGTGGCCTCACCACGACCCTATCCTCTGGGATTTTCGACCCCTGTACTCTCCACACTGTGAGTGTGGGATCTAGTCCTCTCACTAGAGGCCTGTTGTGCTCTGTACTCGGCATAGGAGGGCACATCTAGCCCGGCAGCTAACAAATGATCCTGGTAATACCGTGCCTCTCCTAAGGCATCTCTAAACCTGGCCATGGGCACTGTCTGTGGAGGTGTCATGGGTCCTGCTACCTATGTGGGTACCTGTATAATGGGACCTTGTCCTTGAACTGCATTGAGCCTGTCTTTGTACTAGAACTGATTCACCCGGAATCTTTACTGTGCCTATAGCTAGGTTTGCAGGGTAGTAATTTGTGTACATACTGCTCTGCCCACTGGCCCTATAGACCCATAACCTACCCCTGCATTATGGCCAACTAGCCCTATAAAGCATGCACCTGCACCTGTAGGGTGGATATCTACCCTCCATCTCTGCCTAGCTCCTCTCCATCTCCATCTCCTCCTACCTCCACTGCGGTACACCACCTACTGCCTTACACGAGCTGCAACGTCGTTATCTCGGCTGTAATGTGGAAACATGTGCCTCTGTACCTGTCAGTTGCCCCTACATGATCCCAAGCTATGTCACCAAAGTAGCCACACTACCTTTGTAGGGCGTTGGTTGCCACCGCCTCGGTGGTACGGCTCTCAGCTATGCCACCCACCACTACCTATACCCATCTACAACCCCAGCATCATCAATCCCGAGCCATCTCCAAGTTTCTCCTCATGTCCGATCAGAGACTATGGGTCATGGTGGAGACATAGGTCTCTCCACATCATCTCTCCAGTACTAAGGGACCGGAGGCGGTATACCCTGGACTAATCCAAACTAGTGTCTAACCCACTCTATGGGTATCTCGATCATGCTTCCCTGCTCTCCTCCCCTCTATCCACAAATGTATCTGTAGCCCAGCTAGCTCTGTGGCCATCTGTCTATATGAAGGGAAGCCCACATATGGCCTCCAAATGATGTCCACCCCGAACAACCCCTCCAACAACCTCCTATAATAAGCTACATCATGCATAGCTCTGGCACCTCGGGCCTCTCCCATAGCTAATACCCACTTCCTGTACCCCACTCTCAAAACTCTCTATGGGAATGCATATGCAGGGCATCCCCACTGGTCGAACACAAACAATGTGCTCGTATGCCCAACAATGTAGTAGTACGATGCGATGAGATGTTGAACCTCCACGATCGCCCATAGGCCCATAGCTCTCTATACAACTATGTCGTGTCAGTGCCCATGTGAATCGTGTCCGATGTATCATCATGTCATGGAGAACCCCCATCAATGACCTCAGGAATCTCCCCCCCTCTATATCTAGCAGTGTGAAACAGACACTGCCTCCATCACAAGTACCACTACCCTCATCTCCTCTTGATGAGCTCTATACATCGCTCCATAGCTCATGTTATCACTATGGAACATCGTGTGCCTGCTACACCCTCACCAAAAATGGGTGCCAGTAACTCCTCAGGTGCTTCTGAAGAGATAGAATAAACCTGGGCCCCCAATATGGGCAACCACAGGATCCTGTAGATGTCCTCTAGGGTGACCGTCATCTCACCCGTCGGCAAATGGAAGGTATTGGTCGCCGAGTCCCATCTATTGATGAGGGCAACCATAAGACTTGCCTCTCGGACTACATGCTTTGGTAAAGCACCTCACCCTATCGATCCCACCTCTGCCACATGCCACCACTCCACTTGCGTCGTGCTCACCTGTACTCTCAATAATAAGGGTGGTACCCATGCTCTCATCTGCAGCTCGTCTCTCACCTGAATCCCACAAAACTAATGTATTAGTCCACCTTCCCCTCTTACCTTATTTTTAATCCATCTACCCAAACTTATCTACCCTACCCTCAACCACACCTACCCAAACCCATCTGCCTTACCTATCTACCCTCACCCTCACCCACACCTACCCAAACCCATCCACCCGACACTACCTACCCTACCCTCACCTGTGACCCACCCTCACCCTTTACCCACCTACCCTACTTTCTCACCCTAACCCCTTCCCCTCTCACCCACCTTCTTTCCCACCCTACCCTTACTCTCTTCCCTTTTTTATCCCAATTTCCACTTAGGAATAAGCCGACCCGGTTTCCCTTAATCGACCACGATCTCTCTTTAACCAAAGCTTTTGTCAACATTCTTGTGACCGCACCGATTGCTACCCATTGACGTTGGCCACAAGTCGACCGACGTTGGTCATTGTTGCCCCACCACCCCGACTTTCCAACCCTACTTTTTCCCTTCCTCAACATTCTACCCACCCAAATCCCTCTTTACACCCTTAATTGTTCCTACATTACCCTTTTTCCCTACCCCTTACCATCCACTATTACCTTTTCCCTCTCTTTTTCCCATTTTGAAATTCTTTCCCCAACCCCCATTTTTTTATATTTTCTACATCTTACATCAAATTAACTCAAAAATCAAAACCAAAGGTTCAAATCCTACCTGATCTCATGCTTGCCATCATGGTGGCACCTCCGGTCTCCATGCCACTCCTCTCGAGCCCTCTCCGGCCTCTGCCATCCTCAAATGAACAACCACTCCTCGGCCTCACGACAGTAAGCCACTTTGATCTCACGGGTCCCACTCTCACCCAATCAATCTCACCTATGTGGCTCACCAACCAAGCTCTCTGTTGTACTCTTTTGTCCTATTCCTCTTTTCTATCTTCTTGTCCTTTTCTCCTTTTTCCAAATGCACAACTGACTTTTCAAATGCGGGTTTTCCACTTTTTATACCCTACCCAACCCGACCGATGTCGGTTAACCCTTGACCATTGTTGGTCTTCTACCCTAGACTACCGCCATCGGTTACCCTACACCGTCATCGGTTCATTATGACTGATGTCGGTTACCCTACATACTCATTGCCCTCACATTTACCTCATTTTCCTTACCTCCTCTTTCTTTTGCCTCCCCTACACCTATCTCTGGACCACTTTACCTTCACCTCTGGCCCTCCACCCTCTTCAACCTCCTCACATCCACTATTGATGCCTTATTATTTTACTACCTTGGCCTTACCCATGCCGTGACCTAGATATTTGGACCTGGACCATCGCTAGTGACATTTTTACCTCATGTGTCCGCTATACCTTGTGGCACTTTATTACTGTGTTGTTGACCTAATGACCTTACCTAGCCTATTCATGTGACCATTTATCCTGACCCTACCTTTGGTGTACTGGAACATACCTAAATGTTCCTGCACCTAACCTACATTGTGTTTCTTGACCTTATCCTATACCTTGGATACCAGATTCACTTCACCCTTGTTTGGATAAACCTATCGACTTTAGACAATGTAGAGTTTGCCTGCTCTTCAACTTGGTAGTGTGTTGAAGTTTATATATGTACGTGTGTTTGATTTGTTGCTACCTTTGACCACGACCCATTACCTAAATCACCCGAGTAGACCTTTCACCCTCTTCCCCTACAGGTTGTTTACCTTTTCCTCACATTTACCTTTTATCAAACCACTCACCGCTTGCCCAGTACCATTTCCCGCTTCATCAATTCTGGTTTGAGGGGATCACCTTCACCCCCACATGGGGCAACCACATCTTATTTTTGTTAGCATCGCTTACCAATACAAGCTACTGCAACAAAAGGGGGAAAATGTAGACACTAAAATTAGGTCACACTCCCCTTTGGTCCTCGACAAATAAGCACCCTTCATCACATTCACCTAGCCATAGCCCCTTCACCTCACTAGTATTAATTTAATTAAATTAATTCATTATCCTCACCATATTTATTATTTAAATATCTTAATTTAGATAATATCCACACAAACACTTCACCCAGACACCTCATCAAGCTAACTCACCTTAAGACCTATTCTTAGCAAGTTACCATAACTAACTAAGACTTACCCAAACCCTAAAAATCAATGCCTACATTCCCTCTAACCACATTCCCGCATGCTCACAAGAAGCTCCTAGTCTAATCCATGGGATAATGACACAAGATCCGAGGAAATCAAGAGGATCTCCCCTAAGTTTAGTAAACCTAGAAAATCCCACCTTGACTGATGTCGGTTACCCCTAACCGTCATATGTTAAGCCGGACTCACCGTTTACCCATTTTAACCCAAAACAACCTTATTCTTAAGGTTGGAATTTGGAACCTGGAAGTTGGAAGCAAGAAATTTGACAAGCAAGAATGAGATCTCAAAAGATAACGCATCTTCAGAGAGTCAATTCCAGCAAGAACTCACATCCAAGGAGATTGAGCATCTTCTCCTGCACATCCATCCCAGCCACATTTGGATCTATCTAAGCAAAGAGGAGCGTGCATGCATCCCATGTAGAAGATTTTCTTCAGTTGGTGATCACTTGCAGCCTCCAAACCCATCATCAACACCTCCATCCTTCACACACAGATGTTCAAAAATGAAATCCAAGTAAGTACAACATCATACTTTCCTAGTTATTTCATTTTATCATTATTTTATCATCCATTGTTTATCTTGCTCCCTATTGACCATCTCCAACACTTTTCATCTCCATAGACCCATTAAAACCTCACCAAAAACCTACTCCAATCACCCATTATCTTGTCCCGACCAACCAAAATCCTTTGTGCAATCACAAAGGAGACCAAAACTCCATTCTGTGATGTTTCTAGATCTCATAGTAACCGGCGCCAGTTATACCTAACAGCGGTTGGTCACCCCTGACTGACGTCGGTCTCTATGTTTTCCCACACAACATTAGACAGAGACCTATCCACCTGATTTTACTTCACCCTCACTCACCTGTGTCCTACACGAGATCTTTATTAGACTGCAAAACCCAAAACCAACCATTTGACCTGTGGATTCTATTCTAGCTTAGCCGGTTAGATTAGATTTGTTTTCTTATTGTGTTTTTAAGTGATATACCTAAATAATTTTAAACTAACAATAGGATTTACTTTTTTTGCAACATTAATTTGTTTAAAACAATGGATGACACCATCTAGGAAGTATCATACTTCCCGAATCTAGCTTACGCTAGGCAGTTCATCGCCCATATTGTTTAATTCCTTCGGCGTTCTAGTTTTCATTACAGGTAGTTCCTCCTAGCCAAAAGGAAGCTCTCACGATCAGCTGTGGATTTGAAATTCATACGCCCACAACAACCCATCAATTGAAATTTGAACTGGTATTCCTCCTACGTCCGTTACCCTATTTGTTTCGTCAACAATTCAAACAAATGATCTAAGGAAAAGGTGAAACAGTATGAAAGTAAAAGCAATGAGGATTTTTAGAACTCTCACATGAGCATCTATGTTGAGTGTTTTGAAGATTGTGTTGGATATATTTTTATTGATTTTGTATCAATGAATGTGAATCTTTCCTATAAGTTGTTACTTAATTCTTAATTTCACTATGTTTTCATAAAAGTATGAACTACGAGTAATTATTGATACATTGTTTCAAAGAATTGACTATCATTTATTCCCCCATTTTCCATAAAAGAACCTATCTCACCACCCTACCATTGCTACCATAACTATTAAATATAATCTACCATACTTGTGTTCTAATCTAGGCATCCCTAAAAATATGTTACATCAATTAATGCACAAAGAACTAAGTTCCACTATCTTTAGTAACCTTTGTATGAGACACCGAGTATATTCAATATCCTGTTACAACTCTTGTGAGTAGAAATTGGTTTTCATGGCCATAATCATCTCGAGATTGACCCATCATTTGCAAATCAAGAAGAACATATTGCAGAATTTTCTTCTTCCATTCAAGTTACATTAAGGGTCTTCTCACCCTCGTTTAGGAAATACCAAATGTAGCATGATTAGACCATCCCTTTCGTATGTGCCTCTCAATCATCCTAAAATACTGGTGTAGAAGAGAGTGTTCAGGTACATCCCTAAATATAAACAACATATCCTGAATCATATTTCATGCTCTAAACCATCCTCCCCAATGAAAGTGCTTCCGGTCGGAGGGGTGTAAAATTGGGAGCCAACGCACCTCACGATCATGATCTAAAGTATTGATCCAAAGATCAATTTAGTAGATAGATTTTCCATAAATCTCCCAAGATCATTACAATATGGAAGTGTAGGTCGAGAGATTTCCAGTGTAATATTCCCTTTACGGAGAATATATAAATGACAACCAATTAACTACAAATCACCCAAAATAATTTGCAAATAGTAAAATCCAGCCAAATTAATTTGAACCAATCAAATAGATGACTCAATAAAACCAAAGATAGGGGTTTAATGGCTTCTATCCAACATTTCACACAATTTATTCTCGGCTGAAACTAATGAGCTCAAAAATCAGATCCAAACTTCTTTACTTATTTTCGTTCCTACAAATTGATCATTGTGCTCAATGTGAGGACAATAAATACCATATTATTAAAGCCTTTAGCTGGTTCTAATTCAAACAGATGAGTACACACACCAATCGTTGTTCTAGGAATGCTTCAATGATCAAAAGAGTTACCAACTCCCATATGCAAATCATTGCCATACAAAACATCTAAATCACATATTGAACCAAATCGAATTCCTTCTTAAATGCTCAGAAACATGCCATATTTAAATCTGCCCAAAAGACTTCAAAGAGCCCCAAACTACCATCAAATCAGACCTCTAGATATTGAGGATAGGTCAGCCACAATGGAGAATTCTAAAATAATGGAGGTTGCTACCAATAAGACTTCAACTCATCCTTAAATTATATGCACAACCCAGTCACCATATTTAGACATTAGAGACACAAAATAAGCATGAAATCGATGCCAAAAACCACTATAAATATGTCACTAGGAATATGCAACATGTACAAATAGTTTGCTGAATTTTGGAGATTCAAACATGCATAAATCATTCAACATTTACCCCCAAATGAAGTCGCTGGCTTTAAGGAAAGAACAACAGTTTATTTCAAACCCAAAATCAGACCCTAACACATCAAATGAAGTCGTTGTAGCTAGTAAACTAAAATCAGCCAATTCGCTGGGCATTTAGCACACCAAACATGCATTGGAATATTCAAAGCACTGTCAAAAGAGGTCACTGCAGTTAGAGGACAACCAGCTGGTCGATTTCACTCCAATTATTGCATGCAAATAGTCTACAAACATCATAAGAAATTCGCCAATCCTAGACCCCTTCAAAGCAACAATATTCTAGGCAATTAATTTGAAGATCAAATCGATTTGCTTCAGCTAGGGCAGAATGATTTATATGACACCAAAAGCACTCCAAAACAATCACAAAAGCACCATAAGAGTTCGCTAGGGCAAGTAGAAATCACACAACACAAGTCGATTTGCAAAAGCACATGAAAATACTTCAATTGATATCCAAACCAGCTTCAATGAGATCTCCCATGCAAGAGAGGACAAGTATCAAGGGTGGGCATGCATCCCAACTCCAAGCATGGAGTTCAAATTGATTCATCCAAAAGCATAACCTTCACATGATCCCAAAATCTCCTTTTATAAACAAGGAGCACAAAATTCGAAGTCCCTTGTGGAGGGAAATCATAATTTAAAAATAGTTTATTCTCCCTAATGCAGCCTATAATTCACCATATAATACCCTAGACACATTAGCACATCACTCAGCATACACTGAGCACTCACTTGAAGCGCACAAAGGTACCAAGTCCCTCTTTAGGGTTGCTGTAGCAGAATGTTAACATGATGAAGACTTAAAGCATATGGATCCATAACTAATACATCATTATATAGTGCATGACAGATCTAGATCTAGGAAATAATAGGTTTAAACAATAATCATGATAGAAGTAAGAACATGCACTACCCAATTACACACAGGAATAACACTTAGGTTCATTCAATATCTTCCATCTCTTAATTATCACAATAACACAAAAGCTTCTTACAATACTAGAAATCTATGTCGATGCGCACATGGTTCTGATACGGTAATCCAAAAACATATACACTATGTTATCTATCTTTCCATATACATCCTCTATCATCCCCCTACCAGGTAATTCACTACATATATATAGGGTGGGGACTTTCCCTTCACCACTTATCTATTCCAAAAATAGGCCACATGCTATTAGTAGCCACGCACCGTTTTCATGCATAGCCACACATGCAAGTGTGCTATCTATAGACTACTGATAATTAACTGAGGTGATAATCATATTCTTATACTTTCTCCATGCAAAAGTGCTTTGAATCCGATCCTTCAGAAATAGACAATGCATGGCGCACATGTCTCTGCATCGTTGGTGTGTCTGCACACCATCTTCTAAAAATAGATCTTCATGCCCAAAAATGGCTAAGTCTGAATGTTGAACTTCGCTCTGCGCTTGCATTCTTCCTATCCATTTGCTCCCTTAAACCTGGCCTACTTTCCCATGCGGAATTCTTGTGTGCTTTCTCTATTAAGTGTTCTTTGATCAACACTCCTAAGTGTGGCATCCCCTTTCTAAGGGTAATTTGACATTAAAAAGCCACCCAAATATTATTTAATTAATTCCCCTTTTTATTTTGCATTTTGGGAATTAAATTAAATATCAATTGCTCCATAAATAATTAAATAAATATTGCTTTATAATGTCAAATGATAAAAATCACTCTCTAGGCAATATTATTTAATTACTTAACATAATTTCCCCTTGCAACATCCCAAAAGCCCATGGGGAAAGATAGGCTAAGGGTCTTCAAAATGGGGACATTACGGTATCTTGAACACTTTGAAAGCGAAGGTCGTATGTAGAAGTTATGGCCCACTAAATTTTTAGAAATCAAGCAAAAATAAGTGATTTGCACGCATATTCGAAATGATGTGGACGCATGCACACTCACTATGTGGACCAATTAGATAATGTTGAGTGTAAAGGTGATATTGAGGAAAAAGGGTTTTTTCCTATGGCCTTTGACACTCATTATCAAATGGATGGGCCCCACTATTTGATGGCTAGGAGCCGTCAACAATGGTCGACACACTCTTTTTGCGGAAGGGTGTTTTTACCTCCTTATTTCATTTTACTATTACCAAATTTTTGTATATATACATCGATTGTATTTGCACCCTACATGTCATACTAAGTTCAATGCATTACAAATCATGCTATGTATATTGCAGTGATCAAGGTTCATTGTAGCCTAGCTCGGCCTATTGATTCAAGCTCCTCTGCGAGCTTCACCACCAACTCCACTATCTCGACCTGCCATACCACTCAATTTCAACTTTTCCACCCGACTTGCCGCACCGCTTGGAGTCACCAACATCTTGCTTGAATCCTTTCTTATCTCATCGATCCAATAAATGAGTTATAAACTCAGCCCCAACCATACCGTTGACCTACGTCTTTGAGTTAAGAAAAATTGGCCAAGCCACTTGGCTTACCGGTCATGCCAAATAAAAACACAAGCGCGGTCGGTGACAACCCTATCAATGTGGGATTTAATCTTAAAATAGTTCAAATGCGATTGATGGGGAGTTGGTGCGATTCGAACCCCTAACCTCCCAATTAATAAAAATATACAAATTTCCACACCACAAGCGATTGACATGTAGATAAATAGAGGA
Organism: Taxus wallichiana var. yunnanensis; assembly: GCA_018340775.1. Taxonomy (NCBI): domain Eukaryota; kingdom Viridiplantae; phylum Streptophyta; class Pinopsida; order Cupressales; family Taxaceae; genus Taxus; species Taxus wallichiana. The sequence continues at coordinate 866,302,533 of CM031238.1, forward strand.
ATTTCTATTTCAACAGGGGAATCGAGATGATTGTGGTAAATCCATAACTAACGCTTTTACTGAGAATTACAAATTTGAGAAATTTAGGGACAGATTCGAGTCTCAAAGTGAAATAGGAAAGTGTACATATTTCATATATGCTCTTTGTTGTGTACTCATTTTTCCCATATTAGTGTTGGAAATACAATGACTGATAGGGTTGAATCATACTTTAACAACTTTTACTTCAATTAAAAAAGTTGTGAACCATTCAACATTCATTAACCAATGTGAGCTTATTAATCAAGATACAACCATTGACAAGAACATGAAGTAAGAAAGAAAACAAGAACACAAGATATAAAGTGGGAAACCCAAGAATAAAACCCACTGAACCTTTGCATATATTATACAACATAAAGGAATTTATTAAAACATCCACTTCATAAGGAGTACCAACCCCTACAACTTTAGTGTGGCACCAACCCCATAAGGAGCACCAACCCTACAAGGATGATATAACCCCTAAAATAACCAAGAACCAACTCAACCACCTAATAAATGAAGATCACATGAAGTCCCTATTTTTTCAACAACTGATTGTGACCACTTTGTTAACTCATTGTACACAAAACCTTCTCAAACAGGTGATATCTCCTTCTTCACTTTATCTTGCACCTTCGTATGTTGATTAGGTATAATGAACTTGAATCCCTTCTTCTCTACATTACTCATCTTCTCATACTCCTTATCTCTTTTATATATCATTTACACCTCTCTCACACTCTGCTTTAGCTCACTTAAACATCCATCTACATAACTAGCTCAAATGAGCAAACATAACTCACCTTTATAAATAACTCATCCCATAAACTACCATAGTTCGGTCATAAATAACTTAAAAACACACTCCACACTTTCATATAAATTACATGAAGAGACCTTAAAGGTTGGAAAAATCCTATCAAACACAAACGTGCACAAGGCTTCTCAATTAGGCTTAAATCACTACATCTCCTCCAACAGCTCATGCAAATTTGAATTTCAAGGCATGAGGAAAAAACACCAAGACTCCAAGAGATTCATAAACATCAAAAAAATCCTATCAGCATCATCAACAAGAATGAACACCTCAGTAACCTTCATTTTATCATGGAACACTCTAAAAGACAAACATCACTAATTAGGTATCAAACACCTAAAAACTCACTCCTCAAGACCAAGAAACTTACCATATCAAAACCTTTCATCAAGGAACAAATGAAACATCAATAGAAATATTTTGATGTCATATAACTTATGTAATTCATGACAACCTTTAAATCAAGGTACAAGACCCCAAAAGGCATGCATCTCTAAAAATTCTCAAACTCTTTACAAGTACTCAAGAACATTTCTTAACAAATTTGATCTCTAACACCTCAATCATCACTTCCAAGCACAAAAATCACTTGTAACACTTCAAGGAAACTTGATATACCTCCTCAAACACTCACATGTACCTATCTCATGGATGATATCAAACTTGTATACTTGTTCCTATCACCTTCTTGGTAATCCTAATTATGGTTGATTAGGCCATTAGGGTTTCAACACAAAAAAACCCTCTTTAGATAAAGCCAAGAGCTCTATCACACCATATCCGACCTCTACAAACTAACCCTAATCAAATACCACCACTAAATTATGCATTTCATTACAAATACCTGCATACCTCCTTGAATTGTTTTAACCCTCTAGACCATTAGCAGTAGGTAACTTTGGAGGAAGGATTAAGAAAATACTTACACTAAAATTTTCTAAATATTATCATGGAAACTTAGCAAAAATCCCAAGCTATAAGGAACAATTGGTTTTACATCATGACGACATTGCAAAGACATGCCTTTATATACAAATCTCCACAAAAGTAGGGTTTTTATGTCCTTTATTAAGCAGGACACGGAAGATGAAAATGTAACCAACATGAGCTCTAAAGATTCCTCTACATCCTTAAGTCATCATACCATCCTTCCCATTCCATTTTATGGACATACTAATCAAATATTTCATGTCTCTCTGAACCTAGGGTTTAAGGAGGGTTTAAACCCACTTAGCTTGTTAACAATGATTTATAAAAATCTTGTGACCAAATGAACCCATTATTTTTACAAAACCTTCTTTGGTCCATTCCATAACATCCAAATAATTATTATACTCCCATGCAAAGCACACACATGTGAGTGATCATTTGAAAGTGACCCTCGAACTAAAAATGGAAGTTTTGAGAGCTTAGTAGAGATGAAAATAGGTTTTCTTACATTTTCTTCAACCTCTTACCCTTAATATTTTATCGGACCTCTGTAGAAACCTCCTTGATGTTATCCAATGCTCAATCATGCTCTAGAACCTCTAAAATTCTCCATGCACCATGTTTTTCCTATACAAAATTACCTTGTCTTCTTGATCTTGCTTGTAAAGGACCTTGAACATGCACCGTACCTATGAAACTTGACCTTGTACATCATCTACACATGTTATGAAATGTAAAAACACTTGTCACATGCTCAAATAATTATACCCTGCTTCATACCTCATACAACCATACCATTTTCTATGCCTTTGGATCTAGGATTAGGCCTATAATGGATTCCTTCAACACCTCCCTCACTCGAAACCCGACCTTGTCATATACCTTGCATAGTTACTAACACCTTTGACACATACCTTTGAACATGTAATACTTCCTAAAAACCTTGATGCAACCTTTGAAGCTCATGTGAAACACTTACTTTCTTGACCATGCACCATAGACATGCGCATGTTAAGGACACCATGCTACTACAACACCTTATGACATTAAATCACTTCACTACAACCAAAATTCATCATATTTGATGAATGGCATCTCATGAAATCTCCTATGCCACCTGGAAACCATTTTATTTTAATGCAACTTGACATCAATGACAACACCAATGACATCATGTCTAAAAATCTCCCCCTTTTCATTAATTATATCCACCTTCAAAAAAATTGATGGCAACCATTCATGCAAGCACATTTAGACCTCAAAATTCTTGTTTCGAGTACACTATCCCCTTTGACATCTATAACAAAGGCGCGTATAACAACTTGACATGTAAATAATGACAATAATGCATAAACTCTTACTTACTTTTTCCTCCTTGTTTTATACTCACTTTCCCGACTTCATTTGCTAATAATCCATAGACCTATTTTCAAACACTCACACAACTCCCCTTGAACCAATATAAATCAACTTTTACTTAATTTTTCTTGTAGAAAAAACTTTCACTTTCGACTCACTTTTTATTTCTATGATTGTCACATTGTCATCCTTATTTAAATTATCCTTTTATCACTTGTCATCATTCACACAAGAACCCAAAACTCATACCTTCTTGTCTTCAACTCAAACATATCATACATTTCAGCTCAAGACTTTAAAATTTTCATTACAACAAATCATGCAACTGAATCCCCCTTGGATAATTATCTTTGTCACCTTGGAGACCTAGTAGAATAGGTTTGTCATCTTCACTACACAAATTTGCTCATCCCGAGCCCAAAAGCTCACACCCAGACTTCCAAGAATAATTAAATCACATAGTGGACAACACATACTACCTTGAAACCTTATCCATCAACTAAATCTCATATTTTGATTTACACATATTTGCTAAACTAAAACACATGCACGGAGCAGTCTTACAAAAAATTTCTTACTCAACATTTTTTCTTAATGAAGCATAATACCACAAAACTTCATAGAGCTCTTCGATTTAGATCACCATGACATCCTTCGCCCCTTTTGAATACCACACCAAACTAGCAACATACATGGAATCCATAATGATTGATTTAATATTTTTGAATTAAATCTAATTGCAAAGTAACTACTATAGTAAATGATGTATAATTAATACAATACAATAAATTAGACAAACTAAAAACATGCAATAATGTTGAAACCCTAAGCAAGAGAGAGAAGGAATTAGTTGATTTTCAAGCTATCCAAATGTGATCTAGACATATGAATGACTTAAAAATTATGAGAAGAGTTTCATCAAGGCTCACTTGAAGGTACTTGAGATGAAACTATACGGGAAAAATTTCCCACGGTAGCGCAGGAATGTCTTGGCACTAGTGACTATGTCTAGGTGCTAGCGCTTATGTGAAAGGTCGAATGTGGTCTTTTCTATGTGGCAAGAGGTTCGATATTGGTCACTAATTTTCACATTGGTTTCACTCCTTAATCACCGAATATACCTATAACCTACAAGAAATAAGTTCACTTCCCCTTCCTATGATGTGTATGCATAAGTATGTAGCACTTGTTTGTGATGTCCCCTTTTTCGAGACATTATTAATATTTATTTTTCATTTGCATTGTAACCCCTTGGCATGCCTAGCGCTACAAGTGGGAGTCTTTTTAGTTAGTTTAATGTGCACATAGGTTAGTTACTTTTATTTATTTAATTAAAAAATAAATAAAGTGCACATAGTCTTAGTATTAAATATTTTAATGAGAGTTTATGTTTTCCCTCCAAAAGGGAAAGGTAGGTCTTTATTGGATATTGCACCCCTTAGTTCTATAAAAGGGAGGTCGCATTTCCTTAGAGGGTATGTTGATGAATTATTGATTTCACTCCATGCTTGGAGAATTGGGATGTATGCCCTAGTTCTTGCATTGATCTCTCTCTTATTTGGATCCATTATTGAAGATTATTGAAGACTCCATTGTTCTTTCCATTTTGCTCTCTTGTGTTGAAGGTGTTTGTGCATGATATTTTCTCTCTAGCTTTGGCGACTTGTCTAGGGTATTGGCACATTTTATTGAGGGTAAAATCTGCATGTTTTTGAGTATTTTAAAGGGTTTTAAATGCTGGAAATTATTTATGCAATTTACCCTAACCCTAGCGACTGGGTTTGGGATTTTGGGGGCTGATTTGAGTGGTTTCTAGTGCATGCAAAGATCTGATATTTATTTTGATGAGAAGCTCATAATTTTCCCTTTCTACTGCATTTGGTTTCAAGTTAAAAGAGTTAGTATTTTGGGAGTTATTAATTTCCAAAGTTTCAACTAATTTTCAACAATTATTATTTATTATTTTTACTTCTGCAAATTGTATTGGATAAAGGAGTGTAAATACCAACTGGATTGCCCATCAAACCCTCACCTTGGCTCACTCCAACCCTATTTGGGTTGTATTGAAGCTGACACTAGGGTTCGTTGAGGTAAACCTAGGAGGGTTTATCTTCTAAGTGTTTATTTTTGCAAGTATTTAATAATAATCAGTTAATATCCTACAAGGGGCAAGAGGTTCGATATTAGTCACTAATTTTCACATTGGTTTCACTCCTTAATCACTAAATATACCTATAACCTACAAGAAATAAGTTCACTTCCCATTCCTATGATGTGTATGCATAAGTATGTAGCACTTTCCCCTGAATGGATGTGCTAGATGAATGCCTTTGAAGTGTTCTTGTTCCTTTGAATGCAATCTTAGGTGAAAATAGTAATGCTAGTACTTGACCCCTTATTTTGAAAACATAATTGTGTATTTATATGATTCCCTTGTTTTAATTTTACAATTGACAACTGAAAGGATGACCCAAAGTGATAAAAAGTAATTGAGAAGCGAAAGGGACCCAAAAGTGGTAACAAAAAGATAAAGAGAGATAGGAGCACCTAGGAGGATAGGAGCACCTAGCGCTATTGTTTGTCTTGAGGCACTAGTGTCTGAAGCCATATAAAAATAAAACAATCAAATTTTGGCGGAGTACTAGATGTATATAGCCAATAAAAGTGTAGAAGACAAAGAAAAAGACCAAAAAGAGTTGTCAATTACTAGTTTTCTTTCTTCGGAATCATGTAAATGCACTATCATGACTTTGGGACCTAGAAATGTACCCAAGTGCATATATTTTGTGACTACATTTTTCCGCCACTTTATGATGTTGAGTGAATACTTGATAACATAAAGTAGATAGAATATGTGTACCTTGTGATCCTATAGAAAAGTGTGTAGTCGATAGCATGTCGAGTGGACAAGTGAAACATGAAGTGATTGCAATGTGAAGTGTGGAGACTAGGAAAGGAAAGTGATCCTAGTGGTGAAGTGTATGTGTAAATGTGTTTTTATTACTGTGTTCGATGAAGTAAATTGCTCCATGTTTCTTATCAAGGATGGACTGAAAAATAAGAGTGAAAGAGTAGTTAAAGTCCTGTATAGGTAAAATCTAAGTAAATTATGCATAAGTATGAAAAAGTGTGTAAAAGTAGTGATAAAGGAAAGTGTGCACCTGATGTATAAGAGTGTAAAGGATAAAGAGATGTCCTGAAATTTTTTGAAGGGCGGGTTTTGGGCGATCTCATGCCATTGGTGAAGAGTGTTGTAGAGATAGGTCTAGTTTTCCCTCCTTCCATGATTGCTTCCCAAAATTCCACTTTGTAGATGAAACATTTTGATTTGTTACGATTTATCCCAATTAGTTCCGATTAGCTCCTAATTTTTCTAATTGTAATTAATTATAAGCGATAGATGAATTCTATAACTATAGGCAAGTGCACGCTATTGGATAAGTGATCTAAATATTGTTGTGAACTGTGTTGTCTTGAGAAATGGGGATGACACAAGAATTCACCGCTACTTTCCAAGAATGGATGCTAGTGTCTCTCGAGATTCAAACCAAAGTTTGATTCGAGCTAGTTCTGTGATTATAAATTGTGCCAATGTTGTAATGTACTATGTTTTTCTAGAGATATATGTTGTTGTAGGGGTGATTTTTTCACCCAATATATTCCCCCCCGTTTGGGGTGCATGTAACTAATGTAGGAGCATGCGGTCCAAAGGAGATGACATGAAACTAATATGCATATCTGAATTGGGATACTGCGGGGGTGGGGGATGTGTATGGTAGAAACAAAGACTCGTGAAAACAAAAGAGACTAGTAGTATTTGTTAGTTAAATAAAAGCATGTACTATAAAATAATGTAACAAATAAGTGTGTAAATAATATAGACCAAGAAAAGGGATTTCATACATGGGACATCACTCACAATGTCACAAGACAATCGGGGTGAAGTGGAAAAAATTAAGCGAGATAATGATCAAGCAAGACATAAGTCATATCCCACAAACAATGACAAATAATAGTAAGTAACATTAAGCAAAATGTGATAGGTAGCCATGGTTGTATAGATCTTTGCAAGACATATGTTATACATAAATCACCCATTATCATGCTAGAAGGGTAAAAACTATGGCAAGGCATGTAAATATCGAAGTAAGTAGTAAAGTGAATGTAATGAGAAGTAGGAAAGGATGAAACAATATAACTTGTGAAGTGTGATAGTAGTAAAGTTAGATGTCCCAGGGAACCTCGGTGGGACTAGTAAAAGATATAGTGTCGAGCATCATTACATTATGTTAAAAGATGTAAGATATTTTCATTCACCTCAAAATACCAAGTGAACGTGCATGTGTGTGTATATATAGAAATATAATGACATACTGAGTATCTAGACTAGCATAATAAGTAAAGTGCAACATGTAAGTAGTATAAGCAAGAAAGATTAAATGCAACCAAGATATGAAAATTCAATGTATGAGTGTGATGGTATGATATGAAAAATGTGAAGGCGGAGGAGATGCATTTCCCCCAGGCGTGTGTGTGTGAGATGAGGTTCATTTATAGAAACCCTAAATATTCAAGAATGAACCATAAAACAAGAGTGTGTCATCAGGTAATGAAGTAAGATGTGCAAACCAATGATGTGGTGATGCTCAAAAAGAGTAGGCATGAAGAACAAGGCGGAAGAGAATAGTAGGTGCTTTAGGAAATATGTGTCGTGACGCACAAAGTGTGAAGTGTAGCTAGAGTAGACAAGGTTAGGTTCATAAATGAAGTATGCCCTCAACATTCAAGTGTGAACCATAGCAAAAGAATGCTTCATTGGGTAATGATGGTACAATGTGTGTACCAAATGTGTAGAAGTACTAATAAATATTAATCATGAAGTGCGGGTGTGAAGTGTAGTAGTTTACACTATAGGAAGTTGATAGTAATGGAGGGGGACGAAAGTGTGATTCCCCCAAGGTGTGTAAGGGATAATAGGCTATCTGATGATAGTGAAGGGTGAGTTCCCTCCACCTGATATCTCGGGAGAGACAGAGGTGTGTGACTGTAAACACTAAATCATGCACTTTGGGTAATTATTTAGTCTCGGTCTCATACTACTATTCATATGGTTTTCAGTGAAAAATAGTACTAATTAACCCATGTATTTGGCCATTTTACTTTTCTTTCTATCATTACTTTTGATATTTCACCCATATTTTCTCATTCATTAGTATCACATTGTGTTTTTCTACTCATTTGGGGTGCCTAGCCAAGACTGGGGTGCCCTAGGTGCCCTAGTCCCCTCCGGGGTGCCATGATCCTCTTTACACTTTACTCTCACCTTTTGGGAACTTTCTAGTTGTTTGATCTTTCTATATTTTTGGTGGTCATCCTTTTTGGGGTTAATTACAAAATTAGAACAAGAGAACCATATAAATATAAATTTATGAGACCATAATGAGGGACCAAACACTAAGCACTTACTATCACCACCTAAGGTTGCATCCATCCAAGGCATCTAGAGCTCCATTTGCATCCATCTAGCTCCATCACAAGGGAAAATGTTGGTTCATCTGCATCACACTTCATAGGAGGGGAGTTTATTTTATTCCATGCACCATCTATTTACATTCTACATCTAGTTATTACTCGTTACTCATAAAGTGTGACTGGAACAAGAGCACCTAGGGAATGATTTACACACACACACACACACCTAGAACTACATTGGCTCTAAGATGTAGTGTAATGCTAAGTCATAATTCCATCCATTTGGCAATGAGGACAATCCAACCCCTTCATATGCATCTTTATTTTTTAGGATTTTTCGGTGTTCCATTTATCTCTAATTTGTAGCGACATCCAGGTGAAGTTTTGTGAAATTCACATGACAAGAAAAGAACATAGTGAGTCATTCATCGACACCATAGATGAGGTTTCCTGGTCATTTCCATAGACTAGGGCACCCATATCTCAGACTAGGGCACCCTGTGTGCCCTGTCCCTCTCCAGTGCCCCATTTTATCCATACATTCCAAATCTGCACTTTTTGATCTCCTGTGCAACAATTTCCTCCTCCTGTCGAGCCGGTCTCTACTACGACACGGTCCCGCAACCTCGATGAATCAGCTAAGGCATTTCCTAACCCTCTTTTTCTTTAGGGTTTCATATTTCATTTCTTAGATTGCTTGGGTCTATTTACTACATTTTATTTCCATTTATGTATGACTTATATAGCATGAGATTAGACTATTATATTCCATTTTAGTTTAATCATTTTGGTGAACCCCACCTCAATATTTAGGATTTTAGGATCCTCATTCTTTACTTGGAATCCTAGAGTCTAGTCATCATGAGTATCTCAATTAATGATTACTTGTTTTCGAACCTAATTTATGGCATAGATTCCAACATATTCTTGATACTACTCACATTCATGCTTTGACATGCATCCCGATTTAGTCTAGCAAGCTTTTGTAGATGAATTTTCCCAACACATAGCATTTAAATCTAATCCTCCTACTGATTTTAACACTTTTGAAAATGACCCACCTTTGCATATCATATGTCACATTTACAATGTGGGTATCAAGCGTACTTTAATTGACAATGCATCTAAACTTAATTTATGTACCATGTCATTCATCGAGAAGCTAGGTCTTTCCGCTCGTGATGTTAGTCCATCTTATCATCCTTTGCATGCATATGATGGTTTTATTCACCCATGTGTTAGTCACATTGCATTGCCTATCACCGTAGGGTCAAAAATGGTCAACATTGTGTTCTTTATCATCAACTTTCCATTCTTCTATTTTTTTTTGCTTGGTAGACCATGGCTTCATGTCATGCAAGCCGCCGCTTCGATTGTACTTCATTTTGTAAAATTCATACATAAAGGTGTTGAATACATTCTTTTTCATGAACGCGACCCATTCCAATATTGTAACTGAGATCCTAATACTAGTCTTCCTATTCCATGCACTAATACTAATGATGATCCTCAACCTATGGACAACCCACTTCATTTTCCACCACTTGAAAGTGTTATTTTTTTATAGATGGTGTTTCTTCTACACCACCACCTTCACCTGTTACTCCTACTGCTATGATTCTTTATCAAGGGCCTATCCAATCTACAGATGTCACTCTATCCACTTTGCACCTTCAAGTGTGCATCCTTCATTAGCCCATCCACCTTTTACATGTATGCTTTTCATGAATGATTTATATTAGGAGAATATTCCATTTGATCCTACTTGCAATGACATTGTATGTACACATGAGGGCTTGATTGAACTAGGCTTTACTTTTGAGGAGATATACCCTCCACCACATGTTCCTCATCTTTATTATGGGCTTTTTAACATCACTATCTCTTATCGCCTACATGTCTTTCACCTCATGGTCCTCCTTGTGTGCGATCCTCAATCTGCACCACTTACATTAGGAAAATCATGGCTTGATTACATTGGGGTTACTCACGGATCTTGATCATACAGACATATCTTTCCCCATGCCTTTCAGTCATATCTTTATTTGCAACAGATTCCTTTCTTGACTACACATAAAATCTCACTTGATAGTACACACATGGGTGCCCTTTAGGGTTCATTTTAAGACCCCCTTTGAAAAAATATTATAGAATGGGTAGTGAATATCTAAAATGGACTTTCAAAACAATGGTGAATCTCCAAAAAAGCAATTCATGGAAAAATATAATTTGTAGGGTGTTTTTTTATGGTTTCGTGTGGTTGGATGGGTATTGGATGGTTTTTGGATGGATGGCCACGGGTATAAATGTTTTCAATTTAAAAAGGTTGGACGGTGTCTAACTTTGGTTGGATGGTCATCCTTTGAGGGCTTTTTACGCATCGTGTTGGATGGATGGCCTATGCTTAAAATTACGTCCAACGAGAGATGGACAAACGACCAAGTGTTAAACCATCTAATCTGAAATACACATCCATCCAATGTAAGATTGATGAATTCTATTGGCTAGTTGTGTGGCTCACGTGAACTGTGCACTGTAAGAAGATGGACATACGGCTTTCACATGTGTCCCTATCGGGTTGCCTCAAAATTCTCAACCAATTTTTTATCACCACGTGTCCCTTAAACCCTTCAAAGCCCTATATATACCCCTACGAGGTTCATTTCTTCACTTTTCCATGAACTTTTCCAACGCTCTGAGCTCTCCAATATTCTACCAAACTTACGTGCACCTTTCTTTCCTCCCTCTCCTGTAAATTTCAACAATGATTAACACCACAGTTTCTCCTACACCCAAATTCCAATACAAAAATCTCATGTGCCCACAAATTACAACATTGATAAAATTGAAAGACACACCAAAGGAATGGCTACAAAAACACAATTTACGGGGCTTGTCAACATGCCCCAATTCGAAATTGATACTTATATCCTTGATTACCTGCTTGCCTCTTACAACTAGAAACAGGACAGTTTTCCATTCACCTCATGGATCATACATTTTCTTTCACAATGGATCCCGCAAACGTACATCGTTTAACTGTCTTACCATTCCAAAACTAGCCACTGTGACTACAAAGGCGGTCCTTACAGATGAAGACAAAAAAATGGAGTCTCATTACAATGTGCAAGTTGATGGTAAGTTAAATATTATTTTCAACTGTTTGTTTTCTTAATATTACTCGACTGCCCAAGCATCTAACATTTCTTGTATGTTGTTGCAACTCCTCTTAATCGTTCAAAAAGAGGCCTTGTTATACAAGGTATTACACACAAATTATTTCTTGCAGTTGTATCACTTTTTCATACCAAAGATTTTATTATAGGGAAGATCTATAAACATTCTGTTTTGATCAATTCAGGTATATAATGTTGACACTAGTAGGGAAACAATTTGATTGGTGCACATATTTGTCCAATTGAATAAAAAAGATGTCACCAATTCCCATAGTATGAATACATCTGATAAATCCAAGATTGTATTCTCTTCTGCCAATTATTTACTTGCTTTCTATCATGAAGCTTTCTACCAATTACAACACACAAAAATTCCAACTGTAATTAATGACAAAATGATTGGTCTCCCTGTTAAAGAACAACAAGTAACAATTACTTTTAAATTTTTCACATTATAATGATTTCACATTAATTATTTTTTAATACAATAATAATTGTAATATTATCTTTTGTAGAGAAGAATTATGGCTGCAATATCTCATAAGGAGGCTATTGCTCGAGGTAAAGCCCCTCTAGAGGTCTCTACAGATTCTGACATGGATTCAACAGAATCAACACCAATACGAGTTCCTCATCAAAAATGACCTAGGGGTTGATAGCTCCATCACACCTACATTCTATACCATCACATTTGTCTACAAGTATAAACTTTATTGTTTATATAATTAACCAATTTAACCTACTAGTATAGGTAATAGGACAAAACACAATCAACCTATGTTATGTAAGTAGTATAATATTTTAATATTTCTACATTTATTGTGTTCAGAAAGTTCTAAGTTTGATGATGAAGATCAAACTCATTCTCAGTGTCAAGATCAAATTGTCACGTCTCAGTCTCTCGAGCATGCAAGGTAATGTATAATATTTAGCATGTTTTGTTTAGTTACAAATTTTTTTTAGTATTTACAAGGCCCAAGGGTATAATGATTAGTTTTCTAATAATTTTTAGTTTGCTTCTTACAGTTAATAGACCTTCTCAGCACCTTCCAAGCAGGCCACCAATACCGCTGACACGTACAGTCCAAACAACAAGAATATCTTTAGGAAAGAATATAAGGTTTCTGTAGACTCGGCAGAACAATTCATCTTGTAACCACATAATTTCCTGGATTCTCACTAGGTGGTGTCTTAAGTATAACGAGCACCTAGGTTTTGAACAACATCGACCTTGACGATGAGTTTTTGGGCTTTGATAGTGGTGATGTAGATAAGGGTAACTATTTTGACATACATGATATGATTCAATCTACTCCACCTCCTCAACCACAACCGCAACAACATGTGCATCAAGTACTGGACTCTCCTCCTCCTCCAAGTAAATCTCCACTCACAGATGATCAAAAGATATATTTTTCATTTGAAAATATGGTATTAGATAGTATGGGGGCCACAATTCAAGAAGTTGTAATGACTGATGTGGATTTAGTGCACACTTGGGAGAGGAGGGCTAAAATTTTGATTAAATAAATAAATATCTCGATACCATAATCACGCTCAAAGGCATTCATTGTTCACTATCATAGAGAGCCAACCGACAAGGCTTGACATTTTTCTAAACAAATCTCAGTCAGGCACAATTTCATATAATAATTATTATGATGATGATATTATAGACATAATGTTAAATAGGTTGGAGAATCTTAATGTTGAAGCACATGCTTACTACAACAAATGGGCTAAAGACAAGATAAATGTTTTAATTACAAATGCAGAAAAAGAAAAAGAAATTGGTAAGTCATCTTTTACATGCAAAATCGTAATATTATGAGCACCACAATATATTATTTTGACTTATCTAATAGACTAATACATTTATATTTTTATTTTGTAAAAAAATATGAAAATTTAAAGAAAGAAGTAGTTGTATTTGAAGCACATTTGAAGAATGCCCACAAAATCTTGAATTCATTTATACAATTGAAGGAAAAACTTATAGTATTAAATAAAAATAATAATACATTGAAAAGGATAATCAAGGAGCATCAGATGGATCTAGAAATCTTACTGAAGGAAAAGACAAATGTCGATTCATCACTTTTTTCATCAAGAGATGTTGCAGGGAGGAGTAGAATATTCTTCAAAATATCAATACCGTAGTGTAAGATTTTTAGGCATCAAGATTTTTAGTAGATAGCATTGTACATACTGAGCACATTCCTCCACCTCTTGTGCAAGAAAAATATCAAGCTTCCCCTGCAACATAAAATTGAAAAAATTAGTTAGTTTCACCATGTGACAGGTGTGTTGTCACAATTCCGACATTGGTGTAGGAATTAAAAGATAGTGGCCAACCAATTTTTTCCTTTTTTATTTTGTGTGGCAGATGTAAGGACAACTATGATTCGAATCATAGGCAAAAAAGAGGATTCCCTTGTAATGTGTTCTTATATGATAGAACTTGCCCAGAAGCTTTGAAAACCATTGACAACCCACAATTTTGTAAATGTATTGGCCGAAAATGCTTTATGAAAACATGTCTTCATAAAGTATTCTGCCTCTTGATAGAATGAATACAAGCCTTTTTTTGAATTGGAATTATATTAACTGTTGTATTGCATTTGTTAAATGTTTTCAACAATTTAATATGTAAACTTGTAATTGGATTTCTACTCACTGTGAATGTTTTTATGTTACTATTTGGAGATGTAAACAATAAAGGATGGTTTAAGACACATAGTTTGTGTATGTTTGAAAATATTTATGTTTCGTGCATAGATAAAACATTAATCGACAATCACACAGATGGAGCCAAATAAAGCAGTCTTTATTTCATTAATTAAGAAAAATATAAAAATTACGAATTTGTTACAAGTAAAAAAGTCTATTAAGACCAGTTGATTATCATTAATGAATATGAAATATATCAGTATCAAATCATTTTCCAATGTCAATAATGTCAAGAATGTATACAAGAAATTAGAACTTTGGCAACTGAAATAGTCCTAGCGCAACCCGTTCATTTGTGTCTTAGAACAACTGCAAAATTGGAAGTGGGTTCCATATATGTGTTTGGATCCCTAGATCGGTAAAAATTTTACCGACTTCTCTTCTTTTTAAGAGATAATTCCATAATGCAAGTGCTCGCTCATAAGGGAAATTTTCTCAGAGTAACTGGATACATACAATCTCAGATAGCTTTCTAAATTTCTATCTAATCTATTTCAGACTTTTGACTTTACAAAGGACAATGTTGAATACCCTCTCATCTTCAACAACCCAAAATCATTGTTTGAAAAAGTTCATATAGCTAAATATACTCACTCAAATCCTCTCGCAAAATACTACTAGAATAAATCTTCTTCCAAAGTCTTCTAATGGAACCATTTTCATTTGGCTCTTCCAGAAACCGAAATTTCTCTAGCATAGTAGTGGAAAAATCTTGGGACTGAGAACTCAACAACTTTTTCTGTAAAATACCTTCAACAACAACTTCGTTTATCTCTTCTCACTTGCAAAAATGTTCAATTAGACTAGTCATGTATTTGATAAATAAAGCACTGATGGATGTATCAAGAATTCCACCATGTGTATTCCAAAACTATGGATTGACAATTCCCATTGCTTCAAGTAATTTATCCTTTTTGAATCTTTCATGGATCTCTGTAGATAAAGATAAAGAAATATTTTTCAATTTATTTCAAGTTTCAGATAATATTGTTTCATATAAAATGTGTGTCACTCTTACTTCCTCCATCTCTGACCCAACCAAATCTACTCTTTTCTAAAAAGTATGAAGTGGTATCTCTTTTCCATGTGTTGTTATACACATATGATCATGTATATTGAATTTTAAGAAGCAACTTGCATTCTTAAGGTTTTTTAATGCATTCCAAATTTCAAAAACATGACCTTAAAACTATCATTTGAAAAATATAAACAATCTAAACTCAAACACACACATTTTCTAAGTCTTATGAAGTTTGTTATGTAAATGCAATGCTCTTGTGCATGCTTTGTCAAAACATTTAGCTCCTTCAACATTGGCAAAATTCCACAGAGTGTAAGTAAATTTTTGATATCTGTAAGATGGTATAATAAGTCCTTAGATTTACTTGACATCCATGTGATATTTATACATAAATCATGTTCATGAAGGATATTCTCGCAAAACAAGCTCATACATTGAGATCCATCTGGTATCTACATCTTTGAGAAAAAATTTCCCATCTCACAATCAATAGAAAAAAATTTAAATTCTAAAAAAATCTCTTTGGACTGCTAGAGTAATATGCATGCAAATCTTTGATCAGCTCCTCCACTTTGGCAACATTTGAAATTGCTCACAATTTTATAGGCCAGATTCATTATGTGAGCCATGCAATGGATTGCAATCATATAAGGAAACAGATTGTGCGAAATCGTACACAAAGACCCATTTTGGCCCCCTGCATTACTGATTGCACCGTATGCTACAACGTAAACCAAATTTTTGTAATGGAAAAATCATCCATACCTGCAACATCCTTCAAACTTGACAACACTAACTTATAAATGTTTTCGAATTACAATTTTCACTCATTTTATGAACTACTAAGAGATGGGGATTTCTTACTTCATTTGCAAATGTGTATACATGAATACAAACCCATGAGGTATTGTCCACAACTATAACCTCATCAATTGAAAGGGAAATAAACTTTGCATTTTTATAGCCTCTTTCAGATCCTCCTTTTCCACCAGAGCAAGACATTTTTCTATTTCCCAGCCACTGGTATCTGACCAATGTGATTGTGGAACATTTTGTAAGCCAATTACCTGATACATAATTTTATTTTCTGAAAAATCTGAAATGGGTCTGCCCTTTTTCAATATATGGAATACAATAGAAAATTGAATACTTTTCACATGCATTTCAGTCTCCATAGCTTTGCTCAATTTTGTAACAATTGTGCCACCTTTTTCATTTAGATTTTTCAAACACTTTTGTTCTTTTTCATATTCTTCTACATATTTTACATGCAAGCACTCTTTTGCATCTTTCCATTTATGAGTTCTTACTATGCTCCCATCCTTTTGCTTTTGGGAAATATATATTTTCCCACAGTGTTTTTCAATGGTGTCTAGTTTTAGTTGCATTGTGTGGTATTTCCCTTATTTCCAACTACATATTTTACATCGACATTGAGTTGGAACATCATTACTATTTTTCAGCTCTATTGGTTCAATAAAAGGATATTTTGTTGCCCAGTCAAACCTGAAATTCCTTCCTATTGTCCAGTTTTCCTCTTTCTTCTGATATTTTTACTTTCTTCAACTTCAACTTGTGCATCTGGTTCCTCAGTAGGAATATCTCTATCCTCATGTGTCCTTTTTCTAGAAACAAACACTGGAATACAAGCTTCCTCTGTTGGTGTTGGATGATAATTTGATGAATCTTCCCCTAGTTCGATGTCATCAAGTGAACAAATGTTTTGATCAATCGAGATCATTAAAACCAAAAGGATCATCAAGATTGATAGTTTGTGAAGGTGTTTGAAAAATGTCTGCATTTAAAAGTGTAATAGATATAGTATTAATTATTTATATTATTAACAACACTAAATAAAAAATAAAAGAGTGTAAAGAGTATTTGAAACATACAGTGAAAAATATAGTAATAAAAATATCTAAATTAGTAGATAGTACATACCTATATTTTCCACAGATCTGGACACATCAGTGGTTTTTGTGAGTTTCCAAAATATCCAAATAATGTCTTGTTACTCTTTTTTGAACTTGTAGCAACCTTCTTACTATGCTTTCTTGAATCCATGGAAATGGCACCAAACAAAGAAAGTCACGGATGTTATTTGAGTTGGGTGGATTTGAGTTGCATGACTTTCGAGTTGGACGGCTCGGTGTTGGATGGCTTTGAATTGGATGGCTCTGAGTTAGATGGCTTTAAGTTGGACATATCTCAATCAAACAGTTCTATTGGATGATTCTCATTAGATGGATCTGCAACTCTATTGGAGGGGTATTTTGAGCGGATCTATTGGACAATTTTTAGGTGGCTCGGTTGAATGACTCGGGTGGATGGCTAAGTTGGACATATCAGATTGGATGGATTGATTAGATAGTTCAGTTGGATAGTTTAGGTGGAAAAATCAGTTGGGTGGCTCACTGGATGGCTAGGTTGGACGACTCTATTTTACGGTTATGTTGGATGGTTCGGTTAGATGACTATATTGGACGACCACTGGGGTTGAGAAGCAATGCTTGGAGTACCGTAAGAGGTTGGGTGGTTTGGGGTTCATCTTTTGCGAAAAGATTTCAAAAACATTTAGACGGTTTTTATGTATTATACCTTATATACTTTGGTGAATATGGGCATAGGTGTATTCGGACATTGGCAAATTACATGCATAAGTTCATTTATATGTGTAAATAATAGGTGAATTGACCCATACTAAGGACTGTTGATGGAATTTTCTCAAGCGAAGTAGACGTCGACTAATTCTAAGTATTTTCCATTTCCAATATCTAAAAACCCTAATATTCATGAGTTTATGAAAAATTTCCACTAAATATTTTCTTGGTGCCACTTACTACCATTTACTAATGAGGCATATGCCATGGGTATGTATAATTTATACCTCAATGGATCGTTACGTGATCAATCCGACAACATTTCTTATCAGGTCTCTAATGCTTATACGTTCAAATTTGACCCTAAAAATAACAACCTTCTAGATGACATTACATGATTGCATTCTTCATCTCACACACTTGGGGGCATAACACTCACACAACCCCTAGCATCATCATGTGTTTCATACCCACATTATTGCATATCAACCTCCTAGCATACACATATTCATCTACACCTTAGCATCGTCATTACCCAACGACACACTCTTGTGCTTCGGTTCACACTTCGTATTAAGGACTTCCTACACACATGAACCTCACACACCACATGTTTTCAACTACACATTACATATCTTCTCGCATTATACATCTTACATCTCACATACTACATCTTACATTTACTCTACATCATTCATATTTCGACATTTGTGCATTGATATATCATACATATTCTGCAAGCCATACTATTAGTTAATCATCATACCTATATCATCTATGAGTCTTTCCTTTCATACTACTCATATTACCATGCGCATTTCACACCCTTTATGTTATCTACACATTTGGCATTACATACTATACACCGGACATGGCACATTTTACACATCACATGGTCATCTCTCATCATCGCATCTACTATACACATCTACTAGTATGCACTACACTCCTTTGCCGCTGCTGATGATGCACTCTAGTCTCACCATCCATATTGGATTGTTGAGGGTATACATCACAAATGGACCTCATCACATTCGCACATTCATCATTCAACCTTCTATCATGTGACATTCCTAGTTTAGTGATATACGTCATAGGTTACCCCATCACTTCCACTTACATCACTTAGTGTTATACGTTTTAGGCTACATTGCCACTTCTTCTCTCATCTTGTAGTGATATACATTGTAGGCTACATCATCACTTAATATAGCATCATCGTCACTTGTTATAATAATCATTTATTGATATACACTTTAAGCTAAATCATCACTCCTTCACTCATCTTGTCGTGATATATGTTTAAGCTACGGGGTTAGGAAAACTTCATCCTTATGTCGCATTTCATTGCTACAACTTTAATACAACGCGCTACACACAACACATAGTTCAACCATTTCCCAATGACGCACTCTCATTTATGCTTCATTCTTGGTGATTAGGGGAATAAACAAATGAACCTCACTTCATACAATTACATTCACTCGAGGGGCACATGGCTCCTACCACCCATTATGCATTCCATTCCATCCATCCACGACATGTTGCATATCTTATTCACATTTAGTTTTTCTTACATTTTCTCATACATGGCCATCTTATTACACATGCTAGATAGATCTTGTATATGTCATTATATTTACCATACACACATGCTTGTTCATTTCCTTCTCTAGTTGTGACCGCATATACGGTCTTTTACAAGTAGTATGGATGTTTGGAAAACTACTAGTCCTATAGCGACTCTTCAAAGGGCATCCACCTTTCATACACTACAGGTGTTATTATTTCATTTTATTTCATAACACACTACTTTCTTGATTATACATGCTTTTAACATACACTTTATCTTTCTAACATGCTAACGGGTGCTTCATGTGCAACATTTGTTTTATAGGATTACTTGCTTCCATGGATATCTTTATGTTAGATTCTAATTGTTTGTCATTATTTTTTATATTATATGTGGGCCTTGCCCTTTGTTTGGTGTGCACACTTATTTATTTTTATGTGGCCATTATGGCCTTGAGTGTCTTGCGACATCGTGAGTGATGTCCCATGTTTGTAACCCACTTTTCACGGTCTATGATTGGTTTCTTGTGTGTTTAATTACATTTTAGCTTACACATTGTCTGCATTAGCTTACACTTGTTTTCTACATGCATGCTTATTCATACTAACACTTGTTTTCCTAGCCACTTGTTTGTGTGTGCCTTGGTTTATACCAAGCACATTCCCTTCCCCTTTGTAGGTACAGGTTTTCATGGCTGATCCTCTTTTAGGGCTGCATCCTCTTATCTTCGACATCTCATGTGCCCCCAAAGAGGGGGGCATCATTTGGTTTTACACACACTACACATCACGATAACGGTTTAGTTCAATTTTCAATTTTTGTCTATGAAATAGTGGGTTATACAGTGAGTGGGTTCAAACCAGTCTATAGAACTCCATACATAGTGGATTTTATAGGAAAGGTGTCCTTAGCATTCTAGGGAATAGTTACAAGTTGGAGGAAAATCATACTTTCCTCCCTACACTTCTTCGATCGGTGGCATTGGATCACCCAAAGTACCAGTAAATATCGAGATCTCTTCATACTCTCGGGAAGTGGTTACAGGTTGGATAATAACACACCTTTCTCCCTACACTTCTTCAACTAGTGGTGTGAGATCGCCCAAAAAATCACACTTCATTGGTGTTTACAAGATCCTTTCTACACCCTTTTTTTCTCATCACGGATCAAGTGCACATGTTCCTTTTTCATTTTCATACTTTCATTACATTATTTTTACATATATGCATGCATCTTTTCACATGGTTTTACACATATACATGTGTATTTGACTATTTGATCATCTTGTCCTTTGTAGGTCCATCC
The DNA here is from genome assembly GCA_018340775.1 of Taxus wallichiana var. yunnanensis. Taxonomy (NCBI): domain Eukaryota; kingdom Viridiplantae; phylum Streptophyta; class Pinopsida; order Cupressales; family Taxaceae; genus Taxus; species Taxus wallichiana. Next base: position 866,323,540 of record CM031238.1, read on the forward strand.
GTATGGGAAGTAAAAAGTCAACAACAATAATCTCACTCAACGTCACACACAACATACTAACATGTAGGTACATCATACACATTGACATTTACACACGTGTTTCTTCCTAGGTTCACTCTCATCACTTTTTACACTTTTACATCTTTAGTCTCCACGCTCCATCTTTTTCACTCCACACTTTATCTAATCCCTCAATGCATTTTATACATCACTCTATATAGATATCAAGTACGTATATCTATTTACTTTATGTTACCGAGAATATTTCTCACCAACATAAAGTGGGGGCAAATGTAGACACTAAATCACACACTTTGGGTAATTATTTAGTCTCGGTCTCATACTACTATTCATATGGTTTTGAGTGAAAAAGAGTACTAATTAACCCATGTCTTTGGCCATTTTACTTTGCTTTCTATCATTACTTTCGATCTTTCACCCATATTTTCCCAGTCAGTAGTATCACACTGTGTTTTTCCTTCTCTGACAGGGTGCCCAGCCCAGTCACGGGTGCCCTAGGCACCCTAGTCCCCTCTGGGGTGCCCTGATCTTCTTTACACTTTACTCTCACCTTTTGGGCACTTTCTAGTTGTTTGAGCTTTTTATATTTTTGGTGGTCAGCATTTTCGGGGTTAATTATGAAATTAGAACAAGAGAACCATATAAATATAAAGTTATGAGACCATAATGAGGGACCAAACACTAAGCACTTACTATCACCACCTAAGGTTGCATTCATCCAAGGAATTTAGAGCTCCATTTGCATCCATTTAGATCCATCACAAGGTTCCCTTCATCTCGATTCGCGGTGGCATCTAGTGAAGTTGAGTGAAATTCATGTGACATGAAGCAAACACGGTGATCATTTAGCAACACATCAAAGATGTTTCCTATCATTTCTACAAACTAGGGTGCCTAGATCTCATACAAGGGTTCCCAAAGCACCCCATTTTGACCGGACAGTCCCAGATCTATACTTTCGCACACTCATGTGCAATGGTTTCTTCCTCCTGTCTAGTCGGTCTCTATTGTGAAATGATATCGCAACCTTGAAAAATCAGCTAAGGCATTTCCTAACCATATTTCTCTTTAGGGTTTCAAATTTCATTTCTTATATTGCTTGGATCTATTTACTACATTTTATTGTCATTTATTTAATACCTTTATATCATGATATTACACTATTATATTCCATTTTAGTTTAATCGGTGATGATGCTCTAATATCGGTGGTGTAGGATAGTAACTATATGTGCATGAAGGATACTTATGTGGTGAAGGAGGTGGAGAGAACCTATGTGAAGGGGTTGCATGAATAGGAAAATTAGGCCAATAAGGTGGGCTAATGAACCGATGAGGCCAAAAGGGTCATGGTGTAGGTTGTGTGTGAATATGATTGGTAGGTGTCGAAGTAGCTTTAGACTTGAGAGGCATATGAGGCCTACATGTCATGATTGGTGCATGATTAACAAAAATATGGTCCTAAATGGGGTATTTAGGGATCTAGTGTTATTTTAAATAGGAGGACTAAAACATTGTAAATGAACTAAAGTAGTATAAGATAAATGTAAATAAAGTATTCTAGATAAAATAAAATCCTCATGTGCAAGAGAAGATTAAGCAACGAGACCTAGTTGATAACAAGAGACTGTGCAGTTGTCACATTTCTGGAACCGGGACTCGCAATGCAAACAAACACTCAGGGGCCCTACGAAGGAAATATCCAGAATATACGAAGTGACATAGGCACTGGGGGAGTGTACTAGGCGCCCTGGGTACCACTGTGCGTAGTCCAGGTGCTTAGAATAGCATAAATGCTTAAAACCCTAATTTTGCACGGACACTAAGTGTCTATGAATACTCTATGCCTATCACACTGGATTTTCCAGATGAACTGGATAACGCCATGCACAAAAAGAAGAAGAAAGGTTCAGACTAACCTTAGCCGCAAAACTGGTGCACTTATCGCTTAGTGTTACACTACATTATGGACCATGATGTAGTTATGGTGAGTGTGTGCCTATCATTCCCTCGACGCTCTTGTGCTAGTTGCACTTTGTGAAATAATGAGCTATAGTAGCTATATAAGATGTAGATAGTAGAATATAATGAATAAAATCCCTCCTCCTCTAAGAATGTGTGTGATGCAGACTTCCTAGCTTGAATGTATGGTACTATGTGGATGCAAGTGATGCAATAGATGTAGCCCTAGATGGAGTGATAGTAGTGATAGGATGCAAAGACCTAGGACCCTTATTATGGTCTTATAAGCTTTATATTTATAGGGCTCTCAAGTTTAATTTCGTAATTAATCCCGATAAGGCCAACTGAGAAGAAGATAAGGATGACCAACAACTATAAGTGACCCAAAAAGAGTGAAAGAGGTTATGCATAGACCAAGGCACCCTAGGTGGGACCAGGGCACCTCGAGGTGCCACGATTTAGGCTAGAAACTCGGGGAAGTTAGAAAATGGGGTGATAAGTATTGGAAATGACGTGGGAAAGATGAAATAAAAGATAAAAGAAATGTGGCCAAAAGGTGGGATTAATTATTACTTTGTACACTTGAGAACCTTCTAAATAGTAGTATAAGATCGACTAAATATTTTCTAATGTGTAATATTTGTGTCTATATTTTCCCCCACTTTATGTTGGTGAGTGAAAAGCTTGGTAACATAAAGTAGATAGAGATACTTTTGATAACCATGTAGAGTGTAGAAGAAGACGTGTCGATGGACTAGACTCAAGCATGGAATGACTAAAAGAAAAATGTGGAGGAGCGTGGATTCTAAAGATGAAAAATGTGAATAAAAGTGATGAGAGTGAACCTAGGGTGGAACGTGTGTGTAGTTGTTGCATGTGTGTGGTGTACTTGTATGGTTAGTATGGCAAGTACCATCACGGTGTGTTGTTTTTGTAATTTTTGTTGTTGTTGTTGCCCCCAATTTGACTACTTGTTTCTCATACGGTGGACTGTAAGGAGAAAACAATCAAGTAGTCAAATATGTATGTATGTAAAAACGTTGTGTAAAAATATGCAAATGTAAAATACACTAGAATAAAAAGTGTAAATAGAAAAATGGAACATGTGCACTTGATCCATGTCAAGAAAAAGAGTGTAGAAGGATATCATGTAATGTCATAAGTTTTTGGGTGATCTCACACCACCCTGAGCTAAAGAAGTGTAGGTAGGAAATGCTCGGTGTCCTCCAGCTTTAACTACTTACTAATATTTGTTGAAGATATCTCTCAGTGCACGGTGCTAGTTTTTTGGGAGGTCCTACACCACTGGATGAAGAAGTGTAGAGAGGCTACCTATTATAACCCCAGAGTTTGTAACCACTCCATATAATTTCCAAAGGACATTATGTCATGTTAAATCCGTTATGTATTGAATTCGTAGACTAGTCTAAAATCACACATTGTGTGTGAAGTGGTGTAGATACAATGTGTTAGTAGAAACCCTCATTGATGCCCCCCTCTTTGGGGGCGTATGTGATTACCCTATAAGGATAATTTGGCCCTAAAAGAGGACCAACTGCACTCTAACCTATAGAATTCTACCCTACATGGGGAAAAGGAAAACGCTTGGTGGATACCAAGGCACACACAAAATGGGATGGCTAGCCAATACAAGTGTTAGTCTGAACACATGCATGCAAATAAGTGTAAAAGATGTAGACAATGTAGAAAAAATACCAAGTACAATAGTGTAAACACACAAGAAAACAAGTAGACCACACAAAACAGGTTTCAAACATGGGACATCACTCACAATGTCGCAAGAAATGCAAGGCTTTCATGGCCAAAAACAATAGTCAAGTGTGCACACAAGCAAAGGGAAAAGCCCGCAAATAATGGTAAATAATGCAAACAAGTAAAAACAAATATGTAGTCAAGGAAACATGTAGTCCTAAAAAAAAGTGTTGCACATGGAACACCCATTAGCATGTTAGAGTGAAAACCGATATGTCAAAGCATGTAGAAGTAAGTAGTAAAATATGCTAAGTACAAAATGAAACAATAACACCTAGATGAGATGAATGTGGATGCCCTTGTCGACCAAGTATAGTAAGGGTAAAAGGTGAGCATCTAGGCCACATGTAAATCTCTAGTATTTGTGATCACACTAAAAAAATGTATGAACACGCATGTGTGTATGATAATGACATAATAAATCAAGATAAAATGTGTAATAGAATGATCTTGTAAAACACTAGTAAGCAAAAGTAAATGCTCCCAAGACAATGCAGTATGTTGTGGATGGATGGAATGGAATGCAAGATGGAATGATAGGAGAAATGTGCCCCCAAATGTATGAAAGTGTATGCAATGAGGTTCATTTTTTTTTCCCCCTCAATAATCAAGAATGAACCATAAACGAGAGTGTGTCATCGGGAAATGGTCGAGTAGTGTAGGTTATGTCTAGCGTGCTACGATGGATGTGTATGTGTAGTGGTGATGAAATGAAACATGTGGAGAGATGATATGTGTGAACCCTATAGCCAAGCATATATCATGACTTTGTTGACCGGAGGAGTGATGATTTATCCCTAAGCGTATATCACTATAGAAGGAGTGTGTGGGAATGTGTCATATAGAAAGGTGTGCATGGACCCTATAGCAGCATATACCATGACTCGTAGAATGTGTGAGTTCATATTTATCCCTAAGCTTATATCACTATAAAATGAGTGGATGAGGATGAGATGCAAGGAAATATCTATGTGGAACCTATAGCCTAAGCGTATACCATGACTTGTTGAATGGGTTTGTGATGATTTATCCCTAAGTGTATATCACTATAAGATGGAAGAAGAAGGTGATGATCTATCCTATAGTGTATACCACTACGAGATGATTGATGGTGGTGTGTGAGCGTAGAATGAGTAGTAGGTGGTGGGTAACGAAGGTGCTGATTTTAGCACTAAGCGTAGACCACTATGTGATGAATAAGGCAAGGGTGGTGATTTATCCTAAAGTGTATACCACTAATGGATGAGTAGGAGAAGTGATGATGTAATAGAATTACTTAAAAGAGGATGATAGAATGGGTGATGATAGGATGTAAGAGGATAATGTAGAATAGGTTAAGAGATTGGTGATTTAACCTAAGGTGTATACCACTAAAGTATGTGATGGAGAGTGTGGGTGATGATATAGCCTATATCATTGGTCACTAATTCGAGAAATGTGGTAGGATGACATGTCACATGTAGGTAAGGTCCATTAGATTTGTAAACCGTCTCGACGGTTGAGTATGGATCGAGGAACTAAAATTCTTCATAGGTTGGTGAGTGAAGCATGTAATTTAAGTGTAATATTTCTTGAGATGCATGACATTTAATGGGTTTTTGAGTGGTTTCCCTAAAAGGGTGGTAAGGCGATAAACGCCACCCCCAAGTTTATCTATGATGATGTAAGGGCCAAGCCAGTTGGGCTTGAATTTCCCTTTGAGTACGGCTTCACTTTGGTATTTTTTTGGTTTTCTTTTAAGACAAGATTGTTGACATTGAAATCTCGAGGTCGGGTTTGTGGTTATAAGCGTGAGAAATGCTGATTTGGTATGCGCGTAGGTTTTCCAATGCTTGGACATGACGTGAGTCCAACATTTCTAACTCATGTAAATGATTTTCATGGTAAGTGTCATCTTTAAGGATTCCTTTGAGAGAGATTCAGAGAGTCGGTATTTCTAGTTCTAATGGAATAACGGCCTCGGCACCATAAACTAGGGAGAAAGGGGTAGCATTCATGGGGGTTCGAATGCTAGTGTGGTAGGCCCATAATGCATATAGGATTTGATTATGCCAATCAGTGCCGCTACAATCGATAGTTTTATGGAGGATTTTGACAATGGTTTTATTGGTAGCTTCGGCTTGGCCATTTCCTTGTGGGTAATAAGGTGTGGAAAATGATTGTTTGATCTTAAACTTAGCAAAAAATTTCTTGACATATTTATTTTTGAAGGAGGAGCCATTATCGGTGATAATGGTGGATGGTACACCAAAGTGGGTGATAATGTGTGTGGTAAGAAAGTTACAAATGTCGAGTATCGGTGGTTGTACGTAAGGGCACAGCTTCAACCCATTTGGTGAAGTATTCGGTGGTGGTAATTATGAATTTGTGGCCATCTATGGATTTTGGGTTGATAAGGCCAATTAAATCAAATCCCCAAAGGGAAAAAGGCCATGTGGGAGTGATAGGTTGAAGGTCATAGGCGGGCGCATGATGGAGATTACCATGCTTTTGACATTTTTCGCAACGTTGAGCATAATCTAGGCAATCATGTTCCATTGTTGGCCAATAATACCCTTGACGTAAGAGTTTTTGTGCCATGGATTTACCGAAAAAATGGCCACCACAGAGGCTATCGTGAATGTGAGATACAATGGTGGAATATCTGCGGGAAAGATAACGGAGCAGCAACAAATCGTCAAGAGCACGCTTGAATAATTCGGTCTAATGATAACATAGTGGGTCACTTCACAACGTAGCTTTGTGGGCTTCATGGGGTTGTAAAGTATCAGGAATAGTTTGTTTGTACAAATAGTTATAGATAGGTGTGAACCATTCAGTGGTGTCATGACTATGGGTGACGACATAGCGGAGATAGGTATGGTGGAAATAGATGGTTTTCGTAAGTGGGTGATGATGAAAGTGGCATGATCATTATGAAGGTCTTGTGGGATAAGGGAGGCGAGCACTGGCCATGGCATTGGCATGGTGATTGTCTTTGCGAGGAATCATGGTGATGGAATAAGACTCAAAGGTAGCTAAGAGGTCTTTTACAAAGGAATTGTATGGAATAAGGTGTTCTTCCTTAGTGTGATAGGTGTCATTAACTTGGTTAATGACTAATTGAGAGTCCCCATGGATGCACAAGTTACGAATGAGGAGACATTTAGTAGTAAGAAAACCTAAAATTAGGGCTTTGTATTCAGCAATATTATTTGTGCAGGAGAATCCTAACTGGTATGCAAAGGGAAGTGGATCACCATGCGGGGTAATAAAGACAATACCAACACCGGCACCGAGAGGAAACTAGAGCCATCGAAGTACATGGTCCATATGTGTGATTTAATGGTATAAGTAGTGAAATCATCACGAAAGGAATTAAAAATAGGGGAAGCATCTAAAAGAGGGGTAGCGGCCAACTGATCAGCAATGACCTGCCCCTTAATTGCTTTATGCGGGATGAACTTAAGGTTGAATTATGTAAGGAGCATAACCCAATGAGCCAAATTCCCTGAAAGATGAGTACGGACAAGAGATATCATAAAAGGGTCAACTTTAGTGATAATGTGAACCTCATGGTTAAGGATGTAATGACGCAACTTGTCGGCAACAAAGACAAGGCCGAGGCATAATTTTTCGATGTAACTATAATTACATTCATAAGAGAGAAGAGTATAACTAATATAGTAGATGGCTCATTCTTGATGGGTATCATCATGTTGGGCCAATAGTGCACCTAAGGCGTGGAAGGTAGCGGAAATATACAAGAGAAAGGGTAGTCTATTGTGGGTGGGACTAGGATAGGAGGGTTTAATAGATAAGCTTTGATGTGATCGAATGCTTGTTGACATTATTCATCCCAAGTGAACTGGGTATCTTTCTTCATAAGATGCATAAAGGGTTGAGTCTTGTCAGCCAGTTGTGTAATGAAATGATGAATAGCTTGAATCTTACCTTGTAAGGAGTGAAGTTGATGTAGATTTTTTGGTGGAGGCATGTCGAGAATAGCCTTGATTTTAGTGGCGTAAATTTTGATTCCTTGGCGTGAGATAATATATCCTAGTAACTTTCCTGTGTTGACGCCAAAGACATATTTTTTTGGGATTGAGGAAAAATGATATTGACGTAATCATTCAAATAGCACCCGAAGTTCACGTGTGTGTGAAGAACTACGATGAGACTTAGCGAGAATATCATCAATGTAATCTTTGATGATCTTATGGATTTAATCATGAAAAATATGTGTCATAGAATGTTTATGGGTAGCCCCGGCTTTCTTGAGGCCAAATGGCATGACAAGTATAGAAAAATGTACACCACAGCATAGTGAAAGGGGTTTTTTCTTGATCATCCGGATTTATTTTAATTTTACTATAGCCGACAAAACCATCATAAAGGAGAGTATGTCATATCCTGCGGTAGAGTCTACTATAGTATCAATGTGTGGGAGGGGAAAACTATCCTTTGAGAAATATTTGTTTAAATCATAGAAATCAATTAGGTCAACAAGAGATGACCACGACCATCGGGCTTCATTACCGGAACAATGTTGGAAACCCATTCGGGATAGTCAACAACATAGATGAAGCCAACATTGAGCAATTTTTGGATTTATTCTTTGACTAAAAGTGCAACCTTAGGATGCATCTTATGGATTTTTTGTTGGATGGGCTTGGCACCGGATTGAGGAAAATGTTATGCATTGTGACAGAGGTATCGATACCTGACATGTCACAATAGTCTGGGTGAAGATATCAGAAAATTTTTGATGGACGTGCTTGATATCCTTTTGTTCAACGTGGGGGTAAGGGAAGTGGCTAACAAGACAATATGAGGATTTTCAACCATTCCCAAATTATGTTGTATGGTTTCTTCGTTGATAAGTGTGGAACGATCCTCAATATATGGCATTATAGGAATAATGTCAGGTAGGTCGGAAGTATCAGCGGAGTTAGCATAATCCCCCAAAAAAAATCATATTAAAAGAGGGAAGGGATTGGCGTCATTTATGATGGTAAGTAGGTAGATCCTCATAAGCACCCATATGATCCAATAACACATCATCAATAGGGAAAGTATCGGTGTTTTCCCAAAAGGAAGGAGCGTCGTTACTAATAAGTTCTAGGTGCAACAGGGGAAGAGATGTAACATGACATATGGTTTGCACCTCGATGGGCGATGGGTCAGAAGGCTGATAGCCAAGGCCAAACTTATGTGAACATGTAGGGAGGTCCCAAAGTTTGGTAACTTTGTGGTCTTGGTAGTGAGAAAAACCAAAATGATGAAGATAGTCATATCCTAACCCATACTTGGAGAGAGGCGGACCAATGTGTGGGGAAGTAGGGGATTCCAAAGGTTGAACAGTTGCATATGTGAAAGGGGAAGGATCAGCAGGAACATCATAAATGGTGCCTTGATAATGGAACTTGAGTCAAGCATGGAGTGTAGAGGGAACTACATGTATGGCATGGATCCAAGGTCACCAAGGAGAATGTTATAATTAAGGTCATTGGGCATTACATGGCAAGGGATAGTAAGCGTACATGGGCCGATGGTAATGGGTAACTATACAATACCTAAAACTCATTTTGGGATGTTATCAAAGCCACAAATAGAAATGCTGGAAGGAGAAAGGGATGTCGAGGTCATGCCGATATGATGGAGAAAAATAATGTTACAAATGTTGAGGCTAGATCCATTGTCTACTAGGGCATGCTTGATACTAAATTTATTAACACACACCTGGATATATAATGGAGGGTCATGGGCTAAGAACTCGGGGGAGGTCATCAAATGTGAAAGTGATTTGATCTTCATTAAGGGTTAAGGAAGAAAAAAATTATGGTAGACATATTCGGGTGATAGGTGTGGAGAAACGTAATGAGTAGCTAAGTAATTTTGGAGGCGAAGGAGGAAATCCGGGTATTTTGCAAGTATGTGTGAATAGAGATACTCATGGCATCGTGAGTTGACTAATAACTACAGGTAAGGAGAAGGTATCAAGGATGGAAAATAAATATCATATAAACAAAAAGAAAAAGGGGAGAAAAGCATGATGGAAAAGATGGAGTACCATAGAAGGTGATGAGAATGAAACGTCGGGTTTACCAAAAGTATTAACAAAAATATGGTCCTAAATGGGGTATTTAGGGTTCTAGTGTTAATCTAAATAGGAGGACTAAAACATTGTAAATGAACTAAAAGCAATATGAGATAAATGTAAATAAAGTATTCTATATAAAATATGATGTAGCCTAGAATTGTTAGTTACACCTAGTCGCGGCTGGCACATCACTCGGCCTAGGTGAGCGCTCACCCAAAGCACGCAAAGGTACAAGTTCCTCTTTAAGGTTGCGGTAGAAGAATGTTAGCATGATAACGCAATGAACATATATTTTAGAAACTAATCTATCTATTCAGCATTATACTTAACCAAATCTATAAGCGCTTAAAGGTAAATCATTATGAAAATAATAATATGCATTGATAAAACACATCAAACACTATTTTTTCGGCCAATTTTCTTTATCTTATTCATCATACCAATAGTACAGAAGCTTCATACAATACCAGGCATGCGCACATGGATCTGTTACAATTATCCAATCGCATGTACTCATGTTCTCCTCATTCTTTAAAGCATATATATCTATCTGTATGTATATGTCTACTAAGTAATTCATTACATATATATAGGGTGGGGAACTAGCCCTTCACCACTTAACTCTACCAGAAAATAGGTCACATGCTAATAATAGCCACGCGCCTTTTTACAACTATAGCCATACATGCAAGTATGCTATCTATAGATCGCTTGATAGTTAACTACAGTGGTGGATCTATTCTTAGCTTATGCCCATGCAAGAGTAAGTTGTCATGCTCTTCAAAGATCTCCACGAAGAGTGGCGCGTAAGTCTCAACATTGCTTTGTGTGCTCCACATGCCAATCTCTAAGAATAGACCTGATCCCCAAAATCAGCTAAGTCCTTGAGAGTCTGACTCTACACCTCTACGTGTGACGCCTTCCTATACCTTCGCGCTTTTTCTCCTATGTTATTCTTCCATGCGGACTTTGTGTGCAAGTTCAACTAAGTTTTTCTCTGATCAACATTACCCCACACTAATCTCATTGTTGCCCTGACAATGGCAATGTCCAAAACTTATACAAAGAATGGATAAATAAAGAATGGTTGAATGAATAAAGAATGGATAAATTTTGAATAAGGTATACAAAGCTAACAAAAATGTTTAGGCCTCAGGCCCCTCCGTCTCATCCTGAAGCAACTCTGGATATTCTTCTTTGATATCTGCTTCCAGGTTCTCCCACGTAGTTAGCACCACTCCTGCTGTCTCAGGCACGTCTGCAATGATGGACTGCAACTCTTCCATGGAGAGTTTTCCTTGCTCATTTTGTATCACAAGCATTACGCTTGACATAGAGGTTTGCACCCTCTAATACATCCATTTTACGAGAAATGAGCTTCCCAAGCTCTTCCAACATCTCCTTATGTGGTGCTGTGCACAGCGGCTAGTGCCTCACACTTTTGCTTTACCAGGACTAAGCATTCAGCGTGGCCTAGGGAAGCATCCTTCATTGCCTTGTGGACCTCATTCTCCTCCTCCAATGTTTTCACTGTGATCAACGCATCTGGGGCTGTGCATATTGTTAGCACATGATCGGCCTTCTTGAGCTCATCACGGGTGGCTTGCAGTAGGCCTTCATAAGTAGCAATCTTCCTGGCTACTGCAGCCTGTGCCTTTTCTATCTTTTCCCGAGTCCTTGGGCTATGAGGATACGCACACCTTTTCATCCTCCAACACTAATGTTATCATTGTTTTCACATAGTGCATCACAGAAGGAAATTCTTTTGGTACCTAGGATTCCAGATGTGGGTGTACCTTTAGAACATCATCTCCAATTTCCTCTACCATACTAACAAAAGTGTCATATTTTCTTTTGATTAAGTCCTTTTCTGTACTAGGTGCACTATCTCCACATCCTTGGCTTTCAATTTCTCTGTCAACACCTTGATGGTAGCAGATTTATCTATGTTTCTTCTTGCTACTTTAGAGGATACTTTGACCAGATCATTGCTCACCTGCTCATCTGACATCACCATTGGTTTGATGATCATGTGGTGCATTTCAAGTGCCTTCTTCAACCACCTTGATGCACACGATTATTCACCGACATCAAAGTCGGGCTCATCCATATGCATGTGCATAGACCATGAGAGTTGCTTCCTTGTGCGCAAAGTCACCTTGTCCTTGTCCATGAGTGCCCATCTGAATAAATCCTTCTACTTGATGGTGCTCTGGAACCAAGCATGAACAATCAGCTTTGGGTCTTCTGCGTACCCCATGGTATGTGCCTTGGCATCCTCCCCTGTTCGATGGGATTGGGGTCCTCTTGGAATGGCTGCATCAAGGTTGGGAATACTAGATGTATCCCCACCCTTGTCTTGTGTAGCCTCTGATTGACCCCCTTCTTCTCCTTCCATCTTCTCCTCCTCATGTTAAGGATCTTCTTCAGTTGGAGATGAAGATGCCTTCTCCTCAGAGCCTTCTGTTTCCTCGCTCAGCCTGAGTTTTCTTCGTTTCTTCTCCTCTAGCTCCTTCACCTGCGGGGTTCCTCCTTGCGCCCTTGTGCACTTAAACACATTTTTAAATCTTTGGTCACCCTACTCCTCCCTTGTAACTCCTTATCCCTGGGGATTTGTCATGCACTCCCCCTCCTAGCCAGATGGCTACTTCCTCCTTCGCACCAGGCCGCCACTATCTTCGGGTTCTTCATCCTCTTCCTCATCATCTTGCTTGGGCGCAGAGGGCCTAGGTGCTAGAATGTTCTCCATAGTATGCTTTCCTTTGGTGGCCCTGGAAGTGTGAATTTGTTCTCCATGTACTTGTTATTCTCCATTTTAGGCTTCAGTTGGAGGTATATTAAGCAACCCCGATGTCTGTAATGGCCATTGTTTACGGCTTAATGCTCAAGATCTCTGAGATGTTATTCTCGTTGTATGCATTACTCTAGGATATCCATATGTCTTCTGCAAGGTGTGATACTCACAGTCCACCTTGTCTGCATTAAACACCAACCTCCATGTGTTGGTGAACCGATGAACTGCAGCTTGGAAGTATTGCGCGGGAAATGCGTATGGCAGTTTGCACCAGGGGCTCCACAACCCATCTATCATTGGAAAACATGCAATACAGAAGTGCTGGTAGACCACAAATTATACCTGTTTCCCTAGGATAGAAGGCAAGTCCTTGGGTATACATCATTCTTCTCCAAACTCCGTGTGGAGCCTATCATACCACATCTCTGCGTGCTCCTTCACCTCCTCTGTCATTGACCCCTTGCAAAGATATTTGTTGAATCATTCAGCTGAATACTTGTGGTTCATGGGGTATTCCCATATGTTCTCTTTTGGGCCATCTGGTACCCCAATCTCCATGAAGACCAAACTTAGTACGACGTAGCCAAAACTTATCTTATTCCCTTGGCACGCTTCCTCTACTATCTCGCTTCTGCAATGAATCGAGTAATGTTATAAGTGGTTCCTTCGACATGTGTTTGGCCACATGCGCCACATAGAATTAACTTGGGGCCAACGTTCTTGGTCATTAAATTTTGTGGTTAGATGTGTTTTTGCCTGTACTACTAGAAAAATTTGCAATTTGTCAATGTCCATTCCATGTGGTCCTTTCTTATTTAGCTCAACACCTTCTCGTATCTCCAAAATGGAAATTTTTCAGCTAAGTCGGTCTTAATTTCTTCACCGTTGCCCGTAATCCAAGATGCTGTGTGAAATAAGGATGGGTGTCAGTCTTACCCTCCGCTTTGCAAAGTAGAAGAAGTCCTCATGGACTTGGCTCATCAGCCATCTGTACAAGGGTGCATACTTTCCAAAGTATGGAAGCTCATAAAGCTGGTAGACACCATTTCCTTTGAGTAGCTTTTCCCTGGCATCATCATATATTGGCATGCCATCCTCAGTGCACTGTTCATTCGAGAAGTGAGCAGGTTGTCTAATTTCTTCTAGTTTTCACTAGTCCGATGATTGTATTCACTTATCTTGATCTATCTTATGTGGCTATTCCATTCCTGCCCCACAATAACTTCCTCAGGGTACTTCATTTCAGAGAAATTTCTCTCTGGGGCCATCTCCTCCTCGTCTTCTAGCACCACCTTCTTCTTTTCCTTTATCGGTCTTTGCTTTCTTCTTTGGTGTCATTCTTCTTTCAGGGTTTTGTTGTCTAGATTTGTATGTTGTAAGTTTTTCGTGGTTTTCTTCAAACCCTACTTGATTCAACCGTGCCCTAATTTGCAATCACGAACTTTCACACCCTATCTCTATTTTGTTACTCGGTGTTGTCAAACCCTTTTCCTAGGGGATTCAAGCCCTTCTAATAAACAAACCTCTTCTTCGCACCTGGTTCACTTTCTTCATACCTTGAATTGGTTAGCTTTATGCTCTTCATGTATAGGCTCTTTGTCAAATTCTCGTAGTTGCAAGGGTAAAAATGAAATCGTATCCCATCCTTATATAGATTTCTACTTTTTGCTGCATTAATTGCTCCTCCACCTACCAAATTTTCCTCATTTATTACCCATTTTTATCATTTCCACGCGGTATATCTTCACGCCAAAACTATAACCTTCTAGCATGCCTTTTTACCCTCTGTCACAAACTTCTCTTCAGTGTGCGCTCTAGCACCCGAGTACCTTATCACTACACCATCTCCTGGTAATTACCATGGCCACCGCTTACCTCACGTTATACTTTCCCTTATCCATCTTCATCCTTTCTTATCTTGAGAAGCAATATTTTGTCAATTACCCTTAGCAACCTTCTTTCTCAACACCCACAACATGACATCTTTCCAGCATATACTTGAGAGTCACCAACAATCCACCCCACATGAAAAGGATGTGCAGTCCTCTGCGCATCAACATGCTTCATATTATAGTTAGTTTCATACGCGCAAGCATGCTTATTACACAAACAAGAGCTAAAATTGACAAAGCATAGCGACGATGAAAGAATATATATTAAGGAAATGCATAAAGGAAAACCTAATGTATCTGGCAATATTGCCTTATTACAAACACCAAGAAGACTTATTTATAGTAGGGCTTTAACCTACTCCCGTTAAAGTAACCGGGAAACCTTGTGCCATCAATTGTTTCCAACTGGAAAGCACCTAACTCAAGTATATGAGTGATAACATATGGCCCCAACCAATGCACCTTGAGCTTTCTGGATGGTGTAGAAACTTGGAGTCATATAAAAGTACCATTTGTCCCACCGTAAGTTTCTTATCCCTGATGTGTCGATCATGCCATGCCTTTTGGTGCACTTTCTCCTATTTTTGACTCCAGCGTGCGATGGCTCGGCACTCATCTAGTTGAACCATCTTCGTAATCCATTCTTCAAAGGATTTCTCATCGAGTTAGACCTCCAACACGCGCGATGCGCAGAAGGTAACTTAAATTCTATAGGAAGAAACGACTTACTGCGCCAAACACTAATTGAAAAGGTGTGGCTTTGTTCAATATTTTGTATGTTGTTCTATAAGCCCAAAGAACAGCAGATACTTTATCATCCCAATATTTTCTTCCAACATCACAAATCTTGGTCAATGTGTGGCTCAAAATCTTGTTAAAATCCTCAAATGACCCCATTTTCCCGAGGGTGATAGGGTGTATTTTTATGGTGGGCAACCATAAACTCGTCTAGAAAAATTCGTATTGTCTCATTTAAAAAATGTGTGCCCCTATCACTTGTTAAACTTAAAGGATAGCCATACCTTGTAAAAACATTCTCCCATAATAACCATGCTCATCATGTAGCCACCGTATGCAGTCCTTTGTAGATGCTACTTCTTCCCATCAGGTAAGATAATCAGCATATGTGAAGTGATGATATAGCGAGATCCCGTCCTATGTGCGGCTAGTGAAATAGGCCCGAAAAAGTCAATTTCCCATTTCTCAAAGGGTTTTTCACTTGTTATTGGTCATAGGGGCATCTCATCCCTTTGTCCTAGTCGATCAAGATGTTGAAAATGGTTCCATGTCTTACAATACTCTTTACTGATCCTTGTATAATGTTTCCCACCACAAACCAGAAGTAGGATCTTGCGCATTGTTACATTACCTACATAGTGGCCACCTGCAATTCCACCATGTGCTTCTTCCATTATGTCCTTTCGTTCATGCTCCAAGACACAATGGCATAACACCTCATCTCTACCAAGCTTGTACAAATCACCACTAATTAACATGAATGGTGTCGCACGAATAGCTGTTAGGTTGTGGAGCTTGTTTTCATGTGTGAAAGTGTTGAAGACTGTACACTAAAGTCTTGTACACTTTTCATGTATCCTTGCCGAGGTTCGGGGTGGGCCGGCCTTGAGTGGGGTGCAGGGGTGGCATTGCACAGTAGCGAGGGATTCGAAGGGTCAGCCCCCAAAAAAAAAAAAATTAGGTGTAAATTTTTGGCCTCGAAAAATTGCACCCAAAATATCGGGAAACGCTTTTCTCATATGGGTGAGTTTTTGACCCATAGGTTTATGGGACGGGTTTTGCCCATGGTTTTGATACCCATGGTTTTGTAAAACTACTTAAGTAGTTGTCTATTTATATGGTTTTATGCATATGATAGAAGGCATGAAGAACATTGCAGATGTGCTTTGAATTCGGCTGTGAATTTTGTAGAGTTTGTTGAGCATAGCTCCAAACAGATCTGGGTATTGTATTGAGAGAGCGGTGGCTTGTAATAAAATTTGAGCAAGTGATTCTTGGTGGACATAGCCCAAATTGGGTGAACCACATTAAATACTTGTCTCTTTGTGTTGTGTTATTTTATTCTACAATTTTATTTCAGATCTGTAATAATTTATGCATATTAGTTTCTACTATTGTGATTCTGTGAGGGATTATTCTACATATTTTATCTCTTATTTCCTAACAATTGGTATCAGAGCTGGTTTGGTTTGCTGAAGTGTTGAATCACAGGGAAATTTTTTTAGCTTGAGTGGGAGCTATGGCAGATGATGGAAGATCTAGGGTTGATAAATTCAACGGGTAGAATTTCAGTCTTTGGAAGATGCAGATGGAAGATTACCTTTATCAGAAGGATCTTTATACTCCATTGTCTGAGAAGGTGAACAAACCCTTGAGTATGACAAATGTGGAATGGGATTTGTTGGATCGGAAGGAACTTGGAATGATCTGGTTGTGTCTTGCATCTTCAATATTATTTAATGTTTCAAAGGAAAAGACTACAAAATATCTAATGGATGCATTAGGGAAGTTGTATGAAAAACCCTCTGCCTCTAATAAGATATTTTTAATGAAAAAGTTGTTTAATATGAAGATTTCTGAGAATAGTTCAGTAGCATATCATTTAAATGATTTCAATATGGTTGTGAATATGCTAGCTTCGGTTACAATAGAATTTGATGAAGAAGTTAGGGCTTTATTAATTTTGTGCTCTTTACCTAAGAGTTGGAATAGCCTAGTAATGGTGTAAGTAACTTGGTTTCAGCTAACTCGAAGTTGAAGTTTGAGGATGTTGTAGGGGTGATTCTAAGTGAGGAAATGTGAAGAAAAATCTCTAGAGAATCTTCTACTTCAGGGAATGCTTTGATAGTGGAAACTAGAGGGAGACAGAAGAATAGAGGAAACCGTGGAAAATCAAAAGATTGAGCAAGGTCAAAATCCAAGAACAAGATTGTATGCTATAATTGTGGAATGCCTGGGCATGCAAAGAAGGATTGTTTGGGAGCTTCGGATAAGAAGAAACAACAAGAAGAAAACAAGGAGGCAAATGTGGCAACAGTAATGTATGTTAGGATGCTTTGATTCTTTCTTTGCACAATATTACTAAATCTTGGGTTTTAGATTCGAGGGCTTCTTTCCATGCTTCTCCACATAGGCATTATTTTGTTGATTATGTTCAAGGATATTTTGGGCATGTTTTTCTTGGTGATGATGAGCCTTGCAGCATAGTTGGAAAAGGTTCTATTCAGGTTAAGATGCAGAATGGGAATACTTGGCTATTGAAGGATGTCAGACATGTTCCTACATTAAGACGAAATTTGATATCGGCGGGGTCAATTGGGAAGTGATGGTTGTATTGTGATATTTACAAATGGACTCTTGGAAGGTTACCAAGGGTTCTCTTGTGGTGGTAAGAGGTAAGAAGGTTGGAACCTTGTATTTAACCACTTATAGCACTAATATTTGTAATCTTGTGGCTTCAGAAGTAGATACAACATTGTGGCACTATAGGCTCGGTCATATGAGCCATAAGGGCATGGAGATCATAAAGAAGGATTTTCCTAGATATACGAAATAGGTTTGGAGTTATGTGAGGTCTGTATATATGGGAAATAGAAGCGAGTAAGGTTTCTCAAGGTTGGACCTACAAAGAAAGAGAGTAAGTTAGAGTTGGTACATTCTGATGTGTGAGGGCCAGCTCAGGTATCATCTCTTGGGGGTTCAAGTTATTATGTTACTTTTATTGATGATGCAACAAGGAAAGTTTGGGTTTATTGTATTAGAAACAAATCTGATGTATTTGACACTTTCGTTAAATGGAAGCCTTGGTACAAAATGAAACAGGTCTTAAGCTAAAATTTCTCGGGTCGAGATAATGGAGGGGAGTATTGCAGTGATGAATTTGATGATTCTTTTTAAGAATGGAATCCATAGGAAAAAGATGGTTCCAGGAACTCCGCAGTAGAATGGGGTATCAGAAAGGATGAATAGAACAATAATGGAATGTGCTAGGAGCATGAGGTTACATGCAGGATTGCCTCTTTCTTTTTGGGCAGAAGCGGTGAGCACAAATGTGTACTTGATAAACAGAGGACCCTCAAGTGCCTTGGATGGAGGCATACATGAGGAGGCTTGGTATGGTAAGAAAGTTGATTATTCATTTCTTAAAGTCTTTGGATGTGAGGTGTTTGTTCACATAGACAAGGATGATAGGACTAAGCTAGAGGCTAAATCAGAAAAATGTACTTTCATTGGTTATGGTGGTGATGACTTTGGATATAAATGTTGGAGTATTAAGGACAAGAAAATCATTCGATCTAGGGATGTGGTCTTTAATGAGAAATTCATGTATAAGCAGCAGTTGCAAGAAAACAGGGAAGAATCCAAGAAAGAATATGCAGCGGTAGAGGATCTTCCGGATGGGAAAGTGACACATGAATTAGTTCAGGAACCCCCTCAACAAGAACCCCAAACTCCTATATTGAGGAGGTCTTCTAGGGTAAGAAGAGAACCTGAATGTTTTTCTCCTTCTCTTTATTATTTATTACTCACTGATAGTGGAGAACCAGAGAGCTTTGATGAAGCAATGCAGGTAGATGTCAGGAAGAAGTGGGAGCAAGCCATGGATGAGGAGCATCAGGCTCTCATGGAGAACCAGACATGGGATTTGGTAAAGCTACCCGAAGGAAAAGAGCATTATAGAACAAGTGGGTGTACAGAGTTAAAGATGAAGAAGGAGGAAAGAAAAGATATAAGGCTCGGTTGGTGGTCAAGGGGTTTGCACAGAAACAAGGTATAGATTTTGATGAGATATTTTCTCCTGTAGTAAAAATGACTTCTATTACAACTGTTCTAGGAATAGTTGCAGCAGAAGACTTGCACTTATAACAGCTTGATGTAAAGACTACATTTCTCCATGGTGATTTAGAGGAGGAACTATATATGCAGCAACCAGAGGGCTATGAGGTCAAAGGTAAAGAGGAGATGGTGTGTAAACTGAAGAAGAGCTTGTATGGCTTGAAACAAGCTCCACGTCAATGGTATAAGAAATTTGATATCTTCATGATGGATCAAGGTTATATTAGATTTCATTCTGACCATTGCTTGTATACAAAGAAATTTGAGGATGGTAGCTATATTGTTCTTTGTCGTATGTGGATGACATGTTGGTTGCAGGTACAAACATACAAGAAATAAAAGTACTCAAGAAGCAGCTAAGTGAATCCTTTGCTATGAAGGATTTGGGGGCAGCCAAACAAATCCTTGGTATGAGGATATCTCAAGATAGGAAGGAACGGAAGCTGACTTTATCTCAAGAAGAGTACATTAAGAAATTCTTGGAGAGGTTTAATATGCAGGATGCTAAACTGGTTGGGACTCCTTTGGCTGGCCATTTCAAGTTATCAAAGGAGCAGTGTCCCAAGACAGAGCAGGAGAGGAACCAAATTTCCAAGGTACCTTACTCATCAGCAGTTGGCAATTTTATGTATGCTATGGTGTGCACTAAGCTGATATTTCCCATGCAATGGGAGCTATGAGTAGATTTATGAGTGATCCGGTAAAGAGCATTGGCAAGCGGTAAAGTGGATCCTTCAGTATTTGAGAGGGACCATGGGGATAGTTTTGCGCTACAAAGGATCGGACACCACTTTACTTGATTATGTAGATTTAGACATGGCTAGAGATGTAGACAGTAGGAGGAGCATGACAAGTTATATTTACACTGTAGGTGGGACAGCAAAGGAGTGGGATTTCATGACTACAGAAGCTAGTGGCTTTGTCAACCACGGAGGCTGAGTATGTTGCTACCACAGAGGCAAGCAAAGAGATGATTTGGTTACAAAATTGCTTGAGGAGTTAGGGCATAAGCAGGAGGAATGTAAGCTGCATAGTGATAGTCGAGTGCTATACACCTAGCTAAGAACTTTGCTTTCCACTCCCGTGACAAAGCATATACAGTTAAGGTACCATTTCATCAGGACAACTTTGGAGGAAGAGAAGTTGAAGTTGGAGAAGATTCATACCAGTCAAAATCCTACAAACATGATGACCAAGGTGGTCATAAGGGAAAAATTGAAGTTGTGTTCAGCTTTGGTTGGTCTTCATAGAAACTAGTGAAGGGTTGAGAAGCTTGCTCAGAGGAAAACTAGTCACCAAGTGGGAGATTGCTAGGTTGTGGAGCCCTGTTTTTCATGTGTGAAAGTGTTAAAGACTGTACACTAAGAGTACTGTACACTTTTTCATGTATCCTTGCCGGGGTTCGGGGCCAGGCCGGGCCCCGAGCAGGGGTCCGGGGGCAGCAGACCCCGTAGCAGAGGTTCAGGGTACAGGCCATTTAAAAAAAAAAAAATTAGGTGAAAATTTTTTGGCCTCAAAAAATTACACCCGAAA